>CM070079.1:9468832-10668832 GCA_036250285.1 Pyrocoelia pectoralis
TTTGAAGAAAATTTTTTTAATCTCTAATGTTTAGCAGCAACACCTGAAGTGTGTAAAATACACTAAATTGGTATACAATGTGGATATTGCAAAGGTGGACAACGGCGAGTGCTCTCAAACAGATTTTTTGAACTGTATCTGCTGACCTTCAGAAAATAATTATGTTGCTTCAAAAAGGTACTGTTAAACAAGAAAATTTGTGTATGGAATGATAGTTTTGTCAGTTTAGGCAATTAAAAGAAAAAAGGTTCCTCTTGCCGAAGGCATTGAAAATTAAGAAATAAGTTGGGTGGACAACGGTATAAGTCAGAATAAAATCCTTAGGAATGAAATTGGAAGGGAGGAACTTCATCTGTCCACAGATAATTTTCACCATCAAGTGGAACTAAGTCTGAAAAACAGAAGTAGATTTACGATTTTACACGTTTCACTGAAGCTGTAAAATCTGCCAACAATATACATGTTGGCAGAGTGCCTCAAAATCAACCAAACTGTTGACTGGAAAAACTGCTTTAACTTAAGAGATGATTCCAAGTTTATAGATCACAAAAAGAAAGAAACACTCCCCCATCATTTACCGAAGATTTGAAGATGAAAAATGTACCGACATGGACATTCTTCAAGAAAAATTTCTTCTATTTTCATTTTTGCAAATCCAAGAATTACGCATTCATTATTTTGGTTTAAGCTGACATTGTGCTCTAACAGCTTTTTCAAAATCCACCTCAGAGTACCTGGAAAGGAAGTACTTCATCTGTTCGTAGATAATTTTCATCATCAGGTGGAACTAAGTCTAAAAATAGATGTACGATTTTACAAGTTTCACTGAAGCTGTAAAATCCGCCAACAATGTAAGATGTTGACAGAGTGCCTCCAAATCAACCAAACTGTTGACTGGAAATTCCATATTTATAGATAATAAAAAAAAGAAACACTTCCTCATCAATCACTGAACATTTGAAGATGAAAAATGTACCGACATTGACATGCTTCAAGAAAAATTTCTTCCAATTTCATTTTTTCAAATCCAATTCATTATTTTGGTTTAAACTGACATTGTGCTCTAACAGATTTTTCAAAATCCACCGCGGAGTATTTTGTAATCAAACGACCTTTTCAATGGAACATAAAAGCTCGGTCGGAGCAGTAATCATGCACCGATCAACATAATAATTATTGACCTGAGAGCTACTAACCGCACTAAAACATAAGCTATTAGTCGAGTTCTGCAATCCAATTTAGTAGAAAGATTCTTAATTAGTGAACAATAAGGAATGCAATTTTATTATAATTAAGTAGAATGCATAACTTCATAAGATTAGAAGCTGCTGAAAACGATCAATTGAATTCTAACAGCAATTTAAATAGCATCAATCTCTGAAAATAAATGCCTCGAAAGCTCAATGCCTTAAAAAGGATCTTAAAAATCCGGATGTAATCAACGGGAACAAGTTTCGCAAGCTCACAATTACATCCCAAATGTATCCATTGTTCCTTTCGAGTAAGTGACAACCATTTCGGTTTGAGTTTTTTATTTTGTTACATAAGGTACTTTACAGAGCTTTTTCAATGGATTTCAATGTAACTGTATACCTACGCTAAACCCGAAACGAATGCAAATTAGCTTACCTTTTTAGCTGGACATTTTTAATAATTCTGTTTTATTGTTTTCGAACTACTGGGGGGGATTCTAAAAGGTACGGCGAGAGAATTCATCTTACTTCAACCCAACGAAACGTAAATTGAGGATGTCCACCCTTCTATGCTTCTTTTTAATCCACCCTTCTTAATTCGTTATGCATGTTATGCAAATCAGATATCGAATAAAACAATTTTTTTTTGCTGTTATATAACAGATTTCGGTTTTTTATTTATAGAGTTACGCGATGGTTATTGTTTCTACACGACGTGCGGCTGCTTTGTAACAATTTACAGTTGCCGACCGTTACTATTGAAATAAAATGTGTCTTTTCACCCTGTGCGAAATTTTAAATTGAAACAAAAGAGTACTGCTCATAGAAGGGTTCTAACTACATTAATGGTGGTTATTAATGATACTGGTCGAATACAATCTTACATTTCATTTTCTATTAATTATAAATAAGAGCGTTCTCCTTCTGATTCAAAACGAGTATCGAGTACTTACATGGTGACAGACAAAGTAAGTGCGTTGCGTAGGTACACAAAATAAATTCTGTAAATTAACTTAAACACATACAATTTGGAAAGAGCGTCTACAGAAATCATATTTTGACATTAAGAGTCATTATCAATTGTCAAAAATAAAAAAGTTGTGAAATTACTAAAATTTTGAAAAGAAAGCAACATTTGTTGATATACCCTTCTCTTCCATCTCTTTATAGGATAGTAAGTTTTATTTTATTTTATTTTTTTTATTGGTGTCCTATTTTAGCCTTTTAAACCACGCCCCAGCGTGTTTAAATCGCACTTTTTAAAACGCGCGTGTTTTAAAGTTGCCATGCCAACATCAACAAATTTGAAAAACGGGAATTCTATTGGTTATTGATCTGACAGGAGTACTTTGTTACGTCAAATAAAATGACAGATTGCATCACCAATTTGAAAAACGTGAATTCTATTGGTTATTGATCTGACAGGAATACTTTGTTACGTCAAATAAAATGACAGATTACAAATTAATTTCGATTTTTCTCATTTCCATGGCAACGAAGGGTATACTGATTTCACATAAGAATTCAACCATTTCACATTATTTGTTCTTATTTCCATTTTAATACCAGATTTCAAAGTGAACCAATAAAAAAAATAGCGTAAAGTATTCGTGGATAACTGGTCTTTACAACGGCTGCGCCGTCGTGCTTGAAAACTCGCCTGTTTATCCACTTATACTTTAATATACTATTATTTTAAATAAGTAGGTATCATAACAATGCTAGTGGGGGAGGGTGAAAAATAATTTCTGTCCACAAGGGCATGACGAAACTGCAACCAACCACATTCAGAACATATCTGACATCCTAGAGGTTGATCCCAATTATAAATTAACTTTATATTCTCAGATTCTGCTTTCTAGAGGTTCTTTTCTTTGATATTAGCATTATTTTGGATTTCTATTCGTTAAAGGTGATCTTATTTTCTTTTGCCCAATTCGTGATTTTTTGTATCTCCAGGTTCGCTATGTTCTCAATTTCGATAACTCTTCTTCGTGTGACTGAAACGGTTAAATCGTCCGTAAAAGCCAAAACTCTGCTATGTTTCTGGAAAGTTCACATTTAATAATGAATATTGTATATGATATTCCAAAATCCGGGGCCACAAGACGAACCTTGTGGACCTTTCCTACTGTTCTGGTAACCCTAACATTGCTAGAGTTAATCTTGGTAAACAATAAACAATAACCGCACGATTAGGGTTGAAAGGATCTCTGATCTTTTGCACATCGCATAAATCTAAAAGATGATTATGAAGTTGTGCTGTGTAACGTGTAAAATTATAATTTTTGTTGTACGAGGGAAAGTCATTAAATAAAGTCATAAAAAGCTATTATAAAAATAATTAGAGAAATAGTTAGCCAAAAACAAGTTTTATTTTTCAACAAAGTCTTCTTCTACATTAATACACTTATCCCATCGCTTTATCAATGCCCCAATGTCTGCTGCATGAAAGTGTTTGGGCTGGCGTCTGAACCACGTGCGTACCTCTTATGGAACATCGTGGTCACCCTCGAAATGTTTGCCGCCAAGATGCTTTTTCAGTGGACGAAACAGATGATAGTCATTTGGGGCTAGGTCGGCACTGCTAGCCGGATGTTCAAGAAGTTCCCACCCTAATTCTGCAATTCTCGCCTGAGTCAAGTTTTCGTCGAATTGCATTCCGAACCAACAACAAAACTCTACAGTATGATTCAGCAGTCACGTTCTCATTTCTGTTCTGGAAATGGGTTAGGAGTACTCCTTGAGAATCTCAGAGCACGGTAAGCATAACCTTACCAGCTGAGGGCACAAACGCGAAGAAGGACGTTTCCATTGCATTGAAGCACACTTTATTTCGGGTTGGTAGTGGTGCACCCATGACACATCACCAGTAATCCAGTATCGAGAGAGGTGTTGCAAGGACAAGCCTGTTCGAATTCTTCTGTGTTCCTCGGTCAGTTGTCTAGGTACCCACCGTGAGCAAACTTTTCGGAAATTCAAACGATCGTGCATCAGTTTGTAGGCTAGACCATGAGAACACCCTATTGCAGTTGCTATACTGTCTATTGTTACCCGCCTGTCAGTTCGAATCATCTCTTCCACCCGTCAAAGTGTCGCATTTGTCGCAATTTGAACGGGGTGGCCACTTCGCTGATCGTCAACAACTTTTGAGCGCTCTTGAGAGAATTTATCGACCCAGCAATGCACGGCTTTACGTGACAAACACTTTCCACTGTAAACAGGAAACATTTCCTTATGAATATCTTATGCAGAAAGTCCTTTTGCCCAGAAAAAACGCACAACAGTACGTTGCTCTTCCACAGTGCACGGTCGCCATTTTAACACTGCCTATGTTCCGCGCACAGCAACTGTCACTTGAGAATTATAAAGCTGGATTGTGGTGACACCTAATGACAGATAGGGAAACAACTCACTCCTATTTTCAGCTTTCCCACAGCAGTTTGTGACTTATTTAACGATTTTCCCTCGTATATTTTCATAACTTTACAAACAAGTTGAAGTTTTGTTTTGAGTTCTGTGGTCAAGGGAAAGTTTCTGTTGTAGGTCACTCAAGCAGCCACATGGCTTACGAAATCACTGAGCAATGTACAATTAGAAGTTGTTCTGTTTGACACGCTAACGAGTAACCAAAACTTTTTCTCAACTTCACATTTCGTTTGTTTAATATTGAGTGAAACAAAAATCTTGCTACCTTTTGGTATGCACAATCGCATATCAGAACCTCTAAAACCTCATTGTATGCTACCTTTCTCGTTAGGTGTGGCTGGGTTCTGGTGTGAAGCACAAATTAATACTATCCAAGCACTAGGGATTCAGTCCCATCACGACATTTGTGCTTCAATAAGAAGAAATACTGTGGCTAACTTCCAGCCTCTGACTTTGGGGCTATATATCTCCCGAACCGTAGGTGTGGCTGGGTTCTGGTGTGAAGCAGTAATGACTGCTATCGAAGCACTAAGGATTTTGCCCGGTCACGACATTTGTGCTTCAATAATACAACAATTGTGGCTAACTTCCGGCTGGATATCTCCCGAACCGTAGGTGTGGCCGGGTTCTGATGTGAAGCACAATGAAGCACTAAGGACTTTGCACGGTGGTGTCATTTGTGTTTCATATCGGTGGCTAACTTCATGGACCTCTAAACAAAGGCTCTAATAAGGAGGTAAAGCACTGGGTCCGAATATGATTTGTCTATTTTCCGGCTTTAATCCAGAATCCCTAACCTGATAATTTTACATCTCAATATTTTTGCCACTATGAAGGACGAGTATAGTTTATCTAAATTAAAATGTTACATACGAGGATGTTTTGATGGGACGTGATCTAGAATATCAACGCACTTGGACCAACTATGCTGAAGTGATATTGTACCCGTTATATAACGATATTGTTCAAGTCAACAAGATATTTCTCCGATGCAGCAACAACTTTCTCGTCCGATTTAAACTTCCTTTCGATAAGTTTCAGTTTTGGGGAGAGGTGCAAGTTACATGGTTCTAGATATCAATAGAGCGACTGGAACACGGCGTGGAATCGTAGTGCATCTAATTTTTCTTGAACAATGCGACTCGTTTGAGAAGCTGCATTATCGCTCGGTCGTTTATTAACAACTTCTGCTCTTAATTTGCATAAAAAGGTAATATAGGTACCGGGTGAGTCATTTAACCTGGAATTTGAAATATCTCGAAAAATACGCATTGTATAGAAAAATGTGCCGAAACAAAACTTGAATATCTTCCAGGGGGAAATTCGTTAGTACTAAATTACACCCTCACCCCCACCCCCTGTAGGCGGGGCGGGGGGCAAATTTAAAATTTTATATAGGAACCCCTATTTTTTATCGCAGATTCGGATTTTACGTCGAAAGTTACGTACGATTTGTCCGAAACATTTTTTTCGATTCGCGACAGGGGGCGCTGTAATCGCAAGAAATGGAGCAGAAGTCAAGAACATATAAACACGTATTTAGTAAGATTCGACAGACGAACGCTTGTGTCCAGGTTGTTCAAGCTCAAGGACACCATTTCGAGCATTGACTCGATTAGTGAGGGGCAAGGGGATTCACGTTAATGAAGCACTCCAAATGCAACATAAAACTATAACGTCCTCCTCGTTGTTCCTGGGTTACGTTAAAAACAGTTTATTCACCAAACACCCCCCCCCCACACACCTTCAAGAGAGGGGAGTGCAACCCTAACATCATTGAATAACCTGTCGAATCTTAAGTACTAAATACGTGTTTATCTGTTTTTTGACTTCTGCTGCGATTACAGCGCCCCCTATCGCGAATCGAAAAAAATGTTTCGGACAAATTGTGCGTAACTTTCGACGTAAAATCCTAATCTGCGATAAAAAATAGGGGTTCCTATCTAAATTCCAAATTTGCCCCCCGCCCCGCTTACAGGGGGTGGGGGTGAGGGTGTAATTTAGTACTAAAGAATTTCCCCCTCGAAGATATTCAAGTTTTGATTCGGCACATTTTTCTATAAAATGCGTATTTTTCGAGATATTTCAAATTCCAGGTTAAATGACTCACCCGGTATAATATGTATCATTGATCGCTTGAACCTGTGTAAGACAGTCAATATATAGTACTCCCTTTGCATCTAAGAAAATTGTAGCCATCACCACCCTGGCCGGCGAAAAAGGCCTTGTTTCCTTTGGGAGAGAATTCCCACAATGTTTTAACTGTTGAGATTGCCGTTTTGATTCTGGAGTACAATCGTGAAGTCATGTTTCGTTGATAGTTACAAAACGATAGAAAAGTCAACTGGGTTTTTATCAAATAGCCACTTGACATTTGCGCCCTTTCACATTTTTGGTCACATTTCCATAACCTCACAGCTACCATGCTGACGGCTGGGATATGCCTAATTCAAAGTGCAAAATATTATGTACGCGTTTTGTCGAAATGTCTACCATCCTAGTTGCATTCAATCTTCGGTCACTCAGATCGACAACTTGATCGATTATCTTTGGAGGCGGAACGTCCATCATCTTCGAGATTCATACCACCACGCCTAAAACGTACCATTCCCCGTTTGATTTTGCATTTTCGA
Organism: Pyrocoelia pectoralis; assembly: GCA_036250285.1. Taxonomy (NCBI): domain Eukaryota; kingdom Metazoa; phylum Arthropoda; class Insecta; order Coleoptera; family Lampyridae; genus Pyrocoelia; species Pyrocoelia pectoralis. The sequence continues at coordinate 9,476,088 of CM070079.1, forward strand.
ACCTTCTTTAAACCCTCCAACAACTTCATCACAGACAATGGCCACTTTATCATCTAAAGGGCATTAGTAGTTGAGTCTCACGTTCAGTGATAGAAAACATCTCTGAACTTCGACCATAATAATGTTTTATTTCAATTATAGTATGATGAAAATGAAAGTTTGAACTTGGATTATCAGCCCCGCAAATTATTATCAATAAATAAATAAATCGGCAATGCAAGGACGAAACCCATATAACAAACAGAATAAAATATATCAAATTTTTAGTAGAGCTTAAACGTTACCGCAGATGGAATGCATATCAAAGGGTGATTATTAATCGGCAATATTCTTATGATCGGAGCTTTTTATTTCAAAATTATAAGGAGAATCTGAAATATGTAGTGCAAGCTTTTCCCGTACAGTTTTCAGTCACGTTTATGATACGTAACGTTAATATTTTTGAAATGTACGATATAGTCGCTATTGCAAATTTGCAGAAGGATTGCTAATTGTGGTGAGGATTACTTTTAAGATAAAATCTAAAAGAAATTTTAATGCAGCTTCACCTGTACGTCTTTTATTAGCATACATCTACTTGATTCACCCCTTTAACTACGTACGTAATGAAAAGCACACACATACACAATATGTTTCACCCCATCTACCTCGAACAACTCCCGTTACTCACGCACCGATACATGGACCAACACAAAAAAGCAAAACAATAGAAAATCCCCGGAAAAAATAAAGCCAGGTGGAAGATGCGCTCTAACGTGTATTGAACTCTGACCATGACCCGTCCAGCAGTCACTGCCGGACTTATCACGCTGACTACCCTTTAAATATAAAACTAACAAAAAATAAAATTCAACGGCCTGTCAGCATCCACCTCTCGGATATAACACTGTTATAAATTTATGATTTCGGACAGATGCAGAAGAAGGGACAGAGTTCCAGATGTCCAGCGGTGTATTATGCTAATGTATTTTAACTGGAGGGGATTAAAAAATACTTATCGTATGTGTCATCTATAATTCTTAATTATTAAATGAAAATATATTTTTTCACCTTTTTATTATTGAACGACGTTATTAATTTTTATTATATTGAAATGTACTTTCCTCCATTATTTATAACCTTGTCTTGACTTACAACTAGTTTTTTAACTGTATATTATATAGCATGTGCATCAAGACTACTTGTTGGTCTTTAAACAGTAAATCATTGAGCCGTTACATAAATAAAATTTTGATGCTTCATAAATTTCCCCCAAAATATATGACAGTATCAATCTAATCTTACCGTTAATCACATGAAAACTGGTACCTAGTTCATCGGTTTATTTTTTATTAAATAGATGAACCCTTCAAACTCACAATGACAATATTATTGTATCTGCAATTTAGAAAATGGTGGGACATCCACGGGTTTCGAGTTAAATTCCAAATCATCTAAGCACGCGGGCGAGCCGCACACACACACTTTTTGAAGATCTCGAAGTAACTGCTTCATGTTGGAAACAATAAATTAGAACATTCTTTCATTTTGTATCAAACTACGCGGAACCACAACGCGCGTTGACGGAGCAGAAAATATTTACAATACAAATATACAATCAATTTATTTGTTTTATACAAATTCGATTTCTACAACAATATATTTTCCCCCATATATTTCACCAACACCTCCTTCATCCAATCCTCCCCTTCCCCTCTTTCCTCTAATAGTATGTGTTTTCTTTTTCTCCTGTCCCTCCGCAGCTCTTTACACTACTCCTTCTTTCTTCCTGTTCCCTCCAGTACTTATTCCCATTTTCCTCATTCCCACATCTAAACCGTGCTATCATTCTTTTCACCTCAAAACTTTTCCCTCCGCTTAAGTATTCCGGCATTTTTTCTGTCACCAATTCTCTATATCCCTCATTATACCTTCCTTCCCCCATTCTTGCTCTTCTCTACTGTGCTTGGTTGTCCTCGTCCCTTCTTACTGTTGCTTCCACTATGTTTCTCCCATCTTCCCTTTTCCTCTCCACTTCCGCTCTTCTTTCATAATACAATCTCCTTTCTTCCTGCCCAAATTTTATTTTTTGTCTCCTCACTCCTTCTCAGCGCCCTTTTAACAGACTTCCTTCTCTTTTGTGTATTTCCTCTTAATATTTCATCGCTCTTCTCCCCACCTGTATCCTTATTTTCTCTAACTTCATTTCCTCCTCTAGTATACATCCCGGTGTCTCTTTTTTTAACCATCTCCCTTTGCACCCTCTCTAACTTTTCCCATTCTTTCCACCTCCGCTCCATACACCATAACGCTCTTCACAAATTTTTCGCCCACCCATTTCCGTTTCTTCATCTCTCTCCCGAACACTCTCTCCGCCATTCCCCATACTGGCAGAAAATATTTAGAGATTGATATTAGAGACGGAAACGAATCCAGAATAGCATCAAACGAAAATACATTTGAATGGGGGTGGAAACTAGCATTGTCGGCAGAGGAACCTGCTGCTTTGCTGTTCTCAGGTCGACCGCCATCGGGCCGGGCACTGGCACCTCTGGCAAGCCACACCATTCTGCAAACGCGCCAGAATCATTCACGTACATGAAGACCGAGAGGTTTCATGGTAAGTTTTCAAAGAATGTTTTAACATCCCCAAGATGACCTTAAGAATATCATAACAGACTGGATTCCAAGATCATATTTTTGCACTACAAAGTAAATCGCATGGACGTGGAAAAGTGCATCCATAAATGTAATCTCAACTGGAAATAGTGACAATGTCATATTATATCGTCGTAAACATATGTAGGTACGGTATTATAAGTAATTTATCCAGCCATCTTACTAACTTCAAGCTGTCCAATAAAGAACATAATTTTGAACATCTGCATGACGACAACAAGACGTGGAAGGATCACCTGAAAATGACGGAAGACTTTTGGAATTTATATCATTTTGACCCAGCAGGAGTGTTGTTGGAACAGGTTAGAACGATTTACAAAAGATCCTAGGATTGTTCAGACTTGAATTGCATTCCTGTTACACAGCGGATGTATTGTATCTTTAGAAAACAAAAAGGGAAACCATTCGTTTGCTTGTAACATGAAAAGGTTACCAAAGAAGCATTTCATACTATGGGAACATAGAATACGTGACATTTTCTGATGATATAAGGGTAGGTGAGTAGGAGCCACTTATTTCTAGTTCGCCTATATCTAAAACGTACCGAAGGAGGCAAGGAGGCCAAAAGAAAATCTCCACGATGTCATTTTATGGAGGTTAAGTCGATTCCAAGGGAAGAAAATGCCAAAGCTTTTCTGGCGAGTTTTGTCGCGGTAATGGCCTTTGCAATTTAGATCCGCTCAATTGTGGTGCATTAACGTCATCTTTCAGTGCTGCTACTATTTTATCAAGAGTAGGAATCTTTAGTTCCCACGTTTTTCTTCCTGTTCTTCCTTTTGATCCTTTAACAGTTTATACACTGTTGATTTTGCCACCCCTGCCATGTTAGAACACATTTCCACCACGTTGGATTTTGACGATTTAAGGCATTCTGGGATGCAGTGTGGAAAATTGTTTTGGGCCAAGAAAGTTAGGAAATGGATCTTTTCAAATTAACCGAAATGATAAACTGGGTATAGAAACAATTAAAAAGGACATTGAAGGTTATTTTGAAAAGGGTGGTAATTTTCGCGGCCCCCGGAATTGCCACTCTAAGCGGAAGCCCAAGAATTATTATTTTTACCCCAAGAATTACTTTTTCGACCCCAGCTTTTTAATTATTTTGGTCCCACGATTTCTGATCCCAAGAATTATTATATTAGCCCCCAAAATTATTATTTTATTCATTGTATCCAATTAAAAAAAATACTAAACCTACCTCTAACCTACGCGCCTGAGTGACAATATACGTTTAGGTTGGCATTTTTTCTTAGTTTCAAATTCTTCTATAAAATAAGTAAATAAATAAAATCTTGGGGTAAATTAAAAAAAATCTTGGGGTGACATGAATAAAACCTTGAGGTAAAATAAATAAAATTATGGGGTAAAATGAATAAAACCTTTGAGGCCAAAAGAATAATTATATGGGCTAAATTAATAATTTTGGGGGCTAATATAATAATTCTTGGGAACAAAAATCTTGGGGCCAAAATAATTAAAAAGGTAAGGTAGAAAAAATAATTCTTGGGGTATAAATAATAACTCTTGGGGTGAGAATGACAATTCCTAGGATGTACAAAATAATATCTCTTTTGAAAATTTGTACTGTTCCATTTGGTTACAAATAAGACTATTTGTTGACCGAAAAGATTTTATTCTTTTGCCAAAGATGCTCGGTATTCTTCGAAATGTATTAAAATTGTATGGAATCCGTGGAAAATTCGCGAAAGCTCCACAAATCGTCCAGTGCTGTCACATTTTTACTGTAAGTAGTGAGTAATAAACTCGAAATTAGCTTTACTGTAAGTGTCAGTGAATTAGTAAGCTCACCTAACTAATTGTAACTTGAACTGCGGAAACTGGGAAGACCTACTTTTGTTCTCTTTACAGAGCCTCGAACCGGACATGAAAATAATTTACGGAGCTTTATATTATTCCAAAATATTTCCTTTTTATAGTGTTGTCAAATGACACCCAACAAGGTGGGCTACTTTAAACTGTTTTGAATAATTAACTTTCAAAACAAATTTGTACAGGTACCTACGAGTTTGTGGGTGATGCGAAGGAAGTGTTTATTCTCTTTGAAAGTAAAGGATTCATTCCACCACATTTTGTGAAACTGACACTTTGGTTCACAAAAAAAAATGAAGTAGACAAAAAACATAAAGGACTGAATATAAATCTACTTAAACAATCCACGTCAATCATTAAGTAAAAAAAAAAACTGTTATTATCAAGAGGGAGAGTTATGAAATATATGTTCAACTTTACTTTTTATAATTGAAATTTAATTAAAACAGCATCCGTACGTAAAAAATCCGTGAGAAATTATCAAGCATAAATACCTACCAAACAAAACCTTTCCGGCTGTTTTGCATACGTGCTTTTGTGACAAGAACAAAAGTATGTCAATGTGACGAATATTTTTTGCAGGTTCCTTTTGTTCAAGTCCTGTAACATTTGCATACGGCAATAGTTTCTACTACTCTTGAAATGAAACAGACGGTTTAATTATGCACTCCAGTAAATGAAACTGGATCAAATTTTAGTCTCGTCGGTACCATGGGAAAGGTGATCAACAATGAAGAAGTAGCAACCGGTATGTAATTTTCGTTTTATTTTAATGAAATTGTCACAAATCAAGAACGTAAACGAAACAGTCAAAAATGGAATAATAAATACATAAGTAACTAAACCGCTTTCACTTAGTATAAATAAAAAAGTAACATCTGCTCAAATGTTTATTAACAGATAAAAAAGTGCTTTCAATAACTCAGCCGCAACTCGCAAGTATCATCCCACACATTACTTTTTTTTTGTGCATCGTCTACGATTAAACTAATGGAACTAACCGTTAAACAGTTTCGCTTTTTTCAGCGGTCTTGATGTTTCATGTTGTAAAACGTTTACTGTTTTTTGGTTAAGTTTTTTTATACTGTTTCTCCCGAAAATTTAATTATAAAACTGTAATTGGTAGAAACTTGATATTTTTGGCAATCTTATACTGTACCAATACAATCTTCGTCTTATATGATATAGGTGCAAAGTTATCCAGATTCGCGAAAAGATGTGTTTGATTCTTTTTTGAGGAGTTTTGCCTTACATTGTTCGAACAATACTAATTAATGTAACAGTGCAAGTAACCACAGAAAAGCCATTTTCACGTTTGCAATATTGTTTTAATGGGAAACCGAGATCTCTGATCCTTTTATTCAGTCAAGTTTTCTTCATTGAGCCACACGACGAAAATTTAAAGAGGTTGCCAGTTCTTATAGACAATGAAAATTTCAATATTCAGTAGTCTAGCAAATAGTATCCTGTATCTGGAGTGTCTCAAGGACCGAATTTGGGTTCTCTACTTTTTCTTATGTACATTAACGACTTACCACGGAAAATAAATTGTGAAATATTAAACTTTGTGTATGATAAATTAAACTTCTGCCAAATGTCGCTAAATGTAAAGCCGTCACAAAATAATCCCCAATAACATTTTCAAAAAAGGTAATATATCTTTTATAGCGAACTCTCATTCTCAAGACATCTTGATAAAACTGTGAGATCTTCTTACAAAATAATGGATTTTGTTATACGCACTCATTCTCAAATATTAATGCCATACGATCCTTATAACATCGTTTATGTCCATTCCAAACTCGAATTTTAAGTCAATTTGAAACCGAACATCAAACTGCTATAATACAAAAGCTACAAAGAAAGTTCTTAAAGTATAAATTAATATACTGGATGTACTCTCCACAAGGTTTTGATTTCTTAATCTTTCTAAAAACCTTCAACGTACACCCTTGTCATCACTAATTTTCTATAGCAAATAAACTGCGCTTATCTATTAGAAAAGATTCACTTTAGTATCCCTCGCCCAAATTCCTGGAATATTCATAAATTTTATCTCCCAAAAACTCGCATAAATGTAGGATTTAAATCCTCTTTTTACACAATGTGTGCGAACTTTAAATATCACCATTATCAGATTAATATAATCGTATTAGTCGTAACCACAGCAGCAGCAGCAAGTCACAAGTGCGTTTACGTTTTACAGGCAGTGAATTGAATTAATTCTTTATTTCTTGATGATGGAAGCGGTTCTAGGCAAACGAGACGCGATGATGCGTCTTCATTTTCTTCAAAACTTTCTGAGATATCGTCCTCCAGTTGTTTCTGGGCCCTTCTTTTCTAAATTTTGTGAGTAGTATTTCAAGTTAGATTTTTCCTAGATTGTATCCATTTTTTCTTCCTCTCTTCTCTTGCTTTTTCTTCGAGTTCTACTTTCGGGGGAGGTTTCCTGATAAATTCGTGGTTGAATCCCCTAACTGAAAACACTTTTTCGAGAATTTTAAAGTATTTCGCTTAGTGGATGAGCTTTTTTCAAACAGTCATTGATATACCTGGATGAGGTCTCTCCAGTGTCTCAGTCTAGAAGTTGGAGCTTATGGGACGTACCTATAAAGGGATAACTTAAAAGAACAACGGGATTGTCTTTGCAGTATTACAGCACAGGATAGAAATATGTAATTCGTGGAGCACAACATAATGTTCTGAATCTGATGGATGGGTTGCTCCAATACATCTCCGAGGAGCATTAGCGGTCGTGAATTATTTTAACTTTATTCGTAGGAATATTTTAAGCAATTTGATATGCTAAAACGCACTGGTATTCACAGCAACTCATATTTTCTGATTGTATAATTGTCTCCTGCTATGAACATTAACATTGAAGTTAAATGCAGCGCTGTGAAAAAGGTTAAATCTTAGGTCATTTTTACTTCTTTAACATAAGAAACAGAAGGTTCTCCTGATGAGTCCGTAACGGTCTATATATAACAAGATTTGCAACGCACTACTGACGTTTGGAAATTTAAATGGTTTTCTAAAAATTAATACCCACTGCACAATTTATCTCATTTGTATCGTTTGCGTTTTCAAGAAAATTTCTAAAAATGGCGGTGTTCAATTCAGAAACTTGAATTTTTCAGAAGTTGACACGTGTATTTAGAACACACTATCTTACCATTTTTGAAACAATTTCTCACAGACAAACACTGAAAGCATTCACAGAACTACGTAACTTCGTTGACAGGTTGGCTTAGTATGCATGCTTCCTGTACGATATATTACTATGTATGTTTTCCGCCAAGCTTACTCTACAGTTTTCGTAATCTCACAACTCCCTCCTTGTAACACTGTTCCCTAAATTCTTCACACATGGAAAAATCCTATTTCTTTCTTCTTCTTTTCCCTACTCCTTTCATGCATTTTATTCTTTCTCCTCTCTCCCTTAATATCTCTCTCCTAGTTCTTCCTTCTTCCCTTAACTCCTTACATTCCCTGAGCATGTTGTCCCAATCCTTGCCACACAGGCTGCATGTTCTCCTCTCGTTTTCTGACCAGTACTTGTTTTAATTTCTATATCTGTATCTCGCCACCATTTTTTTCTTCCCTATATTAAATCATCTTCTTAAGCAACCTGGTACTCCTTCCGTCATTATTTCCCCGGACCTTCCCCTCCCTTATCTTACACCTTCTTTCTTCTCTTGTGTTTACACCCCATTCTCTTTGCCTTCTCTTTTGTACCTCCTCATTTTCCTAATACTCTCTTCTATTATCCTCCTGTCCGTATTTTATTTTCCTTTTTTTCATTTCTTTCCAACAACTTTGAAGTACCCCCCCTTCCACCCCCCCCCTTCCTCGTATCTCATCACAAAATTCCCAGTTTGTATCCTTTTTACCGATTTCCAATACCTTTTTTGTATCCTTTCCAAAGCTTCCCATTCCTTTCACCCCCTAATTTCCACCCAATACATCATCACACTTTTCACTAACTAATCGAAAGCCACCTCTTCTTATCACATCCTTCCCAAATATTGTTTCCCCCAAGCCCATACCTGCCCTAATATTTTGTTGCCCCTTTTTCCTAACACTTTAACATGTGCGTCATTTTTCTTATTATATCTCATTCTATACCCCATTAGAAAAATAAACAAGTATAGAGTAATCGCACTTAGACACCCCTTTTCAACAATGAGACGAAAAAATTATTATTAGATTTAATTAATTACATTTAATATTTAAAATAAAACAAAATGTCGCAATGGAGTTATTAAGCTTATTCAATCCATTATCTATTATAGATTAATAGAAAAAAATAATCTTTCAGACCCAAAAACAATACAATGGGTACGTAGTTCATTGAAAATAAACAAATTTAGCCTAAAATGATGACAAATTGAATCATTGCCTATGCATTCCATGAGCCAAATAGCGTTGTTGGAAAATTTGCAGTCCATTCAGCAGTATTGACAAATTTCAAAATTATTACATTGGTTAATACCCAATCTCTGACAAAAGAGTAATGCCTTTTTTATAGCTTCACTTAGGAAAATATATTAGGCCTCACATTACGAGGTAGTAATGAGAGTAATGCTCCAACAAATTAGATTGCCCAACACAAAGAAGTTGAACCCAGAAGTTGACTTTCTGTCGGATGATACAAAAAACTACCAATTATTTAACGACAAAGAAGATCATTGTTTTTGTTGAACTTCATTTCTATTGGAGTTCAGACATCTTTCGGGTTGCCTGACCATAAGTTTAAAGTAGACGTCGAATTTTGTGGAATAACTACTTCTTGGGGAGTCAGTTCAATTTCAAATCTAAAAATCTATTTTTTTTTAATTTAATTTAATTTTTGAGTTCATAATTCCAACTGTTTTTTTTTAGCCGACTTGTAGTTCATTTCTATCAAAAGGTTGTTGTTATGTTTTATTTGGAGAGAACTGTCCACATTTGATCTTTAGAAACAATTACTGTTCGTGAAATTATGTAAATATTCATTCCATATTTTGGCAATTCTCCGAGTACGTAAATAGCTTTGTCCAAAGCCTGGCAGTTATTTTAGGTAAACCTACGAGACTATGGTGCCCTTTTCCGTAGAACCCTGATCGATTGGATTGCTCTACTACGGAACCTCGTAACATTCAATTGAATTTAATACGTTTTCTTGTCTTTGTCCTTGTGATTTTCCTTTGGAATAACTACGTGTTTTTCTCATGCTTTGGAACAAATAAATGATGGATACTTGTTTCAGTCCCAACATTTTGCGCCATAATTTCCTCATGAAACTGTTTTACAGTAATTGGATGATTATTAGGCAAACGTCGTTATCCTTCATACTCCTTTCAGTTTTCTTGTAATATTTAACTTTCTTCAGTGCACTTTACTACACTTTGAACGCAGAAGTCGATCTATGTGAAATGGATGATTTTATTTTGTAGGTACTAGATATTTTCATTGTAATACATATTAGGGACTATTAAAATCTTAAGTAATTACAACTTGACCACCTTTAAAAAACTTCTGGATTCGCATATGTCGTAATTGTCCTTATATTCTACGTTTTTCTTTTTTCTTTTTGTATTTTAAGCTTGTCACATGATTGTTGTTATTTTCCTTGGACTGTAACGTGCCTAAATGTATTGTGAGTACCATCGGCATGTGGCCGCCTACTCTTTGTCTCGAATAAAAATAAATAAAATAAATAAAAAAAATGATTCGTTGGTACTAGTATATCTCGAGCCATTTTCGCCAATGTTGATCATCATAAAATGTCTTCTTCTTCACGTACACGTTTTGCCGGCAACTATTCTTCAATTTTTAAGAAATGAACTTACATTGATCCCATCATCGACAGGGTTATCATCATTAACCTCGTCAACTACATACAACTGTTACATCCGACTACAACTATAGTAGGGTGACATACCTTTTTCCTATCAACTTTTGTCGATACTGTTGTATCCCTTGTTAAGTTTGCTGGGTAATGAGCTTTCGCGTCGTCCAGCACACTATCTTACTCGTCCCGAAAACTGTCACAATAGCTACATAATAGGCATGGCAAATTTTGGCACAACTTTAATCTATGCTGAGAGTGCCAAAGTTGCCTACTTTAGAAGTTCATAAGATAGTGTTCTACATTACAATGTACCTACCTGCACTTAAGTCGCGCATTGCAACGATTTTAACTACTTCAACCCCTTCTTCCCGTTAACACGTATCTACTGGGCCTGGGCAAATTAAATTATTCCATAAACCGCTTTATAGTAACAATAAGTCTGTGGCTCATCTCCTAATGAAGTGTATGTGAACATGGTAATTTACTAGTCTGTAAATAATAGGGCTACTTAGGTATAATAAATAACGCATAATTTTTCGGACCATCCTCGCGTACCCTTTACATTTAATAAATTAGTCAATCAGTTTAGGTCGTCCTTAAATTTGATTGCGCTACAAGTGAATTAATTTGAGTAACGAAACCATCTTAATGTTGTCCTTTTAAAGAATGTATTTAAATTAATTTAAAAAATTTGTTCAAAGGTCCGCTCATTACAATATGAATTATTGCTAGTATTTACCTTTGAGGTTTACTCACAGCGTGTCCGCATTCAGAAGGATACATTAATTGATCGTAGAGAATTTTAATAAGACGCAAAAGGACTAATTGCGCTCTTAACAGGTATAAAAACTGTATTGGTATGTCTTAGGAACTTAAATCTTAATTATAAGAATGTTTGGGAAAGCACTCCCATTAGCCAAATTTTTAAAAGACAACTTCTTAAAAACTATTTCATCGAGTCAATAATACGAAATTAAAATTACGTTTTTAAAATTATTCTACTAATTATTATGAATAATACCCGTTCCTTAGGCATGATAAAATGTACTTAAAGTTGTCCAAGTCCCACTGTACATACGGTACCTATTTTAAATAAAAAACAAATACATAATTAAGCAGGCTGAATGCGCCTTTTATCAATATGTAAATTAATTAAAGTTTAAGCAATAGTCATTTTATTATCTTTTACTTTTATCGTTGATAATACTTAAATATACTATACAGAAGCTACGTATGTACGAAAAAGCTCATTTATTTTAAATCCGTTTAACTTTATTACTTATTGTAATTGCTTCCAGTCATGGATAAGTATTTAGTTTTTAAAATATATCAAAGTATAATTTGAGTTTGTTTAAATGTATTTTATTTATCACTTACATGCTTAAATGGTACAAATTCTTAATTAAAATGCAAATAGGTAGTACGGCTTTTAATTTTATTTATCAAGAAATAAGCTTACATTATTTATTGCGTTTTTATACGCAATGGTATAGTGTGATTATGTCGTTACCTGAACGAATTTGGTAGAACTTTATTATCTTCTCATGGACCCTCCATCAATTTTAATCCAGTTTATTGGCATTTCAGTTTTAGTATTTTATCATAGTAATAAAAAGTACTTTATTACATTTACCTATTTTATCGTATTATTATTAACGGTAGTTTTTTAAATATATGGAAGCGTCACTATTTTAGGTAGTAAAATGGTATCAAAAATGGTCCAAATTTGTTGCGAATCACCGCACTATAGTGTTGCTTTAACCCTGCGGTAACGTAACCATTTAACTGGAAGAAATTTTCCAGACCGTGCTTTGAAACGTCAGCTTTACTTCAAAATTCATCTTCTTCGTCTTTTTCTTCAGCAATTTCAAAACCGACGGGAGTCAAATTCGTTTAAATTTTGCATTGGAATTTTCATTAGAATGATCAATACACTGACCGTGTATAGGTAGTTGAAAGCTGATGATAATTTAAATTCAGGTGGAAGAAAATTTAAGTGAGATATCACTGATTCTTTAAATTTTGTTTAGTGAGCTAAAACAGCGTTGTCTGAATCCTCACTTATTTTATCTGGAACACACACTCCTTTAGCAACGGTGGACGATTGGCTGGTTTTAGTCTAAATGAGCTTTTGAATTTCAGCGCCTACAAGTTACAGCAGAAATTTTCTTTAGGACATAGTTTCCAAAGTTAATAGACGTCTTCATGTATCGCTGAACGTGTTCTTTTTTTCTTGATAAAGATGGCAGGGCTGTAGTCGCCCCAGTAAGCACTCCAAAGTATGAGATGAGTATTTAAAGCTCTTTTCGAACAGGATATGATGTTCTTAAGTGGAAGAAAATATGCGTGTATTTGTCTGCTCGTAGTTGAATTCAGGTCATACTTGTCTCATTACTGTTTGTGTGTACATTTTGGATTTAACCCTTATCCGGGCAAGGTCTTTTTGTAACACAACCGGACAACGTGTGTCTCCCGGACACACGCTTTTGCAACGCTAGTTCTAGTTACATATTTACGTAAAATAAAGTATATTATGTATTAGTTTATTAACTGAATTATTTTAAAAACAGTTACAACAATTTTATGTATACGATTGACATTTTGTTTCACTTGCTAAGTAGATGAAACAAGTATGTGTCCAATGGACACATCTTATACGGTTGTGTAACAAATGAAAACAATACTTTTTATTTCCCTTATTTTTGAAATAAAATTTTTTTTTAATAACAGTTACAACAATTTTATGTATACGATTGACATTTGGTTTCACTTATAAGTTATAACAACGTAGCCGCTGCTAAGTAGATGAAAAAAGTAGGTATGTGTCCAATGGACACATCTTATACGGTTGTGTAACAAATGAAAACAATAATTTTTATTTCCCTTATATTTTGAAATAATATTTTTTTCTTTATACGAATCTTAAGTTATTCATGTAATTGAGGAATACAAAAAATATCAATGTCTAAAGTCAATTTGTTTTTTTTTAATAGAGCATTTCTTAACAGCTTGTGTCCAACAGACACACGTTGCCCGGATAAGGGTTAAGCAGAGAAGAACGATTCTCTAAACAAAAGATTAGGTAGAGCTTTCATAAAGTCTGCCGTCCTCTATCGGCCAGGACTCAATGTTTGGTAATCGTCTCCATCTTTAGATTATAGACTTACACACTCATTAAAACGAATTAATCGGCTGATGACAACTCCCGACAAATTGTGCCAAAAAGAATTCCATCCATAAGTACCGTGCCAACATTTTTTGAATGTTTGGAAACTAATTTGCCTTGTACCTTCACGAATCTTATACTATGGCGTACACACAACAAGTATGTAAGGCCAAAGAAAAATGAATTTTTCCGCAACTTTCTCCCCACTTGTTTTGTTTTCATTGATAAAAGTACAGCTTTGTCTCTATTTTATTCTCTCTAAGAGACTTTTGGACCTATTCCTCACTTTCAAAACAAATTCTTCTCAGAAACTTTACAAATAATTTACTTTTGCTTATTTCGTGTGAAATCGTGGCCAGCGGCAGACTATGTGAGTGATCTTGACAATTGTAGTTGATTTTAGTCGGCGACTAAATCGCATGTCATCAATTTTGAAAAATTAGTATGCTATTAATGCAATATTTTCCATTTGAAATTCGTGTGAGAAGGGCTAGCAAGCCTGAGAAAAAAATACTAGTTGGTATTATTTTAACTCATTTTCCAAAAAAATAAAGGAAATTTAGGCGTATAACCTAAATTTTATATTATAAATACCGTCAGTCCTTCTAACATTTGGGGAGTATGATGGCCATCTTACCCATTTATCTTTAGGTTGTCTTAGGGATAGTATTTAGATAATTCAAAATGATCAGTTGCTTGTATTTTCCTTGGATTATTTGGGTTTCCATTTCCTTGAAATTTCGGTCAGTGTACAATTTGTCGTTGATTAATGGGTGAGTGGCAGTTGTCCTAGAATGACGTTTCAATTTTCGACCATCTACCTTTGGATTAAATTAGATGCAAAATTTTTCCAAATTTGAACCCGTAGGTTTGAAAATTACAACGAGCTGGATCGTCAGTTGTTTTGAATCCTCAACCAGTGTGCAAAGTCCAATAGTTTGATAAAAAAATTCTCTATTCATCCAGGTGCTGGTAACGAATCAGCCGCACTCATTTACGACCATCATCAGTATTGCGAGCATTGAAACAGTACTTGTACTCTGTACTTGAAACTGGAGATGGTGGGTTCCATCCACCTATGTTTGAGGCAGGCGGCCGAAAGTGATAAAATGAAACTATTTGGCTGATACTGAGTAAATTTGGTTAATCGTTTGATATTATACTATGAATGATACTAAGAAGAATTATGAATACATCATCAACATTAATGAAATAACAATTTTAAACATCTGTAGTAATTTAGTAATTTCATACAGATCCATTAGTCAAGTTTATTCAGTTTATTTAATGCCCTAATGTTTGTGATCAAACAAATCTTCTTAGTATGGCGAACATAACGTTGAAGATTGAACTTTTGGTACATTTATAATTATTCATATTGTACTAATTGTTTCTCAAGGGCGGAGTGGACAAATGCAAAGGTATTCACAATCACGTTGCATTATTCATCTGAAAAACTATTCCTGTAAAGCAAAATTGTTTGATTTATGACTGTTTTAACTTATGCACGTATGAGACCTTAACTATGTATAATACTACACAATTTAATATGTTTATGTAGATATGTAACAAATTAAAGCTGGAAGATAGCTTTTAGTATAATTAAACATCCGGTGCACGTTTTAATTACTATATACACTTTTCAACTGTAAGAGTATATTAATTCATTAGGTTTTTTCTATTTTTCTGAAAAAAGGGGTTATTATCTGACGTATTATAATTTGATCTAGCTTTTATTAGCAATACACGCGATGGAATTAACATTTCACGTGCACATTTTTTAAGATGGTCGGTATGTGATTTTGGGGAGTTTCTATTACGTTTTAATCTAATCATATTTTCTTCCTTGAAAGCTCTATAATAATCGCGTGCCATTTCTTGATAACTTGGTTCTCCCGCATTATAAATTGGACCAATTCCGTTTTGCAAAACACAATTACCTACAGTTATTTTATCATCGAGTAAAAATCCCACATAGTAATCTTTACTATGGAAAATGAAAATTTAGACCAAAAAGGGTTGACAAATAGAGAAAAGTTAAGTTTTGAGCAGAGGGCGCAAATAATTCATGTAATAAATAAACGCGATTTGCAAAAAATATTGTTAGTTTAATCGGATAAAGAAAATGTTCAGTACAACGTGACAGATATAACGAAAAACAAACTATGACATTAGTTAAATTTAAAATATGGTCGGCTAAGATTATGTTTAGGTATACATTCATCCAACAATAATGAAAAACATACGCAACCGAAATGGGGTGTCGATTATCCTAATTTGTGTAACATATATTTCGAATAATTTAATGGGTGGTAATTTTCTCGGCCCCAAGAATTGCCACTCTAAGCCCAAGAATTATTTGTTCGACCACTGCTTTTTAATTATTTTGGTCCCAAGATTTCTGATCCCAAGAATTATTATATTAGCCCCCAAAATTATTTTAACCCAAAAAATCATTCTTTTGGCTCCAAGATTTTATCCATTTTACCCCATGATTTTATTCATTTTATTCCATTGAAAAAAAATATACTACACCTACCTCTAACCTAAGCGCCTTAGTGACAATATACGTTTAGGGTGGTATTTTTTTTTAGTTTCAAATACTTCTATAACATAAGTAAATAAGTAAAATCTTGGGGTGAAATAAAAAAAATCTTGGGATGAAATGAATAAAACCTTGGGGTAAAATGAATAAAATCATGGGTAAAATGAATAAAGTCTTGGGGCCAAAAGATTAATTATGTGGGCTAGATTAATAATTTTGGCGGCTAATATAATAATTCTTGGGAATAAGAATCTTGGGAGCAAAATAATTAAATAGCTAAGGTAAAAAATATTATTCTTGGGGTAAAAATAATAATTCTTGGGGTGAGAATGACAATTCCTAGGATGCACAAAATAATATCTCTAATTTAATGTCGTTTGAATTTGTTATAAAATCATACTGACTTTTACAGTAAAAACAATTAAAATCTACGTTAATGTGAAATTAGAATCGAAGATGTCTGTTACCATTTTTTGAAAATTTGGATCAGATCAAACTTTATAAAAAAGTTATTCAAAAATATCTAATTCGTTGAGTAGCTTCAGGTTATAACACCCCTTAATTTCTAAATGCGTGGATAATTGTTATATATTATCTATGATACTGTTCCATATTTCTTTTTCAAATTAGAAAAATTTACATTTTGGTAAATAAATAAATAAAGGACTAATATTTTCATTTCTGCATGAAGTTGGAAAGTCTGTGGTTTTGATTACGTTTACTTGTGTTCGTTAATAAATGAAGAAAAAAGCAATGCATTAGTCCTTACCATTTAAAAAGAGGCCCAAGGAGGAGAAACTAATGGTTGTCGAAAACACAATGGTGCTATGTCCTCTAGGAAATGGTGACGGAATGGAGAAGTTATGTAGCTTTCTATTAAAGCTTCTTGCGTCATTTTTCCTCCAACTTCCTCCGACCTTTTTTCGAATCGTTCCTCTCTTCTACCTCTGTGTATCCGTGATAAAGCATTTCCTTTTCAAATTACCAACTTTTGGAATGAAAAAAAGGTCATTTGGATCTTCTCGTTCCTAACTATTTGAAATTGGAAACCATACTCGCACTATCATCACATAGAGGTAAATAACGCCCTTCCAATGGAAGGATGTGTACCCCAGGAAAATTTTTTCGGCGTTTTTTAATGATTATAATGGTTTACACAGCTTTGATTGTACTTGGTGGACAGAATTACTTGCATTGAAATTGATCTTGAATATTTTCACGCAGAAAATATCTATTCAAAATTGCACATCACTGTACCTTGTGTGGTCATTCCCTTACAAATGGAGGAATGTGCGAGGTTCCTGATGGTCGCCAAATACAATGTGTAACTTACATACGAAATTAACCACAGAACTGTCAGTTCTAAGCTGCATATTTATCTCCTGATCCTTATCCGTCACATTTCAAATATTTCTTCTGTATAAAGACGATCTACAAATTCTCGAAATTTGTTAATAATAAGTTGGTATTTCTAAAAGTGAAAAGACATAAATATTGCAGAATTATGATTAAAATTTCAGGTTTTAAAACCTAAAACGCGACTCGTGGGAAAGCCAAAAAGCTTTTGTACGTTGAACTAAAACACTTTTTCCTGATTTAGAGGGATTTGTTAGCGAAAATATTCGTATAAAAATATTATTTACACTAAAGGTTCAAACCACAGTAAGTTCAAACGTAGTTCTTAGAAAGTGCTGATTAACTTTTGCTAATATCGACAACCAAAACTTGAATTTTATGACAGTTTATGATATGGGTTGCTCTTTCCAGTCTATTGGCTTCTGTAGTTCATGTCATGAAGAAAATGTGCCCTTTAATTTAAAGTTTACTTGATACTGCACCGCTATTCGACAATGCACCTTAAGTTGGGAATAACTTTCACAATAGTCCAATAATGCACCCTTCTATATAATTGGATATAATTTAATGTTTGCCTTCTTATAATTATGGAAGAAATATTAATTATTTTCAATAGTTCGAACCATATACTACAGTTTGTAGCTGAGAAAGAAGTTGTTAACATGATTCCTCATCTTGAATTCATCTTTTTAATTAAATTTATCGTAATTTCGCTTAATTTAATTTTAAATTCAACTGAATTCGTTTCGACACTATGTATCATAACTAAGGGTAATAGCACGTTAAGATACAATGTTAAGGAAATCTTCCCACGATAAAATTATGCTACTGCACATGGTAAAATGGTTTCACGGTCTTATGAAAACACAGCTAAAACCTAACGAAAATCTTAACCCTTAGCTTAGAATTTTTCATATGATCAAGAATGTGAAGTAATCGCGAATTAATATTATTATATTATAATTCAATGTTAACAAAGCACGTACTGTACCGTAACGCACCACCAAGAAAAGCTGTAATTATAAAAAGACGAATGCCAGGCCGAACAAAAATTTTGACCGATACACCGGAAAAAAGGAGACAGAACTCTGCCAAAATTAAAACTTGAACTGAAAAGTTTAAACTGAAAAACTAAAAAGCACATGGAAAAGGAAAAGAAACGCAAAGAGGCGAAGGGAAGCTGAGCTAGTGAAGAAGATGACAGTCCTAGTGGTGACGTCTTCGATCTAGACTAGAAGATCCTAATGAAGATAATTATGATTTTAGTTTAGATAATAACACCACGAACTTTGCTTGTTAAATTTGCAAAAAACACTTCAGTAGTGTATTGTGTGGATCACCTAGAATCAGAAATTGAAGGCGAATTTGAACTTTTCTTCCTTCGAAAAAAAAGTTGAGGGTTTATTTTTTGCAATGTCACCAATTGCCAATATGTTTTTTTTTTAATTTTCACAAACCAATCGTTTCCTTATTAAGAACAGTAAGTACTAACAAAGACCTAGACTACTGTGATAGTGCATTTCAGTTTATATTAATAAATATTTAAATCTAAAAACTGGCCTAATCCTTCCCACTCGCCCCTATCGAATTAAATAGTCGATTATAGTCTGAAGTGTATCAGGATAATTACTTGTTTCTGATGCTCAAATGCAAATATGTATAAGAATTTTATTACTAACATCATACCATTCACTTCCAACGTGCAACATGTATTGGTCAAAACGTCTACATCACCGCGTGGAGCTTGTTCGCAAGTATGCAATATTGAGGTTTTATTAACAAACACATTCTTTTTATTGACTTAACAAGAAATAC
The DNA here is from genome assembly GCA_036250285.1 of Pyrocoelia pectoralis. Classification (NCBI taxonomy): domain Eukaryota; kingdom Metazoa; phylum Arthropoda; class Insecta; order Coleoptera; family Lampyridae; genus Pyrocoelia; species Pyrocoelia pectoralis. Next base: position 9,495,294 of record CM070079.1, read on the forward strand.
ATGGAACAAACAAACTTGAATTGTAATAATCTGACAAGTAACATTATAAACAAGAACAAAAGTTTTAGCCAACATTAAAATTAATAAACTGTTTCCAACACTTTCCCTTTTTAATGTTGACGAAGGGCATTTACCAGTACTTTTAAAGTAGACATAAGGTTCATACATAGACTTTTTAAGTTTATTTTACAGAGCACTTTGTCACCTCTCTGATTCCATACTCTGGATGATTGTTTTAGAGTTAGACCGTACAGGGCATCCCAAAAGACACATTTTTTAGGGTCATTTGTGTTAATGCATCCCTCAGGTTGTTCCATGCACACTGTCTCCAACAGCTCCCCGTTTAAAAACGCCGTTTCCACGTCAATGTGGTCAACACACATACCTAGCCTGACTGCAGTTGCCAGTAGTAATCTAAACGTACTAAACCTAATTAATTCATAATCCAGCCCATATCGCTGGGTAAAACCTTTCGCGCAAAGTCTTGCTTTCTACTTAATTTCAGAATTTGCGTCGCGTTTAATTTTAAACACCCATTTATTTTTGACAATTTTTGACACCACCACCAGCCACCTCAGAAGTAGGTCCCTCCTCAGCAGTAACATCGACAGTCTTAGGATGCCCGACCATCTCAACAACAAAGGGGTCACCAACAAACGAAACCTCAAGTGTAGAAGGGGAAATTTTGCTTATGCCTGCCTCATCAGTCGTAAAATTGTTCAGTTTTTTATCAAACGCAAACTTAGGCTGCAACTGTTCGCCAACACCTCCATCCTCCTCTACAACTTCACTAGGTTTTATTGTAACAGGTTCTTTATTTTTGAAAATGACGTCACGACTTCTAATCACCTTATCTTGATCAGGAAACCACACCCGAAATCCATCCTTTTCATCACAGTAACCAACAAAGTAGCCTTTGGTACTTTTCTTGACCCACTTTCGCCTATTTTCTTTTGGAACGCAAACAAAACATTCAGTCCCAAAAACTTTGAAATGATCAATGCTTTTAACTTTCTTTCCCGTCCAAAGCTTAATAGAAGATTTATTTTTTATTACTTTTGGGCCTGTCCTGTTCAAAACAAAAGGAGCAGTATTCACTGCTTCTGCCCATAGTCGAATAGGTAATTTCTTGGCATGAATCAGTGATCTTCCACTCTCAGCTAAGGTTCTGTTTTCCCGTTTTGTAGGATTTTGCTGAGGCGTATGGGTCATGGTCACACGGAGAGGAATACCGTGTTCTTCTAGTACATACTTTACGTTTTTATTAACAAACTCACCACCTGCGTCAGTAAGTAAGCACTTTATTCGTATTCCGGCAGTTCTGCCTCTCTAATAAATATTTTAAGCCATAGCAATACGTCTGGCAACTTTACTTTTAAAAGCGCTCTAACTCGTCATTAAGTTCAAGAAAATTCTTTTGTAACTTCGCTATGCGTAGCTATATTTTCGCAAGGATCTTTACTCACCGTGAAAAATTCTTCCATTAACCGGTCGACTCTTTGACCTGAACTTTGCTCTTATATACTCAGCAACTTTGTCCAAGTTTCATATGAACTTTTACAGGTGGCTATCAGCTCAGCATTATTTTCATTCAATGCACAAACCAAGATTAGTTGCGGTAACGCATCTGACTTTTCAAATTCTTTTTGTTTTTTAACAAAATCATCATCTGGGTCCGCACCATCTTTTAAAACTGGGGCAACTAGTTTTGGAAGTACCTACATATCGAATCAGTGTTTTCTACTCTACTGTAGGAGTATTACACTTATTCGCTGTCACCTAATTCATCAAAATATGGACTGTTTTCGACAATTTCTTCTTGAACAGAAGAGGACTTTTCCATACCGACACTGTTAGGTAAATCGTCTTCCTGGCACAGTAGCAAGCTGATCCCAAAGAAAAAAGAGACGAGTTTGATTATTCGTTTGACAATAAAAGCGCCAGTAACAGTCGTAAGTATAATAATAATTCGGTCGTCACAGTATACTAGCAATGGTTCACCCAGTTGTCAACGTAAAAAGGATATAAGATGCGTAAGAAAGATTTGATTTTCCAGCTTAACGTTATACATGACAACAGTCCAGATATGGGAGGTGGTGAGTAACTAATTCTGTAACAAATTATGGAATACGAGTAAGAGATGCAAAGTGTTTGTGGCTATTATTCGTCAATCTTTTGGATAAATTCATGGTGTCTAAATCATCGCAAATAATGTCGAATAACCTCAATTGGAATTTCGATGGTTACTAGTTCTGTCAATGCTACAGAATGGAAAAATTCCATAGTCTAGAGCAAAAAATGGAAATTGAGAAGAGGAACCACTATTAACGCCAGGTCATCGTGGTAGATTCAGTGGACAAAAAAGTACTCTTGCATGCAACTGTTTCAAATATAACTTGTTGACATGTCATCAACATGGTTATAGACCCGGAAAGAGTGTAGAAACTGCAAGTTATGATTTCACACAATATATTTGTGATAAGCTTGACCAAGGTAATTATGTAGTAGGGTTGTTTTTTGATTTGTCCAAGGCCTTTGATACAGTGAATCATAATTTTCTTGCTACTAAGCTGCAATCATTTGGCATTCGAGGTATTGCTATGAGATGGTTTATCTCATACTTGGAAAATCGTAAATTTACCATAAGATATAAACACACTAACTCAGATTTCTTTGATGTAGGTCTTGGAGTGCCTCAAGGCTCTACTCTTGGACCTTTATTATTCTTACTTTTTATAAATGATCTACCTAGCTATATTAGGCACGGTTGTGTAGTCATTTACTGTGATGACACTTCCATTGTAGTGTCTTCTTCATCTGAGGAAAATCTTAAGACAAAAATCACAGCTGTTTTCGATGATTTGACAAATTGGTGTGTTAAAAACAGACTTATCTTAAATGTTGAAAAGACAGTCTGTGTTAATTTTTCCAGAAAGAAAAAGCTATCTGATTCTTTTATTTCGCACATTGACACTAAATTTGTTAACTTCTCAGATACTATAAGGTTTCTTGGTATTGAGATTGATAAAAACATGAATTGGGAAGCTCAAGGTATTTATGTTACAAAAAAACTAGCTAAATCTTATTATGCAATATATCAATTAAAAGACTGTCTGGACAAAAAAAGCTTATTAAATGTATATTATGGCATTGTGTACAACGTTTTGATCTGGGGACGAAAATCTATATTACAAAAACTTCTCATTGTACAGAAAAAAATTATTAGGTTAATCTTTAATATACCTTTTCGGAGTACCTGCAAAAATATATTCATTGAAAACAATATATTGACCTTGCCTTCCATATTCATATATAAACTTCTTTGTTTTATGAAATTAAATCTTTTAGACAATATTAGATCAAATGACATGTCAAATCATAACTACTCCACACGTAGGAACCAATTATCTATTCCCTTTCATTCAACTGCGGCTTATGAAAGCTCAACTTTATATCTTGCTATTAAATTTTACAATAAACTTGATTCTCATACAAAACTACTTCCTTTTCCAGTTTTTAAAAAATCAATAAAACGGTACCTTTGTTCTCGTGCGTTCTATAGCTGTGCTGAATATTTTAATGTGCAAAATTAACAACCAACTTTTGCTTTGACTTACCATATATACGTATTGTATCCTACATGGTGAATAAAATTTATTTATTTATTTATTTATTATTATTTATTAAAAAATTTCTTTCAAAAAAATACATAGAACCAAAAGACCGATCGTAATATTTCATTTTCCAATTAGAAACCAGTCTTGAAAAATTTCGTTATTCGTGTACGCGAATTCGAATCTAGTGTTAAGATTAAGGGATGGTAAACAAGGATCGTTTTACGTCAATTTTGAAAGAATAACCGTTAGAAGTTGAGGTCACATTTTCGTTTTTAAACTTATTGAAAGAATGTTGAATGTCTACTATTAACTAATAAAAAAAATGAAAAATGATTGGATCTTGTATTATTATAATGGCATAGAATATCTTGTCGAGTCAACTTACGTAATACCTACTACGAGGAAAATTAATCACTAAACGCTTTAAGGCACTGTTCAATGCCCAAATTTTATAAAGAGTTTTGTAAATTATAGTTATAACGGTATTAGTTTAGTTTATCAGTTCCTGAAAATACTGTGAAATCGGTTTCAGGTCAAGAAGGCAAAACCGTAGGTATAAGATTATACATCAATATTATTTGAATCATAAACTTCAAAGGGTATTTGCAACCCTTAAATGTACGTCAGGCACTGAAACTAGAAAGGGTTAACATTTAATTTATCCAGTCCACCTATGAATGTGAGTTCAGAACGGGTCGGTTGAGAGGCAGGGACCTCAGATGTGCCCAGTTGTATAACTCTATGTTTGGACAGCGAGCAGTTCAACAAAGGCCAACCGAGACCAACTTACAATATTTGAATCCGGATGCTGCTGTTACCGTCGCCGTCGCCGTTGCTGCCCCGTTATAATTAATGAATCGTTAAACTAGTTACGCGTTTAAAAGCTTCATTAATAAAACTTGTTACTTTCTATGGAGTGTGTATATCATTCGCGTTTATACAATTAATTCAAAACTTTATAATCTGCTGCTGGGTTAGAGTGTTGCGCAAAATTAGTTTTCATTAGGTATGGTGTTTTGTTTTGTACGTAATTGGTGATGTTAGTGTCCATATACATATTGTATTTATAGTGTGTAGTCTCGCTCTATCTTCCTCCATTCACTTAATTATGAATGTAGAAAGGAAATTTAGAGTCGATGTGTATGAATTTAGTACTATTCACGTTTATAAATATTTTACTCGAGATTTCCGTAATCAGATTATTTTCGAATTAAATGAAAATAAGTGACAGGGCTTTAATCTGATATACTGAGCTTGATGTTCGCTTTAGAGAACATTTTGACTACAAATGACCTCTTTTAGAGGGTTTTATGTAGACATTGAAAATGTTTATGGTAATTATAAGATTATCGATTGACGTAATGTCATTATTTAACCCTGACAACAATAATTGGAGTAGGCTATTCAGTGTGTAAACGACTCACTATTTTATACAGACGAGAATAATTAATGAAAATCGAGTAAACGACTACGTTTTTTTCACCGCAATGAATTCAATCACGCGAATAACTTTTCGTATCATTCGATTTCCTGTATACAAAACTTTCAATTTTCCTTAGTCAATTGGTTACGTGGATGTGATTTTTGGTAATAATTCGTGTTCGTGCTTGAAGGCATATTGATTACCGGAAAATTGATTCAAAAGCAATGAACCACACGCATGGTCAAAATACCCGAAATACCTATCATTTAATCGAAAAACAATTTACTGAAAACCGTAGTAATTAAAAATAGTTCATTATTCAATTTTTAAAGGAAGATTTTTTGAAATATTTTTACTTAGTTAACAATATTACGACTTAAACTTAAAACTCTTTTGTACTTTATTGTATTTTTCAAAATTGTTATAAGTATATAAAGAACTGTGTCATTTAATATCTAATAAAGTGTGTTGCCTAATAAATTAATAACAACAATATTAATTAAAGGAATAAGTTTCCCCATAAATAATGAATAATTTCCGTATTCTTTGAGCACGGTTTCTTACAATAATATGCTCTTCATTTCCTATTGAAAACTAGGACTAACAAAATAAAATATTTCTCTGCGTTACGTTTTTTTTGGTAGCCCTTCGCCGAATTTTTCTTCTCTTTCTGAAAGGCTTCAATAAATTTAGGAATGACTAGTAGAAACTTGATAATCAACAAAACTTTGCTGTGGTTCAGTATCACGGGAGCAAAGCAATTCCACATGATGTGGCAAAAACCCTTACCCCACACCTACGTATCCTAATGGCAGTCTGTGATAGCTTGAACTGTAACCTTTTTGTAGCAAAATTTCTGGCATATTTTGTGCTATTAAAAGTTTATAACGACCTTAGGGCGACCTTAGTTTTGTGTTGCACACCACTGGACTGTATTGAATGTATTATAAAGAACAGTAACTTACTACGTGTAGTGTACGAGAGAGTGTACTTAGGTAAAGGCTGTTAATTTATTATAGTGAACAAATTATCAGTGTGTCAATTAACAGAAAATAATTAACACCTTTCGTAATTTTTTAACTGCGTGCGATTAGCATGCATGGCCGGAGGGGTCTGTAATTTAGTGAAACGTCATCTTTCTTTGTTGCTAACTGGAATGACTCTGAAGATTCCAGAGGTCTATTGTGGCATTTTCCCTATGACATTTTACATTACCTGAACCGTCTCCAATTTCACCACACGGGGTTGCATTTTCATGGTAACAATACTGAGACGTTACACTTTTTGGGCCGTTTGTACCTCTGGTAAAAGGTGTTTTTTTAGAGGTTTGATTTTCGAATTGGCGCGACTGTTTGTAGTGACAACTGATTTATGCTCAGTATGTTTTGCCATTTCACCATGAATATACTTACGCCAGACCAACGCTTACAAATTGTAGAAATTTATTTCGAAAATCGTGGTTCAGTTCGCGAAACTTACCGTGCGACATAATCGTCCATTCGAGCAAGTTATTCGAATAACCATAAATCGTTTTCGTACCACGCATACTCTAATTGATAATGTACATCCTCAGAGACATCGTACTATGCGCACCGAAGACGTTGTTGCTGTTGAGCGTAGTGTTGAGGAGGACCAAAATGTGTCAATTCCTCATCGTGCACGGCAATTAGAGCTCCACCACATGGAAGATTTTGCGGAACGATCTTGCTTTACGAGCTTACAAAATCCAGCTGAAACCCCGTGACCATCATATATGCGTCGAACGTTCGACAAATGGACCCAAAATAAGATTGTACTTGATCTTCATTTTTACGAAAAAATTCTGTTCAGGCTCATTTTTGGCTGAATGGCTACGTGAACAAACAAAATTGCCGGATTTGGAGTGAAAAAAATCCAAAAGCCTCAGACGCCGTTACATCCACAAAAACTCACGGTTTGGTGTGCTTTATGGGCTAGTGGAATCAGCCGCGGCGCCCATATGCTCGAGATAATATTTAAGCACTTATGGCATAAAATTATCTGTCCAATAAAGCCAATTCCATGGCCGTGAGCATAATTTATATGTGTTTTATTTCATTTTAAACTTCTAGAACTCTAAAAAAACACCCTTTATATTGTTGTATGCACTTGCTATAGTAGAATTGCCGAACAGATGGAAACAGGCTCCTCCCACAAATGCGTTTGTAATAGGTTAATTCAAAATACGCGGGAAAATTACATTGAAAGTCTGATGCTGTGATGCACTTCCCCAAATTTAGTTTCTGTCACAAAACAAGTTTTGTGGTTTCTATTAAAATACCTAACAACTACCAAAATAAAATTATAGGTTAAGTAATAGGTATATTATGATGGATCTTTCGCCACCAAAAAAACGTATATCGAAACATTTATCAGTGTCTGATAAAGTGTATGTAAATCTGACTTAACATAATTCAGCCCCTTTTTGTAGTAGGAGGAGTCTGTTTCCATCTGTTCGGCAATTCTACTATAATTCTGTACATTCCAAAGCACTCTTTGACCTCTTTCAAATTCAAACCAACTCATTTATTGTAAGTATAATGTTCGCTTTGGTCTAAAATCTAAATAATTTCGATGGGATAAGGAATCGATCGACTATGACCCGAAGTCACACGATAATTTAGGTATGAAAAATGTGCGTGCACGATGAATTCCCAGGCTACTAACGTGTGAACAGAAACTGTTCAGAAGAGACGTTTGTGAGGAAGATTTGACTGCTTTAGAGTAAGATGAAATTGTTACTAGAGATAAAACTTGGGTAAACCATTGGAGCTCTCCCACCGTCGGTAACATTTGATGGCGACGATTTTTTTGGAACGCTGACGGAATTTTTCTAAAATCATTGTCGTTTATTGGATAGTTTGGGGTGGTTCAAATTCTACTCACGAGAAAATTATCATACGTAAAGTTGTCCGGAACAAAGTGGTCACCAATTGATGATCACCAAGGCAGATTCCAAAATTTAAAATTATTTAAATTGGAGAACATATTTCAAAATCAAGATCAAGTACCTACTCAATTTTGTTAGAGAATTCGTGGTTGAATCTTTATTTTTTATACCATTTAATAGCAACAAAATGTGTTCCTTGCATTTCACGGTTTAAGTTTCGGTCCCTTTGAACAAATATTAATTATTATTTTTAAGATAAAGATCTTAATCCTTGTATACTTATCATTTTCACTCCGTAGTAAGTTATGAGATGACGCCTTGGTACCCCTCCACCGGCATTAAAAAGTGTTTACGTTTCTAAGACGCTCATGCCAGTATCATCCCCCTTCATTCCAAATATAATTATTATTTAGCTTTTAGTTCTTCTCATGCTTCGAAGCAGAATGGTTGGGGATCACATCGAATCACCAAACAGCTACTTCCAGTTTTGTTCGTAAAAAAATAGCTTTGCAGATCAACACTTTTGTGCACCTATAAAGTTGTAATAGGGTTTCGTCGAGGCATGTGATCTGAACATTCATGCCATTGCGAAAAAGGGAGTGAACATTTCAAAAAATGATTTTATTTGGAATGTCAATACCCTGAAAACTGATGAATGTCAAAATTACGTGAATAGCTTCACCCTAAGCACGTGTATAAGGATACGGAGTTTAAAAATAAGGCAATATTGATGGATATTTAAATTAAATAAAGGGGCACGTGACGAATTTATGAAAAACACATTTCCACTACAAACGTGATCTATTTCCATAGTACTTACTAGGTTATTTTAGAACGAAACTGTATTGAAAAATTTGATTTTCATGCCACATTCGGAAGTTGTTTAGAATAAAAATAATCGTTGACAACGTATAAATAACCTTTTAAACTTTAACCAAGGTTGCAATAGCGTTTTTCTTGTGTAATTTTAAATTTCAATTCAAAATCGGAATAATTTTCCAAAAAATCTGTTCTAAATTTCGAAAACTTTCATTTTTTCGACTGTGACGCAGATGTGAGTTTGAGAAAACTAATTATCACTGTTTGTAATGATGGTTTCAATTATTGTTGGTAAAAACCACGTAAAAACCCAACAGGTTGCCATTTTTATTATTACCTACATACTTTTGTAACTTCTTCAACGTTATGTTTTACAGTACAATTACTAAGTATGTTAATACATTGAGCTCTAAACAAGATTATTTCCCATCTGGAATACCACCAAGTTCGGAATAATTTTGGTTTGCTGATAAAGCTTGAATTAAATGAACTTGGGAGTGACTCGCCACATAAAATGCCACTTATGGTAATATACAAGGGCCCACATTATTTATGAAGCAATTTAGTCTTTTATTTTACCTTATTTACCTTATACGTTGTGTAGGTCATCTTTATCTTTCACTATTTGGAAAAAAACATAGCAATCATTGGTATATCACTCGTCGTGCTATATTCATCAAGTTTTAGTCTCAATCTCAACTGTCTCTTGATTGTCGTAAACTGTGGACGTTTCTATGTGAATAATTCGTTCACCTTACCCAATTTCACTGGCGTATCTAAGGGAGGGGTCCAGGTAGAATTGGAATAGTAGTTCTATTATACAGTCCCCGGCGCGTAAGAAGACGAGGACCCGACACATCGCGAAGAACTACGGTGGGTACCGATTATAATAAAAATATTACCGTACTGAACAAACCGATGGTCTTTTTGGATGAAAGCTATATTCACAGTGGACATACCAATTCACGAAGCTGGAATGACAAGAGTAACGAAGGATTATACGCTCCTATTTCAAAGGGCCAGCGAGTAATTATGGTTCCCGCATGCGACGACATGCGTTTTATATCTAACTGTTTACTAACATTTAAATCTGGCACAAAAAGTGGAGATTACCACGACGACATGAACGGTACCAATTATGAAAAGTGGGCCAAAAAACGTCTTCTACCGAATTTGCCAAGCACCTCCATCATTGGTATTGATAACACCCCGTACGACAGTGTTTTACTAGATCCTGCACCAAAGTCGAATGGTATAGAAAAAGCGAATTGTTAGAGTGGTTATATCAAAAAGGAATTCAAGTTCCTTCGGACCTATATAAACCACAATTTTACAAAATTGTACTAGAAAATAAAAATCGGTATAAGACGTATAAATTTGAAAAATTAATGAACGATCACTGTGTTACGACTTCCGCCGTATTATTCGGATCTACTATATCCCATTGAATTAATTTGGGCAAACATAAAAAGCCCAGTAGCACAGAAAATCATTACATTGTCATGGAATTGGCCAACACAGCATTTGAAACGACAACAGAAGATTGGAAAAGTAATTAATATAGAAGACAAATGTCTTCAAAATGAATAAATTTTGGATATAGAAACTGAGGGGACCTGATCACAACGGCCACTGATCATAACGGCCACCTAGGTTATTGTTATTTAATAACAGACACTTTGATCACATACGGCCTCTAATGCTATTTGATCATAACGGCCACCTTGTTCACGTTATGATCAAATAATATAAGTACCAAAAATACCAAAAATCGGGGTGGCCGTTATGATCAGTGGCCGTTGTGATATAGACCCCATCACGACACGAAAAACAAAAGTAAATGGCAATAAACATAATAAAAATGATGATGAAACCCTTTTGACTTTGATCATTTTAGAGATAAAAACGAGTACAAGTACAGGGCGTACTATTTCTAAAACACATACCTAAGAAATATATACATATATAAATATACATCATGTCAAAATTATGCAATACCACCAACACGCACGAAAATCGCATACATAAAACATGTTGTTGTGCAAAAACGTCTAGAATTTCCATTAAGTTCTGTACTAATTTACGCATCTAAAAAAAGGTTAGTTTATATAAATTATATTTTTATGAGCATTTATCAAAATTTAAATTGGTAATCGGATCTTGAAAATCTGTTAAAAATTTTAATGTTCATGAATATTTTCGTTTATAATAAAAATACCGTTAATTATGTATAATTTATTCCATCTATTCGAATCGATAAGAATAAAAGGTACGTTACTTTGGAAGCTTAAGATATAATTGATAATTAGAGAGATCGTTAATTACCATCAGATTAAATATTATAAATAATATATATGTATCCTTAACTAGACAGTTTATATCCGTCATAAAAGTAAAAACTAAGATATGATTTTATGTGTCATTGTCTACACGTTCGAAATGTTCTCAATTTGTTCTAAAGTCGAAAGAAAAAAATATAATTACCAGCTGGGTAATTTATTGTTCTTCACCTTAATTACGTTAATCTCTAAGCTGATGGCGCAATCAACAATTAGGTGCCTGGTTCATAAATTATAACATATTAAAGGTAATTTTAATCGATCTTAAGAAAGTTTTATGAGCTTCAAATATTTTTATAGGTTAGCTCGAGTAATAAATTCTTTACACTTCATAATGAATGATAATGTGGACCGTAGCTAATTACACAGCAATTCCAGTGCACACTCAATACATAATTTTATGATAGATCAATCCTATAAATGGAAATATAACATCCGCAATCAATGAGTAACCAAAAAAAAAGCATCCCCAGAAAAGTCAAAAATTTGGGGAGTATTACGTCCCTCTTTTTACCAATTTCCTCCCACACATTCAGATTTGAAGGAATTGGGATTCAACAGAAAATTAGATACCTGGGTTGCCCGCCCCAATCGTTCATTTGCATGCGCTTTCTTGAATGGTTTTGGCGTAATTTCCCTTAATCAGTTGGTAGGATTTCAGGTGTTGATCCTGTTCTTTCAGCGTCTGCCACTAAATTAAAACAATCAATTGAAATAGCGCGTGCTGTAGAAAATTGGACATAAAGTTTCGTTTGGAGGGGGTCCGGAATTGCAAGGTAGATTCGTTTTGAAAAGTCGTGTCCTGTCCAATTATGGGAATAATTTTCTTATCATACTAATGTAGGTTCATTTTTGGATGTATTTGGTCTATATTTTCTATATGAAATTAACACTTTCTGTTAAATTTAATTAAAGAAATGGATTAAGTACCATTCTTTTCCATGGAATGGGCGAAGTTAACAGTATAGTCGTAATAAATATTACTAATTTCAGTAGAAATAGATGAATACCGATCCTATAATTTTACAGGAACACTGTGCGTTATGTCGTTACCCTACCTACAGTCCGCGGCGCGTGAGAAGACGTGTCCGCCTATGCGCAAAATACGAGTTTATGATGTTGTTTAAATTTGCCGCATTCGTTTACCTCAGGGGCGTCGCATGGTGCATAATGTATATTTTAATGGTATATTGAAAGCAATTCAAAGAACCATGTTTTATGTAAATACATACACAATTTATTATAATTAAAAGCTATACTAGAAGTAATACTATAATTAAATTAATAAAATCAGTATGTTATTAGTATTACATATAAAAAGAAGATACACTCCTTATATTGATATTAATAAAATAATTTATTGTCTAAAATGTTTCATCTTCACTGTCACTTAAATCACTATCTTCATCCATATTTATAAATAACTGCTCAGTTTGGGTCTATATCACAACGGCCATTGATCATAACGGCCACCCCGGTTTTTGCTATTTCATAACGGCCACCTTGATCACAACGGCCACTTTTATTATTTGATCATAACGTGAACAAGGTGGCCGTTATGATCAAATAGTATTAAAGGCCGTATGTGATCAAAATGGTTGTTATTAAATAACAATAACCTAGGTGGCCGTTATGATCAGTGGCCGTTGTGATCAGGTCCCGTATGAACATTTAGTAAATTATTTCACTTTCATCTAAATTTCACTAAATTCGCTCTTCCGGTTTTCATGTTAATGTGATATAAAATTTAGTAGGCAATTCTGACGAAGCTGGATTGAGGGAAACAATGAATTTGAAATAAAGTTGCCGAACTCCTTAAACTCTAAGTTTCCTTTAGCAAAACACCGGTCATGTTGCGTACGTAGAATTTCTATGGCGCGATATGTATATACATATGTTCAAAACACCATTATATCACTTGGTCCACGATTAAAGGAATTGGAACCATAAGGAATATTGCCTCTTGGGCAAAAATTAATTTCAGTTCTGTTCTGTGATATATGTATCGCCACATTATTCTTGTACTTCTAGTTTCGGGTTCAATGTTGTGCTCAGTTGCTTTTTGACGCTGTATGGAACTGAAGAATGTCATGCATAACAATAACACACACAAAACTTCGGCAATTTCTGAATGAACTAGAGTTATTATGGTCGTTGAATTACGCAACCCTCAAATCACCAAAAACCGCGATAAAAATGTATAATATCGAAGTCGTTTCGATGGCGAAGCTGTCATCATTACCGAACTACTAGCGCCAGGAGGTTCATAACTATTAATGATTCCAATCATTAAGATAATGACGACTTCTGGGGTAGGACTCTGTCAATGTTGAAAAGTGTCTACGTTTTGCCCACTTTCGTAAGGGGACAAGAAATACTCGTAATCACAACTAAAAATAAAAAATATATTCCAATCATTGCCTATAACTTAAACACGCGTCTTTCAAATCATGGTGAAGATTTGGTTATGAATTTAATTATGATCTAGCTCATCCCACAGACCCATAAGTCGGAAATATATAAAAGTTACTGTAAAGATCACTCTAAATTCGTTTCAAAAAGCACATAGATCACCTCAAATACAATCGATAAATCTGCCCTTGTCCTACATATGCTTGAAAATAATTGCAAAATAGATAATATTTCCTTAGTTAAACAAATAAGTAAAAAGGATGAAGTCGACTTCTATGAAAGTTTAGAAATTTTGGTCTGCTTGGCCTGATCTCAGAGCACAAGATGCAAGCACTACCCCTTTTTTTTATTATTGCTCCTTTGCTGGTTAGCATCATTCTTCGATGGATATCAATAGATCTCGTTCATCCCGCATGGAACGATAATGAGACGTTGCTCGTGACTAGTGCAATGTTGTAATGGAGTTTCCATCTTTCAACTGTTACTAAGCCACCATTTTCGATTGTTGCAACCATGCACCTTATATGCGAGAAAAATAGTATTTCGGCCATACTGTATACAGTTTTCAGAACAATTCAAAGGTTTTCAGATGACTTTCGATTCAGACAAAGCTAAATGATCGAATTTCCACCAGAAAAGAAGCAACACATTAAAATTTTCATATTCACCCCTTAAGATATTTAATACAGAATGAAATGTGTGTATAAAAATGATGCTTCGTAACAATAATAATATGATTATTATATTTATACAAACACGTCTAATTAAAGCCGGAACTTAACCGCCGGTATCTGTTGTATGAAAAAAAATCAATTAAAGGCGTACCCTAAACGAGCTCTTCTACTAAATTAAAAAACAGGTAGCTCGTTCGTACACCTCATTCATATCGTTATTAAATCCGAGCAAATACATTTGAAAATGCGGTTAACTAAAAACACTCATAAAAATAAATGGCCGAACACGCTTTTTCGAATTATGTTTACCAAACGTTTAAACTATGGTAATTACACCGACAACCCAAAATTTTTTCAAAAAAACCGCAAAATTTAACGTTCGCTAAGTTAATTTCCTCATAATTTTAATTATGTTTTACTTTATTAATTGACCCGATGGCGATGTTCTGTTTTGTCAAAAATAAACGAGCTATACCTACACGCCTATAAACATATTTAAATTAAAACTTGATAACGTAATTACATTTCTTAATTACATACATGTAGAGAAGATAAATTACAGGTAGCTGTGTTATTTTAGAAATTAACCTCACAAATACAGATTTCGTTGAATAAATTATATAGCACTGCATAGGTTTATGCTTCGTCGATTGAACTCAATAAATTCAATTGATTGGTATTCAATAGGGCGTAATTTGATCCTATTCCGATACCTGTCAAGTGGTACACAAAAAAATATATTGTAAGTATACGGTATTGCAAATAATAAAGTGTAGACTACCTGTATACACGTGCCCCTGTCACTTCAAAATCCTAAGTATATTGTGTTAGTATACCTAAACCCTTAACGTCAAATCGATTTTGGATGATTTTATTTGGGTCAAAATCTAATTAAATATGGTTATAAGTATTTGAAATAACATACCGTGGAAGGTGTCAGTTACTTAAGTGTCAATTAATAGATACACAGAACACAGAAGATTTAAAATAAATGCGCTCGCTTTGAGCACTGTCACGGCGGTCAACCTTCAGTAATTTAAGGTTGGGAATTATGGCATTACTTCATTCCGACAAATGCTGTGAGCTTCTATCAAAACCAACGCAACTACAGGTCTCACACAAAGCCCTTAGGTACACTAAAATATAGCGCGAATGAAAATATTTGAGTTGAAAACGGTTTTCTAAAGAAAGGCTGTCTTACTTTTTTTGGTTTTCTTAATTATTTAATGACTTTTGGTAAAATGGATTAAAACGTATTGCAGTAAAAATAATCCGCCTCTCTGAACATCTAACTATGCGCCTTATTTTCTGCCCAACCAAGGCTACCACCGCGCTCCTTAATCACCTATTATTACCCCAGAGAGGAAAAGTATTAAAGTTTACCCAGATCAACGTCTAGTGCTCTAACCAGAGGACACATCTCTAGTAATTTTACAAATGTAATGGTTGCCACTCCCAGTTTCACTCAGCGATACCCCTAAATACAAATCAACAAATTTAGTAGAAACTGACGTCATGGGAATAGATTGGTCGCGTTTCCTTGTTTTGTTGTCTAATCTATTCTTGAAAAGCTCTTATCAAGGACATCATAGGGACATGTACGATTACAGTTGCCAACACATTCATAGTTGAGGAACCTCCGTGCCTGAAGGTTCTGCATCGTTTCAGCGTTAAAACGGCTGCATAATTTATTACGAGTTGGAAGATACATGACCTTCTATTAAGATTCTATTAAGAAAAGCTCAGTCTAAGGAGTCCATGGGGCAACTTTCAGTAATCACTAAGAGAGGGCGTAATGCTACTACGGCGCTGGAAGAAGATGCACGAAGATGCCTAGAACCTTCGTAAAGTACTCAACACTTATCTGATGGATTATTGGTTACTACTTCAGACTGTTTGTATAACAATTAGTAACAAAGGAAATAATCAGGTCTGCCTCTGTAACAAACAAGAGTTCAGTAATAAGAGAAGAATACGTCTTGAGAAGGAAGATTGTACTAGAAAATATATTCTAAAAACAACTTAACCTTACTATTCGATTGCACCTTATTATTGCGAGGGAATGAATAACATGCATATCTGTAATTACGATTGTTTGTAGAAACTGGAAGAGTGCCAGAAATTATTGCTAACTGAATAATTTTTAGCACATGTTAAGTACTGTTGCCTCAGAAAAGCAATTAATGAATCGCAAATGTTCAAGTACACGTTATCGACTCACATTATTTAAATTTACACATTGCTTTCTAGTAGCCTTTCAATAAATACTTAGGTAGTATCTAGCATGATTCTTACTTAGAGATAGTTTAAAAAGATGGTAAACGGGTAACATAAGTTGCAGAGCATCGTGATGATGATGACCAATTCCTGCATATTCACATCATTTTCATTTTCTGGATAAAAATGTTAATGGCCACAATTGCTAGAAATATGTGAATTTCCCATTTCCAACTCAACGATAAGTAAATCGGTGATATTCTGTTTGGAAATTTCAAATTGATGCCATGAGGTCTGTTCAAAGCTTTTTATCCGGATGTTTACTGTTTCTTTCTCTTCGTTACGAGGCAGCTCTGAATTTCTACTGTAGTAAACTGTGTCACCAATGCGTTTCGATGTTGGAAAACTAGTAGAGCTTTTGAGCAAAGAATTTGGTACCTTGGGAAGGTATCATTTCGCTACTGAAAGAAAATGTGCACTTTTAAAATAATAATTGAAAGAATTGTATCTATTTATAAAAATCTTCAGCATTTCGGACATGAATGGAAGTATTTTTGCCAGGGGAGTAGGTAGAAGTGAAATTTGGTTCTTGACCAAAAAGTGCGTGACAATATGGGCGTCTTGAACTATTTAAATGTCATTTATCACCAAACGCTTCAACTAACGTTTGAAAGGTTTCGCAGCCGCTCTTGTGTTCAATTTGTAATAAAATGCGAACTATTTTCTCCTTGGACAATTCCGTAACGAAAATCGGAAAACGCTCAAAACTACTGTCACCAAATGGTCTTTGCTGTACGTCTTTCCACGATTACACCCCTAACTTGGCAAACTGATAACTGGGATCACTAATAGTCCCTTCAGTGATGGGACGTCATACTATAATTAGGGCGTATCTTTCAAATTCCTGGAATTATGAGATAAGACCTAGCATATCGTATTTAAACTCATCTCTAAGTACTGTAGTTGGTGTACATACAAAACACATAAGTACATATAATGTCTAAAGTAAGTAACAAGAAATGTATTTCAATGGTAGACATTTAGATTATCCAATTATCTATATTTGCGATATTGAAACATATGTTTTACCAGTTGTGGAGGTCTGGGAATAAACAATCATCAGATGGATAAAAGAGCCTAAAGATAACAAGAATAAACTCATAATATGTATTTGCAGAGCTAAAGTTTTGGCGCAGAATTATAAACCGAAAAGGTATGCTGGCTATGGTACCCTGTAGGGTTACTTTTACTATCCTCACATATGCCGAACTCTTAAGTAAGTATCTTAAGTCAAAAAAGTTTCGGAAGAAGGTCATGTACGAGGTGCCTGCGGCCAAAAGAATAATTTTCTTCGGGAATTCAAGTAGATCCAAAATTGTAGAGTAGATACGTACTATGTAGATCATAATGGTGCCTGTATATAAAATAACTGCTTTCGTGATTTTTCTGCAGCAGATATTGCTTGACAATGTGTTTATAGGTTTTCAGTTGATTTAGCCTTTTAACTAAACAGGAAATACGCGAGGATTGTGGAGTGTAAAAATAGTTACAAAGATGTAAAAATGTATTAAGTTGGAATACATTCCATAGTAGGTGTTGCAATACTAAAGTTTTTATTAATCTTATAAATTGTGCCATTTTACTGTAGTGTAGATAATCCACCGTTAAAAATCCGACTCAGAATTTACAAAAACCTACCGCCTGGCAAAGTTTTTGACATCTGGTAACTCGAGAAGATTATTTTGTTGTTGAAATAAAAAATGAATGTGTGATTCTTAAACAACGGAAAAGAGCACTTTGAATTACTGCTTTATTATCTTCCAAGGAGGGCCAAACTAAATGTAAAAATACAGAGTAATAATTTTGTTGTTTCTTTAGTAAGATATTTGAGGCTGAACGATTCCTTTGGAGTTCTTTTGTTGAGGTTATATGTTGTTAGAACTCATTGTCGGATTTTCAGGATTAAGATTTTGACTCCACGAAAATTGTGCCTTTCCTTTCACGTACATAAAGATTAGTTGTCTTATTACACGTTTTTTACAATTACGAGGTTCGTTCAGAAAATAATTGAACATTATGCCCCAACGGAGATATTACTATGCGATAGTTATTTAAGGGTAACGTGTTTAAGTGTGTACAGTAATTTTTGAAGTGTACGATTTTCTGGGCCAACGATGCAGTGCAAAATTTTGCGATTTGCAACGATTACGTAAAAAATCTGAAAAAAAAGAATTGTGGGGGGGGGGGAGGCTATGGTTCTGGAACTTTTGACAATTCGTCAGTTTTGTGCGAGAAATCAGATAACTGTCATCTCTCAGCTTCCTTATACGCCACACCTGTCTCATCGTAATATTTTCTTTTTTCCAAATTAAAATCAGTAGTGAAAGGGCATCGTTTTCGGACTATATCAAAGCATATTCGTCACACACTTAAAGGCCGTTCCAAATGAAGCCTCAAGGCTGCTTCGCGAAATTGAAAATATGAGACGGGGATAAGAGGCAATAATATGTAAAATTAATAATAATGTTTTAAAAAATTAGGTCTGGTTAACAGACCTCGGATTTGATCCATTTGAAAGTTTATATTTAAGCCATTATAATTGGGACTGTACCACTAAGAACCGTGTTAGGGTATCACATCTTAGACAAATGATTTTGATAATTTGGTAGGTACTAATTTTATTGTACTTTTGATATGATTCTGACGTGAATAAAAACATAATTGTAAATAGGTAGGTATCGATCAATGCAGCAAAGGAAGTGTTTCATCGCCCAATTGCACAGCAGTTTGGCTTTTTGTATACTATAAATAATATAATAGCTAAAATGTTGTGGGCAATTCCACCAAGATGCGGTACTATACGTCATTGGCTGCATCAAACCTCGAAATTGTTTCGCACAATCGCGGTATTTTTTCGGCTAGCTGGCCGTTGCTGCCCACTATGGTACTGCTCAATTCTAAATTCATTGAGGCTTTATTTTATATTCATCGCATTAGTGAACCTCCATAATTATGTTTGTATGATTTTCGCATACCATCTCCTGGTAACCACGTTGCCAACCTTATAGAGCGTTATTAGTGTTTGGCAAATTCTCCAGTATGCTTGGTTTGGTACATTGGCAAAAGTGAAGAAAAAAATCGACGAACTGGAACATGCCAAATAGTTTCTTCTGGGTCTTTATTGAAACATTTCACTAGTATTGAAAACATCAAAAGAAATCATGATAAAATATAAAAAATTTCTTCTAACTTAATATTATTTTTGAATGTTCCCAAAATTGATGCAGCGTTTCCTTTGGAATTGCAATTGAAATTCTTTGTTTTAAGTAAATTTTTGGTCTGGGCTCGTTTGTGATTGAATGAATCTTGTTTCCTAAATCATTAATTAATTTCAACGCCTCTTTACACCAGGTACCTAAAGTTTCTACTGCTAAAGGCACGAAATAAAAGTTCTGATCAATAAAACCTTGGTATTTTTTTCTTTTTCTTTTTGCTCCAAATTCAGCTACAGATCTACTAGATAATTTAGAAAAACCAAGGTAAGATTGGGCTAAAGAATCTAAACATGTTGAATCCCATATTAGATGTTGACCTTTAGACCAAGGGACTAACGTCATACCATCTGGTCTTTTTCCATCGTCGCGAAACAATCCAGGAGGTTCCAACACCGAAGGAAATTTAGCTGTTTGAAGTGCACGATAGATTCTTTAATTCACTATGACGTGAATGTCTTCCTAAGCTCTTCAAACAGCTTAACCCATGTACCTTTCTGACCACATTCACATTCATGAGGCAAGCAGATATTTAGGCCGAACCGAAGGGCTAATGATATACGAAAAGAATTGTTATCTAACATTGTTCCTAAAGAACGGGAAGGAAGGACTGTCAGCCAACCCTTGGATTCAGAATTCTGGGCTCCCATCAGCCGAACCTGATCTTTTTCATCATAGAATGAAATACCACTCATGGATTCAATTTTTAGATTATCCCAATCGGATTGTAAATTAGGAATAATTGGTAACTCTAGGCCATCAGCTATCCATTTTTCAGTTCCTTCCTTGTAGACAGTTAATGATTGCTCATCTGAAGATAACTTTAATATGAATTTGACGAGATCGTCAACTGAAAATGATGAACTGAGGAACGCTGGTAGGGCGCGATGTCAGAGAGACGACGGATTCCAATACCTCCATTTTTAATAGGTAGAGAAGCTAATGTCCCTTGGGTGTCATTTAATTGACAGTTGAAAATTGATTCTAAAGAGATCTTTATGTCTTTGTCTATTTCGTGTAGATATTCTAATGATTTCCAAGGAGTTGAGGTACGTAAAATATATGTAAGTTTAGGGATCAACAAACAATGCTTCAGTAAGTAATAAGCGACGTGAAGATTAAGATCATGTAATCTATTTAAGAGCGTCTTGATTTCAAAATGTTTCTTCTTGAAGACCGAATCCACTGCAGACTGTAGAATAGGACTGCCTAACAATATTCTAGTTCATCCTTAATAATTTTTATTCCGGGACAAATAGAAGAAAATGATTCCTTCACTTGCTGATCTTCGTTGGAGAAGAAAAAATAATTCACATTTTGACGTATTTATCTCTAGACCAAATGATTTAAACCGATCAGACAGTATCAATAAGGTATTTAGGACGGTATCTGGAGGACCTGCAATGGTACCGTTGTCCATGAACCAAATGTTCAAATCTGAAGTTAATGACTGAATGACAAGGTGTATTGTTAGACTAAAAATCATTGGTTCTTCTAGGGTCTCCTTGTTGAGCTCCTACTTGAGAAATTTTATCGTTTTTGATCCAAAGAATAAGAATGAAGGTGATGAATAACATTGCCAAAGAAAGCTGTATAAAGTTGGAATTTTTTTCACAGTGGAAAGCATGGTGTCTTTCTCTATGGAATTAAAAGCATTTCAAGCGTCAATTTTGAGAAGATTTAAACGATTTAGGTCTGATACTACCATCCCTCTTTGTTAGAGCACAGAGTGATGCACCATAAATGATAGGACAGATTTCTTGTAAGACATTTCCACTCAGCATCAAGTTACAAAGCTTTGTAACAGCACATATAAGACGTATTGCAAATTCTCCGTTTGATTTAGAAATCAAATCTTTCAAATGTTGGGGACGTAGACCGTCAATGCCACCAGCAGAACCATTTAGTAATGATGAAATGGCCCAAAAAACTTCGTCGTATCAATAGTCGAAGGATCCTCAGAAAATTGAAGTAATCTAGATGGTTTAGGATGCGTTTAAGAAGGAGTTTTTGAAACGTATCGAAGAATACTCTATTCCAAAAATTGTTTTCGAAGAACTGTGTAAGTATACTAGGTATACAAACACAGTTTTTTCATGGGACGAAAAATTTTCTTCTCTGTGTATAATACAATGAAAATAATCTTCGAAAGGATCAGCGTTTTCGGTTCATGTCCGATCCGAGGTGAAGACGAAGGAATCTTCCATCCGCTTTGCTTTGAAACATGAGGTAGGTCGAATTTTAGCTATAGATACATGCACGTTTGGAATTTTTCTTTGAACAGAGCTTTTCTATTTCCTTGTTGTTGGTCTCGCACTAAGCTTGCGATTTGAGCTTATTCTGTTAAATCTTCGTCGATGTGCAGGATCATTTTTTGTGTTGCGATCTTAAAGCTCTGGAGAGAAAGTCCGTTAAAAATACATCGATGAAAACTTAGCAACCAAAAATATATCATTATATTTAAAGGATTCTTTCCAATTATGAATGGTGTTACATTTTCTTGCAAATCTATCGAAGAAGCTCCACTGCATCTATACATCTAACAATACAACAAAATGGCATTCATAAATAACGTTATAATGTTTTCGGTAATTTTAGTAAAAAAAAGAAGAAAAGAATAATACCTAAGCGTTAAACGTAACAAAACTATCGA
Organism: Pyrocoelia pectoralis; assembly: GCA_036250285.1. Classification (NCBI taxonomy): domain Eukaryota; kingdom Metazoa; phylum Arthropoda; class Insecta; order Coleoptera; family Lampyridae; genus Pyrocoelia; species Pyrocoelia pectoralis. The sequence continues at coordinate 9,517,628 of CM070079.1, forward strand.
AAGTTACGCCTATATAAGCGAAATGTGTTTCTATCAGCATAAAATCTAATTTAAATGAGGTAATTACGAGCACACGTTGATTGGCTGAAGGTGAATTTTAAAAACAATTGAAGTGGGGTTATGTAAATGTAATTCGCTACAATATATTAAGTTAACATAAACAGGATGTACTACATACGCCATTAAAAGTTTTTCATTCGCTGGGAATTTTTTTTTAGAAAAGAATTATAATAAACCTTATATTTACGGTTTGTTACTAATAAAAGTGAAATTTATGACGTTAGAGCTCTTCTAAAGTAAACGAGGCGGGAATGGCACGAGTGATGCAGAAGCACATGATTGAATGGGCCATAACACTAAACATAAAATAAAAGTCGGCATTTAATCCAACCCTGGAATTAATGCGAAATCGTTCATGAGGGAATAGACAATACGAAACGCAATTAAAATGATTTGATAAAAAAAAGAACGAGACCCATGCATTTAGACTACTTTTCTAAGTACAATATCTGAAAAGTTCCCCCTTATTTTTTAAGTTGTCGACTAATTCGACAGAACGCCGTTTGTCTGTTTTATGTTCGTGGGGGGATTTTTTTTGTAGCGATAAATAAGAACGCGAACAAGGTAGGAATAAAATGAAAAATAAAATGTTTGGCGATTAATTTAATTTATAGAGCTAAACTACATCATGTGCTCATTACGACACGCTTTTATCAGCCACCTCGTTTATCAGGAACGTATTTCTTTTAAATCTCCTTCTTTTACATTATTTAACACGGTGGAATGAGTAGTTTTTAAACTAAAAACGTTTTTTAATAGCACTTCTTTACGAAAATTAACCTTGTTATTTTTTAAACGAAAGGAACCCTACTTTAAATGATAATTGAGTTCTTGCAGACATTTCTTTTCAAAAGTACCTATAACTAATTGTACCTAATCCATGATTATTAATTTTATTATATGGACTTATCGTCTATTCATTTGTATGCGTCTGGGAAACAATTTTCCCCTTTGGAACAATGCACTTATGTCACGTTTGTTAATAACTGAATATCATCAGTAATTTTATGGAAGAATGTGACATTTCCTAAACTTAATGGTACTAATTTTTGTTCGTATTTTCTTAAGTAGTCAAATGATGTTCTTGGCTGCCCAAGTTTCAAGGATTGTAATCCTTGTACAAGGTTTATTTTCACTCCTAACAATGTTTATCTATTTATGTAAACTTCAGACCTTTTTGAAAATCCGGTCTAATTTTCGAACGCGCTTTATGTTTTACGTCAAAATTTTTTTTTCGTCATGATATTTTCAAAATTAAATCTGTGACGAACCTTCTATTATCCTCAACTGACGGGTTTCAATATCTTCTAAAGAATTTTGCAATCTTGACTGTCTTTGTAACACACATTCAAGCCATTTCCACTTAATCTTTATACAATGCTCCCGTATTGCTAAAAGGATCAAATATACGTGGTGCATTGGGTTTTATGCTAATAAACTCTAATGGTCATATTTATAATGTGGTCGTGATATCAGATTAATATGAATGGGTTCTTTATTTCATTTCGTTTTTTTTAGTGTTTGAATAAAAACTTTAAGGACATCATACATATCTATATACGTACGCATTGGTTCATATTCGTACTATAAACTACTAATAGAAACTTAACGATTTAGATTTTTATTACTACTACCTATAAATCTGTCACTGGAAGTTAGAAAAAAATCGAAAAATAGAGGAAATTGCCTTCTCATAGTTTCAGTGTCTAATCAAATTTTCTGTTAAGGAAAATTCAATAGTCTACATTTATAGAATTGATTAAAGTAAGCACTATTTCTAAATTTCACCCTTTAATTATGTCTGTTTATAGTAAAATTTAGTATGATCAAAGCACTTTTATTTAATTTTAATGATAAATAAGTAATAATTATAGACATTTACCTTTCCTTTGCAAATTAATGCTAAAAGTACCATTTTATTGATTTTTCAATTATATTTTATTTCTCGATTACAATATTTAAGTAAGAAATTGAAACTAACTGCATTAGGATTAACCTTATACATCAAATAATGCTTTAGATATGATTGTCAAAACCATAAGTAATATACAATTCATGCCTAAGTATATACCTAAGCATAGTATGTAGTTTGTAAATAATTGCGATTTTTTTAGTCAAAATGTCGTGAATTTGTATTTCTCATAAAGAGTCAAACTTGTAACAGAAAATTCAATTTCAGTAATTAGGCAACACATACGTAGGTAGCTTGAGTACATGCAGTTGCACATTCTTCCACAATGTCATGTTCTCTTCATTCTGCATTTTTACAACAATTCGATCATAAACCAAACAAAGGAAATCAATATTCAATAGGATAAAAGTTTCAGAATTTTATATTATTCAATTCGTAATAGGTACTACATAGTATGCAAGTAGCTGCAAGAAGAAGACAATAATGTCTGGTAAAGACGGCATAAATTAATGTCTAAACGTACTGTTAGATTTACGGTACTACTGTAGCAAAGGGTACCTACCAAAAATTTGGTAGTACAACATTGAATGACACCATATCGAAAAATCTCCTGAAAAATTCATCCTTATGGGATTTGATAACACAACGGAAAAAATGCAGCAAATAAAAACGTGTCTGGAAAATTCTTCGAAAGCAATTCTTCGAAAACCAATTATTCGAATCAACAATTCTTCGAAAAGCAAATTTTCGAAATGCATCTGTTCGAAATAGAAATTTTCCGCAAACCTAATTAGAATCCGCCCAATTTCCCCTGGTCATAGGTTATTTGGAGGTTTAGTATATTTTTTGTCAATGTATACAAAACCAGGAAACCCGCCATTTGCGCGGGCTAAAACCACTTTATTTAGATTCATGGCATCATTTCCAACAATTTGACACCAAAAATAGTGATTTTAATATACTTCATGTTAAATTTTGGACCCTCATGTCATAACTTTTGATTCCTAGGGTTCCGCGCCCTAAGTGAGGTATAAATGAACTTGTCTTGATCTACTCTATAGCCTTATATCATTATCACAATAATTATCGGGTTCCTAAGTACGGAACTCGTACCGCAAAAGTTGTCTCCATAACATTTTAAATCTGCTATTTTGAAGAAATGCTATTGAAATAGTTCGCGTTTCGAACAATTGGACTTCGAAAATTTGCTTTTCGAAGAATTTTTTGTTTCGAAGATTTGTTCATTCGAAGAATTGCCTTTCGAGAACGCCTGAATTCAAAATACGAAGGAGCCCTATATTGAGTATGTACCTACAATATGTAGTGAAAGAAAGCAAAGGACGAACGCATACAAGAAAGTAGATAAAGTGAAAATCGACAAGTGGAAGGAAAAACAGTAAATAATAAAGACCGACGAAGGTAAAGAATTGAGCCTTTTGGAACTCAATGGTACTATAACACCCAAAGGCATAACCCCGATTCAGCGGCCCCCTATTCAGCGGTCCCCGTTTCAGCGGTCCCCGTTTCGGCGGTGCCCCGTTTCAGCAGTCCCCGTTTCAGCGCTCCCCGTTTCAGCGGTTCCCATTTCGGTGGTGTCCCGTTTGAGCGGACCCCATTTTAGCAAGAAAGTGGACCTAGTTACGTTAGCATAAAAATGAATGAACTTATCAAGGACTTTGGTTGTTCAGAAAAAAGAATAATGGTTGTCACAACATGTAATTATTGGTTATATTCCATATAAATAAGTTAATTTTAATTAATAGTTCACATGTTAATACTCTCAAATCAACTTTTTGATGGAGTAAACCGCGTCCTTCTCCTTTTGACGACCTGTGTGCCTTTTTGTCGTAGATTCGTTTTGTGCAGTGCATACCGATTCAAATTGTGCTTAAAAATCAAAAATTCCAAGCGCCTTTGAAAAAATTAATTTTGGAATACCTATAGTTATTTGATTTATTGTAAAATGTACAAGAATTTTTGAATCAGAAAGTTACCGCTTTTTGGCAAAAAGTACCTTTTGAGATAAAAGAAATATTTTCAGTAAAGTAATTACAAACAATTTCGTAAGGGTAAAAGGATGGGAGCTCATCGTTTAAAAATATTTTTTTCAACATTATGCTTTCTCGTTAATCATAAGTTACTACGAAACAGTTCAAAGGGGCTCCGAAAAAGGTATACTGCTGTAACGGGGGCCGCTGAAGCGGGGGACCGCTGTAACGGGTGGCCGCTGAAACGGGGGCTGCTGAAACGGGAACCGCCGAATCGGGAACCGCTGAATCGGGGTGCAATCCACCCAAATGAGTGCGAGTGTTTAGAATTTGAATAGCTTGTCATGCTATTGGAAGGTTGCGCTTTTCTAGCTCCCATCCAGAGACATGATAAATTCATCATGCCGTGGTATTCCTTGCAGCAACACATAAAATATCATACAAATTTATTACTTACGTAAACGGGACATCAGTGACGAATAATAAGCCAAGTGAAATAGTGTTAATCTTTGACATAAATGACGTACTTATCGATAAACCAAAGGTCTGGGATCACGGGAAATGTTCAGATAAAATTATCAGTGTGTGTGATGGCCTATCAACAACGTAACGTCGATTAGTTACTGTTCTCAACAGTTAGATCATCGTATCAAATTTTAGCAAAGGATTTGCACACCTACCTAAAAATACTAAACTTGAATATTGTCGCCCATTGGGTGGCAAAAAGGACACAAAATACTGATTTTTGCAAAAAAGCTCTTATTGATGAGCAATAAGGACTGAGTGAATCGCCAATAGTGTCGTATTTTAGGTAGCTAAAATCCAAACTTATCCGCAAGAATTTGGTGTTCGTTATGACACTTATGACTAAGGAGGTTTTGAGAAACTGAGAAAGATGATGCTACCCTGTTACTGTCAACGGTTTAAGAGGCTGAACGACCTTCTTTTTAACGAAATTAACTGACCTTGTTTCAACAGGATAGATCACTGTAAAACAGTAGGTGGAAAAACGGTACCACATCAAACTTTTTGGTCAGGTTATCTCTCACTCAAGAGTGGTCCAGTGCCAAAAGGGACAATAGGAATAATTTTATTGTAGAAATAGAGCTTTATTAATCCGAATGCGTTATGTGTTATTTTCATATCCCATCTTTGTGTTTGACTTATATCAAGTCATAGCGATCATAGATTGTTACAATATTTCGTTTTACATTTACCTATAAAACAATCTAAAACTGTCTGTCTGGATCATCTAAGAGAGCCTTTTTTTCTAAAAACAAGCCCTATTACAGGTAAGAAGGAGCTTTAGAAAGCTATGGTTATTATAAGCCATATGGTTCTACCAATGTAATCGCAAAAGCTCTGGAAGCTAATATCACAGATACTTATCTGTGCTAATATGTTTATGGATGATCATCTGCGCTATCATTCTACTTATTAGACGTATATGGCACAATTATTATTCTATAATCTAGATAAAATTTCGTTTGATCAACTTTGTGTGCTTTAAGAATTTGCGCCATAAATTACAAACAAAGGTCGATTGGAATCAAGAAGAAATTCATTTTTGGCTATTTTTAGACAATTTGATGTCAGTATTCACTATAAATTTTTGTTTAATTAAAAGTTCGCACGTTCCCATTTAGGGATACTTTAAACCGTGTTTACAGCGTATTTTCTGGAAACTTTCGCATACTGTATTAATTGTATCCCGATACGATTATGCATGTAGAAAGATCGTTTAATTAGCATAAAAGGAGAAACAATTCTACGGATGTCAGAATATGCAGTTTTTACTGTTGCCTCCGAGCAATACTTTATTTGACATATCTTAGCAACAAGGAACAAGGTGCGCAAGTTTATTTAATGCACAAAACTCGTTTGGTTCAATGTAACAACCTGCCGGTTTTTTTTCCCAAGGTGTCAAATGTATCTAATTTATATATACCAAGTCAATATTTCACACACTTAAAGAATTTAGGTTAAATTCCAAACAAACAAAAAATCCTTACGTAAGATATCCGTTTCCTTTTAAATAAACTAGTCAATTATACAGAAGTAGCAATACCAAAATTGTGATCTTAAATGAATGAACTGGTTTTTTTTAGATAACAAAAAAAAAGACACCAAAAACCTCATTAGGAAAGTAGACCGTTAAAATATTTTTATAACATTCCCGAAATGCTACGACCTTTTGAAATTTTTTCTTATTAATAGTCTACGACAAAATGTTATCTCGGATCATTACATTATAAGAAGAATTTAATCTATTACATTACAATTGGAATGTTGGAATTCCACTCCACCGCATTTTCCTTCTAAGATTAAGTTGACGTAGACTACTTTAAAATTGTTTTTATAATTCATTTATTTCTTATTACTTGCCAGTTTTCCTTTTACGGAAATTACTTTCATAACACTAAAATTAAGATGCAAATGAGCATTAGGAACACCTTGCATTCGATCGGAATTAATTTTCGATCGAATTACTTAATTCGATTGATTTTTTTTTTCGTTCTTAGATTTAGTGGATTCGTAGGTTTGGTTAGGTGTATGTGAAAGGATCATATGCAGGACATTCCATTTGGGAAGTAATATAAAACCAATCTGATTGAAAGTAAAAACTCTTTGTGTTGATTGCCTCGTGACAGTTATAGGCGTAGCAGGCGTCATGGCAGCGCCACCTGCAGCGCCCCGACGGTTGAAAAAGAATCACCATAGCAACAACGAGGGGTGAGCTTTTTAAGAACGTAGGAGGGAATAACAACCAACGCCCTTTTTTACGCCATCTTTATATTTTGCTGATAATGTAAACTTTTGGAATGCAACTACATAAGTACAATACAAATAGAGAGTGGTTATCGTTTTTTAAATATCCACTTACAACGGATTTTTAATTATGGAACCCTCTCATGCTGTCTGGAAGTTATACCTACCTATTCAAAAAATACCCGAATGACTCCTTCAAATAATCTGAAAAGCTTTTCGTTTGTAGCAATTATGAATTTTCTATTAATTATTTACAATTGTTAGTGAAGAAGAAACGTCATCCCTTTTTATCACAAATTGCAACATTTAGTATAGAACCTAATGAAACGAAAGTACCTCGTAGAGTGCACCTTTCCCCCGTTACACTAATTATGAATCTTTTATACTTCTTCAGTACGCCAAAGAGGGATTATTCAGAAAACGTTGATTAACAAAGAAGGCTACGTTTCATAAATTGAAGTTGAAATAGCTTACAAGGGGACTTCATAAATTTCAATTATTCACTCGGTTTTTACGCGTTATGCAAGCAAAAATGTTTTTTAAATTTAATCACCGCCTTATTTTATACCCCATTGAATTTAGCAATCGGAATCTATTATTACGTAACTCATAAACTAGAAGGTGATGAAATTTTAGGAAGACAGATAAGAAACTATGTAACGCGTTCGCGGACGAAATTAATGCGCCGAAGATTATAGTTTACTTTTTTTAATGGCGTGCTTGGAGTTTGTAATCTTGATGGGTGACGTGATTAAATACTCAAATCTGATATGCTAATACTAACACCCCAAAGGTTGCGTTTTTAATTTGAACCAATTTATTGTAATGCGACAAATACTTTCTATAATAGGTATAATTACCTAATGAGATTAGATCCATACCCACAGCATTTTAGAAAAAATAGAAAAAAAGCGTTAACCGCAATCGATTTTAGGGTAATGTTATCGTGGTTTAGAATGTGGTCCCCAATTAATAATCCCCTTAGTTTATAAACGGAACCTTACATTATGTAACATGAGAATATCCAAATGTTTGGTAAAGACGGATGGTACAAAATTAAGTAACAGACACTTTTTTATTGGTACTCTTGTGTTTCGAATTTAAATCTTTCAAGAAAAATGATCGCTGGCAAAGAATTACAAATTTGCCCAACGCTCAACTAATAGACCCAAAATAAGTGATACTCACAATTTGTCTTATTAAACCAAAGGCAGTTTTTGGATCTTAACATAGTTTTGGCCCAATGCACGATTTGCTGACATCCTCTGCTTGGAGATACCATGGGAGCGCTTGTGTGTGAGTGGATTACAATAATGAACTAAGAGGAAATGACGCCATATTCTACAGTCCTGCAAACAATCCCATTAGACAAGAAAACGTCCAGAGCTTTATTTTGGTTTTGGACACGATGGTTTGATGAACATACGGCGCTTAATGGTGTACGGTATGGGTTGGAATATAATGAAATGTCAAACCGAGTGTGCTTTTATGACGTGTATGAACATAGTGGAAGAAGTGACACTAAGTACGAAGCTAAAGTCAACGGTTACTTGCTTTGTGGAGTTATTCATTTTTTTCCGGTCCAAGTTATAGGTACATTTCCCGGTTAGGGTAAATTCCATTATTTCCTTGATCGCTCTACACTCCTTCCTTTGCATTTATAATGTTGTGCTTAATATTTATAATGCAGTGCCCTAAGTGTTCTTCTTCTATTTTTTTATTTTTTAAATTAAGTATGTTCAGTTCTTCTCGGATACCTGTGTTGTTCATTCCTTATGCAACCTTTTACTTTTTTTAGAAATTTTATCTCCACGCAAATAGTAGAGCTATCTTAGGTATACGGTCTAGGGAATTTGCTCATTCACCCTCTAATTGGAAGGGAACGGTTTTTTGTACACGCTTTTAATAAAATGAGTCAAAATTTATATATTTAAGTTCCTTTCAGCTACTGAAATAGGTACTATAGTAGCTGCGCCAGTTTTTAAAAGAGTAACAAACACTGTGAGCGTATACGATACTTTGCAACTATGTGATGATTTACAGTGCTCTTTTTGTAAAATAAAAGGTTGTGCAACGCTAAAAATTTTTGTTTGCCTATTTTTATATTATTTATAATTGTAATGTTAATGTAATTAATAATTATGTATCTTATAATATAATCCGAGGGTGTGGGGGATGTGCCCGGTATTCGGACGATTTTTGCGTTCAGTGTTTAGGCAACCAAATGCAGGGTCGGTTAAACGGTGGTGTAATTAAGGAGCTCTTGAAAATCAAATCCGATCTGCTCTGCTCAACAGGGCAATTTTATTTAGACCAACAGCTATTTAAAAAAAAATCCGTCGAAAACAGGTGGTGGAACGCCATTCCCAAGCGTTCCATGACAAAAAGAGCACTGATGATTTATAATTAGATGTGGACGTAGATTTTTTCTCATGATTTATCCATGGATCACTTAGCACTTAACTCGAATCTATCGACTTACTCCATCACTAAAGTGACACATTCCTAGCTCGAGGAATTTGTATTTAGAGAGTGATTTAGTTCCATCGTTTATATATTACATATTTTTAGTACCTACGTCGTGGTTACGTCGTAGTGAAAATGAACTAATCCTACTATCTCACTAAGACTAAATGTAGTACTCTAAAGTATTACGGAAATGGTTTCCAAGGCATCAACTTGGAACGGTACAGAGGTGTCCATCTTGATGAAGCTTTTAACCAGTTTTAACTGATGACCTTCTATGTCATATGTCGTCTATGTCACAATCTTTGAATATAAAGATAGAAGATTAATGACGTTACCTATAGAACAACTGAAAGTAATCGATTTTAGATTCTTGGATGTGAACACGGGATGGCGTTAACCTTTCAATGGATTTAATTATTACTAATACTATTAAAATTTGTAAAATTAGGTAGGTATGCTTAGAGGCAAGATGGCACCTAAAAAAGTATAATTTAACACATCGTTATGAAACACTGCTCATCTGGCAAAGAAAATAAAGATACGAACTTTGAATAATTCCAAAAATAGACTTGAATTAATATACAGGATGGCACAAAGACCCTCATACTAGAGGAAACAATAAAACGATTAGATCTTTCCCTGATTACATAAAAGAACATCATATGGGGCTAATTTTAAAATTATTTGGAAATATACCGGACGTTTCTGAGAAAAAAATTCATATCAAACTTATAGGTAGGTAGTACCTTTTTACTTTACGCCTCATTTAAGTCTATTGATAAAATTAGAGCAGGTTACTATAATTCACCCTGTATCTATAACCTATAACTTTCAGTTTCTAATATAAGACGCGGAGACGCCATTGGTAGTTTGTTATTGTTTACGTGAAGTTCTCCCTCATATGGTAAATTGTACATTACGCATTTAATGACATAAATAAAATAATGTATAATAATTTTTGGGACTGTATTTAGTAGATAACAATCTTACTTTTCAGCCTCGGCCATTGTTGCTGAAACTCACTGAGGTCAGGTGTAATACATAATCAAATCAATAGAAAATCGCAATGAAACAGCTGATGTTTATCCAATATTTGAGGTTCGCGCTTTTAAGAACACCCAGTATCGAATTAGATATTCTGACTTCTACTTAGTATTTTTGACTTACCAAGCAAACACTAACTTGACAAAATAATATTTTTGCACAGACCAAAATGTAAAAATTGAAATTACTCCAAAAATCAAACAAAGTAGGTATAGGAAACCTTAATACAATTTGAAAGCTAATAGCATTTGACAGTATGATATATAATTTAAAGACAATTTAACATAAGAGTGTTAAATTTTACCTACCTACATTGGATTTTCATCACCCTGTAATAGTTCTACAAGCAAAAGTTAATAAAATATCGTATTCTAACAATTCTTTTATGCGTTTATTCGGTTATAATATTAATAATAATTTATTAGTATCTATATCTATCGAAAGTATCTATAGATATCGAAAAAAATTAATATTAATATATTATCCTGTTAAGTATTGGCAGGTAGTAAATTGAGAAAAAGTTGTAAAAAAAAATTTTTAACTAGCAGGATGTTATTGCATATTTGAACGTAGTTTTTAGTTCTGATCAACTTCTTTTAATAACAATTTTCGATTTTGTCATAAATAAAGGTACTTTACTCTTGTACAACATTCATATTTTTTGACAAACCGCGTACACGACTGAAAAAATTTAATATCTGATGATTGTATTTTAAATTTTAGAACATGCAGCACTTTTTATAAAGAATAACTTTTTTTCGTAAAATTAATAATAAAAAAGTTTTCCATATGGTGCGAACTTAAGCAGACACACTGTACAATATTGGCCCATTATTGTTTTGTAATGTGTCCCAAAATAGTATGAAAGGGGGTGAGCCACTACAGAGTCCTAAACTGCTGTGAGGGACCATTTCCCATAGTGCACCACCTCCATGTAGTCCGGTGGGCCCTTCCCCAGAAACCTCCCATTCACTTCGTGCAGACTCGGAGGAGATCGGTGATGCTGAAAAAAGCTTTTGCTTCAAGTAGGACTCAAACCATATCGGTTAGAAGGTCAGCCATTATACCATTGAGCTACGGAAAGTTGTATAATTTTGGAATTTAAAGTTGAACACTATAATGTATGGAAGAGGGCGTCCATGTTATATTTTGATTATTTTGATATCTCTAAATCGGCGAAAACTAACATTCGGCGGATTTTGAGAAAATATCATAACGTTATCATTTGTGAATATTTTGTTCATGTAGTAATATTAAAAACACAGTGTTGTTATGATATTGATAAATAAATATTGACTTTATATTGTATAGAAATATTTACTAAATATTGTAAATATTTGTTATATTGCTTAAATATCGATTTTCAATATTTAGTAGTATTGGACACGCAATACTGGTACATTATTGTATGTACAATATTTGAATTTACATTAAATAGCAATATTTACTAAATATTGCAAATATTGATCTTATATTCACTAAATATTGTATTTCCAATATTTGTATAATATTACAAAAATATATTGGCTGCAGTCCGACAATATTGCCCCAATCTCTCTATATTAGGCCAATATTCCGCCAAGCTGATGCCAATAAACGGTGCTACATGATGGATGACTAACCCGGAATTTAGTATTGCAATGTATAGTGATTTCATTAAGCAGGTTTTTTTTAAATACAGAGCGTTATTATAGTAATCATTTTCAGAACTTTATTACAACTATTTAAAAATGGTATAAAATAATGAGAGTTCCACTAAAAAAATCAAGTGTGATATTGATCTTTGCTCAGAAACACCCGGTATAGTTTCAAATAATTTTAAAGTGTGTGATTCTCAACTACATAATTAATTATGGTACATAGTTCCTGCCTTCTTACCATATGTACAACGGTGTATATTATGTATAATTGATCTCATATAAGAACGATACATAGCAGTATGTAGTTTATGTTGATCTTGCTTGTTGAAAATCAACTTTATGCGGGCAGCGGGCACAAAATTGTCAGTAGGTATACCTTGATTAATATATTTATGCTGTCCTAAATATATATTTAAATTTAAGTGTGTCAAATTGTTGCCTGAGTAAATGCTATTACATAAAAGATATTCATTAATTGTGTTACTTATTAACATTCAAAAGATTCCTTACGTACCATTCCAAATTAATAAAACTTCCGAATTTTATTTCTAATCTAAAAATGTTCGTGTTTTGAAAAATTGGTGTCGATACTTTTCTATTTCAGTGACGAAAGTTAAATCCGCCTCTGATGTTAGTTTTGGAAACAAAGTAAGAATTGTGTTATCAAGAATCGACTTTATCGGGTTCAATCTACTGAATAATTAAGGAAAATTTAACAATAATACTATTTTGTATCATTGGAGTACCAGGCACAATGAAAGCTTGGAAAACACAAGTGTGCATTTGCTGCATGTCCAAGAAAAATCATTCGAACACGTTTTGTTACGGTCCGTGATCCTATTCTTCGTACAGCTGAAAGGTAGTTCAGCAGACTTTAATTTGGATGATCATTCTGCCATGGACGCCACACTTGCATGGATGACGATGTTGTGTGCGTCTTAGTACAAGGAAACCCAAGGATTATGGTAGATGTGTAATTATTGTAATTTAAAAAGACCATTATTACAATTGAGAAGGTTTCTGACTGGCTGAACGTTGAGAATTTGATCGCATTCCGCCATTGGAAAAAGATCGGATTCATAGACATTGCATCTCTCGACTGAAAAGAAAAAGTCGAACTGTGCTGAACAATGTACTGCTCCGAGCAAGAAAAAAATAAAGTGTAGAACACTGACAAGCAAGGTTAATTCAGTTTCTTCCATTTTTTTTATTCGTTAGTACAGTAATAACTTCCAAAATATTACAAACTCCACTGTCATTAATTTCTTCTCTGGCAAAAGACCCAACATTCCCACGTCTGGTCGTACCTTTATAAATATTAAAAAAAATAGGATCCAAAGAAAATTGTTGCCTGGTAGGTAGTTCATTTGGGGACTTATAAAACACAGTTCGATAAATTTTGTTACATCTTCCGTGGTCACAAGGATCAAGATCCGTCCAGGTTCAATTCTTCTTCTCCGATATACCAAGACATATGTGGCGGTTTTTTTACAGAATACCAAAATTGATTCAAGAACACTACGACTGTCAAATATTTCTCACTCGACACAAGTTTTTGGATAATCAAGAAGAGACTGATGAAAATTTTTGAATGGACTTAAATGGCATTCGTTTCTCCAATTTTCTGTTACAATTGTGTAAATTGTACCTTAATCTCATACATCAGCAATTATTTTGTAACAAACTCGGTCTCTCCTTCAACGCAAGAAACAGAATTGCTCTACCATAGCACAGAAGTGCGGCGCTTGTAAGGAAATAAGGTATTCTAACGTTATGGCGAGTGCCATCGGAGCCGATGAAGGAATCCAAAGCGCGGGTAACGGAATTAAAGAAAAACTAATTAATACTTAATTACAACAAATAATATTTGTCCCACTTATTCGAAACTGACTAATTTATATTCACCACTGTTTGTACTTACTCATGCGTTGGTCATGACGTACACTACACTCTATGATACAATCTTTGACAAAGGATTTAACCGGAAAAGCGATAAATCGCCCTTGATGACGCAGTCCTCAGTTGAACACGTAAGGTATGTTAGATTCTACCAGAATTTTGTTACATTACTATAAAAAAGGGCAAAGTGCTGTGAACTATATAGTTGTACTATAAGACAATAAGTAAGTAGCTCGGAGGAGTCCATTCTTCGCAACGGGTGGGTGTAATAAGATTGGGCAAAAGGGTTGTGTGTTTTTTCAATCTTAAGTAAGTAGCTCATGAATGAAAAATACTGTGGATCTACAAGAGTAACTAGTACAGAAATGAAATAGGCAAAGTTAAAAAAAAATGCATTTCATAAATTAATTTTAATTGACGTTTAAGCAAACTTCTGTTAAGTATTTTTGTTAGCAATGGAGATTAGTCGTGAATATTTCTGAGCTATAGCTAAATGGTTTCAACATGGAGTCAGTGAACAATGAACATGAATGGTTTGAAGAGACGCTCACCAACAATGAATGACATTTTGCACCAACGCAAAGGTTCGCTTCAGAAAGCTTTATTGTCGTTAGGTGTAGAACTTGAGTTTGAACTGAGAGGAATCTTTCTTTCGTAACTTCTTTCCAAAAATCAAACTTGAACTGTGCGGTATTCAGAAGATACTCAAAATCTCGTTGTTGTTCCCAAAGATGCTTCAATTTATCATTTTAAGCGGATGAAAGGCTGTTGGAGAAGAGAATACTTTAACAATTGTAATTAAAATATTCTCTATATTAAAATATTAAAAACTGCAAACTTGTTCAGTTAATTTTCATTTCCGGAAGAATGTCCGGGGAGCACGGTGCGTGAGGTTTGGTTTTTACCCAAAAACTGCCTGGTATAGATCGCAATTGGTGTTAGATTTATTTAAAAATATTTTATTTTTATTAGATTAAGAATAGAATTTTGTTTGATAGCGGCAGTTGATCGCCAACTATTCTCAAAGCAACACGCTATAGCAATTTTGTTCAATAATATCAATGGTTATACAATATTAAGTGCGAAGAAAGGGTGATTTGTGCAATCAATATATCAAAGTCCAAGAATTCAAATCAATCCGCCGCTCCCCAATTTTTTTTCCTTTTCCCCACCCATTGAATTCCGGAAGCCTGCACCATCAACAACAATAGGGGTAAGTGGATTGAGGATAATTATCAAAATTTAGAATAGATAGTAATTACAGTCCATTGCAAAACCAATTGGTCCAATCAAATATCTTCAATTTGCTTAAAGGGTATTGAATTCCCTCTTTGGCCAGGTTCGTAACGAAAATTGTGAAATAAAAAATTACTCTAAGCGAATGGTTTGTACTTGCCTGCACTTGGTTCCACGACCACACCGATTATCATGCCAATAACTAATTGACCATTAATAATCCTCCTCCTACATCGTACTGTGATTGGTAATTCTGGAATTATTGGGTGTCATCTCACCTCCAATTTATTATTGTATTATTATTTATTATTTGTATTATGACAGGAAACGTATTTTAATGACAGGAATCTTGACTTGTCGCTTTACTGTGCCAGCAGCGCTCTAAAAGCTGCAACGTATGAAACAACTATGAGGAATGCTTCACGGAACGAAGTGAGGATGACTCGCAAACTAAGCCTAAAATATACATCGTATTTCACAACAATATTTAGTAAATATTGCTATTTAATGTATATTCAAATATTGCACACACAATAATGTACGAATATTGCGTGTACAATACCTATTACTAAATATTGAAAATCTATATTTAAGCAATATAACATACATATTGGTAATATTAATTAAATATTGATATTCAATGTAAGTTCAAATATTGTACATACAACAATGTGCCAATATTGCGTGTACAATATTACTAAATATTGAAAATCGATATTTAAGCAATATAGCATACATATTTACAATATTTAGTAAATATTGCTATACAATATAAAGTCAATATTTATTTATCAATAACATAACAATACTGTGTTTTCAATATTACTGGATATTTAAAATGATATATTTAGGCTACATGGAAAAAATATTCATAAATAATAACGTTATGATATTAAAATAATCAAAATATATGCACGCCCTCCTCAATATTTTGTAGTGTTCAACTTTAAATTCCAAAATTATATAAATTTCCGTAGCTCGGTTGTTTCAGGGCTGACTTCTTAACCTGGTGATCGATCGTTCGAGTCCTACTTGAACCAGAAGCCTTTTTCAGCATCACCGATCTCCTCCGAGCCTACACGTCCTGGGGAAGGAACCACCGGAGCACATGGAACCCTACAGGCGCTGCGCACTGGGAAATAGTCCCTCGGAACAATTTTGGGGGGGGGGAGGCCCTTTCCTACTATTTTGGGACACATTACAAAACAATAATGGGCCAATATTGTATAAATATTTTCCTCAATATTGAAATAATATCGGTTAGTAATATTTACCCAATATGTAAAATTGTTCACATTTCAATGTTGTGACATTAATATTCTATCAATATAATATTTACAATGAAATGCCAATATTACACCAATATTAAATGCTACATGGAATGGACCTTTTTATACCTCCATTATTTGTAGTCGGATTTCAAAAAATCAAAGTTCGTTGGAATCAACAGTCTAATATCTACAACATTTGTTCAAACCCTTTTTACTAAAAATTTACAACAGCAAAATGTCGGTCATTTTAAATTTTGCAAATTGAATAGCCCAATATCTACTCTAGTAGGTATACTTAATTTGAAATGAACACCATTTTGCAGTTGCAATTTTTTTTTAAGTTTTGAAGAAAGGTTGTAGATATTAAATTGTTGATTCCAAAATTTTTCATAATATCCAATAATGGATAGGTATATAGACATTTTAAAAAAAAAACGAAAAAGGTCCATAATTCGAAAACAAAAGCTGAAATGAAAACAATTACTTAAAAAAAGTGTTAGTTTTGACGGGTTCTATAATCTCTATTACGTTGTCACTTTGAGTATAGAAACACCGTGTATAAAAATTTAGCTCAAAATTGGGAACTTTATGCTTCGAAATCCCCCCTCTTCCAAGTGAAAGATCCTCGCTTGATTACTGCTTGAGAGGTTAGTGCACAGATGTGTTTCGTATCGATGATGATTAATTATAGAAAGACAAACAGGGCGGCTTGATATACGTGAACGTGACGAGTGATGAACACACGAGTTACAATTTTGCCAAAGGACAATTCTCGTGAATTTGGGAATTTATGTTTCTGTAATTAACTAATCTGAGACTTTTTTTGTTGAACCATATTGAACGAAACTAAGCAAAATCATCAATTCAATTCCATGCACTACATTGAAAACGTATTATGGAATAGAATAACTTAAATTGCAAGGGTTCTTTATTGGGCCACATATCCATTCCGTCTCCTCAACACAATCTTTTTATATGAAGCCTCAACAGGTCAGTTTTTTTCAAAGGATTACTTTCCGTTTTTTGAGTTAAAAGTTCGGTTAAGCTAAGCTCAACGTTCATTTCTTTTGCTCGTATCTCTAACATTTAACCTGAAACAAAAATTCAGAAGATCCGATAAAAACGTTTTAAAGAACTTGTAGGTGACCGGATCACAATCAAAGTGTTACAAAGACTGTGTTGTAGCTATAAAGTTATCGGTTAAGGCAGTGATTCCCAAAGTGTGCGCCGCGGCTCCCCAGGGAGCCGCGCTACCGTCATAAGGGCGCTGCGAAATATTCAATTAAACATTTCAACAATTTTCTTAGAATTTCCAATTCTCGAATTATTGCGCCAACAATCATGTATGCTCACAAAATTCCCAGAATTTAACAACTTTCGAGACTTTCATTGTTTTCTTTCCAATCCACATCTTTTGAAACGTCTAGTGCGCAAGCACGGCTTCCCCACACATGCTTCAGTAATCGTTTTTAAAAAGGAAAGTTTTCCAATTTTTCAAGAAAATCAAAAATTTAGAAAAAAATCTGATGTATTAAGGGCGTCGCGGAAAAAATCCGATTATTTAGGGAGCCGCAAACCGAAGAAAATTGGGAACCTCTGGGTTCAGGGTCTCAAAGGTACTGGTTTTATAACGGTCCTGAACTTATCTATTAGATGTGCTGGTGCAAAAAAGTAGTCGTTATCACTTTGCAATGGAAAAGTTATCAACTTCGGTATAAAATATGAGTAGATAGGTTTATCTAATCGCAAACAAATTAATCTAGCATTTCCATTGCGAGCAGTTTTACTAAACCCACTTTACAACGTAAATGACATTTTAAGATAATCCTGGACCTACATTTTAAACTTTGGACATAATTCCCACCTGTACCGCAAAAAAAAATTAAGAGGCGGATACGAATATGGTAATTGATATATAATTATACTTGCCGAATAACTTTTGCGTAGATGGTCACCGTGAGTCTCAATCAATTAGGAATAAAGTTAATTATAATTTTAATGAGCTCCTCCTATTTTCCTTAATAACTTCGTACCTTATACGTTGGAATGAAGACGAAAAAAAAATTACATCTCTGACATTTTCGTGAAAACACAATTTACGTTTACATTTATAAACGGAAGACATATTCCGATGAAAATTGAGATAAATACGATTTGACGATGAAGTTGATAGAGTTTTAGTATCTCATCATGTCGCATCATCGTCGTAAACTTCTCGAAATTCCATTCGTCGATATTATGTTACAGAAATTAAATTTGTATAAGGAGATGAATTTTCGTTTCGTAAACGAATGTCATTATATATTCAATTTAAATGTGGAGATTAAGTTAAATATATAAATTAGAGCGCACCGCGAAGATGAATTTACAAAAAAAAAACGTGTATGCGAAGACAAAGGCTTATACGTTCACTAATTATAAATTAATTAATCGACGCCGATGCCATTATGCAGGAAAAAATTACAGGCATCCGTTAGCATAAAACATTACCAGGGGGAATAAAGAAAAAATGAAATTAAAAAGATGTATTAATTGGATAATGAAGATGAGAATATGGCAGTCAATTAGCGAGATGTAATATTTACTGGGGTCAAAAGTTAACCATTATTAGATTTTCTTTAATGCTTTTAGCTTGAATGCTGAATCTTTATTTTCTCTTAATTAGAATCTCAAGTTTGCTGCAAAGGCAGCCAGCCACGGTAAGCTCTTATTGACATTTCGCTTGAAATAAAAGAAATAAAGCCCGCATCCACTTCCAATTGACAAAAAAACTTTTAAAACCAAAAGAACAGAGATTGGAATTTTTTTTCGTTCTGTGTGTACGAAGTTCATCGGATATTTGCGCATCGGGGGAAAAAGGTCTTAATTTTAGAAATTTTAAATATGGGAAAACCGACCGGAAAATTCATTAAAAGCAATTTAGATTAATTTGCGTATCGTGCCGAAACATAATACAATATTTTGCGAATGGTTAATTTGCATTTGTAATCGCCGAAGGGTTTCTTTTAAAAACAAATTGAAAAAGTATTCGATGTACATGTTAGAGAAACCTTATGAAAAGCGAAGTTGGGAAGTAGAAAAGGCACGACTCACGGCGTTTTCATAATTAAAGTTTGGGCTGATTAAAAAAGTTGAAGTAACTTTCGGTATAAGATCATTATAGGAGAACGTGGGTGGGGTGGCTGTGTAAATAAGAAACCCTCAAAGGGTACAGAAATTGAAAAATGGCGACATGGGGGAATATTAAAGAGTTCTGTCGCGAAAGATAGGGTTGAAAATTGAAACGAATAAGAAGGTAAATGACTTGGTAATTAATCATCATTCATCATCAAGAAAAAATGAGACTCAAGAGCGTGCTAATAGATGACAAAGTGCCCAATTTGGTTTTAGCGACACTAACTTTCTTACGTTTATAAACGTAAGTGTACTGTCGCGAGAGGTAATTAATTACAAAGTCAGATACATTCGTCTGTCAATTTTATGTCTTTTAGATTTTTATATCATTTAATTATGTTAAACCCACCCCCTCGCAACGGGCACGTTATTTGCACGCATTTTTTCGTTTTTCCCCCTCGAGTTGTTTTGTGAATATCCTGGCTGGTCGCAAGGCGAACTGCCGGAGCCAATCGTACCTCGTTTCCGGAATCGCGAGGGTTCTTGAGTATCCCGCACCCGCACCCCTAGATAGGGGCCACTACATTCATCGATCCGTGCCCAGCACGGCTCGATTATATTTGTCATATTAGTTAGCAATTTAAATATATTACTTGTTTTCGCGTGGCTTCAAGATATAAATCGTAGCGTATCGCTTGGAAATCGGAGTTAAAGCAAGCAAACCGCTTGCAACCCTCATTTCGTTACTACCTAAAACCACTGCTATACCCTCGATCGATAATACTAATCATTACAACCCTTTTACTGGCTACGGCCAAGTTTAATTGAGAATATAAATGCGGCGTGTACCAAATAAACGCCCGAATTCCACTTCTAACTATAAGTTTACCACCTTCTTAATACTTACTACGTAACTATAAGTCTCGTAAACTTCGTTACGTAATTAATGAATCTTTTGTAAACAGAACACAAACAATTTTAACTATATTGCCATCATTTAGTAATTGACGTTTATTAAATACTTTGTAATTACACAACTTTTTCTTTGAGAAAACTTTCATTCTTTAAGTAACTACGACATTAATACAGTATTAATCTTTGAAAAATGGCAATTATTGTATTTTTAAAAAATCTTTCAATTGCTATCTACAGCGACAATTTCGCTCTACTAATTTTGTTTTGAAGTATAACATTTCTGTGGTATTATAATTATTGCATTTTATGAGTCGAAAACATGTAAACCCAAAGTTGTATCTATTCTTGGGTGACGAAAGAACCAAAAAATTTCCAATTAAACTAAAATTTAGTATTTTAATACTTTTTGTTATTATAATTTGGAAACCGTATAATTATCGTACTACGTTTTCGCCAATTATTTCAGCTAGCGTGTTGAAATATCTATTTTGATGAAAACCTTCAACACTAAGACTAACCTACCTTTTGTTAGACATATAACAATATTTCTTCCAATCCAAGCATATAGTGTACAGATACCTAACGCTACAATTTAAATTTAATTATCAGCGACCACCAAATTTGTAATTAAAAGAGCTTGTATATGCCTTCCGGTTCTTTAATAATTGCTCCATTCCGTTAGCGTTTTTTCTTCTTCGTCTTCTGGCGATTTGTTCCATCATTCTTTTACGTCTCTTCTTTATTCCTTTTGCATCTATTCCACTCTTGTCCCTGTAATCTGGCCGAACAATAGTTGTTTTTGTTGTTACTGACTCGTGTTCCTGTCTGTTTAAACGTAGGTAACTTCCTTGAAAATTTACTCAGTTCTTTCATTCTGACACTTGTACGGTTTCTATCTAATATTGTCTTTAATTTTCTTTCAATATATTTCCGAAACATCTGTTAATTGTTTCGCCTACTTTCATCCAAAGCCATCCCAAAATTTTCTTTTGGGCTGTTAGTAGACACTTGACACTTCGTTAGCTTTATTTAATTTTCCTTACAATTTTACCTCACATCTTTTCTCACTTTCTCTTATTATAAGTTTCGTTGAATTCTAATCTCTGCTTTACTTCCTAATACGTCTATTATTTCTTTCATCTCATTGCAAAATTAATTCTTTCCTTATCTTCCATTTCTTCTGTTTTCTTTATGGGACTTATTTTGAATTTATATGCATTATTCGTAAGGTTATTTGGGCTTCAATAGTTTCAGTTTTACTCACTCTTTTATTGCCGGTTGGTACTCCCTGTTATAGCCTATGATGTAGTGTTCTGAAAGATTTTCATTTTCCGTTTCCTACCATTTTCACCTCGCTCACTTCTTTTGTGCTTTTCATTTAACGAGTAAAATATGTTCCAGCTGCCAATTGTCTTGGTCATTATCTTATCATCCATCTAGCCTTTAGTTGTTTAATGCTAGTTCTTGTTATATTTTTGGTCAACTTCAGTAAATTTTCGTTGTAAGTGTAATCGTTGTAACATGTACTTTTTAGGTCGGTTGATTTCTTTTGCGTTTTTGCTCTGATAACTCCTTCCAAAATGGATTTAGCAAACCCACCACCACCGACACCATGATCCCTTATGACTCGGAACATTCCTTCACTCACAAGACTGCGGGTCTAAATTCCCTTCTCCACAGACTTTTCAACATACCCATGCCACCCGATCACTTCAATAATGAATTCAACTAATGTCATATACAAATCATTACCCTTTTACCCACAAATTTCCCATGTTATTCAGAACGTTTTTAAATCCCACAACATCCACATTTCTTTTTCGAACGTATACAATCTGAGCTCTTCCTTAGTCAGAAACAAAAATAGTACTCACCCGTTTGAGGGTTCTGGCGTTTATAAAGTTAACTGTAACGCTTGTCACTCGTTCTACATAGGACAAACAGGGAGGTCGTTCTCCACCAGACTCAAGGAACACTTCAAAGCCCTCAAAAATAATAACCTGGATCAAAAATCAGCTATGGCTGAGCATACCTTTTCCACTAGCCACTGGTTTGACTCGAATTTGGACATCAAAATTTTACACAAGTACAATAAAGGCCCTCTATTGAATACCTTAAAAATATTTGAAATCACCCGCCATAAACAAAACCGGGGTTTGTTGAATGAGATTGTTGACTTCCAGAACGTTCTTATTTGCTCTCACTATATATAAATTGTTTGTTCCTTTTGCTTTTGCCCTAGTCCGTTTTTGATTTAGTTTGGTCGCCTGTCGCTGTCAATTTTGCCTGCCATTTCATCTTGCACTTGCTTTTCACCTTAATTCTACATAATTTTAACGCATCTTTTTCACCTCAATCATGGCTATTCAAGCTAAAAACGGATTTTCTTGTTTTCTCGTGTTTTACCAATAATGTTACCGTCGATAGACTAGTCCCCTCAGGTATGCTGTTTGAAGTTTTTAGGTGTTATCTTAATGCTTGTATTGTTTTAGATTTAATTGTTTGTAATTTTTCCGTCGTTTTCGAATTTCGCTTGAGAATAGGAACAGTCAGTTCCCGAAACATGTCGCTTGTTTATAATGTTTAATTTTTAACTTATTTCAATCAATTAGAAGTTTTTGAAGGGAAAGGTTGTGTGTTTGGTTTGACCACTACTAAGTGATTCATTACCCCTTTGCAAAATGTTGGACTTTGCAACATGCTGATAACTAAATATAATTTTCTAGTTAAATATAAATAGGTAATGGATGTACAAACTCCGTAAATATAAAACACTGTGACGGGCTGTTTTTGTCCACAAATTAGTATAGTAATCATAGTGGGATGTGTCAGCAAAAGGGTTTTCGTGGTGTAGAATGTAAGGGATGCATTGTCGTCTTCAAATAGCTTCACTCGGCAAAATTGATCATTTTTCCAGTGTTCTACTCTTCATCAAGTAAGAATAAAGCCTTAATCACCTTTTACGAATACTTCAAAGGTTAATAGTTATTATCTATCAACAATTGTTGAACAATGTTTTTGCAGAGCCATTGTCTTAAAAATTTGTGCGGTCAGTTAAGCACAACACCCTTAATTTTATCAATATCATTGAAACCCATACTGAGTAATTTAATTCTCCATGAAACCAATATTATTTGTCCTTTTTGTCTCTCATTGATTTTTGGCTGTTCGAAAAGCAGTTGTTTTATTTTTCTGAACTAGGAAATCTGAACGTTCCATATCTTTAAATGATGCCAATACATCCCCCATAATTATTATGGGATTCTTTTATGGAAAGGCCAAAAGCCGAATTTTGCCACTAATGATCTCTTCCCTCCAAACTATAAGGAAGTAATCATACCCGGCCAGGTGAAACTACTTGGTGCTGAGGAAATAACTCGTTGAATTCGTTTTTCACGAAGCTTAGGACTTTCCAAGACACTAAAATATGTGGAAAGAAGTATGCCGATAAGACGACTTAATAACTGCGATTTGTGCCATCACATATATTAAGAAAGTATTCTCATCAATTATAACTTGATTTTAGACTAGTCATTATTACCACACTCAACTACAAATTTGATAATGATTACTAGGATCTAGTTCAACCAAGTTGCCCAGGGCTCTCTTCCAGAAGAATAGGCTCGATTCTTTACCTAGTTATTATCCCAACCTTCATTTCTGTTCCATACTCGACTGCTGAGGATCATCAGAGGCTGAAACATTTACAGAGCGATAATTGTTTTAACTAAGAACAGGTTTAATTTGAATCTTACAAACCAAATTGTAATAAACATACCTTTTGTCTCCTTTTTTTAAAGGAAATTAATTATAATTTTTAATTTATTCTTTTAAATTATCTTATATCCTGAGGATGAAAGTACGGGACAAATAAATAAAAATAAATTAATTAGAATTAAAATAAACAGTTTTCCCCTGTAAGGAGGGGTTCAATTGTCCTAAGTAACCAAAATTTTATAATCACACTCCCATATAAACGCCATGTTAAAATTGGACTTTGGCATGCATTTCTGGACAACTCGCTCTGACCATAGTTTTGCTCCGATCATGGAGTTTTATGTCTCAAAATGACCCTAAGAACATGCTACGGCTCATATGCCTAGTTTTAGCAAAAAGTATAATGTTTCAAGCTGTCTAGGATGTGTCAAAGTGACAGATACTGTTTTCTTGCGATATTTTGCGATTCTTTCATAATTACAATAGAAATAGCATACCCCAATGCGATATCGATAGGCATAACTGACGTGAGGGTTCATTGGGGTCATTTTCAGATATAAAAGTCAAAAATCCGACCAATACAGTGGTCACAGCGAATTGTCCAAAAAATGAAGTCCGAGTCTTTTCCAATGGCGAGTGAACTTTTGGCGTACTAGCAGGAAAAATTGTCTTTAACTCTTTTTGCTGAAATTTCGGAATATCAACATTCGTATATTTCTTCAGTGAAGGGAAATTAAATAACATTTATGCAGTGAAAATAAGTGCTAAAAGAAAATACGGCAACGAAAATAAAAAAAATATTGAAAAAAAAGTTCTTCCCTTAAAGTTAATTATACCTACTTAAATTCCTGAATTTCCCTAAACATGTCCAATCCTTCCACTTCAAATATTTGTTGAGAGAGCATCAACCCCCAGCCATTTTCTTCCACAGGAGGGAACAGCTCGCCACAAAAAGGGAAAACATCTTCATTCTGCTTCACGTTGCAGAGGGAGCACATGATTATCGACCTCATGCCATAGGTTGCTGTTCAAATGACCTCGTCCATGAAATTCGTCCTATAAGAGATGTACCTACCACAACCAAATTCTTGGGGTTGGGGGTTTGAGTAAACACTGTTGGAAGACCTGTCTCTAACGTCATGACTTTTAATTAGAGTGTTGGAAGGCAAGCGGAAAATACGTTTGACAAATGCACGTTGAAGACCTCCTCATCACCATTTTCTTTAAAACCAGCAAATCTGAGCGGTGTAACCTCATAAACTATTTTTTTAGCATCAAAACTTACATTACAGCTGTAGATGTAAAAGAAACACGTACTAAGAACACTTTGCGAACGTATTTAAAATTTTGGGCGTATTGCTCCAGTCTCAATTGGCAAAATGAAGGGGGAGGGGAGGCAAAATACTGTCTTCTTTTAACAAAGCTTTTATTCAAATTAGTCACATGTGAAATATCACGAATTTGGTGGTCCCTTTTCAAACGAAACTCTAAAAAGAATATTCAAAATTCGAATACATTACTGAAGCTCAAAATATCTTTCTCCCAAAGTCACAATGTTTCAGTGATCGTTCCCATTTTCTCAATGCTGGGCATCCTTTATCTATGACACAGTAGACAAATAATTTGAAGGGGACTTTACATTTTAAAAGTTGCACCGGAGAACCAATAAATAAATTGATTGAAATACTCGATAGGTACTCGTATTTTTTCATTTTGCGTAGGATATTAAATTTCTTGACGAATTTCGCGAAATAATTAAATTTATACTAAAGTTTATAATAATGTTTAGTCTCGTTTACAAACTTTATTTCGAGACTTTTTAACAGACGCGAAACGCCTCATGAACAACTACTGGTAAAGTACCTGCTCATTAATTTTTATTTCTTCCTTCCTCTTAAGAGCAACCCCATAATTAGTTTTATTAAGTTTTAGCTTAAAGTTTATATTGCATATTATAGTTTTACTACTAATTACATAGTAGCAGGTTGATGTGAAGTTTTAGACTAGGTACGTCATTATGTAGGACATATTCAAAATTGAATGTAAACTTCTTATCCTGTGTTAACGTTGTTAGTGTTTTATTAATTTAAACAAAACTTCAATGTGCTAATGTACACATTTACGTATAATAGTCCCATAAACAGTAGGGGAAATGTAGTAATACGATCTCGAATAATATTAAGTTTTAATTCACACACCAGTAAATCCACTTTTTATCATACTGTAGGTAACTTACTCAGCACTAATGTAAGCCTACTTTTAATAATGGGGGATGAATTGATGAATATTTTTACATAGATCTCAGTAAAAAATTTCGTCACCGAAAAATTAGATATTAAAATCCTTAAACTATTTGATTTGTTAACCACGTTAGTTCTGTCTGTCCCTTCACATTTCATTCTCTTAGATTCTTCTCCAGAGTTTCCTGGATTTCTTCATTATAATGGCACATATCTTCCCAGCTGTTAAGTGTGTCAATTTTGCTTCATATGTGTGGATGCCTACCACAAAGTTATACGTGTATCAGAAATAAAACCAACAACTACAGAAACGGTAGTCATGGCATTAAGAATACTGTTTGCCATAAAAAGCCCATCCAGTGCCATAATATTTGACAATGGAACACATTCTGTATCAAAGGAATTTGAGGAGTTCTGTGTCAACCACAGCTCCATTTTAAATGACGAAGCAAAAAAAATTGTTCAACGAGGCAATGAAAGGAGCGAACTGGAGAAGAGAGAACATGAAAGATGTCCTACTTTTAAGGAATGAATTATTATCGATCTCAAGGGTTCGTTTTTACGTTCCTTTACCTCGTCTCCCTTACTTCTGTAACTCTTTTCCGCTCCATTTACTGCTCACTAGTTAAAGTAGTAACAGAGTGCACTTTGGCATGCGATGATTTTTTGCTGGCGATGCGGGAAAACCTTTAATTCCTAGCATAATTAAGGCTAGTGGAAGCCTTTGGCTTCATTCGAAATCCAAATGGTGAAGATCACGAAAAAAAGCTATGGTTGGAAACGCAGAATGAGATTTGAGGATAACGTCAATACGTACCGGCTTAATCTGCAAACGATGAGCTCAAAACAGAAATACATGGGGGACAATGGGGAGAGCTAGATCCTTAAATGGAGTAAAAAGGTTTAATTAAAAATTAAAGGAAAAAATTGACTCATGGCTCCTTACTGCGGAATGTATAACCATGAACCATTAAAATTCCTCTCCACAGTACCAAATGTACTACAAAATAAGAAAATGCTCAACCATCATTTAAAAAAAACTGCAAAAGGAATTACCGAACTCAACATTGCAGAATTGGTCTCATTCCCTACTATACTTGCATCTACATCTGTGCGAGCTATGTTCATAAAGTCGGCGAATGCTATGAGAAAAGAAGCAAATTAGACGGGAAAACTCGATCAACAGATTTTCTTAGATTTCCACCATATCCGTGTACATAACCCATAAAAAACTGAGGGCAAGGGCGGTCATTTTATGGTTCATGATTTCATTCGACTTTAGGGGGAAAAAATTTATGTGTTGTGGAAGGTCTATTGTGATTGCGAATTGAAACATAGCGGCGATCTATTTGTTGCGAAAATGTGGCTCAGCAGCTACTGGCCCAAGATCGTTTCGTGGGACTCGCGTTAATGCATTTGCATCAAGACATTCCAATGATACTCGAATGATATTAGATAGTTTCTTTGAACCCTCTTTTTTTCCAGATTAGTAGGTACTGAGTACCGAAAGTGGGTACTGAGTACCGACGTATTAGTCGGCAATGTCGGTACTGGATACTGACCCTATTCAATTCAATAAGCAATAATTTGAACATTTTTCAATATTTTCCAAAAAAGATATGTATGAAACCAAACGATACTGAATTAAAAGAAATCGTCGGTATGTGAGGGGTTCAAGAGTAGTGTATGCACCTTGCATGAACTTACAAAAACGCAATGTTTTGCCATTTCCGAAAAAACAGTTCATACCCATGTTGCGCAACGTAGGATATGAATCCAAGTGAAATCTGGAAGGGACTTTCTGTACAATTTTGTAAAAGGACTCGAGTCTTTTTCTATTGTAAAAAATGTAGTGAAGCGTGAGAACGTGTTGAACATCCTTAACTCTGTAAAGTGATCAGGGAATTGATGAGTTGATACGCAATGATTGAGGTATTTTGGCAATACCTCTCGAGATATGCGTGGGAAGTGCCGAACACTTTGTTCATAATTAAAGTTTGTACCAATAGGACTCGAAACTCGTAAAGGCGGATTGAAGTGTCAACTACACTTCTCCTTCGTTTCAAACGTGAAAGAAAAGCATTCTTGGAGCGTAAGGATAACCTGGGTTCACCATTTTATTCGTGAATACAAAAGGTCACGCATGGAATAACAACTTCTTCTAAGCCTCGAAAACCATAGACGTGCTATTCAACAGGCAAAATTATGACTACCGGGTTTGTGTCGTTCATGCTCTTATGGTGGTTGATGTTTTAAGGGGAAAACGCACCATTAAGTTTCTCGCTATTGTCAATTTCTCTCGGAAGGTGTTAAACCAGAGTTTCGATCAAAAAGATGGAAGTAATCCATCAAAATCCACTCCCTTATCTTATGTGGCTCAACAGACGCTTGCAGATTCGCATTGGAAATCGCGTCTTCATCTCCCATATGGTTCTCATCCATTACCTTGGAATTTCCATTTCCACAACAAGCTTCTTTAGGTGGTACAAAATTTGCCGAACGACGGCGACGATGAGGTATAAATATTTGCGCAAAACTGGTCAAACACGTGACCGAACCGTGCCGGTTTAAATTCCTTTGTACTTGCCTTTATCGTAAACTAAATAAAACGTGCTTTTTGGTACAAATTTAGGATTAACAATTTGGGACTTTCCCACAAGTTGTTACTTTATTACTGATTGTGGTTACTTATTATTTTTATTTTTTCAAACAATCTTCATTTTGCTAAAGTCTAAACAACCCTTTTTCAAGAAAAAATGTTTACTTTCAGCATATACATACATACAATAATTTTTGGGAAAACAAATATTTTTGTGTGTGTGGTATTAATAAAAAAAATAAATAATCGTTCGTAATAAGAAAAAAACTGCGAGAATCTTTCGAGATAGTCTTGCATCTAGTCTATTGGTCTTGCAACCTTGAGTCTTGGTCTTCCTAATGGCGTTGCTATGACACCAAGACCGATTTTGGCCATGACTACTTCTCGTACAAAATAATAATAAGTTCTTGAATTACATCTCACGATAAATAATAGTATTGCGTACTTTCAGTCATATTATTATAATTAATCATAATGATAATGAATATCAGCTATTATGTTTTCATGAGTAATCGGTACTTAAATGGGGTTCATTGCATTCATAATAAAAGAAAATGTAAATTTAAGACACGCTAATTATCAAAATTTTTAATAACAGTTCAAGTACCTACTTTTCAACGTGAACAATATTACACTGCACGCACCATTTATAACACGAAAAATGTAACCTCACTAAAATTGTATTTCTTTTTCTAGGGTATAACTGGATTCCAAGATTGTAACACGAACTTTCAATTAAAGAAGACAAATATCCGAGTGCATCCCTTCGCTAATTAAGGATTTTGTAAACTAAATATAGGTACTAAGTAAACAATTGTAATATCCATTAATCTTTCCAAAATAAATTCTTATCTTAAAATTGTATGTTGAATGTAAGATTGGATACTCGTAGTAACAAAAAGGGGTAAAAATGTCTTGTCAAGTTCCATCAGGATCCCCCCTGTATTTTATCGTTTGCACAGAGTCTGAAGTTGACATCTCAACCCCTTAGAGATATCTCCCCTAACTGTAATGTATTTCACTTTTTTTTCGTCTTTCCCTTCTAATTCTTGTGCAGATACTTTTTATTTCTTTTTGAGTTTCCATTTCGGTTAATACAATGCAATTTTTTTTAAACGTCATTGAAAGCTTCACGATTACTTTTAAAAGGGAAAGTACGATGAAGAGAACAAAAATTGTAACAGGTTTATATTCGGTTATAAATTTTAATGGCTTTGCTTTACAATTGAATTTAAAAGGTACGATCACTATGTAAATATTTTCGCCGGCAAAGCAAAAACAACGAACAGCGTGCTCTTATTTGTTTGTAATTTAGAGCTCAATGCTTAATTTGCATAACAGCTTGTCCGAGATTCTCAACTAGCGAGCAAAAATTGTGATTTAACTTAGAGTCTTCAAATACTATTATATAAAATGTACAGCGAGATACAATTACGATCGACCTTCATGGATCTTCCAGAAATTCTTTGCATTTGCCACCTGCAAATTCATCAGCTGCACCTACATATAAAAGGGAGATGAATACATTTTTGACACCTTTTTTTAGTAATAAATTACGTAAATTACCCATTAGTCCATACAATTATTTTGTTATTGTAAATTTTTTTAAAAATTATTTTCATCATTTTGTTCGTAGCTTTCCCATGAAACATTTTTTGATGGGATACTGTCATGAGGAGAGCAATTTGTTTTGTAATATTTCCAATATCTTTAAATCTAGGAAGAATTTAGAGAGATTCTGTGGCGTATTTAACGGGGATGCAAGTCGCACAGGAGCCCCCCAAATATAATTAACGATAATAAATTATAAATAAGTAAATGAGACAAAAAATAAGAGGCAATAAAATAAATATCACTGTAACAAATAGCTTCAAGAAGACCATAAAACATAAAATTTTGTGTTTTTCCCAAGACCTTTTCGTTACCACCTAAATGGCCCTCCGCCTCCCTACTTTTGCACGACGGGACGAGAGGACCTTAAATACATGGAAGAAGTCGCAATATTATGTCATGCTTTCCTCGATTACCCAGAAATAAACATATTATGCAGACCTAAATTTCCGTGCGTTTATGGATATATGGATCAACTGTGAGGGAAAAGTGCACATTTTACCAATTTCCTCTAATCCATTTCGATGTCAGCAGCTAAAAAGTCAGATTGCGCAAAATAAAATAATAAAAATTTAATCTCTCGTTTACTTAAGAATATTAAAAAATTTTTAACGTAATAGTACTGGAAAATTAGTAAATTAAGAGAGCTAAACAATTTGGAATGCATATTAATGACATCCTCTAACATTTTTTTCCTGATAAAATCTATAATTTTAACATGGGGCACTAGTATAAATTAAAAACTGTAATGCTAAGGATAAATAACTTTTAATTTGTTTGTTGTTGAATGATCAACGTAAGATTGTATTGACGTCTTCTGCAAACTTTGTTCCTATTAATTTGCAGTACGGGTTTCGCGAAAATGGTACCGATGGAAAGCACAAATGTTCAACCATAATCTTCTCTATAGCATATATTGTGTATGTTTTTGCGTAAAAGACTCTATAATGTTTAAAAGCTTTCTTTTGCAGTGTGACAAACGAATTTTGACCAACATTCGATTTCCTTTTTTCCTTTAAGTGCTTTCGGGTAAGACGACATCTAACCATTGCTATAGAATTTAATCCAGTTTAATTCCATTGGCGCACCCAGAAATTTCCGCTAGGGGGGGCTTGGTAACAATAACACCTGAACAAACAGGTTTGTTTAGGTATAAATTGTTATAATGTGTGATGTTGCGAGCGTAGCGAGTCCAAAAGCGCCGCATACGATTTTTTTAAAGGGGGCGTGGCCAACAGAACGCTTTTTAACAGCTTCTGAAAATATTATGTGCAAATAAATAAGATCCATAGTTAAGTTACCACTTTTTTTTCTTGAACTAGTCTTCGTTCGTTCGTTGAAAATAATATAGGTACCTACGAGCGTTCGCAAATTTAATAATATGTAAGAGTGTATAGGAATAATAGCAGTATAACTATAACATAATCCATATTATATATTGTAATCAAAACTGAATTTGGAATAGGACTAAATACGAAAAAAGCTATACCCTTTATATCCATGGCTATACCTAAACAAAAACAAGATTCAATTGAAGATATTTTCTAGATGTATAATTGACTAATTGTAATTACGCAACTTTGGAATTGATCAGTGAGTTAAAAATTTCCTTTTTTCTCTTTTTTCCTCCCAAGACCTGAGGTTCCAGAAAATAGGGAAATTTCCCTCCAGATGACAACACTGCTTTAAGCTGTTCTTTTCCACACTTCTCAACTTGTTAATTATATTAATATCTATGGCCTGGGGGGAGCTATAGCCCCTTTAGCCCCCCCCGTGGGTGCGCCACTGCAATATTCAGAGACTTTCTGGAGATTCCACGTCCTATAAGCTACTTGTTTTCTTGCTTGTAGATCAGTGTTTTGATGGCAGTTCTTTAATCGCCTTATTATATTGTAATAAGTTGTCTCTATTAAAAAATTATTTATTCTGCATCCGTCACTGTGTAAGTCCCATATTTGTTGTTGTTAGCAAAAGAATATTCCACATTCACAGTGTACCATTTTCTTGGGTGGTAATATCATACGCGTTCGTCGCAATGCACTTGGTCTTTGGAAAAACTCAGACTCTTCCCATTCTGAATGCTGAAATGGAAATTCACCAATAAATCCTAGATTTTGTGCATATTACGCCGTTCTGGGCGCCAACTAAAAGCTTTCACTTTACTGAATAAAATATCTTCGTTAACAAGCATCCAGGGCGTAACTTTTGATGCAAGTTAAGGTATTCCGTTGCTAGTATGGAATGGTTGCTTTGTAAACTTCTCAGCATCAACTAAAAATTAGGCACTCTTGTCTGAGTGAGACAGTGAACTCTTTGGATTATCGTTGTCGAACATTTTGGTGTTGTTAGAAACACCTTTCTTATATTTTACTATCAATTGTGGGGTTCTGAGCGGAGTGAAGTGCTTTTTGATGGAATCTGCATGGAGGAAAGTTGATATGTGTATAATTATATCCAAAAATAGATCCCTTCATCCATTGTGTTCCGAAAAGGTTATCATCTTCAATAAATGTCTTTGGATTGTTTGCTGAAACCAGTCATATGAATAAAATCTGACATTTTTCAATTAACGTCCGAGAGACGTTACTTTAGAGCACACAACAGTATTCGTGAATGATAATTAATTAATGATAATTAATCGAGTTCGAATTCAAGTCTGGGAATACGTCGAACTTGTAAGTTAGTAATGAGCTTTTCATGGTGAAGAACTCGAGGATGATCCCAACTCAATGATTTTAAAGTTCTACGGCGTTTTTGGGCTTATTGATGATTTAGAACTCTTCTTGCTCCGCAGTATACATTTATACTGGTTCGACTTACCTTCTGTACGAAGTAATTATAGTGTATGAATCTTGGGTTAATCTGCTTACTTGTTCTTTACCGTCAAAGCTTTCCGTTCTGACAGCACTGTAAACTTTTAAAACATTAATCAGAATTGCTCCCACTATAATAACTCTTATATATTTTCATATACCATGTGGCTGTTATGTACGCTATAATGGGTCAAGGATTATATAGGTCACATGCCTATATTCACTACCTTTTGATCAAGAAAGTTGTCTTCCCTAGTCAATATCTGGCATAATAGCAAAATTTTGGAGTTTTATTGAAAGGAGGTCCATTTCGCAATGGTCAGCAATTGTTATGTTATGAGCTTTTTAAGCTATTGTGGCATCAATTCACGCATTTTAAACGTCGTGCTTCATAGTCGAGAGGGCTTGTACGTTTACAGAGGAGCTTAAATTTTAGCATCATTTCCTTCAATCACAAAGTTATAATATCGGTAGAAATGAGTACCGGTGAAATTTATCCGTTCCTTCTCATTATCCTCACGCCATCATTTTTTAACTAATAGCAATGATATGCTCTAAATGTAGGTATACCATATGGGTGCTCACTGAACCTTTCCAATGTTTGCTCCCACTTGTTGAACACTGTCATTATTAAGTTTATTATCATCTTTTCAATGGTAACATTTGGTGTCTTGACTGCATACGTGTCTGCTCCGATTGGCTAGCGTCATTTCGTATCTGAACACTGTTTTCGTCCCCACCCCTCGCTTGGTGCAAATTTGTTGTCCAGTCATTTCATTAAATCTAATCGGCAGAAACTCTTCTATATTTTCCTATATTAATCGAATACGTGGAAAGTTAAATTTAAAGCCAAATTTCCCACCAAAGGTATTGTCATCTGCTTCACGTGGTCACCAACAGAATCGATGCATCCTTCACAATTACATTACCTATACTTTGTTAAGTAAGTAAGACATAATTCGAATATAGTGAACCATTTGCTAAAAAAGCTCCAGGAGGATGTTTCAATGGACGAGTGTGATTAGTGCTTCAATGACACAATGTTGTTTACTATTTCGCTGGCCCCGATAACGCAGGTTCGAATCCGCCCAAGATGGATATGGAAAAACTGGAGCACGCCTCCTTTTAGGCGATGCTATGATCAAACATCCCTTGCCAGGCGGGAAATAACCTCAGTTGAAGTAATTAGGAATTTATTATTCATAAATGTTGACCCATAATACTATAATAAAAATAAAGAAGAAGAAAAAACAACCACGGCCGTCTATGACACCAATTCAGTACGGAACCATTGTGTGCCTACACAGAAAAGGCAACATAGAGTAGAGATATAACTACGTGGAATATTTTCTACAAGTTCCACACAACAGGTGCTTACAACGTTATCCATACAGCGTAGGAGAAAATGTGTATAACACCTGGATCAAAAAGTAGTATCGCTCTAAAAAATTGAAAAGTGTAGTATTAACCATGGTTCAAATCACTGTGAACTCAATGAGCATTACTTCAAATTAGATCAAGCTCTGTAGTAATAATAATAATAACTTTATTGCCGACAGAATCGTTATATAACGACAAGCAACGTCACAAATAAACACATAGATATGACAAATATCGAATGAAATATTATATAATATACAGGGTGGCTCATTGAAAAGGAAACACGCCTGTTTGGGGGCACTTAGACTAGTTTCTTAAGAAAATGCTCGGACATGTTGATTCTTGATTTTTGGGGGACAACTTTTAATGTCAAACTTGACATTGACACATCAACCCCCTAGCCTGAGCAGCCCAAGAATTTAAATAGAGAAAGGGGGTTGAGCTACCCCTCATTTGACGCGTCTTTCAATTCTCTATGCTACAGCATAGACGAAATTAGTCTTATTCAATTTTTTTCGTCCCCATTTCGCACCCTCTAGAGATTAACTAAGGTGGGAGTGTTGTTTAGGAAAAACGCCACCTTTGACCTTTTCAACGGGCCATTTTG
Organism: Pyrocoelia pectoralis; assembly: GCA_036250285.1. Classification (NCBI taxonomy): domain Eukaryota; kingdom Metazoa; phylum Arthropoda; class Insecta; order Coleoptera; family Lampyridae; genus Pyrocoelia; species Pyrocoelia pectoralis. Next base: position 9,552,912 of record CM070079.1, read on the forward strand.
ATGTCAAATTTGACTTTGTCAGGTCAACCCCCCTAGCCCCAGCAACCCCCAACAAAAACAAAAATTATGGTAAGGTGGTCCAGTGACCCTCATTTCAAAGGTCTCTTGATTCTCTGTGTGAGTGCATGATTGTTTTTAGGTTTAGAACAATTGGAAAAGTGTAGCAAAAATTAAAAAATCAAAATTCAACGTCAGAAGAAATTTTTTAGTTCAACAAATGCTCAAATTGTTTCTTTTTAAGAAGCCTGTACGAAAAAATTTGAATAAAACTCATTTCGGCCATGCTGTCGCATAGAGAATTGAAAGACACCCCTTCCATATTTAAATTCTTGAGTTAGGGGTTGCTGGGGCTAGTTTTTTTTAAGAAACTAGTCTAAGTGTTCCAAAACAGACGTGGTTCGTTTTCAATAAACTAATACACTAATAAAATAAAATGAACATTTTACAATTAAATAAAGTATAAATTAAGACCACGTTTACCTGATCCATCCATTATTATTTTTGAATTTGTCGTTTTTAATTAACTTTGATAGGAAACAATTCTAAGTAATCCAATTTCATTGTTATCTAGGGTTCTAGGGTGTTTTAAGAAAGTGTGTATGGGACAGTAAAGGTTACCTACTTACTCACGCAAATGATTAGATACAGTTTTGGGATTTAACCAATAATGGATATTAAGTTTTGTAAAAAAAGAAACGCCAAAAAGGAGCTTGAACCGTAAGCTGCAACAGGAAAAAACATTCCATTCGAATCAAAGATAGGTACGTTATAATGAAGGAACTGCGACATTAATGGAAGTAAACCTCGAAGCAAAAGTTAAATATCCTTAAATGGAATGTTGCTGAATCTAACAGTTCATTTGTTAGTGAATCGTATGAATTTTAATTTTGAAATGGTGGCAGCGGCAAACTGGTAACACGATTACTATTATAATCATGATCGTGTAACTTAAACTGTTAGTTGGAAGCCATTTTCAAACTTATGCAAATGACCTAACGGCCAAATTACTTCTAATAATAATTATTATTATTTATGTGCCTATAGTTTGAAAAAAGTTATGAAAAAGAGTATCATCCAAATAACAACGTAGCAACAAAATTTGAAACATCGCCTTAGGCAGACCCACCAGAGTGAAAAACGTGCCTAATTTTTGCGGAAGAGACCTCTCACGTAAACTGTATAGAAGCTGTGTAACCCGATTTAATAAATTAATGCTTCCATTGTAAAAATTTAGAATCTGTTCGTGATGTTAAGGTTAAAAGAAATTTTAAGCTGTTTTTATTTAACATTAAAATCGCGCATACTTTTAATTTAATTCAGCTGGTTATTTACAAGGAAGAAGGTTTTGTTAATAAATTGTACACTTTACTTAACGTTCATCAGTAAACGTTTCAGGCATCCGGAAATATTACAGCCTCATCATAAATTCTAATGGCATTTTTTTCTATATAAAAATTAGTTATTGCATTAATAATTCAAATTGTGAACACGTTTTTATTGAGTGGATGCACATGTAAAGTAAATGTTTAATATTAATAATGTAGGCTTGTTAAAAATTAGAGTGTGCCGAGTTTACTTAATATATTTATACAAAAGTTGTATTAAAATATTGATAAGTTGTTTGAATTTATTACATAAATGTGCGTGTTAAAACGTGTTTCATACTTCTTTTCGCTGATTGACAGATATTTTGGAACGTGTATACTTATACCTGTCAACTGTTTTCTTATTAGCACCTGCCGATACTGAAGGTCTTTGTGTGGGAGCTAATTTTTTAAAACTGGATGTACGGAATTTCCATTTGTTACACTTAGTTTGTCCAAACATTCTCGCATCTTATGAATGTAAAATGAACTTCGACATTCTTACTAAAAAGTGGTAGTCTTAACTTCCAAAATTTGGGAACCGCCGAACTGATTGAGAGCAAGCTCTCGGTTGGTTTGGGATCTTATTACGAAATTCCGTACTTGCAGATCTGATAAACAGGTTTATGAAGCAATAATAACATCTCATACATATTAAGTAAGGGACCACGTGTTTATGTAGTTCGGATGATAAATAGCTATTCTCTTCAAAACTTCAGGAAAAAAATGGTTTCAATTATATCACAATTATACTACAATAATGACATAGCAATTCCACTCAACTCTTAATTATTAAAAAATTGTCCAACGGTTTTAGCATTATAAATTCATAAATAACATTACGTTGTACAATTTGAAATAAAAATTCAATGAATTAGAAGGTTTTGAACTTTACACATGAATCCTTTAATTAATGAACAGGTTAACCTTATGAAATCACATGTACCTACAGTCTTGATTATAATAACAAAAGTACCTGAATAACCTGTCAGTTTAGTTCCATAACCGCCAAATAGATACCTTATGAAGCATTGCACTCTTATGGTCATAGCACTTTGCTATTTGAACCTCAATTTCCTATTAATTAGCCTTCGCCGAAAGGACGTACACAGGATATTTTTCCCAATCACATTTTGTGATGGTCTTTCACGGAATGATATAACCATACTATCTTTCCAAGCTTGTACATTATGCGCCAAAGTATAACGTACAGTAATACCGTTATTGTTATTATTTAGTTATTGGGATGATACTGTTAAATCTTCATAATGTGCTCCATTGTGCTGTAGACAGTGTTCATAATGATCACGCAGATTTTGAAACATTTTCTGGAATATAGATTACTTCAGAGTCCTGAAAAACGAGACGATCTCCTGACGTAATGCAGGCACAGCTTTGGCTAGATGTGGACAGCTGACACTGTTCAGTATCAGGTGGTGTCGGATCGGGGGAATGTGATGGCTAGGGGAACTTAGTCTCACGCCTTGATAACCATTTCCCCACGAGCAAAAATAATTTTCCCCTATGACCACTTCTTCCTCCGTCCCGTGACCCATTGCCACTTCCAACCACAGAGTACAACGCTCGTTACGGTTGCACCCCGATTCAGCGGTTCCCGATTCAGCGGTCCCATTTCAGCAGCCCCCGTTTCAGCGGTCACCCGTTACAGCTGTTCCCATTTTAGCGGTCACCCGCTTCAGCGGTCCCCGTTTCGGCGGTATATCTTTTTCGGATCCCCTTTGCACTGTTTCGTAGTAACTTATGATTAACGAGAAAGCATAATGTTGAAAAAAATAATTTTAAACGATGAGCTCCCATCCCTTTGCCCTTACGAAACTGTTTGTAATTACTTTACTATAAATATTTCTTTTATATCAAATGGTATTTTTTGCCAAAAAGCAGAAACTTTCTGATAAAAAAAATTCTTGTACCTTTTACAATAAATCAAATAACTATTCAAAAATGAATTTTTCGTTCGTTTGTCTTCAAAAGCGCTTGAAATTTTTAAGCACCATTTGAATCGGTATGCATTGCACAAAACGAATCTACGACAAAAAGGCAAACAGGTCGTCAAAAGGACGCGGTTTACTCCATCAAAATGTTGATTTGAAAGTATTAACTTGTGAACTATTAATTAAAATTAACTTATTCATATACAGTGTGTCTAGTTAAGTTGGCAACATATGGGAAACTTTTTTAATATTAATTTTACGAAAAAAAGTTATTCTTTATAAAAAGCTCTGCATGTTCTAAAATCTAAAATACAATCATCAGATATTACATTTTTTCAGTCGTGTACGCGGTTTGTCAAAAAATATGAATTTTGCTCAAGAGTAAAGTACCTTTATTTTTGACAATATCGAAAATTGTTATTAAAAAAAGTTAATCAGAACTAAAAACTAAGTTCAAATATGCAATTACATCCTGCTAGTAAAAAATGTTTTTTTACAACTTTTTCTCAAATTTACTACCTACCGGAGAAAAGTTGTAAAAAAACATTTTTTACTAGCAGGATGTAATTGCATATTTGAACGTAGTTTTTAGTTCTGATTAACTTTTTTTAATAACAATTTTCGATATTGTCAAAAATAAAGGTGCTTTACTCTTGAGCAAAATTCATATTTTTTGACAAACCGCGTACACGACTGAAAAAATTTAATATCTGATGATTGTATTTTAGATTTTAGAACATGCAGAGCTTTTTATAAAGAATAACTTTTTTTCGTAAAATTAATAATAAAAAAGTTTCCCATATGTTGCCAACTTAACTAGACACACTGTAGAATATAACCAATAATTACATGTTGTGACAACCATTATTCTTTTTTCTGAACAACCAAAGTACTTGAGAAGTTCATTCATTTTTATGGGAACGCAACTAGGTCCACTTTCTTGCTCAAAGGGGATCCGCTCAAACGGGGCACCGCCAAAATGGGAACCGCTGAAACGGGGCACCGCGGAAACGGGGAGCGCTGAAACGGGGACCGCTGAAACGGGGCAGCGCCAAAACGGGACCGCTGAAACGGGGTTATGCCCTCGTTACAACCAAACCCAGTTTTATCATTATTACGGTAAGCCCTTGGAGAACAGTAATTAGGTCAGTATCTCCATATTTGTGTAACTTAAACAAAATGGTGTGTAGTTGGTTAGGGTGGCCCGAAGATGAATGGCATGGTTGCTACTCACATTTTTATCTTTTGGCTCGATAGTTTCTGATTAAATGTTTTTTTTTGTTGAATTTACTGTGCTCTGGTCCATAACGTTCATTACATTACGCTCATTGTTTCTCATCTGTATGGCACCACTGCACGCTTCTAAATCGACGTGGTACACAACGAATAACGCTTGGTACATGAGAGCGAAACTTGTAATTGCTGACCTTCTATTTATTCTTTCGATCTAGGCCGTTAAACCAATACCGTCCCCGCTCATCATAGTGTGTAATGATTTTATAAATTCATATCAAAGGCTGTTACCACGAAGTTTTGAGCTGTTGCGATGTTTGCGATGCCATCCTTGGATGTATTATGAATAACAGTGTTGTACACTCTTATCAGATGTATTGGCCCAAGTGTATATTCCCTCCATTCGCATAGGACGTAAACCCACCCACCATCTGAAAACGTGTCTAGGTGTATGTATGTAAACGTGGAATAATTATTTGTGACTGTCTCCACAATAATGTTCGTCGTATCTTGTCACTTTTCATCTTGACACACCAATTTCTAATGTTTCGTGTCACCACACTTTATGTAGTACTCTTTGGTGTCATTTCCCTGGACGATGGATCGGAAGAGGTGGACCCATACCATGACCTCGTAGGTCTCCTGACCTAAATCCTTTTGATTATTTTTTCTGGGGTTTATTAACGAACCACGTTTACGAGGAACCTGTTGTGAGCCAGTATTCATACTGCTGTTGCAGTGATTGATGAAAACATGTTACGAGAGGTTCGTGCTCCTTTGGTAAATCGTGCGCAGGTATGTCTTGCAGTAGGGGGTAACGTTTTTGAACATTTATTGTAATGTCTATAATTTTGCATAAGTAAAGTTTTCAAAGTTTTAGGTATTTTTCTTAGTTTTTTCTCAATAACTTCGAAACGAAAGACAATCGGAAATTTTGTTGTTCTTGAATTTCGATTTGTTTTATAGCCTCCCAAATCACCCACAATATGGACGCGCGTTACTTTTGAGACACCTTGTATAAGAAAGGATCTCAACTGGACCCGAATAACTACCGACCAATTACAAATGCTCCAAGTCTATCCAAAGCTTTAGAATATGCCATGCATGATAGACTGGATGGGCATCTAAAAAGGTATAATATTATTACCCATAGGCAGCATGGCTTCAGAGCCTGCTATTCCACAATGACAACGCTGATGTTATCCTGCACTTAGATAATAAAATGCAAGTTGCTGGGGTCTTTTGCGATCTCAGCAAGGCATTTGATTGCGTTGACCATATTCTATTACTAGAAAAGTTAAATTAGTGGGGAGTTAGAGGTGTTTTTGGATCATGGTTTTGCTCATACTTATCCGATAGGTGCCACTATGTAACTGTTGACTATTGGGATTCTAGTGGTACAACTGAAAAGTGCAACTTATCAATTCTTCCCACAAACCTGGGGGTCCCTCAGGGTTCAATACTGGGACCAATACTCTTCATTTTCTTTATAAATGACATTGTTCTGTTTCTAGAAGCCTTAGTACTGTATGCGGATGATACTTCCACGGTAATTTCGGCAAGGGATCTTACACAGCTTCGTTCAAGAGCACGTGATATTCTTACGGAGTTAAATGCATGATTTAACATGAATAACACTAGACGAAAAAATGACATTTTAACTCCTTTCAACCGCCTAAAAATATCCCAAAAATGTCCTATTTCTGTGGGAATTAATCTTTTCAATAAACTTCCACAACAGATACAATAGATTGTAATTTAATTGATATGTTTATTAACATTTTGTATTTTAAGTTCATTGACAAGTCCTATACACTATGTGTCAGATTGAATTATTGATAAAATAAAAAAAAAAATTAAAAAATAAAATTTGTATAAGCATCAAGATGTATTTAAAGTAATTTTTTATCAGATGATAATAATTATAAATTGTGGAGGTGTAAGAACAAAAAATCGCATAGTAATCAATCCAATAGAGAAAACTGGTGGAATGACGCGACAATATGGCGAGGCATTTTTTGTTATAAATTATGGGATAACATCGAAGTAATACATAGAAATTTTTATTAATTCGCAAAAACCGCGTATTAAAATTTTTGAAGGGCAATAAAAGAAATGGCGAAAGAGCGAAAAATAGAAGGAAGTAATGATATAAAACTTAATTCAAAGCGGCCACGTAATCCCATTAAAACTTGTAAGTAAAGATGAAATTGTATTTCCTGTGCCTGCTGGTAGAAGGGTAAAATGAACATTTTGGAAGGTATTAAATTCTATTGAGTACAGGCATGTTTTAACTATTATCACAAATTAAGCGTCTGGAAAATTGCGGAATATTAATATTTTCATCGCAATTTAGAAATATCCGGTATTTAACAGTTGTCGTTTATTATTTTGCCTCTGGAACGGATACATCTGGTTAGTGTATTTGAGTTTGGTGTTATTAATAGCGAATTATTTGCACTTCAAACTAAACTTTAACTTGTTTGTCAATAAAATTATAATTAATTCGTCGATTTTAAACCGGTTATTATGGATGAAAGGGATTTCTTACATCCGCAAATTAAAATTTATTCGTAATTAAAAAGTTGCGAGGAAGTAATGGGCGTTTTCAGTTTTTAAAGATGTAAGAGAAACGTAAAGGCGTATCTGCTTTTATTATCGCCGCACAGAGAACAAGCTTCCAAATGTCTTTCAAGCATTCATCGTTTTGACAACTGCATTAACTATTATCGGCGAAGGAAACTTCACAATGAATTCAGTACGAATTAAAGGGATATATAGTGAATTGGCCGGATTTGCAAAGTGTCATAGCCAATCCTGCATGTAATTCAAGCAACTCACACAGGTGTAAGCTTGGATTTTATAACACTCAATTTTTTATAATTTAAACGATTGTCTTGGCGAGTAAAATTTTGTTTTCATGTACTCATCCAATAAATTTTCTCGAACTCTGTCGTCTCCGATTGCAATAAAATGTGCTCGCCCCCTACATCTGTGATCGGAAATTGTCGCAAGAGATCCTTGCAAGATATATAGTCTGAAAGCATTCAGTTGAGGGCATTTCTGTTCACTCTATTTCAAATATTCATCCCTTAAACCGTTTTTTTAAAACACTCATCTGTCGAAATTATTGTAACTACCGCGAGAGCTGCTTAATCATATACTTAGGTATAAAAAAACTGATCGGTGCCAGATCTAGACGGTATGGAGCAGAGTTCATAATGATGGATCAAAATTCCACACAGCTCGTCGATCATAATGTTTTGATTTGCGTAGTGACCCCACCTCCCTGTTTGCTAATATGATCTGGTAATTTATTTCTGTGTGAGTGAAATTGATCTTTCTTTCAGTTGTATGGGGCAGAAGCGATGAGATGAGGGGTTTCAAAACAGAAGGTAGAACAGGTGACGAGACTACTGGCGGTGTGGATTTGTAGCGCATACAGGATCACAAATACCAACTCAAATACTGATTTCCGCGATGGCAGAAATGTGGAAAAGAGAGCAATTGCTACAAGAGTGGCAGCAGAGATGGGAAAGAAGAACTTCATGCACCCGCCGATTAATACCATCGATAGTTGATTAGGTATGCGAAGATCACGGAGAGGTGGTCTACCATTTTACCCAGTTCCTGACTGGACACGGAAAAAACGAGACAGCAATAGGTGCCTTGACCTGTGAAGAGATAGACGTATCCGGCCACGCTATCTTCGAATGTACTAGATGGACACGGGCGAGAAACGAACAAGAAAGACTAGTGGAGACACAAATCAACGATGGCAATATCATTGGCCTGATGTTAGATCTACCTCAAGAACCGTTAATTTAATTAAAATTTGAGAATTGGAAATTGTAGCCAAAGGATGGCCAGAACTTTTAAAGAATTGATAAAGAACAAACATTTGACGTGGCCAATTTATTTGTACCCAAAATTGGTCAAAAATTAAAAACCGATTTTCTCAAAATCTGCTCCAAGCATTTTCTTTATTTTTGGGACATATAGTTCATGAAAAACTATTGGCATTACACTTATTCTTTATTTCTCATAGGGGGGGGGGGGGGGGTGCTTGAAGTTGAAAATTTTAAAAATTCATAACTTTTTGCTAACAAAGATGAAGAACTAAATTGTATAGTGAAGTAGAGGACATACGACTCTTTTAATCTAGTATAGTAAGTATACTAATTTACTTCCATCTTAAAGGAATCCGAAGGATCACAAAGGGGTGAATGGAATAATTGTAATGAAAACACACAACCAACCCCTTACTTTTTCGTATAATTCAGTAAATCGTAATTTCCTGTCATTCATTCTCATTAGTTTATGCACTTGCGGTCATTTTCTTTATCCATATTTTAATTGCTCCTCATCCATTCATCATGACTCTTTTTACGAACCTTTAGTTTTTATCAAAATTTTGTGCGATTCGATGTTTTATAATAATTACGCTATTTTATAACCTTAGTTTACTCCCCTCAGGTAAACTTGTTTTATACGATGGTTTTTTGTATCTAATGTTGTTATTTTTAGCTTTACTTAATGTTACACCTGTTTAATTATTAATTTTCGAAAAGGCTTGATAATGGGAAATTTTTCCCGAAACACGTCGCCACTTTAGAACCGATAATTACGATTTACTGAATTATACGAAAAAGTAAGGGGTTGGTTGTGTGTTTTCATTACAATTAATTTACTTCCAGTTAAACCGGACATTAACAAAATATTCCAGGAGAAAATCAGAAATCGTTTTCTGATTACAACTATACTACACACTATAGGTATATTCATTTTTTTATTTTTTTGAGTTATTACGCAAAAACTATTTTATTTTGAGTTATGCATTATGCAAAAAACTATTTTTTTTAAAATCGGCCAGAAAGTAGTACTTTCCGGATTATTTTTAGGCCAGAAAATGTCATTTTGTCGGACCGAGCCGGAAAGTTATTGTGATAGTCATTTTTACTTTACCGGACTCATTTTTACTTTCCGGCCTAGAATGGTCAATTGTTCTGCCCGTTTCTGGCCGATTTAAAAAAAAATATTGTACGTAATACGTCCCAAAAGTGCTTTTACTGGACTCGCAGGCTTGCAGGACTCGCCTGCGGCTCGTCCTGTAATTTGCCTACTTGTCCAGTAAAAGATCACTTTCGAGACTTGTTACGTAAACTACTATTATTTAATACGTCATTGTAGTAAACACAGGAAAGTTGCGTGCCAGTTTACTGGTCAGTTTGAAAAGCTTGAGTCTTCAAGTTTCAATCCTGAATTCGAATGATATAAACTCAAAAACCTTAAATTGAAATACCAATTTCGATATCCAATATAGATGATGCAATAAAATACATTATATTGATTGTAGAAATTAGTTCCAAATTTGTGAGTAGCGTATTTTTTAAGATTTAGAAACTCGGATAAGGTAATGTTGATTCCTAAACTTTGAGTACTTTAAGACATGTTAAAGTGCTTCATAAGCATAAACATAAAACTTCTAAAGTTAAAGTGACTTATTTGCAAACAATTTAAACTTTGAAATAGAAACATAAAGCTGCTCTTGGTAAGCTGAAAGCTATTATTTCAAAGTTTTACTCAAAAATTGTAGCATTAACATTGATAGTTTCAAATACCAAATTTTAATTTTGACATTTGAGTGTTAAATTAAAAGCATGGCATCAATGATTCAAAATGTTTTAGGATTTCAGGATGCTTCATTAAAATTAAGTTTCTACAGTGAAAAGGATATTTTAGTTTCAAAAATTTCGAGAATCCTTTCCCTATTGAAGGTACTTAAGATTTGTTTCGAAGTTCAACAATTAAACTCCAGATTTAGGGGTTAAAATTTCTACGTCCCATTTCGTGTTTCACCATGTTACGTTCCGGGGTTCTACTTTCAGGTTCAAATTTGGAGATAATAGTAAGAATTTTCAATGGGTTTTTTTGGAAGAATAAGTTCTAAATTAAGTGTTTGGTCTAGAATTCTGGTGTATAAAACTATCATTGCACCTCATTTTGATTATTGCGCGACCATATTATTTTTATCTTCCGAAGGCGATTTTCAAAGATTGCAAAAATTGCAAAAATTGCAAAATTAAACAATGAGAATAATATTACGGTGCAGTAAAATGACAAGAATATCGGCAATGCTAAATACATTACAGTGGCTAAGTGTTGAGCAACGAGTTTATTTTAAAACGTTGCTATTTATATATAAGATAATTAATAATAGGTTACCTAGATATATGCATAAATTTATTGTTTTTAATAAGGATATACATCAGTATAACACTAGAGATTTAAATAGTTTTAGGCTACCGTTAGTTAAGAAAACTTCCTCACAAAACAATTTATATTATAAGGGTTTAAAAATTTATAACGAACTGCCCGAGGAAATTAAGAAAGTACAAATTATTAATGACTTTCAAGAAAGCGTGCTTAGCGCATGTAAGAGAAGTTATTACTATTAACTAGCCGATATATATGTAAACATCTTAAGAAGATGATCAATAAACTTACTTACTTTAGGATAAATAACGATTTCCGAATTTACCAATAACCAAATTTTAACACACTTATTCCTTTATATTTTCATATTTTTACCCTCGATTAGACGTACGAATCTAAAATTTGAAGCAACACTTTGCAAAAAGTTTAACAAATACTTACGACCTTTCATTTTATATGTACATTCAGTTCATTTCTATTTCAAAATTAATAACTTGACGTTTTAAGTTTCATGACCATATATTTTGAAACTAAAAGTTTCAAATTCCATATTTGAATTACGTTAAATTTCAGAGCTCATACTTATAACTCAATTTAAAGAGCTTTAACTTTTCATTCCATTCGAACCTTGAATGGTTTAAATTTCAAGGGTTCTCAACTAAGGCTAACTAAAATTTTGTACAAACTCTCGAACTTCAAACTTCAAGTACATCGTTTAATGGAAAAAATACCCAGAATCATACAAAATTGGTTGTTTCCTTGGAAATTTCATGCGAAGAACTATGAAGACAAGAGTTAAACTGCTGCCCAGGTAAGTTGGCTGAGTATATATCTTTTGGTTATTGGTTGTTAAGAAACGTTTGTGTAAAATGTAAATTTGCTAGAGCAGAAATGTGGTATGCGATATCTGCAATTAAACTGCAGATGGAGAAAAATTCACCTGCTTTTATTGCCAAAAACTATTGATTGCTCGATTTTTTCTTCGACCTTAATTTTCTCCAGAAATCAATGAAAGCTCGGACTCAACTTGACCCTCACGTTCATACGCAGAAATCTCCTTTTTCTTAAATTTTTTTTATTCTCTCTTGTAGTGTTCACTATTTTTTGGTCTTCAATCGAATGCACAAAGTTTTACACTTGACAACCGAAGACTAAAAGCTTTCTCACCCCAGCTTACCCCATATTTTAAATTTGAGAACGAATAACCCTTTGTTGGCGAAACATATTTTTAACTTTGAAAGTTTCATCATAAAGCTCTTATTACATCTTTACCGAAGACGTAGTAAAGGTTAGATTCATTCACAGGGCAAAGATTTCTTCTGGTCCATTAGATATGTGTCTTCGGCAGATTTGATCTCTTAATCAGTAAAAAATCGCTGCTTGCCAAGAAAAAATTGTCACCGTAATCTTGAGAACAAGGAAAATTTGGAGTAATTTTGAATATTAAATATGGCAGAGAAACTGTGGACATGCAATGAAGAGATAAGCAGTGACCTTATTGCACACATTGGTGTCTGGAAAGAGATCAATCATCACTTGCCCCCTACAGTTCTAACAACATTGTCTTACTAGCTCATTTAGTCATAAGGAGCTAGCTTGGATGCAGGGCAAACCAAACATTGTAATCACTATAGGAAGTCTAATAGATGTCCTTGAAATCATTACAAACATTTGTGCAATAATCGCCCTTGCACACTGTCACGAGTTCTGTGACCATTTCTGATGCAGTAACGTGAAACACAAGCACCAGTGCCCATCATAAGATCTCCACAATTACGTAATTCTGCAATTTTCCCAAAAACAGAAATTTAGTGAAAAATGTGATGTCGTAATTCAATGTGGGTTATTTAGGTTTATTTATACATTGTTCAATTAATGGTTAATGTCGCGATTAGGATACTTGATTATCATTAAACCCTCGTAAGTACTTGGTGAAGTTGTCAAATATGCCGACATCAAGAGCAATATATATTTTTTGCTTTGTCCTTTATCCCTAATAGGTCGACACCTCAAGCACCTCTTTCTTCAGTTACATTCTGTACAAGAGAGGATTAAAGAGAAAACCACAAAATACTTTCATTACAAGGACTCTTGTGGATAAAATGTGTTTTTGGTGTTCCTCACCTCATCATTATTTCTACAACGAACACTTTTGTCGGAGTTCAGTTTGGTTCAAGGTTTGCAGCTAAATCACTTGAAGAGCGAAGGAAAGCATTTCTTAAAATTCTGTACGTATGAGTAGCATGTCCCTACCCTAGCACTGCGATTGTGATTTCAAATTTGAAAATCAAAAGATTATTTAAACATTGGTAGTTGCTTTTCTTATAAGCGGGAGGGGAATAAGTTAAATTTGTTTTGATCAAAATTGAAAGCATCACTCGCTCACTAAGAATTTCATTTTCAAGACATACTGTAGGTTCAATTTTGAAAATGAGGGAAAACGAGTGCCTCGCGGTAGAAAGGTCAATTAAAATTGTGTGCCAAGAAATTGACCTTCCAGAAACAGAAACCACCTTGAAAGCCTTAATGGTCCAATTCTCTGTCTGGCAGAACGAAAAGGCACAACAGATGTATTAATTCCGAATATAAATTCAAAAACGGTTTTTAGCATAATTTCGGTTCTACAAATCTCGTAATTTGAAAATGATTTGCAATGGGGCATAGACATCCGTAAGAGAAGCTTCTTTGAAAACGATTAAATTTTGGTATTATATTCAGATTTTTACTGTTGATCTGTCAAATTTCGTGTTCCAGAACATTTTGAGGTGTCACATAGGTGTTGTTGTACTTTTTATATTGAAACTAACGTTGAGCACCATCTAAAATGTATTCCAAAGTCATAGTGAAAATTCGGTGATTTACGAAAAAACTGGATCGGTGAAAAATTTCATCAAATAACCTTCAAAAGCCTTACAACTTTAGGCGTTTCTTCATTTAAAAATGAATATATTATTGCCACACGAAAGTTAAATTTGGTTTAACCACAACTACAAAAAATATGCCGACAGCTATACGATAACTATTATGCAAATTCTTTATTGATTAAAATATAAACGATTTTGCAGCATCTATCAATGATTATAGAAATGGCTATAATAAGCATATACTATAGGTGCCGTTATAAATACAGCTAAATTAATTACTTTTCATTTTCAAATTTCGTAACACCATTTCATGCGGTAGTTGTTATTAATTACGGCAACTATTTCATCATCACATAATTTTAAGGTAACGTGGAAGACTTAGCAAAGGATTGACCCTAAATAAGATACTCTGACAAGGCCTTCGGGTTTACTTTCAATTTATCTCAATTAATCTTTACATCTGCTTCAAAAATGGTTGCTTGAATAATATCCGACATAAATAACTGCAAAAAAGTTGACATTTAACAAAAAAAAATAATAAATTTATGGACACCTTTACGAAACGTTTTTTTAACGAATAATAGAATTTTTTATACACCCTTTTCTTACTCACTGTATTTTAAGTGGTTTTGGCTTCTGCAAACTGCTTGCCAGGACTCTAAATCAAAAATATGGACTTAAGCTCACAGGGGAACAAATTAATTGCTTCGATATAAAAAATTTGAAAACAGGCAAAACAGCTCTTGCGAGTTTTTAAGGTTTGTGCTGAAATAATTCATTCACTGAAATCCCACGATTCTACTATATCGCCGATCCAAAATTGTACCATGTATTACTTAACTAATAGATTTCACTAACATTGACAGGTTAGGTTAGACAATTCCTGTCATATAATTTGCTTATCGGTACCTTCACTGGAAAAGTTGTGGGAGTGTGAATATGAAACTTGATAACAAATCATTGAAGAATTGAAGTGAGGAAGTACTCTCACAATGTTTGTATTTTGAGGAAAATTCAAGCTGTCTCCGATCCATTTGGAAAATCCGGTATTTCAAACACGTAGTATTTGTACGTTTTAGATCAAAATGGAAAATGGCAAAAATGATTAAGATGGTTTATCGATTGCTTTTCTTTAGTATTAGATGTGAATATCATCAAAACTCAAATCCTGTAAAGGAAATTCGAATCTAATTTTCCTGTCCATATCAGTCCTCAATTCCTTAAAATTTAGGCGACCAGATTTTGGAACAGTTGCAACGTACAATAAATAACCTTTTTGCAAAGCTGCAATAACTTCTAGGCAGATTTTGGACAAAGTTGTAAGGGAACAAAAACAGCACGAACAACAGTGGATAGAGGCGAGGGAGAAATCTTTTGAAAGGATATTGTCGGAATGATCCGAGAACGAAATACCAAGAGGATTCATCTCAGATGCCTTACCAATGTCTTACATTACTTGCAATACCAATTTTAATCAGACTGTTTTCAGCCCGTATTCTGTTTGCTGGAAGTGGAGACATTGCATACTAATTATGTTATCCAGACAATTTATTGTGCAAACTTTTCCAATACAGACCTTTTTTAAATGTTATGTGGCACAATGTACTTGTACATCACTATCACCATATTTATTTGTAGATAGTAGATTTTGCTTCACTTCCTGACTATTCCCAGACGATCCCTAACTTAATCTTTTGAAAAAAGGGATTTTTCTTACGTTATCTTGACTTATCTCTCGCAAGCAATGAATTTCCCCCGTCCAGTGTGCAGTTAATCATTTAGTTTGCTTCACCCCATAATTCTCAATTTTGTTCTGCGCTTAGTTTCTTCCATTCATCTTATCTTCTCTTCCAAACTGTTTAAAGTATTTCTACTGTTCTACTGTTCTTCCCATCCTCATGTATCTGTGTCACACGGACACAGTCTTCATTAGCAGACACACCATTATTAGCACTGATGTTTTATCTTTTACGTTTGGCTCATCGAGTCTCTGAAATGGTGTTTGGGATCGCTCTTTATTGAAGTTGATGATTCACATCTCTGATTTGTGATACAGTCGTCCAATCCAGCGACGTCACTCAGTTGGACAGATGCAGAACACCCGAATAGAATGTAGTACACCAACTCGTCGTCTGTGAAGCATCCTCTACCAGATGATAATTCGATCAATTCCAGTGTGTGAATCTTTCTGGCTACTTAGAGTAGGTAAGTGGAACGGCGAACCACAAAAGCGCGCTAACAGATTGGCTTCTGATCGTATGATTTCCAGAAATGACGATATATTTTGTTGAGTTTCTTGAAGGATACAGCGTACACACAATCACTGATCTCAAGGGCAACATTTGCTTAGTTAGTAATGACATCGGGAGGTTCCATCTGTTAGAAAGAATCTTTAATAATATTTCATTTCGGTTACTCGTATGTTGATTATCACTCCACACTGGTGAATTTTCACTAACACAAAGGGTGTATACTTGAACACCACGACTCACTACTAAAATATCTGTAGATTCAGATAGAAGCAGAGATCGAAAGGAAGCAGAAAAATTTAAAATATGATATGGGTGCAATGAAAGGAAAGGCGATGTAAATTGATCACAGGAGCAATATTAACCAATATGTTCTGGAACGGGATGGGACTAGTGGCCGCCGAGACAACTGGCCGCGAGACAACTGGCCGCGAGACAACTGGCTGCGAGTCAACTGGCCGCGAGACAAGTAGCTGCAAATGGTCGTCGCGTCGGTCGCTTCCAGTACAATTTGACTTCAAATAAATAAATGGCTAGTTTCATTTATTGAAAACAAATAAACTGATAGTGAAGTCGGTTAGGGACTATTCGCCGCCGCGGTACCGGTTCCCCTTCGCCGATTCGCCGTCACCGTTTCGCGGTTGGGACAGTTAGCCGTTGGTCAAATTCGCCGTAGCGACGATTCGCCGTTGGAAGATGATTTAGAAGTATTCATCAAAATAATTTACTCTTAGTAAATTTAGGTTTAGTATATTTTTTTCAATTGATTCAAAAACGGAAATATGATACAAAACAGCATTTGAAGGTTAAAAAAATGCCAACCTAAGCGTATATTGCCAATCAGGCGCTTAGGTTAGAGGTAGGTTTAGTATAATATTTTTTTTCATTTGATACAAAAACGTGAATATTATCATACTAAACAGTATTTGAAACTTAAAAAAAATGCCAACCTAAACGTATATTACCACTGAGGCGCTTAGGTTAGAGGTAGGTTTAGTATAGTTTTTTTTTCAATTGATAACAGTTCCTCAAGATTAAAAGTTATTTTCGATTTGTATGACGGCGAAACGACGACGGCGAATAGCCCTAGTTTTTAGAAGCAGTTGGCCGCGGCCACTTGTCTCGCGGCCACTTGACTAGACCGTTCTGGAACGGTGTTGCATCCTTCACGCACTGAGTAAAAGTGATCATTAGGCCTGTTGGAGGTGTGTCAACCCCCTATCATGTGAATCCTTTAAATGTAAAATAATTTTAAATAAAGAACGCTACTTGCAATAGGAAAAACACGTGCTACAGACTTCATGGGAAAATTCGAAATTTTTGTAGCAGTTCTGGAATTGTTGAGAAGAAAGCTACGTATGCCGTTTCTGTAAAAAGAAATGTCAGCAGAACATAAGAGCACTGGGTGGAAATCATGAAAGTGTTGACGGCATGTTTCCCGGAGGATAATGCTACCAAGTTAATATGCATTCAGCAGTATGTCAATAAGCTCCTTTTTTTTGAACTCCATATATTCGGTAATTCTTAGAATTGCTTAACTAACCTCTGATTGAAATCATAGATCAACGTAAAACCTTAGGAACAAATTGAGGTTATCTTGGTGATTAGAAATCATTCCGGCAACGCTAAATAATGAGAGATATGTGATTGACATTCCTTGGCAGATAGTGATTCTTGCCCGGATTCTAGGATAAAACGCCCTAGGTAGGCAAACATCTCAGAGCAGTACATTATGGGCAGCTAACAGTCGAAGAATCCAAGTTTCATCTATTCTGGAATATGGCAGAAAACTCTAATTTTATTATATTAATCCATAATGTTGTGGGGCTTGTTGGTATTCACTCTTGGCTCAGTATCAACTACACACAGCGACTCATGGTCCCTTGGATTTTGGAACCAGTAGACAACAGCTCAATGTGAAATCGAGGTACGATGAGAAGTATAACTTTCGCGAAAGCTAGTTCTTACCATGTTGGATGGATGAACCTTAAGTATACCATTACCACCATCAAATGGGTAACGATAATACTAGCCGGAAATAATTTTTGTGCAGTTTATCAGGTAAATCAGAGCTAAGCAGCTCAATAAATCTATGAAATAGTATTTTCTCCATGTGGAAAGGCGAAGGAGATTATCATTTTTATTGACAACACGGAAGTATGTGACTCCAAAATTTTTGGAAATTTTCTTTCAGGAAATTGGCACACACCACAGAATTTTAAATTACTAAAACGTGTGATTGCGAATTTCATCGCCGAAGGAAGTGCAAACATACTTATATGTTTATTACATACCTACTCTAATAATTATTATTCTCCCACAACAATGAAGGATTTAATAAACTCTTAATTAACTAATATAAAAGCGTGGCAAATTCAGCAGAAAATTTCCCAGGAAATTCTGCAAGTAAGTTAATGTGTTTGAACTTTACAATCAATATTATTACTGCTATATTTATACTATACGAATGGGATCATAAAATATAATATAATTTATGTAAACAATTGTAATAAAGGTGAATCTGCTATTAAATTTATTGCTTGGATTTATAGTCTTTTGTACAGATATGCCAATTACTGTGAGAACTGTATAAGTTATGATGATGAAGTCTTTAATAAAATGGAAATCTTAATACTTTATGGTTGTGGTATATTGATTATAATGTTACAAACTTTAGTTACTGTGTGAACAAGATGAAATTTTTCCTTTTCATAGAACTTTATGGTATTGGCTTTTCACTTATTCACGTTACCTAAGGTTATTAATAATTCTTTATGTATCAATAAGAGTCTTCTACACGTACAATACGAAAATTATGATCGCAACAGATTTTTTTTTCTTTCTCGCGCGAATGTGAAACATTAAATTGCCGTATGTAAATCAAGGAAACGTTTAGGTACGTAAAACAGCACAGGTGCGTAAATGAAAGTATGAAACTTTTCACTTTTCATTTATATTTCGTTCGTTTACGAATCCTACATTCGTTTTTAGTAAAGAATTTGTAGACCTATTATAAAAGATGTGCGTTTGTGTTCAAACAATTGAGCTATTACCCGTCGTATATGACAAACTCTCATATAATCGTATGAAAACTGAAACAGATCTAGGTACTGAAAAACACTGTAACAGAAATGGACAAATAAAAACTTACGCTAACTTAGGGGTTGGAGTTACTTGAGCATGACTTCCAATTAGAAATTAGATACATCTCCATTTTTGTCAGAAAGTAGTTGGTCAAATTATATTCTATAGGCCGAAATGTGGGTCCAATTTTATTTGTAAAGTTTGGTCATTGACACAACAAATTTGCTGTGATTTGATCCTTTTTCAAACTTTTTATTCAGTGTTATTCCAGTTTGAGCAAACATTCCAGAACCATTTTTTCACAAACCTTTAGATATTGTACCCAAAAACATGCATTAACAGTAGGATAAAAGGGACAACGGCCGCATCATACATTGACCTGTTGTCTACTGGTTCCAAAATCCAAGGGACTGTGTGTACCTAGTTGATATTGAGCAGAGAGTGAATACCAACATGCCCCACAACATTAAGGATTGCTATAATAAAATTAGGGTTTTCCGCCATATTCCAAAATAGATGAAACTTGGATTCTTCGACTTTTAACTCTCCGTAATGTATTGCTCTGAGATGTTTGCCTACCTTGGGCGTTTTATCCTAGAACCCGGGCAAGAATCACTATTCCCGAGGGAAGGTCAATCACATCTTTGTTGTTTCTTCCGAAACTACTGCAAAAATAAATATTAGAGGTGTATAGCAATGTGGTTGAACAACACGTCATTCACGACCAAGGTTGTAAGTTGATTTTAAATAGTTTGTTTTTGGTCCTTAAACAGGTGGTGATATATTAGTGAACGATAATTCATATTTTGTGTCGTCTGTTCCACTTTTTGACTACAGCTAACATTTGCAAAGAGGATAATCCTGCCTAAAGTCAATGGCCAATGCATCAATTAAATTAAGGGGGGAAAGTGTGATGTAGATGTTGACGTCGCTTCTGAAATTCATGGAGATATGAAACAATTCTTCTTAGGAGAACTCTAGCAGTATGTAATCATTTTGCAACTATCAAAATCCATTGCAAATTAGGAGATTCCTTTTTTTCCGAAATGTGTCATATATAGATCAACCGAAATCCTCATGTACTTAAGGAGGGATGTGAACAACCTATTTAACATCTTGGTATCTACATCTACATAGAATAATCAATATTGGTACAACTAAACTTTATGGACCTGTTTTTTATACATATCCTTGATAAAGTAAGTTTGCAGGGCAAAGTTCAGTACGACAAAAGAATATTTTGCCGTCTGCTCTACCACTTAACCCTGAAGAATATAGTCATCATAAACTAGTGAAAATCTCAGTTGAAGCAGTCTCCTACTAAAGAGTTTCTATAGAGCATGCATTCTATCAGGAGGAGTACCTCAATAGAGTCTATATTAAGACTGTTGTGAAGATCAGAGCACATTGTACTTCGTGTGTATGTACACGATTTTCAGGTATATCATGAACTCGTGTGATAACAACTATGTGTAGTTATGACCATGCGGATACGCAAGTGAAGCAGTACTCTTGGTCATGCCGATGGCACATCGATCATTATATGAAGAGAGGTTTGATGAAGTGTTTTCCAGAATGTTTAAGTAAAAAGCGTACTAACGTATTAGGCTTCATTTCCCGAAACAACCTCCCCAGTACAGTAAAAAATAACGGACCAGAGGGCCATGAGCTGTTAAGCGACAGTTTGATCGCGAGAACGCGAGAAGAAGTATTTAGCGAGATGCACAGTAAAGCAGAACAAAAATGGCTGAAATTATAAGCCGAGGGTCAATTCTGAAGAAGTACAATTCGATCATAGAGTATGGTCATTAAAATGGTGGCAAAACTTCGATAAGTTTCAATATGGCTAGATTTACCATTTCAGAAAGTGGAGTAAACGGATTCTGGTTGTTCCAAAAATCATCCCCTTGTCTTAGTTATATTTATTATTAAGTTTACTATCTTAGACAAGTAACATGTTATCTATATGCGTTTGGACTGGGAGTTCCAAAAATTGGTACACCCCGTAAGCGACTTCCCAAGCGTAGAAAAAACAATTAATTTTATATGCAAATTATACTTAACACACACAAAAATTACAGTTAATTTGCGACCTTTCAGAATGTTTTCATTATTTTCCAAAATTAGAAGGGAAACTTTTATTTTACATAACTATAATACTCGTAAGTGTTGCTGTTTCCTGCCGCATTGTTTCCTATTTTTGTTTATAAAAGCAACTTCATTCAAAAGTATTTTTGCAATGCTTGTACACAATGATAGTTTCACTTGTTTAAATAATTTAAATAATTATTGTATTCAAAGCACGATGCTAATTAACACTATTAAATAAACTTTCAAATTTGCACCTGTTAATGTAATAATAATTACTTATAGTTATAACATTATCTGTGACAGAAAAGATGTAGGTTACGTGCAAATAATTGATATCTACTTTTCAAGGTAACACGAATTGTACGCACAAGTCTAATTGTTTATAACTTATAACTAAAGGTGTAAGATGAGTAAAAAAGAGTAAAAATTGGACGTAAATAACGGCATAAAAATTAAGTAACGGTGAACGGTTCAGTAAAAATCCAGAAATATGTAGGTATAGTTAACTTTAGTTATTGATGACGGTTTTACTGGAACGCATGGAACGATTCTATAATGTCTGTCATTGGATACAACTATAAAAATGACAGACTCAAATCGAAAAACCAAAGTGACAATCTTGTCAACATAAGAAAATTCTGCCTAAGGCCATGGACACAATGGAGCTGTTGGAAACATTTTTCGTGAAGAAATCGTGTTCAAACAAGGATAATAGTGTAAAAGTTTACAGTTTTCATAATTCTTTGCATTAGTCCCCAATGTCCCTTCTCTAGCGATGAAAATTACCTCCTTCTTTGTCGAAGGCAGAGAGTGTGCTTCGCACTTTTATTTGGGCTGTTTTAAGGACAATCTACAAACTTTCAAAGCCTTTCTATAACTATTTGTTTGGTGCTTGGTCCTTTTAAAGATTTAATATACATATATTCTAATATTTCGTCTCTTGACTGCATTCGTAATCCTAAAATTTTCGTCACCGCATTCACAATTTGTAATAAATCGTTTTTGAGTCCACGAAGTGAAGTATATCGCGCAGATAATTTTTTGATTTTATCCTTTCTCCATATTTTCTTCGCCATGATTGGGATTTTAGAAAATTTCGCCACAGGTTTGTAAATATATGACAATAAACACTTAAGAGCAAAATTTCATAACTGACTGCTGAATAAACGAATTTAAATTCTTGGAATTCGTCGATTTTGTGAAAAAAGCACAATATTTACAAAAAAAGTCACTGTTCGTAAACGTACCGAAACGCACAAAACGCTACAAAAACTGTTTGACATAAACTAGTTCGTTTTACCCAGTAAGTCTTTGTTCTCGTCTTTTCATTACACGCCCCTTGTCGATGTACACCTTAAATTAATTTCTTACATTATAACAATGCCTTGTACAACAGTATAAATTGTTGAGCAGGCAAGCATCTAATAAAAAAAAAAACAATTAATTTCTTCGCTCGTACCAATTTTATCCTTAACATAGGAACAAAAGGGGTTCCACGACTCCCATGATGGGTCTCACCAGAATATGGCGTATTGGTATCCCTGAAAATGTCGTGTCTCTGGGACCTCTTCCTTCCCTAAGAATAACTGGATGGTAGTAGATTTAGCAGAATTCAGAAGACGGCGATTCTACCAAACCCTGTCTCTAACGTTTTCTTATAAACTTAGATTCATCGTCTAAATTCTTCATCAAGCTGTCGTTTTGTTTTGCCTATTCAACTATCAAGAACATTTACCTCTAGGGTTGATGATGACGCTTTCAGTAGTTTAGTGAATACTTTCATGATACCCATTAATGGCAGGTGCTTATTATTTCCATTATTTCGGGGTTCAGAAAAGTTGAAAATATTCCAGGAGACCAAAGTTTGTTGTTGCGCACGAAGCATTTTTAAAGAAACCAATACTCTAATAGGTTACAGGATGTTTAATGCATTACTCTAAATTTTTCTGTTTCATACATGAAGATCAAAATTTATAACCTTCTAAGGGCATATTCCGAGATTTTTTTGCTTCAAGTTTTATATCACATACTTATATGACGAATATACGTCAAAAGATCGCGGTCAAAATATCGCATGACAAATGATTGTATACGAAAATTATTATAATATACTGATACATTGAGATAAATATCATGTATTGCTTGTATTCATCAGGAATGACAAGTTCCCTTAAACATCTAGGGTTAGGAGGAGCAGTTTCTTTTAAGGCAAGAAAGCGATGGCAGTTGTCCCGATGCAGGACAGCAAATAGTTCATGAAGTATTTGCTAAAATAGCTTGAGTTGTTTCCACAGATTCAGCCATTTCCTTTATTTGATTTTGGACTTCTTTTGCTTCAAGTATTGCAGCATCGGCAACATGAAAGTGGTCCGAATTCTTCATAACTTCATTTCCAATTGTATGTACCTACTCTTCCTTGAGACTTACACCGGTTATAATTTGAACATTTCCAAATAATTTTTCAGCAATTGCTCGTTCTTTATTATGTGTATAACCATTGAACACCAACATATCGTAACCTTTTTGACTTTTAACAAACTTTAATGACATCTATACACACTGACAGTTGTTTATCTCAATGCATGAGTAGATATATAATTATTTTCGTATGCGATTATTTGTCGTGCGACATTTTGACCGCGATCATTTGACGTCACATGCTAGGTTAGCCTTCTGTGGCCTTAGTGACGAAATAAGTAAAGATGAGACCAACTAAGATTCTCAGGTATACTTGATAAATGCGCCTTACCTTATATATCGTCTTATATTAAATAAAAAACCTTATCTCCATCCATTCTTCCACTGAGTAATGGAAATACGTGGTCGTTGTTCATTACACATAATATGATATTTGCACAGTTACAGTACATTTTCTGTATTTTGCCTGGAATATCCATCCCTCTGCCTCCTTGCGTCAAATGTAAAACTGACCTTACAACCCCTTTGGTGTTGCATTTTAATCAAAATATTTGTCCATGCGTTGCACAATGAGTTTGCATTTACCTAGTATTTCTTAACAATTGCTTTTTGTACGTATTTTTTCGATCGATGAACAGTTTTGCAACATTACCGTTTCTCTTCTACCTCTGAGCAGAAATGTGGTTATGTATGTTCTAGGTTTCATCTTACGTTTATGGAAAGCCGTTCCTTTGGTGTTTTGAAGATCAATAATCAAAGTTCTTCTGCTTAGAACAGCCGTCCGACGGTATTTGCAAATTTATTTGTATGTAATGTCCTTTGGTGTTTTTATTTTTTGCACTATTTAGTCCAAGTTTATTTTCAGGTATATGTTTACCAATCCATTGGCAAAATTTTATATCTACTTACATATTTTGAAAGTGTATAGGCTTCATAATAGTGACCAAGGGATTGACTACTTGCCTAAAATGAATGTAAAATGGCCCTTTTACAATAACACAATACAAGAATGAGAGGCAAATGGTAACAAATATAATCGCTAAATTGCTTAAACCATGTTACCAAATTTTGAAGGTAAGTGTATTTTAAATAATTGGTCCTTGTTATGGACGCTGAAAGAAATGGAATTTAAAGATATTATTTAGGTAAGAATTTAGTAAATTTAAACTATTAATGTAATGTAAAGAAACGGAAAAGCGATAATGACACATTTGAAGTAAATATTTTGCCATTTTAACCATACTGCCAATTTTTGCTATTATGGCAAATTATTTTGGTTCCTGTGTGCTAGAAAAGAGCGCAAAATTAAAGGAGATGTGTTTACTTGTATTTATTTACAAATCATAAAAAGGACGTTATACTTATTTGAGAAATCAAAACGCGTCAGGAATTGGGAGGAAAGTCGCTTTCTCACGCTGTTCAATTCGGCCAAATATGAGTATCATACAATTTCTTTTGCAGCCCTAAGAATTTGTACCTAAATAAGTGAAGGGTGAGTAGAAATTAATTTACACCTTTCTTACATTATGTAGACATAATGGCTACAATAGTATGGGGGTGAAAGACTAAAATCTCTTTTAAAAAGAAATTAAGTTAACTTCTATGCAAATGTTACTCCATTTGATTATCGACACATTTACACTCAACTATTGATGATTCTCTTCCAGTGATAGGAATTGTGTGAAAATTGGACAAAGTTGCTCGGTGAGCTGGTTCATAAAAGTTTTTATTTTTTTATTTTTGTAATACTTACTGCCATTCCTAAATTAGATTTCATAAGGCTTAATTCTGACTTCACATTACAATAAAACCGTCAACACCGTTACCGTTTTATAACCTTGCTCTCTAGGTGCGATATTTGTCAAAAGAGACACCCCCAACTTCATTGTAATTTACAACTTACACACATTCTCAATCCCAATAATAACGGCACTACGTGTGAACATCTGTTAGCATTGTTTCTCAAGAGGAACTGTCATAATAATAGCTTGAATCCTTCAGAAATAGGTCATTAATATGGGCAAGTTTTAGGCAACAAAATGGAATAAAACTATCACGAACTAACTTCTTTGGATTCAAAAATGAGTATCAAAGAGATAATACCTAATAATTAATAATTAATTAAAACGTTTTTAACGATGTGTAATTACAAATTACATTTTAAAACGACCAATTTTTTCTACCTCCGCACGATTTCCTACCAAATAAATAATATGCGACTGCATTTTGTTGATTAATTAGGTAATATTTTTAAATTTGTGTAATTATTAACCAATTAGTGCACAATCACCGTTTAATAATGAACTTACATGTAATTAAGTCTTGGCACGTAGTAATTTCATAATTACTGCATTTTATAGGCGAAATGATCAATTTAAGTTTCAAAGGATTCGATGCGGTTACACGCGTACGGGAATAAATTTTGTACACCCCTATTTAGTCGTGAAATAAACCCTCCTGTAACTCCCCCACCAGGTTACATTGACGTTAATCGGTTGCGTTGCGCTATTCCCCAATAGATGACGCAACCTATTCCAGTGAACGCAGTTTGAAATTTTAAACAAATTATTTGCGTTAATTTTGGTTCGAAATTGTTCGTGGGGGTTATTTTGCGTGTCCTACTAAGTGTCAAAATTTCAATTTTTTGTTGTTCAAGGTACGAAATAGGGTCAAGGAGGTGGCGTCCTCCGTGGTGTAATTCTGAACATTTGAAACGTGTATAATATACGCATGCCACCATGAAATGAACGTTTTTTTTTTTGGTTTAAATTAAATTAAATTTAAGTAATTATTTTTGTTATATGCGTGTCTGTTTATGTTAATTTCGTATTCAGGTGTCAGTTTTACTCATCAGGAAATTGTACCTAAGTTATAATTATTTTTGCCAGTATGTAGGAGTAGGTGTATACTTACCGGTACCTGATGCGAGGTATGTAAATGAAACGAATGCGGAAAATTGCTTAGGTTTTGAATTACACAGTATAACATTTCTAAACAGCTACCTGATCCATCTAGTTTCTCGAAAAATCTTTGAAGTCTCGTAAAAAGCTCAGCTTTTTCTAAAGCAAACGACAGGTATATTTCATGAAATATGAAGACAAAATTATATCTTTGGTAACTGACCACTTCTTTAACAGTATATCTTTCCGTTGAGTATATGTAATGGTAGCATAATCAGAAACGCGAATAATGCGGTTGCTTGAAATTTTGAGCTTTATAACCCCTCCACCTAGTACAGTATTATAGTAATGACAATCTTTGATCTTGATGCTCTAGGAAAAATGTGTTGGGTAGCGCCAAAAGTACCATTAGACAAAGTAGTATACGGTCTACCCATTGTATGTGTTAACCTATTAATTTGTATGAAAGTTTATAATTAATTAGTTTCCATTAGTTTAAATAAATACAACTAGTGCTTTCCTTACGTTGGAAAACTATAAATTATGGAAATTTTGTGTTAGTTATTGTCAGAATCAGTTTGTTACTTTTTCAAATTTAGGCATAAAAGATATTCATCTTTTCCCATCATTCACGTACGAATAATCCATTCCTTCTTGTACGCATTATTTTATTTATTTTTGGGGGCAAAAGCTGATGAAACACAAAAAAATTAGGAACTTGGAAGGAAAATTTATCGTGTAACGAATCCTGAATTAAAAAAGGTCATTCTTAAGTTTGTGGAAGAGGATAAAGACGATTCATAACAGAATCACTGGTATAATCGATTTAGTAGCAGTTTATGGCTAGATACCATGGAAATTGTTACACTACCTTTCGTGAATCGCATAAAGCTCTCCGTCGCGAACAAAAAATTCATCGTCAAACTACCTATCCAAACTCTGGTGACATTTTAAATGTTCGACGAAAATGATACCTACCTGCCATTTTCATTACAGGAATTAAAGAACGTCATAACCATACCACACAATCCCGAAGATAAGACAATTAATTTTTGAATAGTGTCTGGTTTTAGCAGGATGGGGCACCACCACATTACGCACCTATATATGGGTACCTATTTCATAATGGATGCGTTTGAAAAAATGGTAGTGTCTTGCAGGATCCCTCGTACGTATCCTACTGGACTATCTTTCATGGGGTTATTTAATGTCAAAAGTGTATTTTCGCCAACTAAGTGGTTTGCAGAAGTTAGAAGGGAATTTAAGAATAATTGACCAACCTTCATGATCAATTGGTCAACTTTAACTGTAGTTTAACCAATGAACGTACCAAGTAACTCCTAGCGTCGGTTTACTGCAGCCGCAGTGTCTGAAATTTAAGGATTCTTATACACGAAATCTGATTACCTCACAAAGATTTATTAATTTATTATTTAATACTGACTTTATTTCCGTTAAAGTAATGCACCTCAGATATAGTATAGTTCTGCCAGCACTAGCACGTTGGAGCATATTTTACCGTATGTTGCTCAGTTCGTTTAGCTTCTCCAATGTTAGCAGATTACCGTCCTTTCATGGTTTCTTCTAATTTTGGGAATAGATGGAAAATCATGGACAAGCATTAAAGGTGGGATCTCCCTATTACCCTAGTGTAATTTTCAAGGATTCTTTTACCACAACTCTTACTAGTCGTTTTGTCTGACTGCTTCGTGCAGATGATTCGTAACCTCCAGATGGCAGAACGAAAAGTGGTAAAGTACCAGAAGGTTGCAAGCTAATACAATTATTCAAATGTTAAAGAAAGGAAGTAACAACAAATGTAAAGACTCTCTTTTTTCGTTGTTATCTGGATTTGATGTAATTGGATCTCATCCACCTTGCAGTTCGACCAAACCAATTTCG
This sequence comes from Pyrocoelia pectoralis, assembly GCA_036250285.1. NCBI lineage: Eukaryota > Metazoa > Arthropoda > Insecta > Coleoptera > Lampyridae > Pyrocoelia > Pyrocoelia pectoralis. The sequence continues at coordinate 9,581,185 of CM070079.1, forward strand.
AGACATGGATATTTAGTACATGGGCCTCTAGGAACAATAGTCTCTTCAGTCATATAGTGTGGCCTTCTTCATAGACCATACCAATGAATGGTTTTCCTCTTTCACTTCACATCGTCTGCACCACCCTTGAATTCGTCTTCATCTGGAGGAATAAAATAGTAATAAATAAAAAAACAAATTGTACAAGCAATGTTGCTACATAACAAATAGCCACTAGACTCACCGCAGTCTGGAACAGCAACCAGTTCAAGAATTCTTCTTCATCGAGACGCTGCCAACACAGATAGATTATACTTCATGAATTCAGCAATTTGTACATGAGAGACTTTGCTGAAAGTTATAACCCTTTACATGATCTGTAAGATATCAGGGCGTGAAGAAATACTGAAACAGTGCTTACCGTATTTCAGTTTTAGAACAATACAGCGTCGTATACAGGGCATGAGATTTTGAAGGGCGTAATATACAATATGAAAGGAAAGGAACCATAACTATTTTGTTTGGATGAATACAGAAAGCAATGGAAAAAACGTGTCAGTGCTAATACATGACAAAAATGCTCTCAGCAACGGTTTTTCCACTGACAAAATTAGAGTTAAACCCAAATGCACTGATAGGTATTCATATAATATCAACATGCTTGCTGATCTGTTACTTTATCATACCTCTTACTTTTCACAGCGCCAAAAACGACTTCCGGGTGTAGGATCGTGTCAATCTACTGTCCAGAAAATGTAGTCAACTGCAAACACCAGGGAAAGACGAATTTAAGGGTCAAATAAGCCAAAGTTAATGGGTCTTCCTACAGAATGTTATCAAAAATTCAAAGGGAAGACAGATGTCCAGAATGGACACTGGAAGAATCAGAAAAAAAGCACTTATACCTACTTTAAAGAATACAAGGAAGACGGCTGTGTTTTCCCGGAACAAAGGAAGCCTAATAATTTTGATGTTGGCAATGGACTTACTCGCAACATCAATGGCAATTTGGGTGATCAAGGCACACAGTGTCGAATATACCTCTGTATATCAAAATTCGATAAAACAATTGCATGTTTGCTATCTACGTTAACAAATGTAAATGTGTAGCTAAATATCTAAACGCGTCAACCTTAGAAGTAGATAACCTGATTGGCTGGCGGTTTCCAATACAGGTTTCTATCAAATTGCACTTGACTTCTTAACAAGCTCATAGTTTAAATGATCGCGTCAGTTCGTAGTTAATGGATGCAGTGAAAGTGTAAATAATACATTCGGTATAATATTATTTGTAATTGAAAAGTGCTGCTTTGAACAATAGTAGGAGCAACACTGCGATCATGGTGAGTGTTCAACAAAATTTACGCCCATCATCAATTAAGACATTGAAATTTGGACTTACTCTAACGATTTACGTGAGAGAAACTTAAATAAATATTGAAAATTGTTTATAACTTACCATTTCTGTATTACAGATCCTGAGAGTGGTTAAAATAGCAAAACGTAAGCCCTTTTTCAAATGTAGTAATTAATTTTCCCATAAGTAAGGATACCAGATGGTATCGAAAGAAAACATGCGTTCGTGGTATCAATCAAATTAATTTTAAAGCACGTGTTTTGCAACCCATCTCTAAAGATTACCTTTCGCTCCAATAAATCATGTGTACATTTCAAAGGCAAAAAATTAGCAGAAAATATTAATAGAATTTTTGGACACTTTTGGCAATATTTCTATGGTAGCTAGGGCCTCATGTTCTTTGTGCAAGAAGTTATTTTACTTGTTTTAATAACATTTGAGCTTAAAGAATTTAAGTCTTAAACAGTGAACTATCAAAAAACGGATGAAACTATCTAAAACAGGGGTTTTCAACATTTTTCCTCTAAGGGGTAAATTTTCCCATCATTGTGGGTCGCGGGATGGTTTATTGATCAAATATCATACCTCTTAAGTATACGGACATCTTTGGACGAGTTTTTTGAGCATTTCTGATAATTTTGGATGTTCCGTTTGTACTACTCCTAGACTTAGGTAATTCGTTTGTCTTATGGTTTTCCTTATTCCGCATGAGCGTAGCTTAACTTTTTCTGTCAAATCTTTTAGAAAGCCTTTTCGGGTTCCTGTTAGTGGTTCAGTAAAATGCTTTACCTTTGTGAGATCATTCCTTTCCAGACTACAGACTTCTCGTGTCTCCTATACATTGTTGTTCCTATTTTTCAGTAGTTTTCTGTGTAATTCCTCCTTTTCTTATCCTCTTCCATTTCTCGCTCCTACCTGTATGATTCGTTCACTTTTTGTGATTTTCTCCTTTAAGTTCTAGTATCCACGCAAGCATCCGTTGAATGCTTTCATTTTGTAATTAGTTCCATACTCTCCAAAGACTGTGAAGCGTTTTCCTTGTTCTTCCTCATCCTGGTGTAAGTGGCTATTTTTCTATTCATCAGAAATGACAGATGCTGATCCCAGAGATCTGAAATTGGATGTGACCTTGTTGATATGGGACTGGGTCATCACACTGCCGTGTTGCCACAGTCACACACGTAACCGATCTCGTTGACACAGTGGTCATGACGAAATCTACAACTTCAGGTTATAAAACCTCAACTACTCGAAAATAAATGGAGTTGGAGCCATCGCCATATTAATGTTTGGAGGTTCCATTAAAGTTCCTATCGCTTGTTCGACACCACCATCAAAAAAATCGTCAAGGGTTTTAATAATTATATACCTATTCGTCTGGGATTACTAGTGTGGATGTGGATCAAGCGAGCTAAGATACGTTCTTTGCGTTTTATCCCTAAAATTCTTTTAAAGCGTTGTAGTAGAAAGAACAACACTAAAAACCACCAATTCCTAAAAGAGGAATTAATTTATTATATTTTAAGGGGTTGTTCGGCTAAATCAATTCAACAACCCTTTCTTACCAATACCTACAAATTGGCGTTGGTGCAATTGTGCCAATTTTGTTTATTTAAGCTCTCATTTCAGCTGACATAAACAGAAATAAGAAAACGAAACAAACCGTCAAACTTCGTAAAGCTCATTTGAATATAACTTGCAAGGGAATTAATTGCTTGATTGATTTTAAAAAATGTAAATTAATTGAAAATTAATTAAACACAAGTATAGCAGCTGCAGCCACGTAAAATTGTTAATGTAATTATTCTAATTACGCAGAATCGACTACCTTACAAATCGAGATAATCAACAAACCGGCAAAAATTAATTAAAATTAACTATCTTAGCTTGATCATCTATACTGATTAATGATATATGTATGGTCAAGCGTTAAGAAAACTTGTTTTTCTTTTTGTGAACTGCGAGGTTAAAATTCTTAAATTTAATTTAGGTGTTATGAACAAAATTTATTGAAAAATGAAGTTTATTAATAATAATTTAAAAAAGAGCAAGTATAAGAAATTTATTTTAATAAAAGTTACTTCGGTGTAAAGTTAGGCTGAAAATTTAATAAATATATGCTGGATATTTTCAGCGGCTGCACATGGCAGCGTTGACTGAGCATCATTAGTCTGACATGTCGCAGAACCAAGCAAAAAAAAATCACCGTTAAAATCGCGTTTTCCCGCATCTACCGTTTTCCTCCTCGTTTTCTAAACTATGGCTTCTCTCGCTAAGAAAGATGTCAGTCATTTATCAAACCAGGTCTGGAGAATCATTTCCTTCTAAGTGATATTTTTAGGGTGCTAATCAGTCTTATGTAACCACCCTCGATCAATTATGGAATCTATCAGCTGGGTTTGCCAGAAACGCTTTTTCATTGTTAATGTAGCTGTAAGAGATGCTCGAAAATATACAAAAGATTAATTTTTTTACATAATTATTTTTTTCCGAGTGCCTTTGCGTCCTTTAGCAAACCACTTCAGTTAATGATGTCTATCTTTAAAAATGGAAAATTCCTTCAAATCACAGATACCAAGAAAAACTTAACACGAACAACTAATTTACCCAACTCAAAAGTTAATTTGGAGATTTTTCGCTAAGAACTTCCAACTTTTACTTAATCCCCCTCCCCATTATCGAGCATTCTCCAATATAAAACTCGGTTTTAAAATATGTCGTAAATTTTCCTCTTATTAGCGTTGATTACAATATTGAATTTTATTCAAATGTTGTAATCCTCGTATATCTCTCTACAAGTTTTTTTTTTGTTACCGTTGCTTCCACTTTCGTTCGACTCAGAAGGGAAAGAATAGAAGTTTACCGCTAGCAGGCTCTAGATCAATATTCACATATTCCCCTGCCACTTCTTGTGTGAGGGGTTAAAATCGTAAACCCGGCCATTTCGCATTCTTATACGCTTTGGATAAACCTACATCGCAAAAAAAAGCCGATTTGCTTGAAAAATTCTTCTTTAAGATTATTACGACAAATTGCCGTTCGTTATTTTGCGATTAAGAATTAGGGACTAATTGGAGTTGTGGATTTGTTTCATTATTACGGTGTTAACTTTTGTCATTTTCAATTTCTTGTCAGGAAAACGTGCCTGTATTTTACCCTTATTGGTTTCGCTCTTGTTTACGTTCATCGATATTTCTCTATCTATAATATAGGAGCATTATGAAGAGTATTAACCTATGGTAGGTAGCATATAATAGAAGAGGAAGGTTAATGGGTGTTCTTTGTCTATTTGTAATTACGATCAGTGTATCTGACTTCCATTTAATAGCTTTCAATCAAAACCAAAAGATCTATCATGCCATCCACGTAAGTTAATTAATTAAAAAAGGTGACATCGGCCAAAAATTCAGAGGCGATGTTGGTACTACTTAATTGTAGATTCGCTTCCATGAGTAGAAACTCTACAGTCACGATTTTGCTTCACAAATAACCAGAATATGATCATAAAAGTCACATAAGTCACTAAGATGGACTTTATCCTTTTCAAATTTCCAAACGAGGACGTGCTGTGGTCAGTGGTCAGTGCTCTCACATAACAGCAAGTGGTAGCAACATCCTCCTTTATTGTCATCTAATTCAGCCCACAACTAATCGTTTTTAAAAATGCAGCCTGTTTTGTTGCCCACACTTGCAGCTTGTAGCCACCGAATCGTATCAGCAAGACCAAGATTAGATGGCAATTATTATTTGGATCTTCTGTGACTGTTGCGCGTACAACAACAACGTTTTCAACTAACTTCGACGTGAATGGAACCTTCTGTTTCTGTTCACTATACGTATTTGTAGAGAATTGTCACAATTCGTCATCGCAGTTCTTAGCTGTTTATTCTCTTGAAGTGCAGCGTTTGATAATTAAAAAAGTTGCATAATTTAAAAGTTTCTTGGTCTTTTTCCAAATTGATTTACAAGGTACTAGTCTCTATCCACATCTACAAATCGTATTACAAATCCATAACTTGGTTACATTGTCAAATTCTCATGCGGGACAAACCTAATACTTCATCTGGGTAAAATACTGATTGAGGCATCCTGAATAGATTCTCTATAGAAACCATGGTTCTCTAATCATTGCACTGTTTTTGGGTGACTTTGGTCTTGCAGCTTAAAACCAATTTCAACCAAGTCAACCGAGAAACTGTTGGGTCCAGTAACTCAGCTGCCTAATATCGATTCCAATTACCTAGAAAAGAAAATTTTGTTAATTAAAAATGAGTGACACACCTTACATCTTTTAGTAATGAACAACACCTTCTTCTTCTTCTTCTTCTCCTCCTAGTAAAGCACCTGGCCAAACAAAACTAGGAAAATTTGAAATTATTATTAAAATGTACATATGGACGATGGGAGAAATGTTTTATTTGCCAGTAGCCAGTTTTCTGATCAACGATGGCGAATCTCTTGCTGCCGGCCACTCTAGATGCTACTTGATCAATACCTGTAAGAGGAAAATGAGGTCTTTTAATATTTGGATTGACATCTATTAAGTCGATGTAAATTCGGTACTTCCCCTTACGTTTCACAACCACCATGAGACATACAGCGTCCGCTGTACGCTTGGCAATCACGGATCGACCATGCTGTCGATTTGCTTCTTCATCGTCCTCTCCTCCAACATTGGAATGAATTACAAATTTGGGGTTGTCAACGTGTTCAAAACCTTTAAGCTGTTCCAGTGCATCGAATATGGTCCTTGTCATCCAATATGATTCAATTTCGCAATTATGCCAGCTTTTATTGATGATGCACCGTCAACATGGAACCAGAATGACACTTGCTTCTTACGAATTCTACAATGGAGGAGAACTTTCCCCAAGACTTTAATTCTTTCTTCATTGTAGGCAATGAGCTCGAGATGGAACAATGTCGGTTGCACCAATGTTGGTTAAAACCTTCTGCGATACCACGTTACATTGGGCTGCAGTATCAATGTTAGCCACAACTGACTTATTTCCCACTCTCGCAGTGCAATTCCCGAATTCATCAGTCATTAGCTAATAGTATACGAACATGAAGCGCCTGCATTTGTGCGCTGGAATTCTCAGAATCAGAGCTCTCTTCAATCTTCCGCACTTGTTTTGAAGATTTCTTGCACATAGAAGGGAAATGACATGGCGTACCACACTTGTTGCGTATCTAGCCATACCCTGCGAATTGACGTGAGTTCGTTCACAACGAGTACAATTAAATTCTTTTTCAGAATGTCGCTTCGAAGACGATAACTTCTGCTTCCGAACGATGTTAACCTTTCTTTTATCCGTGCTGCTGGAAGCCATTTCCTTGGACTTTCTTTGCACTTTTGCAAGTAGAAATTCTTTCTTGGAATGTCCAATGTCAATCGGTCTTTTACAACTGCATGGAAATTACCTGCTTGAGTTTTAACTCTCGTCACGAACTCATCAATAGATTCATCGTCTTTTTGCATAATGTTCTTGAACCGGAACGATTCAAGAACTTCATTGTCACTTGGAGCAAAATGCTCCCTGAATTTCCTCCTCACTGTTTCGAGGTTGTGTCGTTCTTCTTGTGCTAGATTACAATTTCTGCGGTCGCTCTTCCTAGAGCTGACGTAAAAACGGATACTTTCACTCTTTCTGGCTGCTAATCTAGCTCCAAAACTTCTGCGTACCTATTAAAGGCATCTTTCCAAGCCTCCTATGTGGCTTTGTTATTTTGAGTCAATTCTGTTGGTGGTGGCAGCTTTACTCGCATTTTTCTCTGTACGTTCACTTGCCCTCCATCCCGAGCAAGACCAGCCTTATCCTCCTTGACAGTCCACCATACTTTATTTGAATCTAACGCCTTAGTGAGCTACCTATGGTTCTTTAGTAGATCGGAAAACCTTGTAAAAAAGTTGTTAACAATAAATAATATTTAATTATCAATATTTCAAATAGGTACATTATTTACTACTATTTAAAGATTACGGAAAAAGAATTACTTTTATAGCAGTTCTTCAAAAAGTTCTCCATAAAAAAATACAACTTTCAAACATTTCTTTTTTTCGGGAACTCTAACCAGCTCACAGAGGTCAAGTAGTACGTCGCTCCCCCCTGTTGTTCTGAAAGGGACGGCTTACCCTTCGAAAGTTTTTTAGCTTAGCAAGTGAGTATCTTTGTTTTTATGTATAAACACGCAGGTCGTATTCGGGCCTCAACACTCTCAGATCTGCTCCCACCTTTCAACTTTTTAAGCGTTTTCGATTTAAATTTTTTTTATAAAATGGCGCGTGGTCGCCATCTTGAGTTTTTGGTAAGATTTTTTATGCCAAAATGTGCCCAACAAAAAATAAAAATCGACGTGTGCGAGACATTTCTCCAAAAATAATTATTTTGGAAATTATGAATTTTGTTCCAGACTTTTGGACCACCCGGTATATGAACCAATGGACGCAAAAAGAGAAAGTCTTTAACATGATATGTGCAAATTTTGAAAGTCTTAATATCGTTTCCATTTAGGTGACCATAAATTGAACGGTACAGCTCGAATTCCGATTAAGTCATTTACGTAGGAAAATAAAAAAAAAGTAATACTTTGTCAATGTATTAATGAATTTATGTGAACAATTACGAAGTAAGTTAATTGAATCGTTACGTTGTATAAATGTAATATGATGTGTTGAATAAATTGAGCTGTCACAACGTCACGTTCGATAATGACATTTTTCATTTAAATTTTTAAATCAGTAGAGCGGAAGGGAATTACAACATAAAATTGAGACTTTTTTAAAGAAATTTGTAAACAAGACTGTTTAATGATCAATTATCGCCTGTCCTTTCTTTGACATCTTTATTATTATATTCGTATTATAATATTTCATTCCATTTCTTATGTCAATTAACAACAAATTATTATTAATTCTTATAAGTACAAATTATATTCATTTGTCCATTTTATTAGGCATAAATTGTTGACGTTCTAAATACAATGCATTCTAAAATTGAAACGACTTTATTATTATAATATATAGGTAACTAAATGTACGCATCATAGCAAGTTTATTACTATATAATGACTTTATTTAAAACATTCAAACGCATTTTGTTTTCGTTTGAATCCTATCAATTTTTTACAATTAGATATCTAATTAGGGAAATGGTGCTATACTTACTTAAAACTATACTTTATTATTAGTTTTATGTTAAGCAAACATTTTGTAGTCTGATGATGACACCAAAAGGTTGTCGAAACATGTCGTATCCTTACAGAATAACTTAATTAATTTTATCCACTTCGATTTATCAATATTTTAATCAAAATAAAAGTTATTCATGGGAGAGGTTGTGTGATTATTTGGTTTTTACTATGAACCATATCAACTGGTAATATATTTCATTATTGAATGAAAGTTAAAATGGTTGAAACTATCACAGATAATGTCACAGAAGACAAAACCCTTTCTTACAGCGTCAACAAATTCATTAAATAAATAAAATGCGTTTTCATATAAATACTTTTTTTGCTTAGTAATCTCTTCCATTCTGAGCTGTTGAAGATACCTACACCGTGTTTTCATAGACGTTTCAGATGTGACTTAGCTCTCAGTCATTTATATTAGCACTTCAGTAAGAATTTTAAAAATTATGGTCAAACCATCTGAGAAGCTTCTGGACCTTCCTTAAAGTAACCACAAGCTATGTGGTGATGCCTCATTCACCTTCTCGAGGCGTCTGAAGCACCAAGTAATAAAATCTCGGTCAAAAAAGGCGTTTAGATTTTACATGAAGAAGTCCAAAGAACAAGATTTAGAATAAACGTAGAAGAAGGTATGTGAATGATAAACTGCACCAGTACAAGTGTAGGACTTGTGACATTAGAAAAAGCGAAGGTACGTATCCTTTAATAGAGGTGTAGAGATGTAATTTAAACGATAACTAAAGAAAGAAAAATGTAAGAGGAGAAAGACGACTAGAGTCCACGAAGTAGTAAATACTGAAATGACGTAGTACGGAATATCCCCATAAAGCTATTTGAATAGCTACGCAAAGGATTCGATAATTTTTTGCTTTTAGACCAATGGTTTTTAGGAAATTGTGTTCAAAAATTTGAATTTGGTCACTAATTTTAACGAGATAGATTCAGTTACAAAACAAGTATCAAAAGTTCGGATTCTTATAAAATTCTAATTTCAACCAACTTCAAATCTATAACTAATTATGACACCCCACCTCATACACAAGCACCCGGATTCTGCACAAATGAGTCATTATTTTTCTTCCCACCCTTAAGGGTGATGGGAGCGGAGAGGGTGACGGACAATTTGTAAATCACAAAAAAATGTTGGAGGAAAAAAAAAGGAAAGAATGATCGTTTTTCTGCGGACATATGCAATTTTCCACCCCCAAAAAAGGGGAAGGAGTTGGGGTGAAAGTTCAATTTGAGAATAGTTTTTTATGGAGAATCCAAAAGTGCAATAAAAAACAGTTTTCAAAACTCACCCCCCGCTCCACTTCACAGGGAGGTGAGGATGGTCTTTCCGTATCATGACTGAATAGGTTTCAAAAAATAAAGGAAATATGTTTTTTATTTTTGTAATTGGATGTGTCGTTCTCGAGATATTCAAGGTTGTATATTTTGGCTTTAATGGCCTATCGACGGCGAACGGGGGATGCGATCAAAAAATTTACCAGAGATTTGGAATCAGTAAAGAATTTTCTATAAGATGACGCCATTTCCAGTTTTCTAAACCCTGTAATATCGCGCAACGCACAGACACAGACATGCCGGAAAACAGACAAGTTTCGCGCAGCATTACGACCTGGTGTGGGTTTTGTATAGTAAGGCTCCAGAAGTGCACACACCAATTTTCAGCTCGATTCGACTACGAAGACCCGGCCGATAGCCCAAAATGTGCGCCGATTGTGTTTTGAAAACACTTGTGTTTTACTAAATCAATGTGGGTGAATTTGAAAAAATAATTTTTTTTTTGAAAATTTCAGCCGTTTGAGCTGCGCATGCGCTGGAAGTCAGAAAATAGCGCTAGAGAGAACGCGCTTGACGCTTGGGTCGCTAGTGTTCTATTTTATCAATATTTACGCATTTGTTCATATTATAAAACAAGCTTAATCAAGTATTATTAAGTATGAAATAGTTTATTTACATTACAATAGCGGCTTTTCTATAAAATGTATACGCAATATATCACACGATATTACTTTGTTAGATGTTTCTTTGGAATAAACAAAGGAGAATTTAAGTAAAGTTAATGAAAAGTAGCAGAAATTGTGGTAAAAAGTGTGGAAAACAACGATTCAAGATACAAATTAAGCGAAAAATGGCAAAGACAAATCAAAGTTGTCTTCTTCATTTAACACTTTGTTTATATGCGGTAGCTTGTTAAAGGGAAAGTGCTGCTTAGATTTGAAGATGAAATTTGTCTGAGAAATGCGCTGTGAATCCATTGTAGATGTTTATTGTGTGTGATCGAATTAGAAACACAGTTTGTTGTCTGTTGTTGATACAAGAAAGCAGATATATGTTTTATACACAATGTTTTTAAATTAATAAACGAAGAAATTCACAGAAATATACGGAAATGCACGAAATATGATGAAAACTGATCGGAAACACGCAAGAAGTGAGGTAGATTGTAAAAAAAACACTGCTCTCGAATGTGGAAAAACAGAAAAACTCTGGTAAACACTACTCGAATCTAAACAAAACAAACGCACATGGTTTTCTTATGTACATATTTCCTGCTATTTTCACGAAAATAGAACACTAGCCACCCAAGCGCGCTCCCTCTAGCAGCCAAGAGCCGTGTTAGAGAAAGTGTGTAGTGTATGTGAATAGGAAGTTGGTAAGCTGCAAAATCAAAAAATAATTTTAATATAACCTTTTGCGGTTCGACCTAGGCGGCCTGTCGTCCAAAGGCTGTCTCTTGCGCTATTTCCTGACTTTCAGCGCACGCGGCAAAAAATTTCCAAAAAATTTTAATTTTTTCAAATTCAGCAACATTGATTTAGTAAAACAAAAGTGTTTTCAAAACACAATCAGCACACAGAACATAGTGGTAAACAAGCTCTCACGCACTGGTCTGTTTTGAGCCAACTGGTCGGGCGGCGCACATTTTGGGCTATCGGTCGGGTCTTGGTAGTCAAATCGAGCTGAAAATTGTTGTGTGCACTTCTGGAGCCTTGCTATACAAAACTCACACCAGGTCCTAATGCTGCGCGAAACTTGCCTGTTTTCCGGCATGTCTGACAGACAACATCCGGACTAATTTAGTTACCAACTTTTTGAAGATGGTTGAAGAAATTGTTCCGTTTTTAAAACACCTTGTATGCTATGTTATATGGGTAAGTGTTTTAGAAGTGGTATATATACGGGAAGGCTCCTTAGCCACCTATTGTTACCCAAGAGAAATCCCCAAGTACTTATACTATAGTCAACCGAAGATAAGGTACCAAATTTTTTCTGACGAGATCGGGAATCGAAGCATCGGCGTTGTAGTTCAGCGCTCTACCAATCCCCATACATTAGCATCATCCAGTATCAAATGAAATAACTGAAATTGAAGCTTTGAAACCAATTAGCTCATTATGTAAATTGGCACGTCAAAGTGGACTTCAATAACAAACGAGTACCTAATTTCGCTAATTTTTCGATTAACGTTTAAAGGTTCTTACATTATCAAAAATTATTTGTTCTGTTTCTCAAAACGATTATAACATGAAATTGTTAGCCTTTTGTATGGTTCTTGCATTGGTAGGTACTAGATTTGTGTTATGGAAACATAACCTCAATACCACCAGAAAGAATTGCTAGTCTAACCAATTGACATTTCGCCCAAAATAGAGAACCACAACTGATGTGGTAAGTAATAATTGATTGACAATCACATCGAAAATATAACAGAGAAACTAATTTTAGAGACTACTTAAATAAACTTAAAATATATATTAGAAACGAAACGTAAATATTTCCGTTGGTATGCTGCCTTTTTCCTTGGATCCATCAAAATATGCACAAAATGAGCAATGTCAAGTCCACTATTCTTCAGATTTTGAGAAGGCTCTGTGAAATTTACTTTTTGAAACACACATTGTAATTTGATCGACGATTTTCAGGAAGCAAATGTGCCTTTTGCAAAAATTAAAACAAAAACCATACAATATTGTTTATTGCTCAACAGATTACAAAAAATCATTTATAACCTTAATCTTTTCTTTTATACCTACTGATATTATACATATATAGGAAATGTGGAGCTCGCATTCACTAACCGTTCCTCCCTTACCCCATTCAGCGGTCTTCATCACCTGCGCGCTGGAAAGTTTTAATGATTCTAATGGTTCCCTGTGCCAATGACTAGGCGGCAATATTTCTCTATAGTTTTCCCAGTGCCTTCTCAAGCTGTTCTCTTTCTCCGTACCATCTGCGCCAATCATAGAACGCGTGGGCCTTGGAATTGTTTAGGTCGCAGCCCAGGCAGTCTTCTGCCTTCCTTTGGGCGATTTTGTGCAGGCACTGGCTCTTCTCTCCGTAACCGGTAAGGAATTGTGTCTACCTCTCCGTAACTGCGGCCCATCCACGTTGTCATCACTCTGTGTATATCCTCTCTTTGTTCCATCTGCGCGCTCTAGCTTTACCATAACGTGGGCTGGTGGCCACCACCGGCACATCATCAAACGCCACTATACGATAGACCCTGGTAACTCTTATTGCTAGGAGTCTTTGTATCTCTTTCCCACACTTCCCTCGATTGAATTGCGTCTCTCCGGTATTGGGCTTAAGCGCACAGAAGCTTTTGGTGGCTTTGTTACGTGTACAATGTAAGTACCGCTTTTGCCGAGGATCCCATCGTTATCCCTCCCAACCGTCAGGTGAGCGAGCTTCGTCTTTTCGGACACGATCTTTGTCTATGTTCCATCCACTTATTTAGCGTGGTGAATTTGTCTAGGACTTTCCCCGTTACAACCTCCAAGGCTTCTATCCACGACAGCGATGGTGATGTCGTCCACCAATCCTATAATTGTAACCCCTCTACCCTTAGTGAACCGTCATATGCGGTTATCCACAGAGTCGGTTCCGGAACTCCTTCCTGTGGTACTGCGATCTCTGGACTAATTGTTTCTCTCTTCCGGTGTCGTCGCCTACACCACCCTTCACGTTAGATAGCTGCGCATTATTTGTGGCATGTTAACATTTAATATGATTCAGACTAATTTCCTTAATCAAGGATGTTAGAGGAAGGTGTGTGCGGTTTATATCGTTATTTTTTGCAGAAACTACTATAAAAATGCACAAACAGTGGAATCTTGCTCAATTACGAGAACAAGCGGTAATTATTCATGAAATATAGCATTTATTATGAGTATCCCATTGAAATAAATGTACAACAACCTATTCAAGCATAAATAGAATGGAGACAGATAACCTATAACTTATGTCTATGCGAAAATATCAAATAATAATTAATCATTTTGAATGGTGCATTGGAATCTCTATTCTCACTACAATAAAATATGTATTTATTATAATAACGAACGTTAAGAGGTCTGGGAAATATGTGTTATGTTTGTATAATACTTATACAAGTATGCTAATATTTCAAGCATCATATGCAAAGGTATGTTTTACCCCTTTTAGTCCCTCGTTTAATGTTTGGATGACATTCGTTGCGCATCACCGATTTAGACGACACTAACAGATACTTGTACGTTTATTGCCATAGACAACATAAGAACTTTTCTACACGAGAAATACACACGAAATGGAATGTTAATCGATAAGTTATACTGGTGAACGTTAATTTTACGTTACGATTATTATATTGAAATATTATGCATAATTTACGGGAATTGCAATTGCATTTCCTACCTCGGTAAAGATTTATTTCATGGAAAAAGCAAAGGGAACTTTCTTCTAACTTATTCAGTTTTAGATGAAATTTTAAATAACATGTCAAATAAATTACAACTCTACATAAAAATGCTAAATTGTTTTAAACTTTTATGCATCTAAAGAACGTCATAAATAGTCTTTGTAAAAACTTTATTATACAAACACGTAATACTAATAATAATATTAAATGGTTTCTAAATTATAATACTAACACTTCTTCATTTTCAATTACTTATGGATTGTTTTATCATGATGTACGCTTGCTTCTTCCTATAACAAGAGAGAACGGTATTAGAAAATCATTGCTTTTTTAATCACGATTCATTTAGAAAAAATGTTCTTTTTCGATTTCAACTAATTCACCGCCTTTACAATAAAATTCATTTTTATTTGCCGAAAATACGTAGATACGAGGTTCTAAAGTTCTAAAAAGCCAATTTTTAACTTGTTGACAGTTAAGGAGGTTATACGTACTATTATTTGCTCAAAAAATGGAATAAAGCGCAGCACCGCATTCGAAATGCTGTTGGGAGTTTACTATGTGTTAAGCAAGAGTTTATGAGTTTCAAACAGGGCCGTTGAACAAATGATAGACAACAGTCAAATTACTTGTTATAATAAGTACAAGAAATTCCACAAATTAGAAGAATCACTTGTATTTATTATTACAATTTATGGAGTTCCACAAAGTAAGTTTAGAGTACCTTCTTTGGTTGCTGATAAACAATTTTTTTTAGCCAAAATTACTGAATTTCGAAACTACGGCGAGTTGTTGAAACAATTGAAGGTGTATGAGCTACCTAATAGTCCAAGAAAATAGACCTTTAAATGCGAATTTTGAGGAAAGTACAGGAATTTTTGATATAAGTCACTCTGAAGTATTTAAAAAATGATAGTGAAGAAAATTTTTTTTCAACCCCCGGGGAGGGTTGGAAAAAATTAAACAAAGGGATTTTTTCTAAATTTTGAGAAAACGGTAAGAGCTAGAAAAAAAAATTGTTAATCAAAGTTGTAGAACTGTAAATTTTACACAAAAATGGTCCTTAATTTAAAGGTCTATTTTCTTGCATCGAAATTGAAATCTATATTTTTCAACACCTCTTTAGAAAATTTGATTTTCCTCCCTAATTTTCGTGACGAAAGCACTGCTTTCCTCCCTAGGGAGGCAAAATATTTTGCCTCCCGCTCATGAAATTTATTAAATCGTTTTAATTATCCTTTTAACTTTCCTTTCTCACATCCAACACAATAAAATATCGTATTCTTTTACTTCCCGAGTACGAAGTAAAAGGGAAGTATTGTATTAGTTTTCCAAAAAAAAAAATTTGACCTATGGAAATTTTTACATATCTTTGCGTTTCCGAATACGTAGATTCAAAATATGCAAAAAAAAATTTTCCGTCTGTCGTCTGTAGTCTGTAGTCTGTAGTCTGTAGTCTGTAGTCTGTAGTCTGTAGTCTGTACGTACACATTCCTTGCAACGCTCTAAACTCAGAAACTATTAAAGTTATCGAAATGCGGTTTTCGCCAATCGATTACATTCGGGCCAAGGACGAAAATGCTGTTATTACCTTTGATGACGTCACTTCCGGTATAAGCTAAAATGGCGGCACTCATCTTTTTTATAAGATAAAGTTGCAGTTTTTTTATGTAGTTTAAAAGAGAATTTTTTTTTGAATTCAGCAATATATATTGTGCTATACTTATTTTTTGAAAAAAGTGTTAAAAAAAATAATTATTAAAAATCGACTGCAACGCTCGATACTCAGAAACTATTAAAGTTATCGAAATGCGGTTTTCGCCAATGGATTGCATTCGGGCCAAGGACGAAAATGCTGATATTACCTTTGATGACGTCACTTCCGGTATAAGCTAAAATGGCGGCAATCATTTTTTTAATAATATAAAGTTGCAGTTTTTTTGTGCAGTTTAAAAGAGAATCTTTTCTGAATTCAGCAATATAAATTTATTTTTTGAAAAAGGTGCTAATACGAGGGAAGTCTCGTGGCAACTTGCCAGAATTTTTTTTCATACCGCAATCGTGATTTTGGTGGTAACAATTAATTAATTTAGCCTCTTCCATAATATTATCACTTTTTTTAAAAACTTAAATTATTTTTAGGGGGGTGTTGAAAAAAATCATATGTATTACACTGGAGTAAAGTGTCTTTTCGTCTCTTATGCATTTGCTACACTCGTCTGCGACTCGGCATCCAACCTTGCACGCGAGAGGAAAGCATCACTTTCCTCCCTAGTAATTCAAATTACTATTCTTCGATTTAAATGGGGTAACCATATGATAGTACGGTCAGCAAGGTACATTATCTGGAAGTCTACGTGCAGAAATTCAACATAAACGCCCAGAATGGTCTCAACTTACGGAGATCGTGATGCAATCTCAGATCACAGCGCTCGTTCGTGAACTTTTGATCACAATACCATTATGATGACCCAACCACCGCACTCTTCGATCGTCACTTACCGAAGCTGATGAGAACCATGAAAGAACGACGTTTGGCCAACACAAAAAGAAACGAAAAAAAGTACTGATTACTTTGAAGTGGAGAAAATAAAATGAAGATTCTTGCTAGTTGGTACAACACTGTTTGCCTACCGCAACTCTTCTAGGTTATCCAGGAAAGACACCAAATCCATACCATTATCTTTCATCAAGATAATGCTAGGCCCCACACAACATCAGCAACATCAAAATTTCTGGAAAAATGCTAGGTCACTTTGATGATTCACACGGCCTATTCTCCTGACCTGGCGCCCTGTCATTTTTGGCTGTTTAGAAATCTGAATAAATTTCTACGGGGAAAAAGATTTTCATATGAAGCAGAAGTGGATGCTGCAGTCAATGAATTTTTTTCAGGCATTTCCCAAAATGAGTGGCTACAAGACCTTACAAAGTGGTAAGAAGGAATGGATTCAAGTCATGTGGGACTAGAATGTTAATTTGTATGTAACAAAATTTAAATATCTCTTATTAATTAACTAGAGTCCCCCCACTTAATGATGATCCCAGTATATTGAAAAAGTTACTATTGCCAAAAATGTATAATCGTATCAGTATCGGTAGGAAGTAATTTGAGAAAAAGTTGTAAAAAAAATTTTTAACTAGCAGGATGTAATTGCATATTTGAACGTAGTTTTTAGTTCTGATTAACTTTTTTTAATAACAATTTTCGATATTGTCAAAAATAAAGGTACTTTACTCTTGAGCAACATTCATATTTCTTGACAAACCGCGTACACGACTGAAAAAATTTAATATCTGATGGCTGTATTTTAGATTTTAGGACATGCAGGGCTTTTTATAAAGAATAACTTTTTTTCCTAAAATTAAAAATAAAAAGTTTCCCATATGTTGCCAACTTTTACAGACTGTATATCTAAAGTAAGCTAATTGGTCTAACACTAACTTAACAATGCAGTTCACTTCAGAAAATGATTGCATGTAACAGGGTGAGAAATCAGTGTAGAAAATGTAAAGAATTTCGAATCGTGTAACATCTCCAAAGGTTTTTAGTTCTAATGCTTTTGCTTTGGGAAAATTTAATTTTCCTAGTTACGATAAATGTCGCTTTTTACGAACGCGCCTAGGTTATTTGCAGGTTTAGTATTTTTTTTCCATTGAAACAAAAACGGGAATGTGGCACTAAACCACGTTTGAAGTTAAAAAAATGCTAACCTGAGCGAAGATTGTTACGAAAACGCCTAGATTATTTGCAGATTTAGTTTTTTTTTTTCAAGTGAAACAAAAACGGGAGTATGACACTACATGTGTCATAATTTTCTAATAATGGCGTGCGAAGACACGGAAAATGAAATTTCTCCCATAGCAAAAGCATTAGAACTAAAAACCTCTATAACTTTTGAACGGAACCTTGCTTTTCAAAATGACTTATTTTTTCGTAATCAGGCGATATAGGTATGAACCGTCTATATTTGCCGTACCAGCTAACGTAAAGTCCTACCACCTTCTTCAGGTGGTCGTGAATTTTTGAATCTTCATCCTTTTAAAGCGACACTTAATTCTCCCGTATTCATCATACACGAGGTGATAAAACTGTAGTAAAAACTTTAATTTTGATAAGGTAGCCGTTTTTGTAAAGCGGAGAAAAACGGAAACACTTCTTCCTCTCGGGTAGGAAGTAAAATGGTAGGTCCCGTGTCGATGCGGTGCTCGGCACGATAAAGATCTGTGGTTGATGGTGTCTTTAAAGTTCGCCTAAAATTGTTTCGTTAACTACTCATTTTGTATATTTTTGGCTTCAAAATTACACAAAATGTGTCAAGACAATTATACAACTAGCCTTCCTAATTATTTCAGTTGTTTTTTAGTATACTTACTGATGGAGAAGATTTTTTGAAATCCGTTGTGACCGGTGATGAAACGTGGGGAAAGTTCTTCAAACAAACCCAAAAAATTTAAACAAACGTTCACCAACCGCAAGGTAGTGGCACCTGTTTTTTTTGGGACCAAAGAGTGTGTTGCTTATGAAGTTTACGATGCTGGGGAGAACAATGACATTCTTATTATGTAACTCCACGCTTACGGAGTGCCGTTCTAAACACAAGAAGAGGCATGCTGACTTCTGGAATTGTTCTGATCCATGACAATGCTTGTCCTCACAGTGCTCATGTAACCCAATTGAGAAATTTAAATGGGACGTTTTCGAACACCCACCATGTAGTCCCGGCTTAGCGCCGAGTGACTTCCATCTTTTCCCTGAATCGAAGAAATGACTTGGAGGGCTGCACTTCCAAACTAACTCAAAGAAACAGTAACAACTCACTTCAAATCATTGGAGGCAACATTTTATGAAGCAAAGCTTCTTTACAGATATGACAAATGCCTTAATCATTCAAGGTGATTACGTAGATAAGTAAGCTTGATTGTACCTCTTGGTAATAAAATCGTCTTTCCTTTATAGCCTATCGGAGGTCAAGAAAAACAGCCCTCGTTGGGCTGTAGGTTTGTTTTATTGAGAAATGGTATAGTTGCAAATGAAGGTAACGATATGTGGTGGGGCCCTAGCGTACATTTTTGCCGGTAGGCCCTAACAAAGCAATCCGGTCCTGCTTAATCATGCAAAATTCTAGTAAGGGTAGCGCTGAAAACCAAAGCAGTTGATGCGCATAGAGGTACTTGAAAATCCGCTTTTCCTAGATCTCGGGTCTCGGAATACGTCATGTCTTTCTTTCACTCACTATAATATGATTTTATCAACACCAACAAAATCTCACTGGTCCGGTAGAATGCCAAATGTCTCTAGAAGCTGCATTGTATTTACAGGTCATCAAGGGGTGAAAAGGACACTACGATGATGGCATGTACGCGCATAGACTCTGAATTACGTAAATATCACCTTAATGCAAACTTAGGAATAATCAAAACAGGCCAGCAAACACCTACTTATACACATCCTTAGTACAACAACCTACATAAGAACAGCTTGGAAGGTCAGCTTGATAAACTGCAGAACCTTGTAATGAACAAAATGGTGGATGCAAAATGATGAAAAGCAAAACTAAATGTTTTGTTTACAAGAGGAACCTAAAGAGTTGCACTTTTGGATCTCGTAGCTTAAATTTAGAACTTTTGTTGAATAATAAAATTTGTTACTATATAAATCGTGATGAAGTGTGATGGTGCTGGGAAATAGTTGATACTTTAACAACTGATTAACATTTTGCAGTGCTTTGATGTGTCAAATGTACATTTTCATTAAACATTAAACATGTGGAAGTGTGCTTGTATGTATACGACGTAATAACGTTATGTATCTACAGTGTTACATTATGTAGAGCATTTTGTAAAAAAATAATTCATATTTTAAGAAAATATATAGACGTAATATATATGTATTTACCAAGAAGTAATTCTGAAAGCAATTTAGAAATAACAAGGGAATAATATACAACGTATACCGGTGCGAAGATATAGAGAAATTGAAATAATGATGAAAATAAAGCATCACCATCCGCGTAGACCATTACTCTAATACCAGAATCAAATAAAAACAAAGCGCAGCTATATTAAAAATATTACTTGAAAGCGTAGTTATTATTTTCGAGCAATTGCTACGAAACAAATTGGAATTTGGAATACACCAAAAATATTAAATTACCAATTTACAAGAACCTTTTGTACAGACATGAAAGGTATTGTTTTTTTTTCCTCCTCTTTGCCTTATTTACATAATGTCGTCGTCGGTAAATCTAAAATAACTATATATGTACCTGCAGGATCTTTTCTATAACCAGTACGTATGCAAATGTCAACCTAAATATTCACATCTGCCCCTAACAATATAACCGCGTGTAACAGCTCATAGAATGGTTTTTAGCAGAAATATTTAGGACAAACAGCCGTATTTGATTAACAAATTATAAGACACTTCATTTTTGTCGCTTACAAACGCGATCAATAGCTATAAATTATTATTATCGATTTTACAGACATTTATGTATGCTTTTCTCCGCAAGAAAATTAGGTTTGTGAAATTATTTATATTCATCATTCAATTCGTTTTAAAGTCAACGAGCTTTATTTACCCAAACTATTTACCATTGAGTAAATGTACTAGACCGTCTAAAATCGAAAAGGGTGTTCCTTACGATTTTCAAATTTGACACCTTTACTTTGTGCCTACAAAAATATATTCTAATTATAATCCTTATACCCTTTAGCCACTTTAAGCCGTGGGGAAATTTAAATATTTTACTGAACATAAAAATATTCCCACTTCCTTTTAAATAGGTAATAGCGCACACAAGACGAATGAGGTATAAGTAAAACAGGCTATAAACAGAATTAGTAATATTTCTCATCTGAAACCTAATGTCGCGTGACCGTTAACATATTCAACTAATTTATTGAGAAAGTTCGACAATCAGCTACTTTAATTAGACCATTCGCTACCGTTCAACCAATTCACTCCCCCCCTTCTAACAAGAAATTGCGTAACAGTTTAAATAATATGTGACTAACGTAAATAAAACAACTTCCCAAAGCTTTTACGTATAAATTCGCATTTAACGAGTTCTGAACTGAATAATGTCGATCACGCTATTGTTTGACAAAAAAAAAGGAAAACTGAAAATGTCTATTTAGATAAGGGTTGAATTTTTATATCGGTACTATTGACAAATTTACCCCTATGCCCAAGTACTCGAATCGAAACGCCTGCGCTGTATGAGTCACATGTTTAACACACGAGAAAAAACAAAGCCATCAAGCAAAAGCGGCCATGAAAAAATAGTAGGGGGTGGGGGTAAATATCGACATAATGATTAGTGGAAACGAATCTATAACCCTTAAGCTTTACAAAGAGCGAAGTTGTGTGTGAGATAGAGTGCAATAATTTTTATTTTAAATTGTGTAGGTTTTCACTGTTATTCTTTAATAATATTCATGTCCACTCCTTTATCACATAATGCAATGGACGATTAGCGGGAAATTATATTACGAAATTGACGTTTCTTTGACCGCTAATGAAATTAACTATAGATGCTTGACGGGGTGTTTATTTCATGTTAACAAGTGTAAGTTTGCTTACATTATTACCTATTAAAACGATTATCACGACGCATACTATCTTTACATCGAAGCACTTTACTACAACATAAATATTAATTACGTAGATACGGTTTGATAAGGAAGTAATTATAGTTGTTTGAAGAAATGCTTTAATTGTCTAATTATTCTCAGTGCGAAGATTATCTAGAAACACCCTAGTAAACATTTACCTTTTTTGTAAAAATGTAACGTAACGTAATTAAAGAAGGGAATTTCAACTTATTTTATCAAGTTTTATACAAAGTTTCTGCAAAAGCTTTAACCTTGAACCTTGAATATTTATTGAAAGGTGTCAAATCCTGAACTCCTGAACTATTGTTTTCAAATTTTAAATACTGAACCGTGGGGGTGGAATTATGTTCATGAAGTGTAGTTGGTACAAATTTGGTTAACATTAATGAAATGTCTGAACAGTAACTTATTTGGTCGTCCTTTTGGGGGTTTCTCCAAAATATCTCAAAACGTAGTCATATTTTGATTCTAAATAATACGGAAGTACTGACAATACAAAAAGATACTAGACACGCTTACATAAAAACTTAAAATGTTTAAGAATGTAGAAAAAAAATATAAAAATTTGGAGCTTCTTAGACACCCTAAAAGATATGGGCGGAAACAGCGTTTGAAATACATTTGTCGATCAATTTGGAATATATGTACTTTCTTAAGGTCATTGTTCATTTTTTTCCTTTCTTCTTCTCTTACTTGCTAATAGTGCGTCGATAACTGAGATCATTGGCACCGATCCGCACTATTCTATATTTTTTTGTATAGTCTTGCCTTTCTCAGAAATTTCAGGGCATTGTCAAACCAAGGAAGGGCACAACCATCATCTGGAAATACGTCTTATGTTGGGAAAGCAGATGATGGTTGGTTGCTTTACGATTGGTCCCTGATCTGCATTTATTTGAACCCAAGTACATAGTTCCACATTTGGATTTCAGCTTCAAAATTTGTAAGGGCATTTGGAACGTTATTTCAAAAATCTTAACTTTTTGGCGCTTACGTTCATGGTTCAGGCTTCACGTTCAGTTTTGTACAACAATTTCGCAATCACCTTTAACTTGAATAGGTAATAAGATTTTAGCATAAATTATTATTGCAATATATCTAAAAATTAATTCAAAAATTTGATTAATGTAAGGGGGAATTATGATCTAAAGGCCATGTTCACGCCTGTCGCGTCTTTGCCTCGATTTAATCGATTGTTTATCAAAAATTTTAAGATTACTTAAAATTCGACAGTTAAGTATAGATGGAGCTTTATAGAAAATAGATTTTAATAATTATAGCAAATTAAATTATAAAAATAACAACTAATTCTATAAAATTTTATTTTTAAATAAAATATCTAGTTGTATGTATTTCCAAATATTTGTATAGAATTACTTATTTTTATAATTACTTACTTGAGTTTCACAATGTAAGTTTGGAGAAAATTAATTATTAAGTAATGAATTAATGATTACTAAAACAAATTAAGGGTTTCTGACCTCAAGTGACTTTAATATTCAAGATCCATTGAATTCGGTCTTCAATAGGTTGAAGTTCCAAATGTGGATCAGTATGATCCACAATTGAAGCTTTCACATATAATATTTTGAGTTTCAAGCTGAAAGAATAATATGATTTCAGATGAGCAAAAATTTTGATCATGGTGCGACCCTTGATTATCAAAATTCTTCAATCAAATTCGCAGCAATCTTTCTGTAGTAACCGAATACTTCCCATCAAAAATGAAGAGTTCAATTTAATAAATGAGGAAGTTAACGTTATTGATTCGCCACGACTTCACACTCTTGATCATATCAATGCTTAACCTTCAAGGTCCAGTGTTTCCTTTGGACCATGAAGTAAATACTATACCACGTGCAATATCTTGCAAAGCACTGCACTAATATACATTATACACAGCTTATTCTCATCAAGCTTGCTAGTTTCATGTTATGCCTTCGCGGGGAGTGGCCTGATTGGATCTTGTTTATTTTTACAACTTCCATAAGAAAAAAATCGAAGATTTCCTTCCCTGGACTACTAATATGATTCCTCCTTACGTTAATACTACAGCGTCGTAAATCTTACAACTTTTTAAAAATACTTTTTTACAATGGAAAATATTGAAAAAATCGCTTAACTATTAATGCATTATATGTCTATATATTTTTTAACCATAAATTTCAAATTTTTTGCACAAGTAACAGTAATAACACACACATCTCCAAGGTGTTCTCCACAAACTGGCTTGCTGCAGTGGGGCAATAAGTCGTAGTCATACGTCTTTTTTGGCTAGGGCACATAGGGCATATATTGTATGCTTTTTTCTATAGGGTTGATGTTTTCCTGTGTTGGCATTGACTTCAAAATTTTGTTAATGCGATTACGCACGAATTGTGATGCTATAATTGGCTAAAAGGGCGGTCAAAATGGATAAATATGTAGATTTACAAGAATGAGGAAGGTACTGAGAAGTGTACCACTGGAGGTTACCGGATATTGTGCAACAATGCTCGCCGGTCGTAAATTTTACGAGGCTGTAGTATTCTAGGGTTGATGTTGCACCCCAGAAACGCACAATTTGTTACCTTTGATAATGACACATAGTGTCGAAATAAAGTGAACTATCGCGACGGCTATGTCCGATTTTTCATTCTCCGTCACTAGTTTTGTACTGGAAGTGGTACTCAAATCTGGATCTTTGATGATAATGAAACCCCAAATATTTAAAGCAGGCAGGAATTTCGTTAGCAGTAACCCCGTGCGACACTACCACGGAAGCTTCATGAGTGAAATCTGTCAGCAGTTAGTCAACCAACCGCTTTATACCATAGGTGAAGAGACCACAATTGTCAGCACCCTGAGTATAGTGGCAAACATTCCTAGAGGTACAACTTATCCATTCATCTTGCTTCTAGTTTTAAATTCACAAAAATTAAAAAAACATGATCAAGAAGCATTCATTGCCGACAAAAAGCACTGTCCCTAAATGCATGGGTGAAGCTCCTCGTAATCGACTTTGGTGTTTTTCTCCACGATGGAGACCTTCTGAAGGAGTTGTCAAGTGGGACAGTTAATGAAACTTCAAGTACTTTATTCAAGTTGCCGACGTTTCGACTGGGGGGTCTGAAATCTTCTAATTCTTCAGAGCCCTGAGAAAGACTGGACCCCCCAGTTGAAACGTCGGCAACTTGAATGAAGTACTTGAAGTTTCATTAACTGTCCCACTTGACAACTCCTTCAGAAGGACGCCATCGTGAAGAAAAACACCAACTGTCCCTAAATGAGAAATGTAAATTGGGAAAAATAAAGAAAGGGCGAGTGTTTTCAGTTCCGTAAGTGAGTTTCTAGTCGTAAATAACAATCAACATCCCAAATCTAAATATTGAACTATGTACTTGGGTTCAAATAAATTCAGTCCAAGATCAGGGACCAATCGTGAACCAAGGAAGGGCAAAACCATCATCTGGAAATACGTCTTAGGTTGAGAAAGCAGATTTCTTCATCACGCATGTTTTGAATCTGAAACCAAACTTTTTTGAACCGTGGTATTAATTAATTTAAGTCATGCTGATATGTTGTGCGAATTCACAATTTACACTTCAATTTCCAAATTATTTGTCCTTAAATCTTAAATGTTGTTTGGGGTCTATATCACAACGGCCACTGATCATAACGGCCACCCCGGTTTTTGCTATTTCATAACGGTCACCTTAAACGGCCACTTATATTATTTGATCATAACGTGAACAAGGTGGCCGTTATGATCAAATAGTATTAGAGGCCGTATGTGATCAAAGTGGCTGTTATTAAATAACAATAACCTAGGTGGCCGTTATGATCAGTGGCCGTTGTGATCAGGTCCCGTTGTTTGAATATTCAATCCCTAACTTTACGTTTTGAAATAAAGGTTCAATTTTCTTAAAAATCAATCATAATATAATGAGGGAGGGTTAATTGCGTGGAATTTTATTTCTTTAATTTATAGAGCAGTTTGGTATCCAAAATATTACCAAATTTTGATTTTGAAAGAAATTAAGGCTAAAAGGGTAATAAATAGTGCTTGTTGATATTCCTTGATTCGATGTCTTAATTTTAACCAAACTTATTAGTTATTACCATAGAATTTTGAGCCTAGATTTTTCATTTCGTGTAATACCATATTGACTCGTCGCCCATGGTTTTTCATTGCAGGGAAAATTCTGAACCCAAAAAAATCTTTCATTTTGTGTATCGTTAGTTATCTATATCCAAATCAGTCCTTAATCTTGACTTCAATATCCTTTTTTTAGTAACATCTACTAATAGTGTGGCATTCCTAGGTTTTTAGCTGTATTTTCCCCAGGCTATGAAGTAAATACTTTACATCGTGTAAAATCTTTCAGAGCACTGCACTGATATACGTACAATTTATTCTTATTAATCTTGCTAGTGAAACCTCATTTTCATTATTATGTCTTTCCGAAAAGGGTTGATGACTGGATGTTGCTCTTTTTTTAATTTTTGATGAGAAAATATTATACCACAGATTTCCTTAACGTTGTGCCTTAGTATCTCTTGTTTAATCATAATCTATCGTAATTTGTTACTATTGATAACACATTGTGTCGAGTTCTTGCCTCATTTTTAATATTCGTGGAGTCACTGTGCACAAAACTCCCTTATCATTGATGTTCATATCGTAATACATATCAACAAATAAAACAACGCTGTGAACATTGCAACAAGAAATATGAATGAATTGCGTTTGTTATATAACGTAAGAAAAGGGTTAATCATTTACTTGATTAGTTAACCTGTCAAGTTGCTTGCGTCACGTACATAAGCAGAGTAATTAAGTTGTTTCATTGGTTTTTTCGCGCCTTTTATAATGGCATTAATTAAATTAAAACTCAATGACGCAAAAGTGTGAAACGAATAAAATATAACTCTTCTTCCCTATGTATATAGGACAGTAAATATAGTTTAATATTTTTAAAAAATTTTCGTTTTGAGCGATTGTTAATTTTTACACGCATGAGTTCACATAGGTATTGTTCTGTTTGTTTCCACCATCTTGGTAGAGATATGTTCCCTGCACGCTTTGGCATCGATCGTACCCCGCCTGGCACACCCTCGCCCATCCCTCTTTATAACTACACAACCACCACAAAAATTTCTCTCGCATTCACAAATAAAGTTTAACAATGTCACCGTGTCAGAAACTTTTAATTACTCAATAATTTATTCATTATTTAACGGTTGATGATTCGCGGACAATATCATTTACATCGTCCCCGTTTATTAAATTATATTCTGTGGTGAATATTTTAAACAAAACTCGAAAGCGATACCCAATATCATTTCATTAACAAAAATTGTTTGTTTAGTTTTATCTTTCCTTTGTAAGTCAACATTGGTGAAATAGCATTTCTTGTCTTCACTCTTCAGCCCTTGTGTGTATTGATTATCCTGTGGAAGGGACGTCATTTGTTTGCATCAGGACACACGAGAATTCTTTTTTATTGTATTCGCAGTATAGAAGACGAGCTCCTTGCTTTTATAGGGGAGGGTTATATTATCGTCGCTAATATACACGTTATTTCATAATTTTCAATTTTCCCAAACGTCTCTTCGAATTGGAATTTAGAGAGTTACACAATAAATTGCCGAGAACTAACAAATTTTTGTTTAAAAGTCTGTAAGTAATTGTTGCCCGTTTAAATTGTCAGCAGAATTGAAAATTAAAGTCGCGTCCCTTGTTTCACAAAGCTCATATTACGAGAAGCGTGAATAAAAAAGAAATTATCACTAACTAAAGCGAGCTTTTATACATCAAAGACGCTGAAAATATAAATTTCCTTTGTACACACATAAAAACGTTTTTGTTTTTGTAAATGCTCACATTTGACATTATTTTTGTTTCTCTTCATAATGAAGACGAAAATCGAGAAAGACAAAGGATATATAAAAAAAAGAGAACGATTGTATAACAAGTTCCATTTAGTTATGATTGAAGATGCATAAAAGATAGGAACGTAACAAGTCCTGGTTAATGGGCGTCGAGGGCGCCGCGGCGACTGATAGCGAGGTGTCGCTGATGTGAGAGTATTCATATCACGCGCTACGTGCCATCGCACTCAATGAAAGGTCGTTAGAGACGTGCGTCATGTGAACTGAAAATATTAAGCAAAAAATAGCATATTTACGCTTCATAAACTTCTACTAACTTAGATTTTTCTATACAATCCATTTACAAAGAAAGAGTAGTAACGAAATGGTTCCAGTTACTAGCAGACCTTAGAAGTGAAAATTAAGGATTCGGTAATGAATGTATTCAGTTATAACGGGAAATTCAGCATGGTTTCTTAAAGTACGAATATGAGTAAGATAAAAAGCTCCACGAAGAGGATTAGTTTTTGAACACCTGAAATGGGAAGCAGCAATTGTAGAAAATCTGGAGACCTCCAAATACCACTAATGCTCATGAACGAAGGACCGTCAAATGGGAGCCACTTACATGGAGTAATGAGACATTCTTTTAATCCAAATCTCCTCATTCAAACCCAATCAAAATAAAACTATAAATAATTACAGGTTACAAGCTCAGTAATTGATCCTCTTTTATTATGTTACAATTTATATAAATTTACCACACTTAATTATAGACCTTAAGGAGGGGTTCAATTATTGTCCTAAGTAATAAAAATATCATAATCGCACTCCCATATAAAAGCCATGTTAAAATTGGACTTTGGCATGCATTTCTGGACAACTCGCTCTGATCATAGTTTTGCTCCGATCGTGGAGTTTTATGTCTCAAAATGACCCTAAGAGCATGCCACGGCTCATATGCCTAGTTTTAGCAAAAAGTATAATGTTTCAAGCTGTCTAGGATGTGTCAAAATGAGACAGATACTGTTTTCTTGCGATATTTTGCGATTCTTTCAAAGTTACAATAGAAATAGCATACCCCAATGCGATATCGATAGGAATAACTGCCGTGAGGGTTCATTGGGGTCATTTTCAGATATAAAAGTCAACAATCCGACCAATACAGTGGTCACAGCGAGTTTTCCAAAAAATGAAGTCCGAGTATTTTCCAATGGCGAGTGAACTTTTGGCGTACTAGCAGGAAAAATTGTCGTTCCATCACAACTCTTTACCTCAGGCTAAATTTCCTCGTAAATTGCGCTCATTATTCGAAAATTTCGGAATTCATCAAATAAATTCGTAGAGATTTCTTCAGTGGAATGGGCCAACGTAAACCAAGATCGGTGCGTGCAAGTGAAGGAAAGGTGGCTAAGAAGAACACCAAACTGGGCAGACGTAAGAGAGCTTTGGAGGCCTTCAACGCGATAGAAATCAGGGTCAATATTGGATCGAAAAAAGTTCTTGAACCCCCCCCTTAAAATTTATTAATTTGACATAAGTATTAAATGTTGCGATATTCTAGTTACTGAATTTTATTCTCCCAAGTCTCCCAACGCAAAAGTTGACTATTGACTCAAATATAAACTGGACGAATAGTGGTGGCACAGTTGTTCGTGGTATTTATCATCCAAAATTACGGGGTTGATAACAGGGGGCATTTTTAATTTTAAAAGGTTTCGTTAGCGGCGTTATTGTGGAACTTGATGAACAACTATCACAATTACGCTTATAATTTAATTAACATTACTGAGCTTAATTCTACAGTCAATGTAGCAGGGTAATATAATTACTCCAAAACTGTAGCATAAGTGGGAACGAAATGTTTTTATCTGGACGCTTGGAATACAAAATAAAAATATATTTTTTTTAAATACCAGATTAAGAAATGATAAGACCAAGAGACCAAGGCGACGTTAATTGTGGTACTAACCATAGTCAATTGTCAAATGAAGAGGGATAAGGAGAAAATTTCATGGGATGATGAAAATAATAAAAAAATAAATAAATAAAATGTGCCGTTGGTCATGGTAAGGGGTGTGTTATTTATATCGTTAAAGGTTTATAATAATTGAAATAAAATGAAGTAATCAAACATTTTAAATTTGAGGTTTACCTATAGTTAAGTGAGACCACGACGAAACTATACACTTATGGATTCAAGTAAAATTGATGAGGCAAAAGTTAAGACAACCGCTCAAAAAGACGAATTCCGGGCATCTTGTACGTACAAGGAATTGGGAAAAAGCACTGTTAGGTATATCAATACACACGTGTGCGTAGTACCCATAAATGTTTAGGAAAATTTACCATCTTCCACACACAAATAACGTTTTTAGATGAAGGACCATAAAAATTGTACCGCTACAAGAAAAATCTCATTTCTTGAAAGAGTCGAAACAGTTGAAAGTGGAGATCGTTCCAGAAAGAAATCAACAGCTTAAGAGGCTGTATCGTAAGAAATTGGAATGAATATTACTAAGTGATGATTTATAAAATAACTGAAATGTTTCCAAGCAATAGCGCGGAAGAAGAGATCCTGAAAGGAAGTAATCGGCGGAAAAAAGGCAAACAGGTCGTCAAAAGGACGCGGCGAAAAAAGGGCGCGGTTTACTCCATCAAAAAGTTGATTTGAAAGTATTAACATGTGAACTATATTAATTAAAATTAACTTATTCATATAGAATATAACCAATAATTAATTACATGTTGTGACAACCATTATTCTTTGTTCTGAACAACCAAAGTACTTAATAAGCTCATTCATTTTTATGCTAACGCAACTATGTTCACTTTCTTGCTAAAATGGGGTCCGCTGAAACTAGGGCACCGCCGAAATGGAAACGGCTGAAACGGGGCACCGCGGAAACGGGGAGCGCTGAAACGGGGACCGCTGATAGGGGGCCGCTGAATCGGGGTTATCCCAACGATCCATAGTTACGTTTTTTCTGAATCAAAACTGCATCGTCCGCCAAACGCGAGCAACAGTTTTTTTCTGGCATTGTCAAATCATAGATATCTAAGCAAAACAAGGTCGCAGGAAAAATGTCCTGCCTTAGGCCATTATCCTTATAAAAGTGATTTGAGTTTTAGCGTTCTCCATGTTGTTAGCCGACTAAATACAATCATGCTTTCGATACTGTAGCATTTGTTTTTTTGACATCATGTTTTCTCCTTGTACTTATTTTTATACCTTCGAATACAAATATTTGCATCCCCATCAATGATTTCCGTGAAGAAAAAAACCCAGCATTCATAAGGCGACATGCCATCTCTTGGTATATGCATGGTAATAAAATCCAGATGGTTCTATTGATGGTATTCTTCAGATCTGTTTTTGTGATACAATTTTCATCAGAAGAACATTCTTTTTTTTCCGAGTTACCTTCTGACGATTCGGATGTAGTAGAGGCTTCTTCATAAGGGCCAATAATCGATTTCTTTCTACTTTATCCGTTGTCGTTAAAATCTTACCTTTTAAGTTAGGTACAGGATAAACGAAAAAATGGAGTGACGTTTCCAAAAAAAAAAATTTAAAAAAATTACCTAATCAGTTAATTTACGTGCATACATACGAGTATAAAGTAATTCATTCATAATTTCAGGAAGGGCGTACTTTGAAAATAATAGAACGTAAAAGTTAGGGAATGGCCCATTTGGACGCGACCGTTTGAACGCGACCGTTTGAACGCAGGGACGTTTGAACGCAGGGACTTTTGAACGCAGGGACGTTTGAACGCAGAGACGTTTGAACGCAGAGACGTTTGAACACAGGGACTTTTGAACGCAGAGACGTTTGAACGCAGAGACCTTCGAACACAAAATTTAAAAATTTTTTAAACTATTACCGTTTAAGTTTAGTTTAGAACACATTCGTGTGAGGGCGGACCTCTGTGTACATGGGGGCGAAGCATATTGAATCGTTGTTAGGACATCTTCAGTTTTTTTTTTTAAACCTAAAAATACTTTTAATATTAAGACGTAGGTCTTTTTTTTGACCTAATAACAATCAATTAATTAGTGGATTTTAAGGGAGGTGGACAAAAGAATTAATGGATGTTGAGGGCGGTGGACTAAAGAATTAGTGGACGTAGCGGCCAGTGGACGAAATGGAATGGACGAAACGTCACACAATCTAAAATAGTAAGATAGCACTTCCTAAATAGAATTTTGTCTTTATCGCGAAAGTTCAACGATCTAACTGTAAGTCTTTAACAAAAACAATCATTTTAGACTACATATTTACAGGTGCTCAGTTTTTGGTAATGTGTTCTAAACTAAACTTAAACGGTAATAATTTAAAAAATAATTTAAATTTTGTGTTCGAAGGTCTCTGCGTTCAAACGTCCCTGCGTTCAAACATCCCTGCGTTCAAATGGCCTGCGTTCAAACGTCTTTGCGTTCAAAAGTCCCTGCGTTCAAACGTCCCTGCGTTCAACCGTCTCTGCGTTCAAACGGCCGCGTTCAAACGGTCGCGTTCAAACGGTCGCGTCCAAACGTCCTAGACCCTAAAAGTTACCGTCTACGCCTGTGTTATATTTGATAGTAAATAGTAAAACTTTGTTGAACTTGGTTAAAACTCAAATTGTTTTGTTGTTTTTATTATAATGCCGAGGCAGTATGAATAAACATTCTTGGTAGATTATTGA
Source organism: Pyrocoelia pectoralis (assembly GCA_036250285.1). Lineage (NCBI taxonomy): Eukaryota > Metazoa > Arthropoda > Insecta > Coleoptera > Lampyridae > Pyrocoelia > Pyrocoelia pectoralis. Next base: position 9,613,565 of record CM070079.1, read on the forward strand.
TGTGTTGAAGTACGCTATAAATTAAATTAAATTATAAATAAATTAAAACTCGACAAAACCGATATTTACGTCTCCACTGAAAGTTACATATAGGCTCTATCAGAACATCTTATTTTATTACTTTCCCGTGCATATATACGCAGGTGTAGGTGTATACCTAGGTATACATAATATAGGGAAAGTAATGTAATCGAAAAAAAATTGAGATTTTGATGAATCTCGACGTTTTGAGTTCTCCTGAGTCCAAAACCACCATATTTGAAAAATGTATGTCTGAGGGTGCGTAGGTGCGTGCGTACGTTATGGCTGTGGAGCCTAAACTACTAGGCTGATTTTGATAAAATTTAAAACTAAGGCCTATAAAAAAACTTCATCGGTAAAACAAGCTTCTTATCAAAATCGGCCGAAAGGGACCCAAGCTAGGCGCGTTATTTTGGGCACAAACATTCAAATTTTAACCCAAACTCTCTTTGGTGAAAAGTTAGTAGACAGGGTTTTTCGTTTGTTTCTAAATTCCAAATGGCGGCCGATACAGAAATTCTCCAAGTGTTTATTTTTAAGGTCTAGCTCAAGAACCGTTTAACGTAATTAAAATTTGAAAATTAAAAGTTCTAGCCAAAGGATGCGCAGAAGATTTACTTATAATTGAAAAAGAACAAAAATTTAACGTGGCCAATTTATTGGTGCCCAAAGTTGGTCAAAAATTATAAATCGATTTTCTCAAATATCTGCTCCAAGCGTCTTTTTTTTGAAATGTTATACAAATCGTTCATGAAAAACTATTGGCACTACATTTATTTCTTTATTTCCCATAGGGGAAGGGTTATGAATGTTTGAAGTTGAAAATTTAAAAAATTCATCCCTTTTTGCTAACAAAGATGAAGAAGTAAACTGTAGAGTGAAGTAGAGGATATACGACTCTTTTAATCAAGTATAATAAGTATACCGATTAACAAAATATTAAAAATATTTATGACATACACAGCATATTATTTCAGGAGAAAATCAGGAATCCTGTTCTGATTACAACTATACTACACACTACAGGGCGATTCAAAAATGGCGCATAAGTTCTTCAGCACGTTGTAGAGGACGGTTGTTTGAACTATAGAAAAATCAGAAAAAAATATTAGCTGCTACATTTTTGTAGTTACCAACGAAGAAGTAAATTGTAGACTTGGCAACACGGCTGCAGCTATGTAGTACATAAGTAGCTTACATGATGGTAATGTTGACAATCGATGACAGTGACTGATAAAAACATAAGTGTACTTACTTAGATATGGTGATTAAAAGTTTCAAGCATCGAATTTGAAACCTAATATTTCAGGATAATGAGGTGATATGAGCATTTCTTTTTATTACCCACTATGAAAAAATACTTAAATTATTATATGAAATGATGAGAAGTTACAAAATCCGCATGAATTCAAAGTTGAGGTGTCAACTTAACTTCTTCATTTCTCGGCACATTAGCGGCTAAGATTTTTTTTACTATTTTTCCTACACTTATGCGCAATTTTGGAATCACCCTGTATATATTTATTTTTTACTTACAAAAACTATTTTTTTGAGTTATTATCCAAAAAAGTATTTTTTTTTCTTTAATACTGACATAAAAATATTGAAACTAATTATGAATATATCTATGCTTTAAAATATTAAGAAAATTCAAGGAAAAAACGCTTGATTAAATTTATTTGTTCAAAAATTATAAATCATTATTCAACTCTCATGGACTCACATCCGTGAGCTGGAGGGTTGGAGAAATTTGCTTTAAAGATTTGTTTGAGACCCACAATTGCTTGTTTTGCATAATTATACTTTATTATTATCATTTTTGTCTCTTACAACTAAATTAATGTAGTCAGTTATTGGGTTATTGATATTTTGGATGGGCGGAAAAGTATTGTTTCAATTTTCTTACGATAATTTTTGAAATAATTTACCAAACTGACCAAATAAATCTATCAATGTTTTAATATTAGTCCTTACCTATTGTTTTAAAGCGTTAATTTTAAACAAAGTGTCGTACCAATTAATGATAGAATTTGCAACAAGAGACTATTTGCCGCCCCTTGAAGGTACTTTACGCTTTAAATGTTTAACGAATTGGTTATTTTGAAGTAAGAGGTGTCAACGAAAAAAGGAAGACACTTTTTAAAACAGTCAGCAAAAACATAAGAATTTCAGCTTGAAATGACCTCATTTGGGGAGCTTACATTCTTTCCGTCTTTATCAAGTTTGCGTGGACGTTAACTAATTACCTTCTCCGTTGCAAAAAAAAAAAAACAAAAGAAATTAAGCACTGAATACCGGCCCATCCAAAAATTGTGAAGGTTGCTATAATATCTAATTTTAACAACGAATTTTAATCAATTTTGGAGCTAGTGGAGAACTGTTGAGAGTTAATTATAAATTAATATACTTGCTGTGGTATAAGAAAAATGAGTTTAACTAAATAATCGATAATGATAAGTTATCGAATTTTTGGGTAAAGATAGGGGTCATTAAATTGAAATAGGTTACTGTATAATTTATTAGAGGTAATTATATTGCTTAATACATTAGAAAAATTCGTTACTAAATAGAATATACTTAAAAAGCGATTAGGAAGCATCAAGATAAAGGATATGTAAATGATTAACCCTATTGATATCAGTGATTATCGGTAGATAAAATCGGCAATGAGGGTGTGATTGGGCAAAGCACCTGCGAACTAAATTACAAAATAACTAAATGTTCTATCAAATTAAATGCCACCAAACGATTTATATTTAGGCCACCTGCGTGAGAAAGTGCTTCATATTTTTTATGGAATGTCTAGGTTACATAAATCGTAGGTATTGGGACAATGTTGCACCTGTATCAACCCTAAACATCGCAGTATTAAACCGCCTTGGTAGGAAAAGGAATATAGAAAATCGCACCTGCGCGATAATCATAATTTCTCACCTTAATACAACATGACAGTTTTAGAACAACTACGATAAATGTTTGTTATACATTATATACGTTAATAACCAAAATATTCAATAAATAACAAAATATCAACCCTTCACGTCGTAAAATTAGCACGTGTGGTCGTCGTCCTGATTCGCCGTATTAAAAACTATTAAACTTTATCGAACCCCGTCATCTATAAATATTTGTTTTCTTAAACTAACTTTTAAGAGCCCATTTGGTGAGTTTACGGTTGTTCGCCATAAACATAACGGGGAAATTTTATGCACTACTGAATAGTATTTTGCGGTCGCTGCAAAATTTTGCCTGAAGGTAGATAATAAAATCATATATTGAAGTTTATGGCGGATAAAGTTTTATAAGTAAGTAAGTATATGGGAGAATATTTGCTTGTCGCCTCCAGTTACTGACCCTCCCGTTAAACCGCATCTCGCCCTTGATCGCAGAGATATATGAAATTAACCAATCTTTCTTAAATAGCAATTTACCTTTTTAAACACGAAAGACGAACTACCATGCAATTAAATTTTTAGTGTCTCTTCCTTGATACCTTGTATCATCGTGGCGCTTGCGATTTATGACAATCGTGCATGCTAACAATGGAAACAAATAACGCTTGCTAGGTATGTACTTATTGGATCTCTATGGGCACATGCCGTGCCAACCCCAAAATGTATCGATTCTTTCTATATACAATATATTGATGCGGTTGAACAAAAACCACTCATTCGAATGGTGCTTTTCTCTTGTGGAGAATAAGCGTCGAAAAACAAGTTAAAAATATCAAAATACCAGAAGTGGTATCAATAAATATTATAATAAAGTGATCGTATTCCGTCGAAATAAAATTTATAGCGTTATAACCGCATAAAATCTTAATTGCTTCACGAGAAAAGTTACAAACAACAAAATGTATTTGGTCGTAAAGGAAGTATGGTGACCGACAGGCATACAACATCGTACATTGTTTATATGAGCCACCTACCAATGGATTCTAAATCAAAATGTATGTTTAACATCTCGCAACATTTCCAATACTCTGCTTTATTATACATACCTTGAATTTATTAGTTGCGTTTCACATTTATTCATATTTGTACAAAGGCACACACGAATTCGAATATCAATATTTTTCATAAGGTGTCAGATTCTTTTGAATTTTATTATTATTAGTTTCTCATTCGTACACTCCTCAAATATTGCTATTTAAAGCAGCTATCTTTCATACCTTTTTCTATTAAATTGTGAAAAATAGTTTCAAATCACACTGTAAAGTACCGATCGTACCCATACAATTATTTGGTGCCAAAATATGCACTCTCACTCTAATTTATATGCAATTTAAGCTTTAAATGATCAAGACTGTGGTTACAAAACCAAAAACTTGAAATTATAATTATAATTATTATTTATGTGATAACCTTTCTGACATTATTCCATTTATAGTGAACTGCAAAAGGATATTACTCTTTTGCTTAGGAAAAGTAAGAATTTGGCTATATTAAAAGCTGGTTAAACAATTATTCAACGCTGTCAGTTCAATACAGTCTCCTAATGTGTTTAAAAAGTATCAAGTCATCTGCCAAATAACAACATTTGTGTGTATTTCTAAGTCTTCAACTATGTCACCAAAGAACAAAAATAATAACGGTCCCAAAATTGAACGCTGAGTTACTCCGGAATGTGTAGCAACACCACGAGAAAAGTTGTTTTTGTATTTAGCGATTTGGGAATGTTGCTTCAAATATGACACGAGTTTTATACGAAATGGCTTATAAACGAGTTATTTTTCTACTTTACGCTTTTTTGTAAAATGTAATTTAGAAATCAAGGGAATTTTGTGGAAGCTGGCAAAGTTTTCAGAATTCAAGAAAAGCGGCTAAGGAAAAAATAATTTGCCTTTTGAAATGTTATATCGTAAAAATAAATCCGGAAGGCCCTAAAGCGAAAAAGAGTTACAATATACTCTTCCAAAAATACGAGCTTTAGCTACAAATACAATAAGTAAAATCACTGGTAAAATTCTTTTAAAAGTGCGTACTGTATACATAGCCAAAAAGTCTAAAATTACTGCTTATATCAGAAGCTGACGGTGGAATATGACCATAAAAATAACTACGCACTAATTATATTGTCCACAGATGCTATTTAATATAATTGCGATTCAATTATTGCGCCCATTCCTCCATGATCACTGAAAGAAATTTGCTGCACTTCGGTCTAAAAATACAACCACAAACTCTTTCTTTTGATTTTTCAAAAATTGGCGCTGTATCAGTGTTCAAACTGGCATCAATGTTGATGAAATTGCCATGTTCCTTAGGTGAACCCATCGCTCACTGCTGTTTCTGGAGGTGAAGAGCCGTCTAAATGGCTAATCGTGGCCTAAACTTGTCGACGTTAGAATGCCACGAAGACTGCAAGAAGGCCATAATGAAATAAAACCACACAACCAGACCCCTTACTTTACCGTGTAATTAAGTAAAAAACGTAATTATCGGTTATAAAATTGGCGACATGTTTCGGGAAAAATTATTATTATTATTATATTATTTGCGTTTCATCGGATCATCATGACTTCTTTGTAACCTGGGTTCTCTCTTTTAGAGAACCCCTTTAGTTTTATATCAAAATTTGTGCGATTTATATAATATTAGTATTTCGCTATTTTATAACCTTAATTTTACTCCCCTCAGGTAAGCTTGTTTTTATGATGGTTTTTTGTACTGATTGTTGTTATTCTAGCTTTACTTTAATGTCATACTACTTATTATAAGTATAATTACGTTTTTTACTTAATTACACGGTAAAGTAAGGGGTCTGGTTGTGTGGTTTTATTTCATTATTCCATTCACCCCTTTGAGATCTTTCGGATTCCTTCAAGATGAAGAAGGCCATGTTGAGAGAATCTTAATAAAAGAAAATTGAGGTCGCACAAATGCTTGGGCCTCAATATCTGAACCTCGGCTTACCATTGTTTATGAACCCAATTCACACAAAAATCTCTTTATAATTAGTATTACAGAGGCTATACGAAAGTATGGAATATTCTACATATACATACAGGGTGGGCCATTGAAAAGGTAACACGCCTGTTTTGGGACACTTAGACAAGTTTCTTAAAAAAACGCTCGGACACGTCGATTTTCTATTTTTGGGGGACAACTTTTGATGTCAAATTTGACTTTGTCAGGTCAACCCGCCTAGCCTCAGCAACCCCTAACTCAAGAATTTAAATAGGGAAAGGGTGTCGAGCGACCCCTCATTTGAAGCGTCTTTTAATTCTCTATTCGACACTATGACCGAATAGTTTTATTCAATTTTTTTCCACCCCCATGAAAAGCACCCTCTAGATTAACTAAGGTGAGGGTGTTGTATAGGAAAAATCCCGAAATGTGCCGTTCAAAAGATCAAAGGTGGCGTGTTTCAGGATTTTCCCTAAATAACACCACCACCTTAGTTAATCTAGCTAGAGGATGCTTTTCATGGGGGCGAAAAAAAATTGAGTAAATCTAATTTTCATTTATACTGTCGAATAGATAATTAAAAGACGCTTCAAATGAGGGGTCGCTCGACTCCTTTTCCCTATTTAAATTCTTGAGTTATGGGTTGCTGGGGCTAGGGGGTTGACCTGACAAAGTCAAATTTGACATCAAAAGTTGTCCCCCAAAAATAGAAAATCGACGTGTCCGAGCGTTTTTTTAAGAAACCGGTCTAAGTGTCCCAATACAGGCGTGTTACCTTTTCAATGGCCCATCCTGTATGTACTCGTATATCTCGGTAAAACTTTATTTCTGAAATAAAGGTTGTCTAGTATTTAGTTCTTGATTACAGGAAGATATTTAGTTAGTGGTTTCTTCAAAAATAAAGGAGCAGCGAACATCATTACAATTTTTTTAATGACAAGTTACCCCTATATTGTAGATACTCATTTGATAGAGATGCTTTTTCAATGATATAAAACTTAAATACCATTTTCTAAAACTGCCCTAGAAAATAACTATTACTCAGCTAGTTTTTGAGAAAAAAGCGGAAAAGTGATGGTAGGTAGAGTGATGTTGCGGGGAAAGACAAACTAATCTTTTTCAAACGGGATACCATGCTCGTTTTGGACATTGTCGAGTATCTAACTTTGAAAACGGTTGGGATATAATGTATGGTCCAAAAGTTTCGTCTAAGTTTTCTCCTGGCGAGTTGCATCATCCTTTGGACAACCCAGCGTTGATTTATCTAATTTTTCCTATCAAAATTTTGTCCTCAAACTTCTTTTTGTTCTTTAATCTCACATCGTCAGGAACATTTGCGTAATCGTCCGTGTAGAAACCATCATTTCCCTTCATCTCAGAGTTCGCCAAAGTGAAACATTTTTCGGCCTCCATCACGATCAACCTGTTGACAAAATGCACTGACTTCAACGCGCGGCAAAATCTCGGAACTCTTTCTCACTTAGCCTCTCTGTATTTTGGAGGAGCTTTTCTCCTTTTCCGGAAGACAACATTGTCTCCTGATAGGGTCCCAAACACCGTAGTCTTTCCAATAAGAAATCTCCTGGCCAGTTTTCGCTGATTCCAATTCTGTGTTTAGCTGCTTGAATGAGCCTCCCCTCTCTTAATTGGTTCAAAACCAGCGGCCGACCGTTTTTTGGCAAGTTTATACATGGTACATGGTAAAAAACTTTTGCATTACTTATCTAGATGACATGATGATGACATTTAATTTCCATGACCACTTGATTAAATGCATTTTTTCACTCAATCAAACCAGGTGAATTTTTTCTCAAAACTTTTGGACCATACGTTAGTAATGGGTGTGCGTTCTATATTCTGTTGAATAACCAACAATTGTAAGATTAAGACGACCGTTTCAGTGTTGAAAAAGCCATGATAAGACACATTGACACGTCAAGTACCTCGGAAGTCGTCTTTACTCTTACTGACTCTGCCTGTGGAAGCTTCCGCTCTGAAACTCATCAATTGGTTTACAATGTTTATCGTCATCGGACTGAACATTCCCCTAAACCACTATAAATAAATTCCCCAAAGCAAGATATCTATGAGAAGAACACGATGGATAGGAAATGGAAGAGCGGATACCAACCCATCTATCTTTAAACGTTTTGTTATGGTATTGCTACGCACCCGTTGAATAACGGGAGGGTGTACCATTTCATAATTCAAACAGAGCCTTGAAGTTAACGCCTAACTGTAATGATGCATACAGTCTCGACACTACCACTGAAACTTTAAAGTTAAAGCGTGCTAATGTTTCAGCTTTTGTTCTTCCCAAAAATCGAGTTCGTATATTAAATTTGTATAGAAACTCATTTTTCTGTTGGAATTCAGGGAGTTGAAACACTCATTACAACCATTTCCTCTCTCTCTTATGACTTAATTTCTTAACGGAGCGACGTTTTTCACAGTACTTTTACATCCGGTTACCTTAATTCTGGATAATTTGTTCATACGAGCAACTTAAATATTGTGGTCAAATAAGAAAATAATTCCTGCGCTTGGTGAAATGTATAATGTAAAGAAGAAAATTACAGATTGCCTTCTGAAATTCCTTCGATAAACTGAAAATGTTATTCGACTGTTTAGAGCTTTAGAGCACGGTGTAAATCCTGACTCTTGGAACCTTCAACAATTTTTTTTAGGTTCAATTGGTAGGAGTGATACCAATTGAACCTAAAAAAAATTTTTGAGGGTTTCCAAGAGTCAGGATTTACACCAATAAAGGAAATAGGAATAACAGGAAAAGCTCTAAACGTTCTTTGTATTAAAAATTGACATTAATAATAACACATTTCGTAGCAGCGACTGGTTTGGACTTTGTAGCATAATACTGCAACAAAGTAAGAAAAGAACTGTAAATTATCTGGCAAAATGTCATTTGTGTGCAATTATCTGAAGGCTAACACAACAACAATAAATACGATAAAGGTGAGATTTCCCATATCGTATTGTATCCACAAGAAAAAGAAAAGTAACTGTACTGTTTAACTTTAGAGTTGAAGATTTCTACCTACGTGTTGTAGGTCTTAAATGAGGCTACAAATGTTAATCTTCATATTTTTACAATATATAATGTAAAGTAGGTAGGTATACTTAAGAACATTAAATATCGCTAACATGTGAATGGAAAAGGTAAATTTATTACAGGAGTTACTGTATTAACATTACTTCGAATAATAAAAATTCATACCTTAATAATTTTATTTTTATGTATATTTCGCAAATAAATTATACGGAAATAAAAAAAATCAGGAATGGTGAATTATGTTGCAGGAGCACATACTATGTATGTAATCTATAGAGCTGAACTAATGTTACCTGTATATGGACAGTATTTAACATCCCCATAATTATTATTTACTGATACTTCCACGTTTTAATCGATTTTGCTTTAGATAATGTCTTGGTGGTGTTATGCTTAGTATGGGGTTTGGAAAAATCATAAATCTTGATAGTAATGGACGAAAATGTTCAAGGCCGGAGAGTGCATTAATTTGTAGTAATCTATTCTAAGTAGAAAAAATGTTAATGCCTCCCCCGTTCACGAAAGCATCATATTAAGAAATCCAATCGCCTGATTCTACATTGAAAAAGTGATCCAACATCACCACGGATTGAAGAGGTGCTCCAAACCCTATCGTTTATGAAGGCTATGTCAAACCCTCTACTAAAATTAGATTAGTATGAACAGATAGATTTTTGATAGGCTATAGCGCAAGAATTCATCATTTCTATGGACTAATTTAGGCAATGCCAATGATTGCCAAGGGTGTATTGAATTCAATTTTTAATCTTCCATTTGAACTAATCAAAATTTTACGCCCAAATTCCTATCCCTATCCCTATGAATTCAGTTTATGCATAATTCCCCTTCTTTCAACCGTAGCCAAAAATTTTATTAAATGAACCGATATACCCTCAAGAGTTAAATGCTTCCACCGAAATAGATATTTGAATGGTAGGTATCCTGATGAGAATTTGACTCATAAAATGAACATCACTAACAGTAGCGTAGCGAGGGATGTCGCGACAGCGATAGTCTCCAACAGCCCCCCATAGCCCCGAAGGTTGTAATGACCAATTTAGAAATGCCTGTACTTAATTAGTGTATCAACGCACTGAAGTAATCATACAAAATCATCTACCCAAAAATATAAGAAACATTTTATATTTTAGCGGCTCAAAAATTCACGCATGGAAGAGTTTTGTAGTGTAATAGAACATCTTAAACCTAATAGGCCTCATAGACAATATTTACCCATACGTCATATATTCACTAGCTACGACCCTGACCATGAATAACAAGGTTGTACAGATACAGGGTGAGTTGGGTACTTATCCAAATTCTTAATCGAATGAGAACAAATTATATTTACGTTGTGGCCAAAAATTTAACTCTACCTACACGTTACACATGTGGGTAATTCGTCATTTTACTCCATCATCACATTAATAAATATTAAGAGGGAGACGTACTTTTTCCATGACAAGAGTCCTAGACTCAAAAATGGAAGCATAGATATTTCAAAAAATGTTTTTAATTTTTTACAATGCCAATAGATCAGGGTATACATCGTAACAATTTAAAAATGTGATGGTGACACCAACTTCACACCGATTTCCTGGTGAAAGTGAAACAACTTCGAATGGCACACGGATTAACAAAACCGAAATGGTTTATAACGGTGTAAAACTCTCCCCATTTAATGTTGGTGTAATATTGGCATTTCATTGTAAATATATTCGTAGAATATTAATATACAATATTGTCACAATATTAAACTGTGAACGATTTTACATGGCTAAATATTACTAACCGATATTATTTGAATATTGAGGAAATATTTATTCAATATTGGCCCATTATTGTTTTGTAATGTGTTCCAAAATAGTAGGACAGAGGGTGGGCCACCCCTAACTGCTCCTAGGGACTATTTCCCAATGCGCAGCGCCTGCGCCGCTCCATGTACCTACTCTTATGGCTCCTTCCACAGGAACCCATTCACTTCGTGTAGACTCAGAAGAGATAAGTGATGCTGACAAAAAGTTTTGCTTCAAATAGGACTCGAACCAATGATCGCCCGGTTAGAAAACCAGCCATGATGCCACTGAGCTATGGAAATTTATATAATTTGGGAATTTAAAGTTAAACACTATAAAATATTGAGGAGGGCGTGCATATTATATTTTGATTATTTTGATACCTCTAAATCGGCGAAAATTAATATTCAACGGATTTTGAAAAAGTATCATAACGTTATTATTTGTGAATATTTTTTTCATGTAGCCTAAATACAGGGTGTTTCCTAAGTAATCTAAAATATTATATGGAGCGCTTCATCACTCAATTTTAAGACGAAAAGTTCATATAAACATGTGTGATAAGTCTTGTCGTTAATGAGATACAGGGTGTTGAATTGTTTGTAATAAATCAGCTCTGATTGTATTTGAAATTAATTTTTCCTGGTGACAGTGGTGACGCTACTGGTTTTTAGAAGTAATACGAAAAACATGCTTATTCTAAGTGGTCTTTGGAGTAACATTAAACGTACAAGATCTTCAAAATCGTATCATACAAGGCTGTAATGTTATTCGTAACAATCCTGGTATCTTCGAACGTATTCGGCAATCAATTAGACATCGAGCAGATGCTTGCATTTTAGCTGCAGGTGGACATTTTGAACATTATTCTCTTACTATTTTTTCTTTATGTTTAACACATATTGTTGCTTCTAATAAAATAATAAAACACCCTGTATCTCATTAACAACAAGACTTATCACACATGTTTATATGAACTTTTCGTCTTAAAATTGAGTGACGAAGCGCCCGATATAATATTTTAGATTACTTAGGAAACACCCTGTATATCATTTTAAATATCCAATGATATTGAAAACACGGTATTGTTATGTTATTAATAAATAAATATTGACTTTATATTGTATAGTAATATTTACTAAATATATTGCTTAAATATCGATTTTCAATGTTTAGTAGTATTGTACACGCAATATTGGTATTAGATACATTATTATATGTACAATATTTGAATTTACATTGAATAGCAATATTGATTAAATATTGTATTTCCAATATGTGTATAATATTACAAAAAATATTCACCCCATATTGGTTGCAGTTCAACAATACTGCTCCAATCTCTCTATATTGTGCCAATGTTCCGCCAAGCTACCGTCAATATACGGTGCTACATGGGTCTACGAAATCGTATATAGCCCAGGAGTTTTAATGTATGGCGCGGAAGTGAACAATGTAAAATTGACATTTAACGCAATTGTTGTATATGATGTTCTGAATAATATATCAAAAGTCCGCTAACTTTCCGTGTGCGCTTCCTACGAGGCAGGTTCAATAAATACACGTTCCAGCGCTGTAGCACGAATGTTATTTGTGCTATAACAGCTGAACCTTGCGTAAGACGGCCGTTGGTAATGTAGGTGTCTACTGTGGCAGTACACTCCTGACATTCGTAGAATACGGAGTCATTGTGCGCGTTTCAGTATGGCAGGTCGTCGTATCGTTGAAGCGTCCAAGACCAATCACCGTCACCGAGCAATAATACAGTTTTTACACGTTGAGGGCAACACCCCTGTTGAAATTTATCGGAGATTGCAAGCTGTTTATGGTATTACCGCACCCCGCTTACAGTCCGGATCTGTCACCCTGTGACTTCCATATCTTTAAACCATTGAAGAAGGCACTCAAGGGACAGCGATTCCACTTGGACGCTGAAGTTCATCAGACAGTTTTGACTGGAAAAATGTATAAAACTGCGACTCACGACGAAATGAATTGATGTAGAATGCTGTTTTTGCTGTCGTACGATAGAAAAAATGCTCAGATATTATTGTGAGCGGTACGTTAAGTTATTAAATCAACTTTTCGGTTTCACGTTATAATTGAGCTTTATCTCGAAAACCATTCAAATACATCACAACATAACAGTGCTAACCTGTAAATAATTTGGAAGGCACTAAGCATCAGAAGATGGTCGGAGGGTTGCTCAGTGCGCGGTCTTATTCAATGGTAATTTAGGTATCGCCTGGTTATAACAAATGGCCCTTCGTTCATTCAAATAGTCAGTCACAGTATATGCCAACAATGAATTTTTCAACTGCCGCTACGATCTTGACTTCCAAAAAGGAGTTTTGAAGGTTTTTTCCACAGCTCTTCCTTTACTTTGTCTCTGTAATGCTCATCGCATCCTGTAATAGCGTTGACTGAATTCGTTCAGTCAACGGTAATAGCGTGTAGAATACAGAGCATTTCTTTTCGGAAAATGTGAGCTCCCCTTTCGATTTCCTTGATAGGGTTCACCTGTCGTGATGCATAGCTAGAGCGAAGACACCACATTTGAATAGTTGTTCAATCGTCGAAGAAGTCGACATAGTCATTGAGCGGTGATTGGACCAGAAAAAGAGTGGCGACAATAGTCAAGAAGAAACACGGAAAGAATGACAATATAAGAAAAAGGTGGGATAGTTGAGAAAACGATGAAGGGAAGCCGTTCAAGAAGAATAATAAGGATTGGAGAAGAAAAGCCCAAGTGATACGGATATGGGAAGGAATAACAAAGCTCTGTTCCTGAGGGCTTGCCAAAGCTTATAGAAATGATTACGTCTAACGTTTGATTATTTTCATTGCCATACTATCGCTATGAAGACTGCTGCTGAATAGAAATGGTTCTGTCTTTTGTCCTCCTACTTTTCTCGTGAAGGTGTAAACTACAAAAACCTCTTTGCGTTGCTTGGTTGAATGAATGAACGTGAAGTAATTATACAGCAATAGTATGAATGGAACAAATTGTTGACACGCGAATGAAGCCATTGAAAGTGTAACAGCATTAATTAGTAAAACGTGGGGAGGGTAATCGATCACATTTCAATGTTATTAAATAATAATATCAATATAGTAAGAACGTAGTAGAGCTTTCAAACTGAAATTGAAACTATTCAAAAGGGTAACAAACATTATGTAAAAATGTGCTGTTGTAGATTTTCTATTAACATACAAAGAAGTTGTATTGTACCTACCTGCCTCCATTATAACTTTGCGGACTGATTTCGTATCCTGCTGGTTTTACTTGCCTCTCAGTGGAAGACTAATGGAAGTCAATAAGAAACTACTTAAGTAAATACGATAAAAGATAACCGCACACTGTGACTATCTGCCGACAGAGAAGATGTTATATGTAATTAATTCAAAATTTGAAAAGAACGTCTTGTATCACGTCGTGGCAAATTTTAAATTTCATTTTAAAGCACAAATTCCTGTTTACCGCTGAATTAAATATATAAAATATATAGAGGTATAGTAATAAAAGGAAAGTTTTTAATATAAAATTATAATTTTATTGGCGTCTCGTGAAGATGAAGAAGTCCGGGGGAGTCAGATCGAAACGAAGCGTGTAATATAATAATTTGTCAAACCGGAATTCGGTGGCAAAGTGCAAATAGAACAAAAGGAAGAAGAATTTAAATACAATTGAAAATTTAATCAGTTAGGGAATTAATGAATGAAATGGTGCAGAGTTGAGTTTAAACGAACCGACCCTGTTTTTGTCGAGAAAACAAGATTGTTCAATTAACTACCGCATCTCATTTAGACAGTAAACTCCTTCTTTCTTTAGTTATGCGCTTCACCCTTCTTTTAGCAACTACCACCTGTTGAAGTGGTAATTAATTTAATTTACGGGATCACGGTCGGTGGCGTGGCGCGCGCACGGGTACTAATAGCACCCACGTTGCCTCTTAATGAGCCAGTAATAAAGCAATCTGCGCGGGGACCGAGTTGTGCAAATAAAATTACAGACATCACCGTAGTCGACGCCGTCGTCGTCTTTATATTACATTATATTAAAGGAACGGGTACCTGGAGAAGCATCGCAATAATGAACTTCGTGACCCTTCCGTACCAACATTAAAATTGTATTAAGGGCGTAGCGGAAAAATCTAGTTCTCGAATATACGTGTACGCTACAGTAACCACGACTTTTAGATCAAAGTGCGGGATAAGAGGAAACACGTCATGTGTGCTAGAGAGAAGCGGGCGCCGGAATTGCGGATGCGAAGATGTTTCGTTCGTAAAGGCAATAAGTCCGGGTTCTCTTGAGAAAAGAAAACGAGAAGAAATAAAGTCAGGCTGGGGAGAATGCATGAGGAATTATTCCCGAATCAGCTCAAGCGAGCGAGGGAGCTTAAGATGGGGGGGTTTGAGACGCGCACACAAATCACCAGAGGAAATATATTATAATAAAATGAGATGTAGTACAGTCCACACAACATCTCTACCTTTCTTATTATTACATTTAGAAATGCCTTTCTTATTCGAGCTCCAATTTTCTTTATTTCAAACTTTTAGCATACGTAACTTAATCCTCCTTTTTTCCTCTAAATCATCTACGTTACGTTTCATTAATGAACTGACGTTTTTTCTAATTAATTGGTTTTTAAACATACAAAGAATAATTGATATTTGCTATTTGTATACCGATCACTCCTTCTCCACTGGATTAACAACATCATTTCCGAAAACACTAAGTCATAGTAAAGTTAATTAAACATAAACATCTCCCAAACCATATAACAAAGAATTATTTTTCCCGAGAATAGTACACTACGAGACTGTAAGACTCCTGAAAGGTGACTTTATGAACATTATTGGTTATCAACTGAAGATGGCTGAAAAAAGTGGAGGAGGGGGTTGGTAACTTGTATAGAAAGCGTAACTCAAAATATTGATGATGAAGAAGTTGAGCACGTTTCGACCTCAATGGATTTGGTAACAACCGAAACATCCGCTTTTTGGAAGAATTTAAAACACACTTAGTTCACCAGAGGGAGCATCAAACGGTAATCAATTAGTATTTATTTATTATTTCTTATGTACATGTAGGTAATGTTTTAACAAAAGATTCGTTGGTAACGTACCTTAATACATAAACAATTTACTTTCCTCCATACAATTCCTCGACCACCTTCCTTCTATTTAACACCTCCTTCATCCAGTCCTCTCCTAGTAAGCGCTTCCTTTTTCTCCCTTCTGTTCGCAGCTCTTCTTTCTTTCTCCTCTCTCCAATACCTATTGCCATTTTCCTCATGGCCACACTTAAACCGAGCTATCATCCTCTTCACCGCTAAGCTTTTCCCTCCCCTTAATTTTTCCGGCATTTTTTCCGTCACCAACTCTCTATACCCTTCATTATATCTTCCATCCCCTATTTTCGCTCTTCTCTCATACACTTGGGTGTCCTCATCCCTTCTTACTATATCCTCCACTATGTTTCTCCCCTATTCCTGTTTCATCTCCACTTCCTCCATTGCGTACCCTCCCCTTTCATCAATCTCCTCTCTTCTTTTCCAAAATTTTATTTTCGGTCTCCTCACTCCTTCAACTCCTTCTCTTTTGTCAGACGGTAATCAACCCGTACCATTTTTGGAATTTCAATAATCACCAGATTTGCGTTTCGACGGCACCTGAATGGTTCTTTAAGCATGCTGTGCGATAGATTTAAATTTTTGCTGTGAAGGCGCTGTGATATCCAATTATATAGACAATTTAAGTTGAATGTACTGTATTTCACTGCAATATTGCTCATGGAAGCCAAAACCATTCAACAGACAGTTAGAGTCTAACACCATTTAGTTGTTGCATCTCTCTTGACAGCTACAGAATTTGTCATGTAATGCTATTAACTATTATCGTATATGCAACGGTGTAATAGCACAATAGCACGAGTGGCAGATAGGGGTACGGCCGAAGAGAACTTAAGACAGAGGCTCCTCGCTTATGTGCACGGTGAACATAACACCCTAATTCAGCCAAGAGCTTACCCGGAGTTCCACGACGCCATCGGGCCATGTCGGGAAACCATGCACTGACTTGAAGCAGTCAGGTTGGCGGAAGTGGTATTGGACGAGACCAAGAGGTAAAAAGCTCATCAAATAATCTAAATTGTAAGGGCAAGAAGACCGATGAGGTGATGCTTAGCTAAATAGTAGATCAGCGATTACCGACTCTAACCTAACTAATCGGCACACGGACGGGGGAGAACCTTTCTAAAGTAAAGAAGAGACAAGGTCAACTGTTGATTATCCTGGTGCATTTGGTGGTATACAGGAGAAGAGGAAATAAGTGTCCTGTGCATTACTTTTCCATAGAAATGGCAGGAAATCGCGAGGATTATTGATTTCTCGTCCCTATCGTACCTAGAACACCATTATTTACGCCCTACTTTACTAGTTAGTAACCTCTTCTCTTATTCAGTATATCTCCTTAATTAACTGTAGCCTCCCGAGTAGTAGTTTCCCCACGATTTACTTACTTTTTTTCCGCGCCTCCGCTTAAATTCTCCTTAAGTAACACTGTACTTTAATGGCTGGACCACCCAGAACATACGTTCAACTCTTCCTAACACGAGTAACACGAAACGTTACCCAATTCTTTATTCGATTATGTCAGTTTTTGTTATTATACGTTAACCTATATTCTCAGAGCACAGTCAATGCACAGTACGTCCAAAAGGCTCGATTTGCAAAACTGTTCCTTGTTCAGGGATTCTCAAGTTCCTGCTTCAATTTTGTTTGTAGCTAGAACCAAGTTGAAATTACTGTGATACAATCTAATTTCTGAGACACCTACACAAAATCATCATCTCCAGCTTTCTAAGATCACATTGCCATCAGATTACGCAAAACACAGGAAAGATCCTTAAAGAAAATGGTAAACTTATCATCGATGGTATTATCATAGTGTATTCAGTGGCGGATTTAGGGTGGGGGTGGGAGGCTTTAAGGGCTAGTGCCCAGGGCGGAAAAAATTAGGGAGCGGCAAAATTACGGGGCACCAAAATTAATTGAAGAAATCTTTTTGAAAAAAATTGAAAAACAATGGAAAATAAAATTGAAGTAGTCAATACGAGCTATTATTTTACGTGATAAAAATCCCAAACATCGTTTACGTTGCACATTCAGAGTATTCAGTCGGGCTCATTTAATGATGATAATCAGATGGATTAGGTATCCCATTTAGCCACAGGCTTTCTAAGATTTTGGATGAAAAATAACCATAAATTGCTTTTGCCGCTTCTCGTCGTCCAGATGTAGTACTTACTTATGTTTTATTATTTTATTAATTTGCAATACGCCGAAAATGAAATAAATTCTATTTATTTTTAATAAAAAATGTTTTCTGGACTTCAGACTTGCATAAATAAGTTCTATTCCTGTGGTGAGGGATGTGATGGGGCGGCACTTTTCTTGTGTCCCTAGGGAGCAGAAGCATAAATGCGCCTCTGAGTGTGTTATTAATAAAAAGGCAGAAGTTTAAACATTTGATGAGACAAAATATCACAAAACCAAAAAAATAGTACTTGTTGTACTTGATGCTACCATTATTTCAATTTGTTCACCGTGCTTATTCCACAATCCAATATGTGGCATAATCCAATGGGCGAGCCATCTACAATAGATGACACATCTGTATTCCTTTCATTAATTGTTAGTGGTTCCACCACGTATCCTACTTGTAAACGATTTTTACTCTTGTTTGGGATATGGGTACAACGTTATTATTTCAATATAACGACGGTAAGGTCGTCTGTATTAAGAATCGTATTACTATGTTGGTTATTCGAAAGAGAAAAACCGGAAAATTTTCATTTTTAATTAAATTAAGTTTAAAATTACATTGCAAAATTTATATCGCCTCCTAGATTAAATAAAATTTATAAAGAGAAAAGCATGCAAAAATATTTCCTGGCAATACAAAAAAGAGAGTTAAGAAACTTTTTTTTCATGGAAAAACACCACAGCATTCATTAATTAATCTAATTAAAGTAAGTTATGTTATGATAATAACAGAAGTTGCTTCAGTATAATTTTTTTTAATTAGTAAATCGGAATACAAAAACATTGTTAATCCTTTCATCAATTTTAAAAACAAAAGGAGCGCTTTTTTCCTCATTTTAAATGTAATTTACAGCTCAGTATTTTTCCTCTGCACAACATTTTGAGTAGGTGAAGTGCAGCTATTATTAGATTTTAAAGAGAACGGATTAGTATGTAGCGGAGTATAATATTTAGAATTTAATCTTCTTTAAATTATAATGTGTAATTTAAACATCTATTCGTTGGCAGTAACTTCATGGAATGCATTAATTCTCTATAGATATATAAAACGAACTTCTTTACTGTGAGAGATAGATTAATCAAATAGGGTACAATACATTACATTACAATCCGGAGCACTACGTTTCCAGCATGAAAGGCTTACATATTGAAAACACGTTGCCTGCTGGAATACTGAAAAGCATCGTAAAAAGCTGAACCAAATCCTACGAGATTCAAGAAGCTACAGAAAGAGACACGTATACAGCAAAACAAATTTTTATCACGGAGGCATCCTCATCAATCAATCCTGTTTTTTTTCCTCTTTTTCTATCTGGTTTGCTCCCTTGATGGCTTTCTTTGCTATTTTCAGTGGTGTGAGCAAGCTTTCCACCCCCCCAAAGCACATCAGTTTCACCCTCCCGCCTGCCGACTGACGACGACGCTTTTGGGATGGGGTAGCGCGTGTGGATATTACGAAGCGCTGGAGCGTCACATGTGCTTACCGGCGCCAGCCATTACTTTGGATCAACTCAAATGGAGACTCATTTTATATGCAAAACTTCCTAAAAAATTCTTAATACACTTTTTCCAAGTACGTAACACTTTTCTTAAGAAACAACTGTGGTTGTACAAGGGATGCTTTTCACAAATTAATTGCGATAATGCCACATGAGGAAACGTGACGGAATTGCACGTTAAATAAATGTTTTAAATGAGCGAAAAATGGAGTGCGACGAAACCGCTTTGATATAGAAGTGAAATAAAACAGCGAGGATGCGCTAATGTCCGCGGGTAATAACCCTTGAAAAAATATATAAATTATGTGCTACGCGTTCAAAAACTTTTCGGTTACTTTTAGTTAAAATTCCTTGTTTGCTTAAAAGAAGAAACTCTTAATTCACATTTGCACGATTAAACCGACTTAAATAACGCGTAAATTATAAATAGAAAACACGCGAGGATGATAAAGAAAATGGCGGAATTCTTAATTACAAGTAATAATAAAAGAAGCGTCCGCTTATAAATGACGCTATAAATGGAAGTGAGATGCTCCACTGACCGAATTAATTAGTAAACAGGAGGAGCGAGAAAATTAGGGGAAACGCAATGTCAAGGTGAAGAAACACGGAGTGGGGAATTAAAATTCTTTAACTAATGAGAGCATCGTGTAGGAGGGTAAGTAAGGGCATCGTCCTGACACTGGTAGTGGAAGGATTTGCATAAGGACTTGTAGGGATAGGTCAAGATTTCTCGAAACAATCATTTATTAAACTTAACTATTTGCTATAATTAAGCTATGAAAATTTTACGAGTTATTAACGATAGTTTAATTGATTGTTAAACACACGCTTTATTTAATTACGTGTCGCGCAATACAACTTCTCTAACTTGTTTTAATTTATTTATTCACATGTATCGAGAAACCTTCAGAAATTCGATTTTCCGCTTTCCGACGGAACCGCGTTTCGTTGAGTTAATTTGGTTCGGAACGTTAACGTTTATTATTAATTTTATCTACAAATTTCATTCAGTGCTTAACCGTCGGATCATCTTTAGAAATTTTTACTAATCTGCCGATATATTTCATTTACTGTTTTTGAAAACATCTAGAGATTTTAACCGTCGTTTATGATCGAAAACCATTTTTAAGGTTTTTTATCTGTGAAAATGGCGATCTTCATAAGATTCATCGGACCTTGTGTGCAATGAAAAAGTCAGAATACTTAAAGGTGTATAAGGCACTTTAGACATCGGATGCTTGGTTTACATAAAGGCTAATATAAACATCTAGTTTTTTTTAATTGCTTTGTGCTTTACCGATGTTAAATTAATCATTTTCGCATTGCTTGCAATGAAATGATTTTATTATGATGATGAGAACACTTCATGAAATGGGTTATGTCCAGCGGATTCATATTTTTTTATACCTAAATGTGTTTTGCACAATTACTTATGTAACTTTCATCAAAGCGAATAGTTAAATCTTAACGTTATTGTCATGTAAATTTCAGAATCTTTAATCATTCACATAATAAATATTGAATTGGTTAATTCTGTGCATTTAACAGTAAATTAATAATTCGAGTCGGCTCAAACCCGCAGAGGCGATTCGTATCCTGCTGTTTCGACTTACAGATTGTTTATTACATTATTTATTAGGTACATCTAAAAATAACTCGTTAAATGCATTTTCATTGCAATATACTCCCAAAGTTACAAAAAAAACTATTTAGGATATGACAATAATAAACAAGAAGACTTTTTTTAAATGTAATTATTTACGCTTTGGACCTCAATCTTTCATGTAATTTCATGTTGAGATACACGTTATCCTTAAAGACAGTTTTTGAACATGACAAGTTATTAGAATTCCATTCAAAATTGATGCTGCAGTTTCAAAAATCGTTTTTCTGTGGAGATATACAATTTTCCCCGCCCTTGGGGGTGAAATTTGCAATTTGAGAATCGTTTTTTATGGAGAATCCAAAAGTGCAATAAAAAATAGGCGGTCCTATTTAAGTTTTCAAAACTCACCCCCGTTCCACCCCCCGGGAGGGTAATGGTATTGTTTACGTTTCATGATTGAATAGGTTTCAAAAAATAAAGCAACACGTGTTTTTGTCTTTTTGTAATTGGATGTGTCGTTCTCGAGATATTCAAGGGTGTATATTTTGACTTTTATGGCGTCCCGACGGCGAACGGGACGTAAAGAATTTCCTATAAGATGACATCACATCCAGCTTTCTAAACCCTGTAACATCGTGCAACTAGAGTTTACAATACCGTAATTCCGGGATTTCGAAAACCGAGATCCCGGACAAAATTGATGTATTTACATATCCTCCTATACAACGGCACCAGGGTGCTGAAATCTGTTAGTCTTTGTGGTGTACAATTGAGCTACAAACGCTCATTGATTTAGGCACCTCCGCGAATTGTTTAACTTATTTTAACACTTCAAGGTAAAATAAAGTAGCCAGAGTAAAATAAAATAAACACATGTTGAAATAATTAGTTATTTATTTATTTAAAAAATATATTATGTACTGAGATTGTATGGTATACACTATGTATGTCTCCGTAAGTTGAAACCATATGGAAAATCTTTTTAGTATTAATTTTAAGGAAAAAAGGTATTCTACATAAAATGTTCGGCATGGTCCAAAACTCAAAATACAGCCATCAGATATCAATTTTTTTCATTCGAAATACGAGGTTTGTCAAAAAATGTGATTTGTGATTGTGAAATGTGCAAGTAAAATACTCCTATTTCGAAAATTGTTATAAAGTAAAGTTGGTCAGAATTGAAAACTACGTTCAGTTCAGGAATGCAATCATATCCATTTGTATTAAATTATTTTATTATATTTACATTTTAGTTTTATTTTAGAACGATATTTGATGATAAAATGTTACTTAAATCGACATGGTTAAATATTTAAAACACAGTTTTTAATTCTAAATAATATTGTCAAAAATAAAGGTACTTTACTGTTGTGTCTTCTGTACTGTTGCGCATAATTCATATTTTTTGACCAACCTCGTATACGACTGAAAAAAATTAATACCTGATGGTTACATTTTGAAAGTTTTAGATCATGCAGAACTTTTTAAATCAAGTTTTTCAGTACGTGTTTCTACAGAGTATTTTTGTATCCAATGGTTGCATTCGCTTTCATAGTCGTCAGAAAATTTTGTTTTTACCTCCACAGTATATTTATCTTCATCTATAATCGTACTTAACACGATCTTACACGCTGGATCAACAGGATGTAAAAGGGGCTTTATGTTTGTAACATACAGGGTGGCCCATTGAAAAGGTAACACGCCTGTTTTGGGACACTTAGACCAGTTTCTTAAAAAAACGCTCGGACACGTCGATTTTCTATTTTTGGGGGACAACTTTTGATGTCAAATTTGACTTTCTCAGGTCAACCCCCTAGCCCCAGCAACCCCTAACTCAATAATTTAAATAGGGAAAAAGAGTCGAGCGACCCCTCATTTGAAGCGTCTTTTAATTCTCTATTCGACAGTACAAATGAAAATTAGTTTTATTCAATTTTTTTTTCGCCCCGATGAAAAGCACCCTCCAGATTAACTAAGATGGGGGTGTTGTTTAGGAAAAATCCTGAATCACGTCACTTTTGACCTTTTGAACGGCACGGTTTGATGTCAAATTTGACCTTATCAGGTCAACCCCCTAATCCCAGCAACCCCTAACTCAAGAATTTAAATAGGGAAAGGGTGTCGAGCGACCCCTCATTTGAAGACTCTTTTAATTATCTATTCGACAGTATGACCGAAATTAGTTTTATTCAATTTTTTCCACCCCCATGAAAAGCACCCTCTAGATTAACTAAAGTGGGGGTGTTGTTTAGGAAAAATCCTGAAATGTGCCGTTCATAAGGTCAAAGGTGGCGTGTTTCAGGATTTTTCCTAAACAACACCCCCACCTTAGTTAATCTAGAGAGGGTGCTTTTCATGGGGGAGAAAAAAAAATGGAGTAAATCTAATTTTCATTTATACTGTCAAATAGAAAATTAAAAGACGCTTCAAATGAGGGGTCGCTCGACACCCTTCCGTATTTAAATTCTTGAGTTAGGGGTTGCTGGGGCTAGGGGTTTGACCTGACAAAGTCAAATTTGACATCAAAATGTGCCGTTCAAAAGGTCAAAAGTGACGTGTTTCAGGATTTTTCCTAAACAACACCCCCACCTTCGTTAATCTGGAGGGAGCTTTTCATGGGGGCGGAAAAAAAATTGAATAAAACTAATTTTCATTCATACTGTCACAGAGAATTAAAAGACGTTTCAAATGAGGAGTCGCTCGACTCCTTTTCCCTATTTAAATTCTTGAGTTAGGGGTTGTTGGAGCTAGATGGTTGACCTGAAAAAGTCAAATTTGACATCAAAAGTTGTCCCCCAAAAATAGAAAATCGACGTGTCCGAGCGTTTTTTTAAAAAACTGGTCTAAGTGTCCCAAAACAGGCGTGTTACCTTTTCAATGGGCCACCCTGTATATATTCCTCTTCCATTGTGGCGTATAAATAACAAACGTCCACTTCACTCACTCTGATATGTATTAACGACTAGGAACGGAAATATAACGGCCAAATTTTTAACGTATAGGTATGGTGTATGTATGCACACGCTTGCAGTGATTTCAGCTCTCGGAGAGGTGCCTAAATCAATGAGCTTTTGTAGTTCATTTGTACGCCACAAAGACTAACAGATTTCAGCACCCTGGTGCCATTGTATAGGAGGATATGTAAATATGCAACCGGTATTCATAGGTACGTAAATAATTTGGTATTAATTTAATTTTATTTTAGTAGGAAATATTTTGGATTAATGATATTTAGAACTAGTGCAAAATATTGTATGTATACAGGGTGGGCCAATAGTGTGTGGATGGAAGACTGTGGGTTTATTAACGAACATTTCGAAAGTTCGTTCATGGGATATAGTAAGGCCACAAATCTAAAATATTTTCACTTGAATCGCAAAGTTTATACAGGATGATTTATATCAAAGTTGCATTTTTTTAATGGAACCCCCTATATATTTCTTGGTCAATTCTATTGCGACTTTATGTGTCACACATAGTACTTAAAACGAATCGTTTGGCCGCATGTGTCCAAAAAATTGAATATCGCAGGGATCACAAAGCTTAGAAGGTCGTGACGATGCGATATTACTAAAACATAAAATGTACTATCGTAAACCGGACGGTTAAATCCGAAATTTTCTTATAACTTGATTTTTCAAATTATAAATTTAGAAAATTATAATTGCGAGTTCATTATTTCAAGTTTCAATTTAAACTTTTTAAACTTTTGCGTTTCGAATTTTCAAATTATAATTTAGGATTCATTAGCATTAATATTTTGAGTTTCAATTTTTTATTTCAAATTTCTATTTTGAATACGACTTTTTGAATTTTATGTGGATTTATTTAATTTACATTTTATTTGAATAACTTGAATAATGTACTTTGAATTTGGAATTTCGAACTTTGAATTTCTAAGCTTTGCATTTTTTATTTTAATTTTATAGTTTCAGCAGTAAAAAAAGTCAATACCGGTATCAATACCGGGATCCCGGGATTCATTTGATTGAATACCAAAAACCGGTATTCAAACTTTCTTCCCGTATGTAAGCTCTACGTGCAACGCACAGACATCCGGACGAATTTAGTAATCAACTTTTTGAAGTTGGTTGATGACAATTTAGTGATTTTAGACTTATTTGAGTAACAACTGGGGAACGGTTACTGGATTGGGCGACTTCCAGTTCTTCTACGCTTTCAACGCACTAAGATGCAAAGTAAATTTTATCAGTGAGGTATATTTTTGGAAGAAACCCCCATTTTGTATCGTTATCACTTGGGACTCAAAAATGTTTTTTTTTGTGTTGCATAAACACATATGTTACTCCTATATTCCAATGAGAATGCAGTTGATCGACTTGACCCTTACGAAGCTTCAATACTTTTTTGAAATAAAATGATTAGGTGTAATGCGTCAAAATGGTCAAATGAAAGTAGAATTTCCAAAATGTTGTATTTGCTGTCTTTGATCAGAAGTCATAATGAGTTAATTAATTTTCTTTTTTTTATGCTAGCATCATAAACGGCTCTTTTGATAACTAGAAATCGTTCATAATTTCAGTTTTATTGCACCCCTGCAATAAAACTACCATAGAAACAACGACGTCATCTTTACCTCATCTGACATATGCGGTATTTACACACTGACACATAGCAACAATCGTATCCAACGAAATGATATCGTCATCACATCCAACATTCATGCAAGTAGTCTGTTTAAAAATAAAATTTTTCAAATTTATGATGTCAGCATAAAAAAATAGCGTATACAACTCGTTATAATCTTGGTGTTCATTGCAATCGGGAAATTTAGTGTGACTCGCTCGCTGCGCTCGCTCGTACGTTAAACATTCTCTCGTGCAATAAACACCAATATTATAAACTTGTTGTATAATATACTCTTAAAATCACCTGTTTTTATTATTTAAAATTATCGGTTAATCAATCGTCGCCCTTTTATGTCACTTTCTGTAAGTTTCTCAATTCGCCGCCGGCTAGGGGGTAACTAGAATAAATTAAAAACACATGTTGGAACAAATGCTTGTTTTCATTGCGTTATAAGTAATTCTATTAAATCACGTTTCAATTATTTCCCTGTTCTGTTCTATATTAAACTCATTCATTCATTCATTATTAACATTAAGCATAGTTTTCAAATATTGAATTTCCCATATATTTAGAACGAAAAACTTAAAATGAATGTGCACCCTTTATTTACTGCATTTGTTCATGTCAATTTTTCCAGATCGAAAAAAAATTGCATGAAAAAATTGTAACAATAATTCTGCATATTAGTAAGCAACATCAACTTTAATATATTCAGCTGTAAGGGTGGCAAGTACATTTTACGGTCTTGAGGGCAAAGTTTAGAGGACCTACGACTTGCTTTCAGTATTTTTGGCACGATCGAGTCATTTTTACGCAACAAATCAGCAAAAAATGGCCGTAAATTTCTATACTGATTGATTGGTTCGGTTGCTAAGACAGTATGCCACAAATTTTTCTTTTGTCCAATTTTATCGTATTAATTATTGCAAAGGACAATTTTGGTAAAGTCTTCCCCTTCTAATAGAAAATCCTTCTTATTACAATGTCTGAAGATTGTAAAAATAGTGATATTTAATATGAGTGATATTTACAGATTCATGTCAATGCTTTGTATGCTGTCAAAAATGCCCGATTCTCTATAAAAATTATTTGCTTCTTTAGACCTGTTTGTACTTTCCGCTGATTCCTTTAAAAAGTGATAAATTTGTTTACACGAAGTTAATTTTTAGATTCGTTAAGACCTTTAATTAATAATTTTAAAAAACACAACCCATTCCCATGTAATAAAAATGGTAAAATGTAGTACATGGGGTACGACAACGTAAATTTGATAAAGTTAATTAAAAATCTAGCATTCCAAAGCTCAACAGTCGAAAGCTTCGATCATTATAATTAAAAATCTTCGACACTTTAAGTGCTATTGATTTTAAATTGATAAGGTGGTTACATTCGATTTTAAATTTGTAACTATATGTTAATGATCAGTCAAAATCGAGCCCGCGATCATAGATATAGTCCGTTGTCAAGTTTCAGGATATTATTTGTTAAAGTGTATCTAATACAATAGTCCTATCTGCTACTTTATTATTATGATTTATGAGCAAGGTTTGAAGAATCATTTTGTTCACATTGAATTTCTAGGTACCTTTAATTTACCTCTACGGTTAAAAAGTCGTTAGATAATGTTTCGATTATGTCATATTCCATTTCATACGATATTATCCAAAACTGTGAAAAAATAAAATGTAAATTTACTGCTCACGAAGCTGCAAATGATAGCAAAAACTATAAATCGAGTGGATAATGCGGGAGAGATTAATAGGTACGAAAGGCAAAGTACAAATATTTGGAAAAGCTTCTAGAGGGTAAAATAGTAAAGTAGTGCGATTAAAAAAAAAGGTTGAATACAGTGTACATTTTCAGTAATTTTGTGTGGTAAAATCGCTTTGTTAATAAATCATTATTTTCATTTGACTCAACTAAAAATTCAGAGATAGAATCAGATTTAAGTGCATCAAATTCGATTAGAAAACTCTTCATATTGAGACAGTATTAATAAGTATAGTGTTCCGCAACATTTTCACTCCTAAAATGGTCGCGCTTTGATTGTAATTTCTCCGATTCTCTTTAAAGGTGCTGCTAAATTTTAAAAATATCTAATATTCTTTCTTTATCTTATTGGTAAATATATTGGTAATTGGTATCTAATTAATTGACGTTGTGGAATTCTATAAGTACGTAATTATAAAAATAACAAGTAATTCCATTCAAATTGTATTTAAAAAATTTTTTTAAATTTTGGTTTACTTATAATTTTTTATAATATAGATATTGTTTCACAAAAAATGAAGTCAATTAAATGGTTATGTCAATGTCATACGCTGACTAGATTATTCCAATTACTATACTGCATCCTGTCACAAACTAAATTCTTTTATGTCCTTACAGTACAGTAATTGAAAAAATAATATTTATACTGGGTGTAAAGTAAATGTATTAATACAGTGAAAATTGACATTAAAGGCAAAGGTATTTATTTTTAAATTGAACTTAATTTTCGTGCATTCACTACATATGTATTGAATTTCTAATTAAAATGACCTAAAGACAAAAGTCTTACAGTTAAGCATACTTGAATTAAAACCTACACTATTTCCTAATGAAAACATCAAAAGAGAAAAACCTTCTACAGTTTGACAAAATAAAAAAGTAACAAAATAAAAGTACTTGCCAAGTTTTCATCAATTATGTAACCAACAAGCTTATCTAATTATAAGCACTCAGTGTTACGTTTAGAGATATATAATAATGAAGCAACTTCGAACACATCACAGACAGTAGGTAACTACCGACAGGAAGCTGCCAAAATTAAAACTGTTGTAAAAAAGTCTAACAAACCTTCGGTCTTTAGTAAATCTTATCCGTCACACCTCACCCTAGTGTTTATCCACATTCATATGCATATATTAAAATAACTGCATTACTATAATGCATGCCTGCTTGCGTACCCATCCGTTCTTTGCATATAATTATATACAGGGTCCTACTCTCTGGGAAAAGTGTTATACAATAACAATTCCGCATTATTAGTATGCAAAACGACGTAAGAAAAGGCTAAGGCCGTAAAGGTATAACCCTTTTACTTTCACAGAAGCAGGTGAGTAACGGCGTGTAGTATAAGAATTAAAATTGTGTTAAAACTCGTAATAATTATCCCCGTTGGTGTTCGTAAACGCTAATTTCGTATTTGCATATTCAGGTATGCGATTCGTTCGGGAGCAATCTGATCGCGTATATAACAATAAAGTTATTGTTTCCCTGTGTGTTCATTGCCACCTCTGAGCCCCGGAACCAATCTGCATATGCCCTTTAACAATTGAATCGCAGAAAACGGCTAAAGGTACGGGGCCGTTATGCAAACGTTAAATTCAAATAGGTAAGCATCTCTTATTGTAATTAAAACAACGGTGTACCTACCCCTCATCGATCGAATGAAATTTGTTTAAAGTCGCTTGTATCGCTATTTATTCACTGTTTTTAGTTTTCTTTAGCTGCTCAATGATTTTCTCAATTATTAAAGCTGGATTTGTACAATTTAGCTCATGATCTCTATTTCACACCTCTTTAAAGTAAAGAGTGTTTTGAATGCTCTTGAGATGTCCTTTCCTTTAAAATTTCCAAAGAAACAGATACAGCTTCTCATTGGATCATTCGAATTTGTTACTAATCGTTAAAAAGCAAACGTGAAACAGTTTTACCTTATCTACGCGTTCGGCATACTAATCTCAGATTACTGCAAGCTATTAATTGAAGCCGTTGATTTGACAGATAACCATAGATCCAGATTAGCGAAGACATTATGTTGAAAGATATTTTTTAATACAGCTGAGCGCTTACTATAAGCTCCAAATGAAGAACTTAATCATGAGTGTTTTGAGCGTACCATTCGATCCGAAACACACAGCGGTTTCATCTATGACCGAAAGCTCTTAAATTGTAGTCTTTGCTGTGCCATAATCACCAATAAGCTTAGAGCTTTTCGTAAAAAAAGGGACGGTGTGTCTTCCAACATTATGTCCTTTATCGAGAACCGTATGGATGCCTAAACTGAAACTGGGAATGGGAGCGTAGTAGAAATTAAAATTGAAAGCTAAGGATAAATAACGTCGAATCAAACATTTTTTACGTTTGTGGCTATTGTCGCTCATTTATCTCCATCTATACATCTTAGGTGTACATTCTAATCTCTGCAACAGTGCCATATCTATATCGTTTGTGTTACATATTTCCTGGTTTCCACATATGGATTCACGGGCTTGGTTTAAATTTTTAAAGCTTGACATAAAATTAAATCAAGTCTACAAAAAACCAAGTCAAGCTTAAGTATTATCCAAGCCAAGCTTATTTGTGGAAAAGCTTGAGTTATCAAGCTTTTCCCAAGCTTTCAAGCTTATACTAAGAATTATTTTACTATTCCATGGAACATAATTCTTAGAAGATCCAGCTGATGATTTTGGATTTTACCATAAAATATATTTATTCTGTGTAAAAGAAGCAGAGAAGTTTCAAAAGTTCGTCACACTTGAGATATGCCACAGGTTTTGAAAAAATTTCGAAAACTAGGCACGACGTTATACGTCGAGAAACATCGGTAGGTCAAATGCCATCCTAAATATGTAGAGTAAATAAATCCCGCCGCGCATCTTGAGTGCCCCGAGATTTTGAACCTACCCTACCTACGTGCAATTGAGGGTATATTTGAGAGAGTCTGTGCTCTTCTCAAACAAAATATATCATTAATTGATTGGATTTAGTAAGAAAAGAATATTTTACCTAAAATGATTGTAAAAAAAATTACCTACCAGTAGATTTATTTCTCAAAATTTCTCAAAATCGCAATGGGCGCAACGGTGCCTTGTACAAAATCTGTTGCACGTCACGCTGTAACACTAGTTTTTAATTGTAAAATGATACGACTATCAGGTGATGTCCTGCAACGGTATTTGATTTGTACGAACTCAGCAATGATAAAAATTATAAATTAGAAAATGTGAATGCCTAGATATTTTGGAAAATGTACGGTCTAAACAACGGTTCTCCGGAATTTTCAGATAATTTGTTAAAACTCATAATTAACAATCGCTTATTTAAGCACTCAACGGTGACTAAAACTAACCACTAACCAGCAGTTGAGTAATACTGCGACAGTCCGACAAGGAGCTATACACGTATGACGTAATGCGCAATGTGTTCCAACCTCACTCACTACTCTTAGGGGAGGAGCAAGAAGAAGTTTGAAAAAGCTTGGGAAAGCTTGATAACCAAGCCAGGCCTGCATTCGCAAACATCAACCGAAACCAAGCTTTTCGTCTTAAAAAGCTTGCCTTTCAAGCCCAAGCCAAGCTATTATATTTCAAGTCAAACAATTTGACTTGGTGAATCCCTGTTTCCAATGAATCTCACGATCGACCTTACGCATGTTTTATATATTCTGCTTTTACATTCTGCGGATGTATGTTTGTCCCACCCAATGGGATTTTTTTAGGTATTTGAAAAGTTTTGCTGTTTTGATCTTACGTCATGGAGGAGGTCTTCTGGGCTTGATATTTTCACGTCTAGACAATTAAACGTAATTACCTGCGTTATTGGGTGGTTCTTCTACGGTTACCAGTGTTCTGATTCTGCTATTAAGGCTGCGCAGTACCAAATCATTTTTCTTTGACCACTTCCTAGTTTGTACTCAGTCTACGATATCTTTCATTAAGAGATTGAATAGAAATAGGCTCGGATTACCTTATTCCTGTTATCCTCCTTGGCTCCTTGGCAGATTTTTGTAATCTGGCTTTATTCTCGTCTTATCCATTATTTCAGGTACGTTTTCGAATTGTATTGTATCAAAAGCTTTAGTACAACTTATAAGACATAAGTAAGCCGGTACGATTCCTCTAACATTTATCTTATTATGGAGATGACACTGACAGCAGCCCTACTTGCTCTGAAACCACCACCTCGCATATTCCTTATACCAGTTTGCTGAAAGAGCTTATGCGTTTCAGCAGCATGAGCCTAGTCTCTATTTTTCATTGCACCAAGATGTATTGTTTCACTGACTTCCTTCTTTCACTTCGATACCGCCTTTTTACTATTTCATTTTGTTCTAGATGATGTAGTTGATTCACGTGAAACATGACAGAGATTCAGAGTTATATTTTTTCTATTTTTGGCTGGTAGCCTCCCCATTCGTCAACATGCGCTTTATGGCTGTTTTTTTATTTGTTTTTTCTTCTAAGGCAAGAAGATTGGAGGGTTTCTTTGGTGCAATCAAGGTACAAATTAATTCTGTTGGCGTAATTTTATATAACACACACATAAGCTTCTTAAATCAGTTGCTATTCGAAAATTTTTACTTTTTGCTCACGTAAATTTCCATGTCATTTTGTTATATTTTAAGCCATTTATGAAAAGATTACGGTCTGGTCGATTAGGAATAAAGTACGTTATCTGGTCAAATACAATCTGTTGTCTGAATGTTGTATACAGGCGCACAAAGTTTCAGTGGATACCTAATAATCCAGCTTCAGTCAGTGCAACTTCTGAAGTTTCTTGAACAAATTGATTACAGACAAAATAGAAACATCGTAGCTACTCGTAATAGTGATTTGCTAGATAGTTGAAGGACCAGCAACTATCTCCGCTGCTATTGGATCTTCTGTCAATATTTCGGATTGAAAAGATTTCCAAGTTTTTAATTCCTTACCACATTTGTGAGCAGTTATTCTTTATTTGGACCACGTATTTCTAAAATCTGATAACTATTATCACCCCACCATCCTTGGTGCCATTGTACGAAACCTTTCAGGTCATTTGTTAGCCTTTCACGCTTGGTTTAGCTTCTGTGCCAAATTTGCCATCCCACAACAGAGTTGGTAATTTTCGTCCTTTCTCACAAGAAAATAATCTGACCTCTTTCCAATTAGTTAATTAACTGCAATTTTTCTATAGATATGATAACAATATCGACTTTAATTCGATTTAGCGGGTACCGTCAAATGTTATAACATATATATAATTAGATAGGGTTGAATTAGGGGTAGAATTTGAGGTCACTCCCATCCTCCGAAGATGAGAGGTTGTCTCATAATTAAATTTTGAAAATTCCATGTACCTATTTCCTATGAGGACCATTACAATAAATTTAAGCCTGTTGTTTTACCGTATGTATTATTATACCCAACTCCGATTTCTTTGATATTGCTTACGTCATCGTTCTAAACCGAAAAACTGCTAGCCTAAGCGTAAATGGACACTAAAGCGCGTAGGTTATTTGCAGATTTAGTATAATTTTTTTCATTTGATACAAAAACGAGTCACCGAACATAATTTCGAACTAAGAAAAAATCCTAGCCTAAGTGTAGATTGAGACAAAAGCGCCTAGGTGATTTGAAGATTTAGTATATTTTTTTCAATTGATACAAAAACGAGTATGTCACTGACCATTATTTGGAACTAAAAAAGACAGCTAGTCTAAGCGTAGATTGACACTAAAGCGCTTAAGCATATATAGTATACATTTTTTTATTTGATACAAAAACTATAATGTCACTGATCATCATCCTAGGTCATTTACAGATTTAGCATATTTTTTTCATTTGATACAAATACATGTGATTTTCAAAAACTAATTCTGAGGCAACCCCTCATCTCCGGAGGTGTCAATTATGACTCAACCCCTCCCCTTCTTTCTTATTATATATAGTATTTATTAAAAAACGGTACCCGCTAAACCAAATTCTTACCAAATATCAAAACACGTTAGAGAAAAAAGCAAAATCAAACAAATTTTTATTAACAACTAAAAAGAATGACTTGTAAGTTAATATAAGAACCGATATAATGGTTTTTTCATTACAACTTGATACCAAAATGTACCTCATTGGTGTTACGAACGCGTTATAGCAGTAAAGCTGTCGTCATCGCCAAACAACCCTTATTGTTGTTGTTGTTCGCTGAGTAAGACGGATATGCTGATAAGAAACGGGTTAATCGAAATAAAATATTTTTGAGGTGATTGCTGTGATTGGGCGCTCATTTGGAACAGTAGTAAACCCTCACCTGCCCGATATTTCACTTAAACTGCGAACAAATGAACCAAGAATGTATACGACACTTATGCGGCCATTGCACAGTTTTAGAAACGCCGAAGAACCATGCATGGAACCGTTCAAAAATTATGACTTGCTCTCTATACTTCATTCAGTTTCGCTCACGCTAAACCATTTTGTACTAAAATAATACAAGGTTCAATTGAGTGTACATTTCGAAAGAATAACGATCTGCTCAGGTGTTGATAATTGGAGAATCCGCAGTACAGGACTCAAGACTAAAGTTAAGTATCTAATATGATTATGAATTCCAAGCATTGAATACTCTTCAGCGGATGCTCTAAGTAAAAGGACTTTTCTTATTCCTGCCACACCTTGATGATGGAGATGAAAACTTTGTTTGAAGGTTTATATGAGAGCGGAAACGAACTACCTACAAACATTTGAAAAGGGTTACGAAAAAGTCAGATGAAAAATCGTATCAGTTTAACTTAAATATAATAATAAAGGTATATAATTAGCAGAAGGGAGATATTTCCGTGGATAATGCGAAAACCTGCTGGAAGGGCGTGGAAGTACAGTTCGGTACTTAACGAATCGAAGAATAAAGAAAAAAATTAATTTCACTAAACAGTTTGAATGTCCAGGTGCGTCCAGGTAATAATAGAAGAATCATGACGGAAAATGAACTTAATTTTTAAAACTGAAGTGACCACTAACCATATGGAACGGATATGAAGAAGGGCTATTTATTACACAATACTCATTAAACGTACAAAACTCCGTAGTTAAACACAGCTGTATGAATGTATTTTTTATATTTTATCTAACATGTGGGAAATGTCCACATTCAGGGTTTTAAAACTTGTATGTATACTTCCATACGTTCTATTCGGTTCTCCATCTGAATGTAAATGAAAAGCATCAATATTTAAATGGCTTTTTGTGTATCTCTTGTATGCAAATAGGGTTGAGATGGAACAGATTTAAGAGATGAAGAAACCGGAAGCGCGACGTGAGGGTGAATGATCTTAAAAGGGTTGTTAACAAAAAATACACGTTCCCATAGATTACGATGAAAAAAAAAAGCGAGCGAGAAAATACGAACTTAATAATTTCAGGTAATTACATATTTTATATCGTTTTAAAAAACAATAAAACGGAAAATGTTTCTTTTAAATTTATAATTGGCGGAGAATTTAATTTCGTTGAGGATTGTCTCGGAAAGGAAAATGAATACCGGAGTATAAAAACAATTTAATAAAATAACAACAAAAAATTACTGTTTTCTTTAGCCTAGGGGAGAAACTCGAAATGAGACATTTCGGAATATATTCTTAAGTAAGAATAATATATTTTGTACCTGCGTGTGTGAAAACTCGAATTGTATGCTAATGCAGGTTTCTTTTATTCCTTTGTGGAAGGGAAATATGAGTGTCTCTCTAGACGTGCGAATCCCATTAATATTAATGTCAACAAAACACTCACACAATAATTAAAATAACCGATACCTTCGAGAATTCGGATGAAAGGAGGGAAGGTCCTTAAAGTAGCAATCTATATTTAGGGGGGTTGTTCAATATGAGTGGGTATCTTTCAGGTAACGTTGAAGTCTTCCTTTTAATCTAATTAAAAACATATAAATCAATCAAGTCCTTCCTTATATCCCCTTTTTGATGTAAAACTGTGCTGAACTTCAATCAACATGCAGTCTTCCACAACGTACTTAATGTAAATATTTACATTATGTGGAAAATTCTGTTCAGTCAACAGTTTCTGAAGATAAAGATTTGATTTGGGCGTATCATATTTTAATGAGTTATCGAAACAAATCCAATCACGAATGAAATTCACCATTAATAATTCAAAAATTTATTACTTATTTATAACTTGTCAATATGTAACGTAGGTGGGTAGGTATCCCAAATCGTACTTTCCAATTAATAGTTAATTCTTAGGAGATAAAATGGTATAATATTTATGAAATCATTGCAATTATGGATGTTGTGTAGATTTCCCTTTAGGTAGGTACTCGCGCCACGTTTCATATTCTTTGAACTTTTGGCCGTTCTATTTTAAATCTTCTGTTCCGTAAGTCATGAGTTCATGTTCAATAATTTGTTCCAAAATCATCACCGCTACATTTCGAATATTGGATATGCATCCCGCCTGTTTTAACGTTCAACCCCCATAAGCATGAAAATTAAATTGGTCATCTGCAGTATGTCTAAGATGTTCAACCTCTGTTCTATCTATTACACTACAATACAAATTTTGGTTAGGTAACACATTTTAAAATTTGAATTTCCTCCCTGTCAGTGGTCACTCTAAGCTTTACATCCTAGATCAGGAATTTCGTTTCTTGAATCCAGAATTGCATTTACTCCCCTATGAATTCGAAATTTGAGCCACGAAGCTTCGAATCTTTGTGTATTGTATTTTTAATATCAATTTAGAATCAAGGTGTTAGTAACAAATTAAACTATTATTTATTCATCAAATGTAAATGTAAGGCAATGCGAGTGAGTCAATTGAATTTTTAGATCTTAGATTGTCGAAATAGATTTTAGAGCCCTAAATGGTGAATCGCCAACAAAATTGATTGGTCACTGCTACCTTTGAACATTGCTTTATTCACATTTCAAGCTAGTTCGTAAAAAATGTGAGGGAAATTATTTACCCATCAAACCTGTACTTAGAGCTTACAATACCGGAATTCCGGGATTTCGAAAACCGGGATCCCGGACAAAATTGATTCAGTATTTACAACCGGTATTCATACGTTACCGGTATTTCGGTATTAATTTAATTTTATTTTAGTAGAAAATATTTTGTATTAATGATATTTATTTATAGTGCAAAATATTGTATACAGGGCGGACCAATAATGTGTGGATGGAAGTGTGGGTTTATTAACAAAAATTTAATTGATGGGATATGGTAAGGCTACAAATCTAAAATATTTTCACTACTACTATGTCAATTGACAAAACGGTAACTTGATTTTTCAGATCGCACTACCAATTATGCTTTATTACGTTTTAATTTTTGAACTACGAATTTACAGAATTATAATTTCGAGTTTATTATTTTCAATTTCAATATTGAATTTAATTTAAACTTTTTAACTTTAAGTAGCAGTAATATTTTACGTTTCGAATTTTGAAATTTGAATTTTCAAATTATAATTTAGGATTCATTATTTTGAGTCTCAATTTTTTATTTCAAATTTCTATTTTGAATACAAAATTTTTGAATTTTGGATTTTTTTAATTTACATTTTATATTTACATCTTTGAATAATTTGAATTTGGAATTTTGAACTTTGAATTTCTAAGCTATGCGTTTTTTATTTTTCCTTTATAGTTTCAGCAGTAAATAGATCAATACCGGGATGGCGGGATCGCGGGATTCACTTGATTGAATACCGAAAACCAGTATTCAAAATTTATTTCGCTATTGTAAGCCCTACTTGTACTTATGTTATCGCCACGAGAGCCAAAATTTGATATTAAACCTATGTTGAACTCAAGTTTTTTGAAGAACTTTGGATAACACATCGAGAATGTTGATTAACCTGAATTTCTACTAACCAAAAGTATTTTCCGTGATTCATCGCTATTTCATTACATGACATTTACATCCTTAATGTACAACTCTATAGATCAATTTTGAACCTAAAGCTTACTTTTTTGGTATTCAGACCTTTGACTTTTTATTTCAAACCCTTCGTTTTGAATTTTAGTCTAAACCGTTTTGTTTTTATCAACACCAAACAAGAAATAAATGCTTCCTAATTTTATTTTGTTCAAAACCATGAATCCTAAATATTAAATGACACACACGTTTCACTTTAAAGTTAGTTTCAAAATTTACATGTAAAATCCGAACAAAAATCTACGTATTTATTACTTGTTACAAGCTTTGAATATGAATTCTATTTCTTCACATTCAAATGCCTTTTTCAGTTTTCGAGAGTTAATAATAAAAATACGAAAATAACAATTTTGTAACTCGTTACCCTTTAATTTGGTGTTTTTTAGTATATCGAACATTCAAAGCTTCTAAAGTATTCAATATACTTTAGATGCTTGAAATTCTATATATGTCTAGAACCCTAAATCTTTCACTATTTAAATGCTGAATTGGAACCCAATGAAAAGTTACTGCTCAGTTTTTATAAGTGGTAGTGGTTCGTTGAACAAAGTATACAGCACTACTTTGAGTCAAATTTTGGCCATGAAACCGACACCTTGAGTCATTCAAATTTACCCTTCTCAACCCTTTTTCCTAAATTTTAAAGCTAATTCTAATAACAATGAATCCTAAGCATTTTATACGTTTTTAATTTTATGTTAATTGAATATCTATGGCGCTATTGAATATTCTCAATCTTCAACAATTTGCCATTCATCCAAAAAACTTGATGCCAAAAATGACAAGGCAAATTCTACGTACTACATTTTGAAATTTGAATTTGAAGCTTTCAACTCAATCAATCAATCAATTTTATTTGTTATAATTATACAAAATTTTAACAAAGGATTCGCTTCTAAACAAAACTAAATTAAACAGATTTTTTTTTAAAAAACAGATTATTTCCCCTATACAATATCCCAGCCACCCAACATAAACCCACTATCCCTATTGTCTAACTATATCCATATACACACACATTAATACCCTCCCTTTCTTCTTCTGCACTCTAAAACCTCTTCCATCCATTTTTTCCCCATTCCATCCTCCCCTAGCAGCCC
The DNA here is from genome assembly GCA_036250285.1 of Pyrocoelia pectoralis. Taxonomy (NCBI): domain Eukaryota; kingdom Metazoa; phylum Arthropoda; class Insecta; order Coleoptera; family Lampyridae; genus Pyrocoelia; species Pyrocoelia pectoralis. Next base: position 9,652,189 of record CM070079.1, read on the forward strand.
TCTCCATCCACCCTCATGCTCCTTTAGTTCCCCACAGTTCTCCGTCAAATGTTCCATATTTTCTCTGTCTTCTCCACACAGTCTACACAGCCTCTTCTCCTCCTCCAGCCAATATTTGTTGTCGTTCTCCTCATTTCCCACTCTAAATCGAGCCACTATCCTCTTGCTCTGTATGTTACCCATTCCATTTAGGTATCTTGGCAAATCTTCCGTCACTAAGACCTTGTATTTTTCATTGAACCTTCCCTCTCTTATCTTCATCCTCCTTTCCTGAGTTTGTACATCCTCATCTCTCCTTACAATTTCCGAGGTTATATCCCGCCCCGCCTCTCTCTTCCACTTTACCTCCTCTCTTGCATATCCTCCTCTTTCATAATATTTCCTTCTTTCTTCCTGCCCCTGCCTTATTTTACCGTTCTTCACCTCATTCCACACACATCTTAAGATCTCTCCTTCATCTCTTCTTTCCATCCTTTCTTCGAAAACCATCGCTCTCCTTCCCGCTTCTATACGTAACTTCGTCATCTTTACCTCCTCCTCCACCACGTAACCCGGTGTTTCCCTGTCTAACCCCAGCATCCATCTCCAATATTTAATTTGTATATTTTCTAGTTGCGCTCTTTCCTCCCACCCCCACACCTCCGCTCCGTACAGCATCACACTTTTCACTAGTCTGTCAAATAACCACGTCCTTTTCCGGATATCACCCCCCATCCATCTTTCTCCCAGGCCCCACACTTGCCCCACTGTCGCATTTCCTTTCCTTGCCAACTCTCTGATGTGTCCATTATCTTTGTTATCGTACCTTATCTTGTACCCTAGGTACGTTACCTCGTCCACGCTTTCAATAGCCTCGTTTCCCCAACTTGATGCCAAAAATGACAAGGCAAATTCTACGTACTACATTTTGAAATTTGAATTTGAAGCTTTCAACTCCTGAACCCTACTTTTTGCGTCGAGAATTCTAATTTTTGGATTGGGGTTGATGACTTATACTTTTTACATTTTGATGTTCCATATTATAATGCTTTCTTATGCAATGTGCTGTATAAGAACATTTTGTTGAGATTAATGAACCCTTGGGATGTATTCTGTTGCATAATGTCCCGTTAAAAGAAGTTTATTTAGATTTCGTCTCTGATGTCTGCGACAGAGGCAGATACTAAATCATGGAAAAGGGAGGCAGGATAAAATTAGGTGATCGCTACGGAACGTCGAATTCCATTAATGGTAAAGAATTCTAAAAACATTACTATGGCGCTTGACGTTCAACAGATGTTGATCGAGACTTTTTTGTTATACATACAGGGTGTCCCAAAATTGCTGGGACACAGAGCTACTACGTGTAATAGAGATCAAAATAAGTTGATTGGACCCAATTTATCCATATACCAAAATGTACCGTTTGCCCGTGAGAAGAGTTCAAAGTGTACATAAAAAAACACATTTTTGTACGCTGTTCAGACAGCAGTGAAACAAATTGAATGAAATTTGACAAATGTGCATTTTAGAGGATTACTCTCCTCTCGGTAATTAAATAAATCCAATTGAAATTGTAGAAGGGTTAAAACCACCCTCACTCCCTTACATTTTTTTTCAGAACTTTCTTAGGGGTGGTAATACAATTCTCAAATTATTTTATCAAGAAGACTGATTAATTATCTTCATTTTGTTACTCTTGATAACATTTCGTATTCCGCATAGTTCCGAAGGAAAAAAATGTTTTCTTAAATAATGCTAACAGATATTCCTAGTACAAGTTTAATAAAATTGTAATACAAAATTTAGTTTCAATTTTTTACGTCGAATTGACCTTTGTATTGATGAAGGTGGCCGTCATATTGAACATTTATTATGAAAAAACGTTCTGCCTTTGTTTCCACTCCCAACTAAATTTTGTATTACAATTTTATTAAACTTGTACTAGGAATATCTGTTAGCATTATTTAAGAAAACATTTTTTTCCTTCGGAACTATGCGGAATACGAAATGTTATCAAGAGTAACAAAATGAAGATAATTAATCAGTTTTCTTGATAAAATAATTTGAGAATCGTATTACCAGCCCTAAGAAAGTTCTGAAAAAAAATGTAAGGGGGTGAGGGTGGTTTTAACCCTTCTACAATTTCTTTTGGATTTATTTAATTACCCAAAGGAGAGTAATCCTCTAAAATGCACTTTTGTCAAATTTCATTCAATTTGTTTCACTCATGTCTGAACAGTTTACAAAAATGTGTTTTTTTATGTAAACTTTGAACTCTTCTCACGGGCAAACGGTACATTTTGGTATATACATAAATTGGGTCCAATCAACTTATTTTGATCTCTACTACATGTAGTAGCTCTGTGTCCCAGCAATTTTGGGACACCCTGTATAACTGACGAGTTATTGCAGTTCCAAAACTTAGTAATATTCCTTTGCCGGAATTTTGAAAATTAAATGTTTTGATCCTCGACACAAGATTGTTAAATGTTTTCTTCTTTCGTGGATATCCACGTTCTGTATATAGAAAACCTTGACAATGAGATGTGCACAAGGAATATTCTCGTCACTTTTCTTCAGGAACAATACCTTTTTTACCTACGCGGAAATTCCGCTGTTTACAGAAAACGTTGGTGGCCAATAACAAATCGTAGATCCAAAATACATTTACGCAAGTGGTCGGCTCTTCCTCTATTACTTGCCAGGAAGTTACAGTAATTTTTTTATTTCGTTATATTTAGTACCTATCTACCTTTTATTTGTGATATCGCTTTGTCGATCACCATAATACTTTTCAAAACGAAATCCGTTTTATAAACTCTTAATCAAGAGGAAAGACAGTCCTTTGGATAAACAATTGAATTGAAATGTTGATACTTTTGCAATGGTACTGTGGTACTTTGAAGTTTCTTTTCTTGTGGTATCTGAAATGAAACTGGTGTACTAATAGGTTCTATTCCATAATGGTGGCAAAATATACGGTATTAGGGGGGATTTGGTCGATCTCCTTCAAGAAGGAGGATCAAAATAAGCAAATTGATACGAATTCGAGACAATTCAGTGTACAGTACAATGAAGCGCGGTGTCAATTAGAGAATGAATAAAGATCGGAATCTCAAAGCGTCGTGTCGTCGGCAAACAACCACACCACCACCACTTCGGTGATGTGCCTACATATGGTCAACCGAAGAAGGGGGCTAGAGAGGAGAAGGGCTGTCGATTTTGGCGCTCATCTTTCGTTTCGATAGAAAAGGTGACGTAATTTGTGGATGAATTCGGCGTGTAAAGCCTTGTCAAAGAAATGCGGCAAGTGTACACTTCCGTGGATAAAGAGGCTTCAGTGTAAAGTTTGAAGAGGACGAGGAGATTCTACACCCTTTCAAAAGGTATCTTTTAAACGCTTTTAAGTTTCCGGCGGAAAATCGCGGAGCCGAGGTTGCTATTTTACCTTTTTTTGAAAGTAACGAGAATAAGGAGCGGAAAGAATGGTAGTGAATAACCTTCTATAAGATTCAACCGTGCCTTCTTGAAAAGCAAGGACTTTAAGTGTTGCAGGTTGGCTTTGATTTGGAGGTTATTGTCAAAAGCCCGGTTCTCGGCGGAAGCAAGAGGGGGTTGTTGCAAAGCGCGATCCAAATAGACCTGGTCAGTGGGAAATAATTAGGAGTTTGGAGTGTGCGGGAAATTGCTCATCACGGAAGTCAAGATGGAAAGTGGCTCTGAATTAGGACAAGAGCCTTGTATTTTGCAATTTGGAGAGGAACTCTCCTGTACAAAGGAATTGACGAAATGGATAAGAGTAGTTTTCGTAAGGATTGTGGTGTGGTGACTAAAGAAACTAGGAGGTCCCTCAGGAGAATGAGCGAGATCCCTTACTTCTACCATGCTCGGGTGTACGGGTACGCGGCCTTGGCCTCTCATTTTAAAATAGCGGAATAATGTAAATATTGAACCGTCAATATAACACATCTGGCGATAACAAAAGGTTGCACAACTTGAACCATTTGCAAGTTACCGCGACGCACCAACCGGTTTGAATTTCTGTCATTTATAGAAAATTTGTAACATTTTTAATTTAGTCTGTGATCAAATTTTGAGTGTAACGGTTTGACGCGTTGTAGTTCCTCCTGTATTAGTGCCGAAGTGTTCAAAAATGGAAACTGTTCATAGCATGGAATTACAAGGTAGGGTAACGAAAATTATTTTTGATGTACCTGCTTTTTCAACCTGATTCCATATAAAATATTTTCATTAAAAATAAGGTAATGATAAGAATCGCAATTGTTATTATAATCAAAAGATTAGCCGTTGCCTGGTCAGTGGAAATAATTAGGTCTTGGTACTTTACTAGAAATTTTTCCTCTTAAATGAGTGAATGATTTAAAGTAGTAGAAGTTTGGGGGGTCTGTAAGAGTTCGTAGAGGTGGTGGTTTTGGCGTCGCGTCGTCAAAAATGACCGAGGAAACTTGAAAAGCCACGTGGTCTCCTCTAATGGAAAAATTAGCGGAAGGTTTTGTTCTTTTCCATTTTTCCCGACAATAAAGAACACTGAATATTTTTTCATTTTCATTTCGAATATAACCGTCCACTCTGTAATCATTTCGAATACGTCCGGCGCGCCGCGTAGTGCGTGAATTGGAATTTCTCGCCTAAACCTTTAAATAAGCTACATTTCTGCTGACACCAAATGCGTTTTTCTATTTAGGTACAACGAAATTAGGCGTCCAAAACATATGCATTATCCTAAAAATTTTACGGAAATTGTCTTTAACATCCTCTAAATTGTCGCGACTGTCTTTTTCTGTTTTGGAAATACTCTAAAATGTAATTAAATGTCAAACCATCGTATTTCGAGTATTTTTTGAATAACTGGATGCACATCTGGCGATAACAAAGGTCGCGCAACTTGAACCACCTGCATGTTACCGACGTGACGCATCGACCAGATTTGAATTTCTACAATTTCTAGATAATTTTTGTAAGATTTTTAATTTAGTTTTCGAGTAAACTTTGCGTGTAACGGTTTGACGCGTTGCTTTTATTTCGTCTTAGTGCCGAAGTGTTCAAAAATGGAAGCGGTTTATAGCATGGAATTACAAGGTAGGTTAACACTATAATAATTATAATGTGTCTGGTTTTTGAGTTTAAAAAATTCAATTCAATAGCATAATCAGCAAATTTTGTTAACTAAACCAAAATATTTCGAACCATTAGGTAATCTACTCAATTGTTATTATCTAAAAATGATTTACAGAAACCTTAATAAATTATGTATGTAATGTGTTGAAAGTATGAATTTTTTATTAAAAGATTCGCTCTTTTTGCATGTATTGGACGTATAGGAACGCAATGTGCTTTTTGACGTTTGAAATATTCTCTAATTGATGGTTAGATTATTTAGAAGTAAAGTAAGATCATAATGAACTCGAAAAACGCACAATTTATTGCCAATTTTCCCCATAAAGTATTCTTACAAAAATTACACTCCTCAAGTCCTCATGGTTTAATTTGTGTAGAAAATTAAGCTACCATCGGTCATATTATTACATTTCCCATACCTAAAGGTCTGGGATGGTAGTAGCCCATTTTTCGATCATTGTACGTTAAATGGATTTGTAAAGTGTGTTAATATTTGAGCAAACCAATTTTGAACTACACATTAAATGCGTAAAGGTCATATACATATACGTACTGAGCTTAAAACCTTGATCTTGAAGCAGTCATCCCATTTCAGATCCATAGTCTTTAATTTTAGGCCTTAAATTCTCAACCTAAAGTTATTTTGAAGTCCCCTGCTTACAAAATTTTGGCTTGGTTTTAAATTTTGTGCATTACATTGTCAGCAAACTTCCTCGGCAGAAACAAAACCAACCATTGAATTTGAATTCTGCACGTTCATTTTTGAATTCTGAAGTAAGACCTTACGCTAAGAAATAACCCAAAATCATCAAGTTTCTTTACGTTATCAGAATACCATTCAATTAAATTTGAAAAATTTCCCGATGTAAGTTGAATGTGTCACGTGACTTGATTCATTAAAATTTGTACACGATTTGTAGGTATTTTACTCCGCTCTTGTGTGCAAAAATTTGAATAAGTGCACTCCCTTAGGCCTTAAACAATGTTTGTTGAGCCATAAAGCAAGCCCAGATGGGGAAATACTTGTAGTAAGAAAGCACACGTTAATTATATTATTGCAAAATAATGTAGGTACCTAACTATCATTTAAATTAACTCCATTTTATTCGCTATAAATATTTCATTATAAGTAACCTAAGTTGATACTACGAGGTTTGAAGAGCGGTTGTAAAATATGTATAAAATGTTTTATTTCTTCATACTCGAAGAAGGATTATGAGGGAAGGGAATGTATTATTAACGTGTAATCTACCGAAAATCGTAGATCGGCTGAAATTACTGCATATATTCTGTATGACGGTAGTGAGCTTTTTACATTTCATTTACATACTTAAATAGCTAATAGCATTTCCACTTAATAAGTTTCGTAGCTCTATAAGTAACTAATATTAAGCTAAAAATCAACAAAATTTTCCAACGTTCATTGTACTAAAACGAAAACATACATTCATTAACCTGTATCAAGAGAAAAACCTTGCAATACACAACAAAAAACCCATGTAGTGATTTATAAAATGAAAAATGAGGTGAAGAAAATTTTTTATTTCGGAAAGATATTGTGGTTTTTTTCCTTCTTACGTTATGTGCTTTTCAATTTAGACGCTTCTAACTTAGCGGTTATATAATGTTTTTGAAAGCGGACGAAGAAAAATTGAATACCAGGTGAAGAATGCACGAAACATTTCCCGAAATAGACGTAATATTCTTTGCGCGCTGAAAATATTTACATTATTAAAATTTCAATTTATATCGCACACGTTGCCTCTAAATTGTAATTTCAAAAGCACCCAACTTCTTTTATCGTCCTAAATGAACGAACTACTAGAATGAAAGCAATAAAGCGATGATGAAAATTTATATTACGTTTATATGTTAAAGATTTCAAATTAAAAATGTTAGAAAATAACGTTTTAATGCACGCACACGCGTTATTGAGTAACTGCATCATTTTAATCCTTTGGAAAATACCTAATATCCGCCATTGTTTTCAAAGGGCTTTAATTTTACTATATACGACGCGTAGAATAAACGCGCAAATATTCACACACGCGCGTACGGGTTTGAGGGGTTAACTTAAAATCGATTGTGAACGTTTTTTAAGGGTGGTATGAGGTGATATAAGAGAGATTCGCTAGTTTCCATATAGGGGGCATACAAACACACTCTAAGCAAAAATTTGCGTGCGAAATAAAAAAAGTTAACTGTAATTTCATCTTTCAATTTAACCCTCTCGCCGAATACAGAAATATGTTCTCCCTTCGAAATTTCGTAATAGAACAAATTAATCTAAAAGTGAACTAATTTGTTTTATTCGCAAACTTTTGAAAAAATTTAAAAAAATATGTATATCCTATTTTTAATTATAGTGGGAAACTATTAACTCAGAGCTTTTGGATTAAAAAAATAGACAAAATGTTACTTTTTGGTGGTGTCAAAGCAATAAGAAACAATGGAGTTTAAAAAAAAAATCATTCGCCTTCCTTCACTTATATGTAACTCTTTCCAATTATACCTGGATATATCCTTTCGTAATTAGTGCGTTTGTCCCGATTTTTCCCTTTTAAAGGCTTTTAGAAAGGATTATACGCTATGGTTTGAAAATTTAATTCTTTACTCGAACGTATGTTTGTTTTATACAATGCACGTGGCACTGTAATTTAACGTGCGATATTGTGAAACCGCCCTAAAATAAGTAAATAACAGTTACCAATAGGAAGGTTATAAAGGGGGGCCATTGTTTGTACATTTAGCTGTATTGAAATGTATCGCTATGGAAGGTTACGACGTGTAAAACATGTATGGTACTTTGCACTCTTTGCAAATATTACAATAAGAAGGATGTCTTCACCTTGCCACAGACTAAGCTCGATCTGACGAGAGTGCCCGGCAAAAAGTTGGAAAATTAAATGTGGTGGAAAAGGTACTCACTGAAGGGGCCAAAGAAGGTTATAGTGAGAAAAAGGTAAATACAGAAGACAACTTTTAAACTAAAGTTATGTTATGAGGTGTGTGTGGAGAACTAAATAAATCAACGAGGATAACACACAGGACAGTTTAGTAACGTCCTTCTCCGTGTGGTGGAAGTGGGAGCACTTACTGGGCGATCATCGTAAGAAACAATATACCTAAACTAGACAGAAGAAATAGCTCATCTTAATAAACAAAATAGGTCCATAACAGAAGTATTCTACGAGGTGATCATTTAAAATACTATCAATACCATCTTGGGCTAGTTGAGGGGGTCTAGGACATGTCGCCACGGCCAACTCGCCACGGAGACATTTCGCCTCCAACAATATCTCCGCAGACCATCTCACCGCCAAAATTTATTCATCAAGTATATTAAGAATAAAAGCTACAATTATTTAGTTACAAATGTTTACTTATTTAAAACACAATTCAATTATTTAGCTACAAATATTTATTTATTTTGAACATAATTTTCCTTTTCATATAAAGATTCAAACTTCGTTCTTCTCAATATTGACGCTTGAAATGCGTTTAATTCCATCGAGAGAGACACCATGCTTTCCGCTGTGAAAAAAATTCCAACTTTATACAGTTTTCTTTGGCAATGTTATGCATCACCTTCATTCTTATTCTTTGGATCAAAAACGATAATTTCTCAAGTCGGAGCTCAACAAGGAGACCCTTGTGGACCAATGATTTTTAATCTAACAGTACACCCCGTCATTCAGTCATTAACTTCAAATTTGAATATTTGGTTCATGGACGACGGTACCATTGCAGGTCCTCCAGATACTGTTCTAAATGGTATTGTCTGATCGGTTTAAATCACTTGGTCTAGAGATAAATACGTCAAAATTTTTCTTCTCTAACGAAGATCGGCAAGTGAAGGAATCATTTTCTTCTATTTGTCCCGGAATAAAAATTATTAAGGATGAACTAGAATTGTTAGGCAGTCCTATTCTACAGTCTGAAGTGGATTCGCTCTTCAAGAAGAAACCTTTTGAAATCAAGACGCTACTAAATAGATTACAGGATCTTAATCTTCACGTCACTTATTACTTACTGAAGCATTGTTTGTTGATCCCGAAACTTACATATATTTTACGTACTTCAACTCCTTGGAAATCATTAGAATATCTACACGAAATAGACAACGACATAAAGATCTCTTTAGAATAAATTTTCCACTGTCAATTAAATGACACCCAATGGACATTAGCTTCTCTACCTATAAAAAATGGAAGTATTGCAATCCGTCGTCTCTCTGACATCACTCTACCAGCGTTCCTCAGTTCATCATGTTCAGTTAAAGATTGCGTCAAATTCATATTACAATTATCTTCAGATGAGCAATCATTAACTGTCTACAAGGAAGGAACTGAAAAATGGATAGCTGATGGCCTAGAGTTACCAATTATTCCTAATTTACAATCCAATTGGGATAATCTAAAAATTGAATAAATAATGAGTTGTATTTCATTTTGTATGATGAGGAAGATCAGGTTCAACTGATGGCAGTCCAAAATCCCGAATCCAATGGTTGGCTGGCAGTCCTTCCTTCCCGTTCTTTAGGAACAATGTTAGATAACAATTCTTTTCGTATATAATTAGCCCTTCGGTTCGGCCTAAATATCTGCTTGCCTTATGAATGTGAATGTGGTCAGAAAGTTAATACTGATGGAATGCATGGGTTAAGCTGTTTGAAGAGCTTAGGAAGACATTCACGTCATAGCGAATTAAATAATATTTTCTATCGTGCACTTCAAACAGCTAAATTTCCTTCGGTGTTGGAACCTCCTGGATTGTTTCACGATGATGGAAAAAGACCGGATGGTATGACGTTAGTCCCTTGGTCTAAAGGTCAACATCTAATATGGGATTCAACATGTTTAGATTCTTTAGCCCAATCTTACCTTAGTTTTTCTAAATTATCTAGTAGATCTGTAGCTGAATTTGGAGCAAAAATAAAAAGAAAAAAATACCAAGGTTTTATCGATCAGAACTTTTATTTCGTGCCGTTGGCAGTAGAAACTTTAGGTCCCTGGTATGAATTCTCTCTTCCTCCGTTGGGATCAATTACCACTTACTCCATTTTCAACAACACCGTCTTTAACAGCACAGACAGAAATGGATATTATTAATCCATAATCCACAATCAATTTATATCCATACAGGGCGCCCCATTTAGAATAACGTAGTAATTGTATAAAATATTGTATTGTCATGAAACTCTCAATTAACAACACCCTGTAAATAAACTTTATATTACAATAATTCGTATCGATGGCCCCGCTAATTAATTGGGAATTAATAGACAAAAATGCGTTAGCTAATGTTTTGGCGATTAAGTGTAATGAATGTATTTAAACCATGTCTAGTAATTTCGCATACAAAGTCATTTAAATCGATAACTATCAAGAATGGGTATAGGTAAGCCTTAATAAAGTGACATTATTTTGTTCAGTATACTTCAAAAATAAAATAAAATACAGGGTGTTCCATTCAAAAAAACATAACTTTGATATAGCACGCTTTTTTGGAAAAATGTGATCTGTTGGTATAGGTAAGTCGTGTTGAATTAAACCGCCTGATATTGGGATGTGCGACAGAGATTTGTGAAGATTTTATCAACTATTTACGAAACAAAAAGAAACGCCTCTGAATTCGGGAATGGATCAAAAGAAGAGATAGTCTGGGCCCAACAGCCACACTGATGAGAGAACTTTCAATAGAGGACCCCAAGTCTTACAAAAATATCATGAGATTATCTGTTAATAAATTTGATGAGTTGCTTGAATTCGTAACACCTCTTATTAAGAAACAAGATACGAAACTCAAGAGGGCAATTGCTTTGATCTTCTTTTTCAAAGCATCTTCTTCTTGTATAGGTAAACTTGCATCTTCCAAAGTTCTTCGTTATTGTCATACGCTTTTGCAAAGTAAAGGTAAAAGAGGAACCCGATATTTAAACCATTGAGAATGACATAGGCGATCATACTAAGACGCCAAAAAAAATTAAATGAGGATAGGTACTGTATAATAAATAATAAATAGGCGCATGAGATGCTGTTGTGTGACTGGTTGTACTAATGACATTGGTACTACCCTACTGGCGAAGAAGCGAACATCAACCATATCGCTGCTGTTGCGTTGTGTATACCCACATCTAACACCCATCTGGGCCGTATCCAGTGAACGTTCTTTGGATAATTATCGTTATCAGAGGATTATACTGGAACAAAAAATGGGATATACAGTGTGTTCATTTTAAAACTTACCACCCCTGTAACTTAAAAACCGCAATAACTTTCAACATTCGCGGAGACACGTCGATTTTTATTTTAGGGGGGAACGTTTTTGACAGTCAAGTGGTCTTGATGTGTTCATCCCTCTAACCCCTAGCAACCCCAATTTTAAAATTTTAACTACCCCACTTGTTATACATGATTTGAAAGCCCCTTTCAATACTAATACAACAGTGTATTCCATTTGAAAATTGGGTGAGATTTGATAAAGTTATGGGTCAAAAGCAATCATTTGACAAAAACTTATATATTTATTTTCTTTAATGGTTAATAATGAAAATCCCCATCTATTCCGGGAAGATAATACGCAATACCCCCAGAAAATAAATGTTTGGGCAGGAATTTTAGGAAACGCCATAATAGGTCCCTTATTTATAAATGATTCTCTAACCGGGGAGGTGTACTTAGATACGCTTCGGGACACAGTTGATGGACTAATCACTGAATCTTTAGAAAATCAAGTGGATCATCACGGAAATTCTTTACTGCAAGAAGACCTACTACACTTTTCAACAAGGTGGTGCACCGCGCACTACGCTAGACCTGTACGTGATTGGTTGAATATCACATTATATGACCCATAACTTTATCAAATCTCACCCAATTTTGAAATGGAATACACTGTTGTATTGGTATTGAAAGGGGTTTTCAAATGATGTATAACAAGTGGGGTAGTGTTGATAGGGGTTAGAGGGATGAACATATCAAGACAACTTGACTGTCAAAAACGTTCCCCCCTAAAATAAAAATCGACGTGTCCCCGCGATTGTTGAAAGTTATTGCGGTTTTTAAGTTACAGGGGTGGTAAGTTTTAAAATGAACACACTGTATAAGCGAACGGATTGCAATGTTACTCGTGAGTAGCGGTTACGGACGAACATTTTAGGCGTCGTCTATTGACTTAGCAAATCTGTTTACGATTAGCAATATAAAGTGTCGCCAATTACATTAGGTGAGAGATCAAAACTAACCTTATCTCTAATTGGATGGAGTAGAATTTTGGAAGGATGAATATACTTTCATGTACTTTACAGTCAGGAGTCATTAAAATGTTAGGGATTACCAAGCCTTTCGAAGTTTAAGCTACCGTGGGCTTATTGTTTTATTTACGAACCAAAGAAATGGGTTTAGCACAATGCAATTCTATTTACTGAAAAAGGGAAATGGTAGGTGTATGGGTTTAATAATGGCTGTAAAAAGTAGACGTAAACGAATTTCTTAAGATATTTGCAAATCGTAGTAAAATCTAGGGAAAAAGTGGAAATTTTGGTTAATCGCATCCCATTCGTAATTAATTATGATATTGGCGCCATTGCTCATGTCGTGTTCGTTGCAATAGATGATCTCGTTAGTTACTTACAATTACTTGATTATAGTTCTCTCTTAGAAATAACAAACAAAATTTTAATACGTAATGCCTATAATACTACGTTATGTTGGCATGAGAAAATCCTAGTGGAAGCCTGGCTTGAATAATAGTACGCTGCATACAGTAATTATCGTTATTAATGGCAATCTTCTTGAGGATATATTATATTCATATTGATGTTAGCTATGCTGAGGTGTTTTAAATATTTAATCAGTGCATCGCTGTAAAATTACATGCTTTACTAATTTGGATTGTAATAAGATTCTAAACTAAATAATGATTCTTAAAACATTTTACTTGATTTTGCAAAACACATTCGATATTATTTTTTAATTACATTTTATTGCAAATTAATGGTGGTAAAAATCATCTTTATGGAGTATTCTCACCACATTTACCATTTAAGTCGTTTACATGAACATACCTACTACATACCGTTACAAGACAACGCTAATAAAATCTAAGTTACAGTAATAAATGTTATAATAAAGCTAAGTTTAAGCATCTGCTTTGCTTGGCAATAAATGACCCACCCTTCAATTAGTCGACTAACAAAAATAGCTGGTGAAGTGTGATTTTTTTTGAGGAAGTCAATGCAACGTGTAATTATCGTACAACATATGTCGATCAATTTAGCAATTCAAGTTTGCAATAATTTTGCATTTTTTTGCACGATTCGTTTTTCTGCATCGACGATGCTTGTTAAAAAGGCATTTTGTCGATCCTCGCCAACGATATGTATTAATAAGTATGAATTATATAGACAACGAGTTTTAGATGATTAATTTCATTAAACGTAATAAATCTTTTGACATAATAAAACCAGATCTTAATTGGGTTGAAATTCTGAAATGTCTTAAAAATGATTCATTAATATCCGGCGTCGTGTCTGTTATAATAGTTGATTTCTTTTGGAATAAGTTGTCAAGGTAATTGAAACACAATTTCCTGTCCAATACTCCCTTATAGATCGAAATGACGATATGTATATGTTTTAAAGGAGGAAAAACTTGGAATCCTGTTTATTAATCGTCAATCGCCATCTTTATATTCTTCAACAGTACAGTCTATCACGTTTTTATGTGAACAAAGAGTACCTACCTACCTATTTAACTCTTTGATGTAGCTGGATCATTCTGCAAACGATTATATAGTGTTTTGCGGCGATTCTTCAGTCGGACCTTGTAGTTCAGTATGAGAGATTTTAAGCATTTGTCCTTTGCTGCTCGATAATCCATTCAGTTAGTAACGTCACGCTTAATCCTATTGGAGCTTTGACTTTGATTTTGTATGTATATTAGCCGACTCAACATTTCTCTTTATGGCTCACTTGGTTAGCACAAGTGATTTTGACCATGTTATTGCAATCAATTGTTATCTACATTAATTACACTTTGTTAAGTTACTTTTGCTAATGTTAATTCAGGATTCCACCTAAAATTTGTAGGAGTTTCCCAACTCTCCTTATTTAACCTTTCATCCTAGTAATTGAAGTTATAGAATGTGGCTTAAATAAATTTGTTATTTTGAAAATATTGGAAAACCCTTGGGGAAATTAACCCGGAGTAAAAAACCTGAAAGTTTATCCAGAGTAACATTTAATAATAATTTTGTACAACTGTTTCCAACTTTTAATACAGATTGAAGATATTTGAAAAAGCCTCGTTAGTTGTTGGAGGCAGTTGGTTTCTTTACCTTAGGTAGTGGAATAATGTTTCTCAGTCTTCCTTCAGCTGGAACGTGTATTAGCAAAAGTTACGTAATTATGCAAAAATCTATGGAGGGCGTAAAGTTAACATTTTTAGGTATTTACCATACATACACCATACGTCGCTGCGAAGAGACCGGAAATATGGGTCGACCTCATCAACGAATACCTAAAGAACGGGCCACTTCCCAAGTGCATGGAAAACCTGCATACTGACACTGATCCCCAAGACAAAAGAAGTAGGTATATAGATCAATATGCCTCACTGACTTTAGTGAAAAAATTGCGGAGAAAATAATAAAGACAAGAATAGATGCAATAACGGAGAGGAAACAGCAATTTGGGTTTAGGAAGGGCAGATCGACGATACAAGCGATCCAAGCCCTGACAAGCATTAGAAAAAGGGTAAATACAGGGACGCACAGGAAAAGAATGGTGTGCCTGATGGCATCAGTTGACGTGAGCAATGCCTTCAATACACTGACATACAAGGATATACTTAGTGCGATGGAGAGTATGGACCCTACCTGATAAAGACCATAACCAGCTATTTAACAGTAAGATTGGTAGAGGTCACAAGACCTGAGGGCGGAACATACAGATTTAGCCCAGAGGCAGGGGTGCTTGGCTCTACATTGTGGAACATCGCCTACAATGGGGCGCTGAGGGTCGAGGTACCACCGGGTGTTACCATCATAGGATTTGCTGACGAAATTACGGTAGTATTAGAAGACCGGAAATTGGATAATGCTGTGTGCAAACTACAACAAACGATCGAAATTATAAATAATTGGATGGAACAAATGGTGCCTGAAAAAACCAAGTTTGCACTCCTTACAGGGCGGAGAAGAATGAATGTGATCAACGTGGATGTACTGGGTCAAACGGTGGCAGTGGAAAATCTACAAAGGTGTTGGCTGTAATAATAGATAAGAATGACACATTTATACAGCACGTCAAATATGTCGTGGATAAAACCTTAAAAAATGATGCAAGCATTAGCAGGATCATGCCAAATAAAGGAGGGGCCAGAACGTCCAAACGTAAAGTACTAAGTAGTGCGGTGCAGTCGGTAGTCTTTTACGCGAGTGAGACGTTAGCGGATGCGCTAGAGTGGGGATGTGCGAGGTCATTAATCAACAAAGTGGTACGGCTTCTCGCGGTGAAGATATCGTGTGCGTACAGACCGGTCGCGATGGAAGATATTTTGGTGGTGGCAGGGATCACACCGGCACAGATTGAGGCCAAGGCCAGAGCGGGAAAATGGTGTAAAGAAGAAAAATGCATGCAATGGCAACTAATATGGGATATGAGAACATCGTGGACGAAGACGCTGATCAACGACTTGAGGACATGGCTAGCAAGAGCACACGGAGAGATGGACTACCAACTGACCCAATTTATGACAGGACATGGAGAAAATGCCAAATACTTATATACGATCGGTAAAAGAGCAATCGAGGAATGTATCGATTGTGGGTTGATGGACGACAAGGGCCATGCTGTTTATTCAGAGCACTGAATAGTAAAACAGTAGCAACAGAGTAGTAGTGTAGCAACATGACCAGAAGAATACTTAGGGTGATACCTGGTCATGTCTGCCGAAACAATACATGAGAAAGGGATTAGGGAGAAGGGGGTTTTAGTGGGTGCGAACCCCACACTGCCTCCACAATTGAAA
The DNA here is from genome assembly GCA_036250285.1 of Pyrocoelia pectoralis. Classification (NCBI taxonomy): domain Eukaryota; kingdom Metazoa; phylum Arthropoda; class Insecta; order Coleoptera; family Lampyridae; genus Pyrocoelia; species Pyrocoelia pectoralis. Next base: position 9,668,343 of record CM070079.1, read on the forward strand.
TATGTGGAGGCGTGCGATAGGCATTACCCTAATTCCCGATTATATGAAAAACAAAAGGTATTTACCGCACGAAGAAAATCATAATAATAAAAAAGCTTGAAACATATACGATTATTACAAGTTTTCTCATTTCTGACAATTCTAATTTCCAAAAAAATAAAATAAATTGGCTTGGTAGAATCATCGTCTTGTAGAGGATACTACATAGACGACGAGACGGAACACCACATACTTTGTGAGCGTTCCGCACTTGTCCAACTGTGACGATCAATGTTGGGAGTATCCCGGCTATGGCGGATTTTTAACAATCTTTTTTGTAGGATTTTTAATGTAGTAATGTAGTTTGTAAGAACTGATCTTCACCTATCCAGAGATGCAAAGATTTTCAAAATCGGTTCGAAAATAACTGAATAATCATATTATTTAATAAATAATAAATAAATAAATAATCATGGCTGAGATTAGAGCCGCTTCTCCTTCCAACATCCTTAGGTTCATCTCACGTGTGGGATGCCTTAAGTGACGTTGCGGAGTCTGACAACTCTAGCCAGGGAGGTAGTACAAAGGGCCCGAATTTGAGCCCTGTGTACGTGTGGAATATGTCCACCCTCCTATCGTAATCCAGAATCCAGTGCAACTGTTCTCAAAAGAGGTGTTTTATGGTCCACAGCCGGCTCTAAAACTTCAGTTTCCTCTCCTCTCCGTTTTGTCCAATTACTTTACTGTCGAGAGCGATTTCTTGCCTTTTTCTGTCTATTTAACTCCTCGCTGAGCATGTCAAAAAATATATCCTTGTGTTTGTGTCTTTATTGCTGTACCTACATCACTTTTGGCCGTTTTTGAGGTTGCCGCTCTACTCAAAAAGTGTATGTTATTTGCATTTATTTTCTTGCCCTTTCTCCCTTGTTTCGCTTAATACATATTGGTATGTCTATGCCGTATGCGTAGACTTCTCTGAATACTTGTTCTTCCTTTGTAGGTATTTATATTATTATTAATCGGCGGAAGCCTTATTATTATGTTGAAAACATTATGCTATGGTATAAACAAACTCCACATTTTTAATTCTTCTATAAAAACTTTTTGCATTTCTTTAACGCAAGGGACATACGAAATGTCAACTGTTGCTACTGAATACGGCTTTAGAACATCAAATTCACTCATTTTGACCTTCCCCCACGTTTGTCTAGTCTTGTAAATTTGAAATATTAGCAAAACATAAACAATCTAAAGAAGGGGGGGGGGGGGGCTTGCCACTTTCGCTCATAGTGAATTTCGCAAATTAAAATATACTCAAATTTGACAGTGTTTAATTTACACGCATTCGTTTTCTTTTTTGATTTCCTTCTATACAATTTATTCTTATGAAGTATAAAAGTCTACGCAACGAAATAATTCACCACCATTAATGTTTTTCCAGTGGTAAGAATTCACAATGCGGTTTTCTTCTATTGAATATTCGATGTGACAAATTGAAATTTATGAACATATTTCCACGGAACTCCGTGGTTATATAGCAATCATCTTAATAATCATTCATTAACTCTAATCGATTGCAATTACTATAAACATCGCAATGCTTGTAAAAGGGTGAAGTAGGTATTGTTAGGGTTCTTCTGGATTTGGATTTATTTTTAAAGAAAAACAGACGTTTAATATTCAAGATATTGTTCTACAACAAATTTAATAACTATTTAAAACAAACTTAATAACTATTTAAAACAAATTTAATAACTATTTAAAACTAGTTGGTGCGATAAGGAAAGCTAATTGACGTACACCTGTCTTATGACTAATGAACATTCGATGTAATTGCACAAATGTTTTAGTTTCGGTATCGTTTTTGAAGGAAGCGGTTCAAAAGAGAACAACATTCTATTTGCATGTGTAGTGTTATCAAATTTGTACAATTATTGTATTATATAATATATTATTATTATTATACAATTATCATGTGGATGGGGTAAGATGGTTAATTAAATAATTATTATAATTAGTTATACTATAATTATCAAGGCCTTTTTTAAAAATTCTAATATGCAATTCTTTATTTCAGGTGAGTGCTTCTCATATTCCAATGGTTGTGGGTGAGTTTTTGTTATATTATAATTATTGTAAATATCGTTTATGCCATTAGCTATAATAGGTATTAATTGCACCATGTTGGGTAATAATTGCATAAAGAAAAAGGTTTAAAGATCTATTTTCCCTATTCTTTGCAGTTACGTTTCTGCAGTGGTGGGGAAAAAGTAATTGTGGCACCCTTTATATAATACAAACATACCATTGATACCTCCACTAAAATAGGACCTACATTTATGGTACATTACGAACGAGAACGGTATACTATGAAAATAATTTGTAATACAAGCTGTTCTGTCACAACTGACTATATTTAGTACAATAAGTAAGGCAAATTGATCAAAACGCGCACATATTTAGAAAATGTTATTTAATAATCTTCAGGGATTCAAGAGAATTATAATAATAATAATAATAATAATAATAATAATTTATTGACCAACAGTGAAAACCATTAACAGGTCAACTTAGCTTAATTTAACATAACTTTATTTGATGCGAAGCACGCATAAAAGGAAAAAATATTGGAATAGGTAACAAAATAAAATAAATTAAAGTCTACGTCCTTAAACACAAATTACACAAATAAGAACAAATTGTACAGATAATTTTAAACGTCGATTAATTGAGCCACATCAACCTTCCGCAACATTTTTTTAAATAGATTACAATTCGTTACAAAAATATCAATATTTGCTTCTTTACTTATTAAATTATATAGAGTACATATTCTATAAATAGGAGAATTTGTTAAATAATTTGTTCTTCTCACAGGTAAATAAAAAGTATTACTGCTTCTCAATCCAACTTTGGGTATATTAAAACTGATTAATTTTAAAACGTCGGGGTTATCAACCATATTGTTAATAATTTTGTATAGATACATTACACCATTTTGAACCCGTCTATCCGATAATGTGGAAATATTATAACATCTACAGAAATTACTGTAATCAAACAAATCTTTTGAAGGATAGACCCCAGTTGCTTTGAAACAGACATATTTTCCAAATTTGATTTGAACGGTTTCTAATGATTTTATATGATATTTCTGCCTTGGACACCACACCAACACCGCATATTCAAGTATAGGTCTTATTAAAGCATAGTATAATTTTAGTAGGGTATTTACATTATTAAATGACCGTGAGTAGCGCTTAACACACCCCAGAATTCTGTTTGCTTTGCTTACAGTGTTGTAGATATGAGAGTTAAAATTCAACGCTGTGTCAAACGCAACTCCCAGGTCATTTATTTCGTATCTACGCTGCAGCTTACTCGTATTCATGTAATAGTCGAACTCCTTATTTATTTTCTTGCTAAAACTAACAATAGCACACTTACTTATATTAAGAGATAACTTGTTATCATCACACCACTCAAGGACATTGTTTATATCTTGTTGCAGTGATTTGTAATCATCGTGATCTTCTATCTTCAAATATATTTTAAGATCATCCGCAAAAATCAACTTCTGTGAATGCTTTACGCATTCCATCAGATCATTCACAAAAATTAAAAAAAGTAAAGGACCTAAATTTGATCCCTGTGGCACTCCAGATGTAGCTACGAAGCTGTCTGACGAATATCCATTACAAAACACATACTGCTGCCTATTGGTTAAATAGGAATGGATAAACTTTATCGCCGAATCACTAAAACCTCTCAAATGCAATTTCTTAATTAGCACACTATGGTCTACCTTATCAAAAGCTTTTTCGAAGTCTGTGTAAATAACGTCAACTTGATGACCTTTGTCAAAAGCGTCATAAACATATTCAGTTAAATTAAGTAGATTTGACGTAGTAGACCGTTTTGGTAGGAACCCGTGTTGGTAAATACTAATATGATTACAAACACCGCCAAAAATCCTACTATATAATATGATCTCGAACACTTTCGCGGGCACACAAATAATTGATACAGGTCTATAATTTATTATATTATCACGATCACCCTTTTTAAAAACCGGGCATATTCTCGAATTCTTCCATATCGTTGGAAATTTATTACATTTCAATGCTAGATTGAATAGAAATGTAAGGGGCCCAACGAAACAGTCCGCACAACCTTTTACTACGTAGTCAGGGAGGTTATCAGGTCCAATAGATTTTTTAGCTTTTAACTTTTTTATTGCAGCAGCTACCTCACTGTTTTCCACCTTGGAAATATGTACGCTATTTGACTCACTCATTGTTGCTAGTAGTTGATTAATCTGTATTTCACTCGAATCGTTGTATACCGATCTAAAGTGAGTTGCAAATCCATTTACAATACTACTACCGGTTTCTAACTTCTTATCGTTAATAAACATTTCCTTCGGTATTCCCGAATTTTGTTTTTTTTTGTTTATAAAGTTCCAAAAGTTTGCAGGATTTTCATTGATATCCTCCTCCGAGACTTTTATATATTCGCTGTACGCTTTTTTAATCTCATATTTACATTCTCTCCTAAGCTCCTTAAAATTTTGTTGATTATATGCTAAGCTGCTTTTTTGGAAGCTGTCGCGTGTCCATTGTTTATGATTCTGTTTAGTTGTCAGAGTCGTAATGACGTTTCGACAAGATCCCACTTGCCGTTATCTTCATTGTTCGGTCTTCTGTTGTTGGAATAAAACTGGCTGTCGGTTTTATCTGTTAAGTCATCCACCCGCATCGCCAGCATAATAGTACGGGTTATACAGACCCACTGAACCCCTATTCATTTTGGCATAAATAGGTATCGCGCCAGCATTCGAATCGCTTGGTCCTAAGACTTGCCACAACGTGTGCAGGCGGGATCCTTGCATTGTTGCCATGGCCCTTCTGATCACATCGACTCATAAATTCATAATCTAAAGGACTTTTGATTGCATCGCATTATCCATCGTTAGCTTCTCCGTAGTTGTGAAGGTTTCCACTTAGCCGGAAAACCCTTCATAATTATTTCGAGTGTCATGATGGACAACATTTTGGTATTCTCCGGCACCAAAGTTGTGTTACGTTGAACTATCCAGTTCAATTTGGCTGATGTAGTTATATCGTCTTGCTTTCTAGCTGAACTTAGATATCTGTAACTGTGATGCCGTCGGCGAAGGCTACAAGTGAGGGCTACCTTATATTCCAAGTGTCCGTGTTTATCTGTCACTTATTTAATGCTACCATGGTCTATTTACCTTTACTAAAACCTAAGTTTTAAGAGGTCCGAATGGTTTACATGTCACGGTATGACAATAGGTGTTTTCTTTTTGCATCGCCACAGGGTTAGGTAAAGTTACAATCATCACGTGATTAAAGCGCCTTGCGTCATGTAGAGATTTCTGCCTCAGGTTAATATAAAACTTAAATAAAGCTTTTAAAACGAATAGGGTTATTGAGAACTGAGTCAAATTATTTTTATAAAACAAATGGTGTGTATTGACAAAGGTGATTTAAGTGTACCACAAAATGCAAATAGAAAACACCTAATGTGACAGTTTCGGTGTTGAAACGCGTTCGATTTAGTAAATTGGTATTGCGATTTTTGGTGTTTTCAGCTTTGTGTTGTTTGGTAGTCTTTGTCGATCCCTGGGCAATGGATGTCGTATTAAACTTCCCGGTCACAACCGCTCTAGAAGAACTGGAACTCCTGTGATCGTTGTATTTATTAAATCGAACCTGTTTCAATGGGGAAGCGAACGGCACTGGTGATGACAGCTTCGGTATTGAAACACGTTCTATAATCCATTTTTATTGTGGTTTTTGGTTTTATGTAATTCAACGACCACAATAGTTCTAGTTCTTCTGCTTTTTGGACGACTTCTTCAGAATATCTATGTTCTTTTTTCTCGTTCTATCATTTAAAAAAGGAGACAATGCAAAAACATACTATAGGTACTGAGCAATTAAAAATTAAATGGAAAACACTTACCTATTGTATTAAATTACCCCTTCATTCCTATCATTAAGTACAAAAATAGGATTTTTTGGAGTGCGATAGAGGACTTTTAAGATGGAATAGGCTATCGCTCTGGATTTAGTCAAACAAGCATGCCTTGCTATATTATCAACACAGTCTCCAGTACTCTCTTGTGGATATTGTTTGTATAAAGTACTTTGTATCCATGCCTGGGTGTTACTTGTGCTGAATGTGATAACAATTAACTGTAATCTGTAAAGTTTTTAATTTTTGTCACTTATGGCAGAATAATAATCGTAAAGTGTCATTAATTTTTACTTCATCACAAAACATTACATGAAATAACTAAGTACTTAGATGTAAGTTGTCATTGTCATTTGATTACATACTGTGTTGTATGCCTAAGTGCATCTTCAACCATTTACAGCGTTTGCATCAACAATAGACAGGAAATAGCTAAATCACGAGATAATAGATACATTATTATTTGTGAAAATGGGAAATTGTTAATTTACTTCAACATTACCGGACTATCTTATTCGAAAACAATCATCATAAAGTGTGAAAACTACCTATACCTAATAACAATCACACTATTTATGGAATAAACGCTACATACAAAATACATACAACGTAGCATTATCAGATTTCTCCACGGAATTGGAAAATTAAGCTCAGATTCAATGCATAATATTGTAAATTTGGCGAAAAACAACTAATTAGTTTTAGTAATTGATTGTATAATGTCAATAATGGTACAAGAAAAGGGATAAAAAGTTGGGAATCTAATAAAAATAACGCTTCTGGCAAAGAATTTTCATAAGCTCGAATTACAAAATGTCTCTGGAACTTGCCAGCTTGCATTTGCAACAATTTGCATTCACATAAAACATTTATTTATGTGCTTTAAACGAAAGTCCTTTGACGTATAAGGTTTAACATTTAACTGTAAACTAATTACATTGTTGTATGCAAACATTAAAATCTTTGTATGCAGAAGGCAAACCACTGGTCTTGGTGAAGATGCATATTATACGCGGCATGGCATAATCAAGGCATGCACTTACATAATATAATGTAACCTGTCTAATCCTATCCCATAAAAAGTACTCACGTAAATGCAATTCTTTATTAATAAAATATGTAGATACCGGAAGTTAGTTTTGATTTCACAGAACACCTTAGCGTTAGGATTTGGTATGTAAATTTTTCGCAGGTACCCCTTTTTCATATATCCCTTAGAAAAGGTGGCTCACGTAATAAAAACATTAAAGTCAGATTTACATTGCACGATTTGAAATAAAAAAAAAAAGGTCAACAAATTATGTTAACAACGTCAAAGCAATCAGATCACGAAAAAAGTTTTAAAATTACATTTCGAATAAGGAAAGGCAAACGACAACAATTAGAATAATTACGAAGTCCAGATAAAGATGGTAATGTAATTAACCGGTTCACTTACCACACTTTCCCCGACATTCTCTCTCTCTAATTAAATTGATTTAAGGGATGTTAGTCTTTGTGTTACATTTGGAACGTATCCTATTTAATCAAATTTGTATGAGTAATAATGTAAGGGGCAGGGGGCAGGGGGGGGGGGGGGGGGAAGGAATCGTTTCAAATTTTATGGCTCGGATAATGGCGCTGTATTAATACCTTCTAGCTAATTGTAATTTTTAGTTAATGGCGTCTGTTTTAGTCATTAGCAGATGCAAATTATTATTTTTGAAGATTGTTAGTGGGAAAGTGATTTGCATTTTTCATTATTATCCCCCATTTATGTCAAATACTTACTAATAATTCATTTACGGTTTAGATGGCACACATTTTTCTTAAGTACCTTAATTACATTTTGTATATAGCTTTCGGTGGTGGGAGCAAGTTACTGTAACAAAACATTAATCATAACCTGAGAGAAAGCACTAATCAGATCAAACGTAATGGCGTCTACATGTTTCAATTGAATTATTATTTTTCCGGAAATTGTCTTGAGAAAAAATTTTCCTGCTTATTTACGCGCAGGAGAATTGAATTTTCCTGACTAGTACTGTAAAGACTTTCCGAAATGCAAAATATACTTTGAGTTACCAACAAAATTGACAAACTTGATTTTTCTGGAATTTGTAAAAAAAATTTCTAAAATTTGAAAATTTCGTTTTTTTTGCCATTTCCGAAAAAATTTAATACAAAACACGTCAGAAAAATCTCTTACTTGACTCGGAGCTTTAAAATACTCGGCTTCAGTAATGTGAGATTTGCCTGACTTTTATGTACTTAAATAACTATAAAAAGCTCCCCTTGAAAACTGGGTAGCGGTCATGTTATGTGATATTATCGTTAATTTTTAATAAGTACCCTAGCTGTATTTGTTCTATGAGAAGCGTTTGGTTAGCAGAAAGCTATTATTTGGCATAAAAACGAAGATTAGTCCAAAATGAGATAGAGCGCGAATTTTTAATGACAATTTGGAGCTTCTTAACGTCCTTTTGAACGAATTAAGGATAGCACGTATTGGTAACAAACCGAGAAAAGTGCGCTCTTCCATTACGATAAAGTGCCCCACCAAGTCAATTTGGTATTTCTAGCACCGCGTGACTTTCAGCTGCTGCCAAAACCTTGTTGAAATGAAAAATATAAAACGGACTGAAACTGATCATTAGAAAACTACCATAAGGTCACTTCAGCATCGCTCGTTCAAGTGTGTTGATGTTGAAAAATAAAACACAGTACTTGGAATGATTCATACTGTTCGTCTCACGTTCCGTCATATCATCCTCGTACATGTCAAGATAACTAGTTTTCAGCTTGGCTTGCCTTTTACCTTGTGAGCCAAAACAAAGATTTTTGATTATCCATCCTCTTAGCTCTCGATGGTGATGAGCTTTGAAGATGCAAACTGCAATGTCTTGCGAAACATCAGAACTTTTGGTTTCACATTCAACAGTCAGGCCACCAGATGATAAATGTCAACCTAGACTTGACAGCTCACCACCATCGCGACCTAAGAGGATGGATAATCATCCCAAAAATCCTTGTTTTGGCTCACAAGGAAAAAGGCAAGGCAAGCCTTTCAACGCAGACTGTGAAACAAACATAACGACGCGATATAAGCCGAAAACTAGTTATTTTGAGAGTTCGAAGAACCGCGAAAGCCCCAAATTATTTATCCTCGTACACACTTAATACAGGTACCATACAGATATAGAAAGATTCAAGTACAAATTCACAAAAAATTAGGCCAGACCGTCAGACGGTTGAATATGTAAGCAATACCTATCCTTGCGAGCGTACGTTATGGCTGTGGAACCTAAACTCCTAGACTGATTTTGATGAAATTTAAAATTAAGGCCTATAAAAAAACTTCATCGGTAAAACAAACTTTTCATCGAAATCGGCCCAAAGGGGCCCAAACTAGAGGCGTTATTTTGGGAGCAAACATTCAAATTTTAACCCAAACTAATTTCCGAGCTATTTCCTTTGGTGAAAAGTTAGTAGACATGGTTACAAGTAAAACGCCGTATTTCCGTTGTTTCTAAATTCAAAATGGTGGCCAATATAGCCATTCTCCAAGTTTTTACTTTTTTGGGTGCAACTCAAAAACCGTTTAACTTAATTAAAATTTGTAAATGTGGCCAATTTATTAGTACCCAAATTTGGTCAAAAATTAAAAAAACGGTTTTCTCAAAATCTGCTCCAAGCATATTTTTATTTTTTGAAATGTTATAGATATATAGTTCATGAAACACTATTGGCACTGCATTTCTTTCTTTATTTCCATAGGGGATGGGGAATAAATGTGTGAAGTTAAAAATTTTAAAAATTCAAACTTTTTTTGATAAACAATATGAAGAAGTAAGGTTGTACAGTGAAGTACAGGACATACGACTCTTTTAAATCGAATATAATATGTATACCAATTTACTTCCGGTCTAGCCGGAAATTAACAACAGATTAAGAGAAATCATAGGCTAAATCAACGAAAAAACTGATAGCGCATTCTGGTCCTCAATGGCGCGCAATTTGGTGTTGATGTTGAGGTCCACTTCCTGAATCTTTGTAATTTTGAGTTTCGCATCCATTGCCATAAACCTTTTGGCAGAGTAACAAACCAAATTCGTCGATTGGTCGAGCTTATGTGGCATTCGTTCGGTACATAATTAACTTTATTCGGTTGTAACAATTTCGGGGTCCTCCTGGGGTAATGGCACGAAGCGAGTCAGGCCAAAATATTATTTCATCATACTATTTAAACAGTTTTGAGTGTAAAGCTCGGCATTCATAGTTTCTCGAAATTGACCAACATAAGCTTTGAATTCACGCGCCACACTAGAAATTCGTACAACAAATTTCGCCTTTCTACCCAAGAAGCCTGCAACATACAGGTATTATTTCGAGTTTTGCATGGGTGTATTTGTAAGGCTTTCCTCTTTTTCGAAAATGCACGTCATTTCTGGCCCAAATCCTTTGCACGGTTTTGTAAGAGACCCCAAAATGGCGTCCTAGCTTTCGACTAAAGAATCCTACTCTATCTTGAGAGCTTTCCACCCTGTTTTGTGTTAAAACATGAAGTGCTCTAGGTTTCGGCAAATTAATGCAAGGGATACCCTCTTCACTGTCTCTTATTGTTCTATAAATGGTTGCTTCCGAATTTCTATTTTGTATTACATCCTGAACGTAACTGTTGAAACAAGTAATGAAGGAAAACTACGAATTGTTTACCTGCTTCGTGGTAACTACATCAAACATCTAACTCGGGTAGAAATTTCGGATTATTTGGTCCAAAAATGCTATTAAATATATGATTTAGGATGGTTGCTCTAAAATGTGTTAAGCACGTTTCCATATTTGAGTATTTATTTTCATTTATATTAATATAGGAATATCCTCGACCTAAGCATATGACTCTTCTGCACATTATTTATGAAACATTTATTATCTGTTGTTCTTCACAAAATTATTCTTTTTTGTTCGCTGCATGAAGGCTGAACATGTTCTCACTTTGAAGGTCCAAATTTCTAGAATTATGACTCAAGCTTCTTTCAATAAAGCTTTTCAACAAGAGTAAGACCCATATCCCGTCAATTTAGGAGTGTCCCAGGGCAGTGCCCTGGGCCCAATATTGTAATTACTCTTCACGGCGGATTTGCCGACAACCCCTGACACAATGGCCGCTAGATTTGCTGACGATACGACCGTACTTTCATCGCACACTGACTCAGCAGCTACAAACACACCTTAACGAAATACAAAAGTGGTGCACCAAATGGCATATCCAAATCAACGAAACCAAATCCGTGCAACTAATCCTACGCCTTAAGAAGAGGAACCTGTCTACCAGTGACATTTAATACCCATCAAATCCCCCAGGCAGACAGCTCAAAGTACCTTGGCATTCACTTGGACAGAAGGATGACCTGGAAAACCCATATCTGGACCAAGTGCAAACAACTGGCTCTAAAGAAAAAAAAATGCACTGGCTGATAGGGTGCAACTCTCAGCTATCTCTAGAAAGCAAAGTATTACTTTTCACAGCTATATTAAAATCCATTTGGACATATGGCATCCAACTCTGGGGTACAGCTACTACATCCAACATCGAAATCATACGCCGATTTGAATGAAAGGTACTCAGGGCCATAGTCAACGTACCATGGTACGTCCTCAACGAGACAATACGACGAGACCTCGGAATCCCTACAGTTTACGAAGAAATTCAAAAATATAGTGCTCGTTATAGTGACCGAATCAGTGCTCACTCCAACATCTTAGTGGAAGGATTAATAGATCAAGACTACGAAGTACAACGGCACTTAGAAAGATTTAAACTATCAGACCTTCCCCACCGTTTTGAACCATAGTGCTTGAAAGCTTCACCTAGGTCAATAAGTTCCTCACCGAGTTTATGCTAACCTATTAAGTAATAAAGGAGTGTAATCAGTGGACGCAGCTCCCACATGCTCACATATTTAATTTAATTCTATGTATGTTAAATCATCTACTGAATGTCACAATTAGACAAATTTTAGAAACATGAAATAAAAGGAAAAAAATTTCCCAATGAACATCATCTTCACTTGGTATAAAGATAGAAATTATCGGTACAACATTTTCCAGTATTTAGAACAATTATTAAATGCTCATAATATCCATTTTGGTAACAGGTTCTATAATTATATAGTTATAGTTCTTCTATAATTTCTGTTATGTCTTTACCATTTGAATGATATCTCTTTCCAAATTATCTCAGAAATAACGTGGTTCATCATATGTTCCCTCAATTTGAATTTTACGTATGTTTGATCCTATTTTCAGTCATGTTTGGCATGGGCGACGTTAGGTGAAGAGATTGGGGGTGGGAGGGGGGGGCTCAAGCTCCACAGATAATATGAGAAGAAGTAATAATATGAGAAGAAGTATGTATATGTGTATAATGTATATAGTTTTTTTAAGATGTCATGGTAAGCTAAGGGGGCTAAATTGAAGTTTGGGAGGGCTTAGCCCCCCCCCCTAACTTCGCCCTTGATGTTTGGTGATTTCATTCTTGTTGTGCCATCAAATAAATAAATTTGACTTTGTGATGTAATCCCACAACTTTCGAAATTTTCAATTTTTTAATTTGCGATCATTTGTTGATCGTTTATTGTTATATAAATTATTATTATTGACATTATATTAGTTCGTGACCACAAAAAGGGGGGTTTCAAAGTAAATAACTGAGAAAGCACACAGCATCCCCTTGAAAACAGTATATTTAAAGGAAGTTGATCATCGTCCATCGTCATCAATTTCCTTTAAATATACTGTTTTCAAGGGAGGCTGTGTGTTTTCTCTGTTATTTATTATTATTGTGTAATTAAATTATTGTTAATAATTGCTTAGATGCACAAAAATGTTATCACCTTTTAAAGGTTTAATGGTCGTAATACGAATCTGTAACTTCATAGTTTATGCTTAATTTGGGTTTTTATTGAATTTTCAGGTTGTTTTAATTTACCTTTAATGAATAGTTTGAATTGACCTTTTAATTTCATGTGACAATTTCGAAATTATGTCAATTTCGTAGCGTTAAGAGTATACACTGTGTCCAAGATAAGGAGGGCTAGTAGAGCTGGCCAGGGTGTTTCAGAATTTGTGCTTAAAACTCTTTCGGCAAATCTATTTGAAAGGTAATCCTTAACCACCGTGAATTATGCGCAAGTGCACCGCCCTGCTGAAACGAACAATCGCGTACTACAGCTTAGGGTAAAATATCAAGAGCGTCTTCCAAAGTAGAATCTAGTAAATTTAAGTAAAATAGTAAAATAAGTGTAAAATCGCAATTAAACCATAAAGTGTGATACATGCTTGAATGCAGAATAAAACGCTCTTCTAATATTATGTATAAACAAATCAGGACTGTATTTAAAAAAACAAAGTTGATGATGATTACTTGAAAACGAAACGTCGGATTCCAATTTGCTGTATAAGTGTACATATACCATGTTAAGCAACGTTAAAAAGTACCTGTAGACGCTTCTTTTACTTACTATTTAACATCAACGACAAAGTAACAATCTGTCAAAAACGAAATCCTGAAAATTCGCTTTTTGTCGCATAACTTCGGAACGGTTCAGAATTTCGTCCGTTTAAAAATGTCATTTTACTAAACTCAAAATTGCCCAACTTTTCTCCTATTTAACCGAAACTCTATCTCTTACCCTTTCCGAAATCCCCATAGTGGCCCTCCTTATCTTGGACATAGTGTACTTATACAAGAAGAATTCATTTGGGGGAAATTCTTTTTATTTCTTCCGAGTAATTTAATGATTTGTTCCGCATCTTTTATGGTTTTCTGCAAAATTGACGTAGATATATTTTTCGTAATTTTCACAGATTTCAAGATATGTTCATGGAAATCATTTTCACATTTTTTCAACCTAAACAGTCCTTAAGAGCAATTAGTACAATGGAGGCATTTGTCTCAGGTGAAAACGGAACTCCTATACATTGCATTTGAGCAAGGACCAAATATTAAGACACTTCTTTCCGTTCCTTTAGTGACCGTTAATTCAGACATTTATTAATTCATTAAATGATGGGTGTGAATTAAACTGACGCGGAATGACTAGAATTTCGCATGAACTTTTTGCAAATTTGACCCACATTATGAATACATAAAATGTCTTAATTAGAAGAAATGAGGAACTCCATAGAAAAATCGGTCACGGCAATAATATCCAAAAATAATACATTGTGGTCACGTCCATACAATAATTATTCATTATAAACATACTGTTAAGTAATATTAATTACTGTTAGTTGAAAGTTGTGTTCATAAAATTAAGAAAAGGAAAATTGTTTCACACATTCAATTATTATATCAGCAATTAATTCTACCGTAATACTCAATATTAAAAACAACACATAAATTTGGTTCAACCGACAAATGATTCCCTGATTAACATTATAGCTAATGATCCAATGTCGTGTTCTTATTAAGGTTCATAAAAATTTCCTCGTGTGCTCATTCATTCGTAATGGACATCCTCATTCTTTACATTATTTAAAATAAAACTAAAAAAAAAAAGCTTAATTATCTACTGACCCATAAATAATAAACCGATGAAGAAGCACTAATTTTTCTCGATTAATTAACAGTTTGTACGTTAGTGAAACTTGAAGAGGGAAGTACAGTAAAAATATAAAAAGTCTGGAACTAATTTAAGGAAGCATCTGCAAAACAGCACGGGCCATTACAGATTTTATTTTTATGTTTTTATTGCTTTACAACAACGACGGTGTAGTTAATGTTAAGGTATTAAAAGAGAGAAAAAAAACTGAAATGACATTTTTACCCTTCTTATTTTCAACCCGCTCATTAAGCCATGAAGTTTTTGTTCTTTCGTGATGCATTTAATTTACGTACGGTGTATTATTAAATGGCCATCGGGTTAATGTATGGTTTTGAAAATTGATATAGGAAACTAGCACATTAGCTACCTTCGTATGGTTAAGGTTATTTTATTAAAAATTTTACACATTATACTTAGCAGTAATTTATCCAACGCAAAAAAAATTTATTTTAACCGCTATTCGTTACAATCGGTAGCAATATGGTAGCAACTATAAAGTTTAAAGAATTTTTGGGGAGATTATCTGATATTTGCATCGTTCGGAAATGTTGGTTGTCAAGGAGATTTGGAGAGACTAGAATTAAAATATCGGATTCCAAGCGGGATTGTAATTTAAAACTCTTTTGAGTGTTACAGTTCCAATTTAGATGAATTGTATTCTTTTTCATATAAACTATACACGCCGTTCCAAAGGATATAGAATTGCGAAATGAAATTGCTTTGATATTTCTGTTACCAATCGATTTTTTATAACCGAGGTTTAATAATTAAAGAAATTAATGGCGAACAACTAACCGCTTGGCGCCTTTATTTACTGAAAATAGATGTTATTCAACCAATGATAACGAACGATAGAAGATTTTTATGGAAAGTTAACTACTCGTATTCAATTACATATTATTAGTAGATTGTAATATAAATTTTGAACAACGGCTGATTAAATAGCTAGATCAAATACACTTAAGGCGAATTTTGCAATACATTTTTTTTCTCGTGTGGTAGAGGAAAATCTCCATGCAGACCCCTCCTCACCCACGCGTCCGAGTGTGAGGTTGGCGGACCCATTAAAAACCCCTATCCACACATTCCTTAGAGCCTTCCTCAACCCGGCATCGCCGTAAGCATAACTTCAGGTTGAGAGGTTGGGTATTTTTTCATACTGATGCATATAAACATGAGGAATGAAAATCTGCATCTACATCTGAAATATCTCCACAATTGCGGATTTGCAGCAAAATTTTCTATCGCAAGAAGTGGATTTTCCTACGTTATAGGGGTTATAATGGTGCCATAAATCTATTATTGGGAGCAAGTGGACAACATTTTGCACACTGATATACCTAAAGATGAGGAATGAAAATCTGCATCTACATCTAAAATATCTCCACCATTGCGGATTTGCAGCAACATTTTTTATCGCAAGCAGTTGATTTTCCAACGTTATTGGGAGTGTATATTACAGGTGCCATAAATCTATCACTGGGAGCAAGTGGACAAACAAATTTTGGCATACTGATGCATCTAAACATGGGGAATAAAAATCTGCATCTACATATGAAATATTTCCACAATTGCGGATTTGCAGCAACATTTTCTATCGCAAGAAGTGAATAGGGTGTCATAAATCATTGGGAGCAAGTGAGCAACTCTTTTTGCACACTAATGCATCTAACCATGAGGAATGAAAATCTGCATCTACATCTGAAATATCTTCACAATTGCGAATTTGCAGCAAAATTTTCTATCGCAAGAAGTGGATTTTCCTACGTTATAGGGGTTATACTGGTGCCATAAATCTATTATTGGGAGCAAGTGGACAACATTTTGCACACTGATACATCTAAAGATGAGGAATGAAAATTTGCATCTACATCTGAAATATCTCCACCATTGCGGATTTGCAGCAAAAATTTTTATCGCAAGCAGTTGATTTTCCAACGTTATAGGGAGGGTATATTACAGGTGCCATAAATCTATCATTGGGAGCAAGTGGACAAACAAATTTTTGCATACTGATGCATCTAAACATGGGGAATAAAAATCTGCATCTACATATGAAATATTTCCACAATTGCGGATTAGCAGCAACATTTTCTATCGCAAGAAGTGAATTTTCCAACGTTATAGGGTGTCATAAATCTATCATTGGGAGCAAGTGAGCAACTCTTTTTGCACACTAATGCATCTAACCATGAGGAATGAAAATCTGCATCTACATCTGAAATATCTTCACAATTGCGAATTTGCAGCAAAATTTTCTATCGCAAGAAGTGGATTTTCCTACGTTATAGGGGTTATACTGGTGCCATAAATCTATCATTGGGAGCAAGTGGGCAACTCTTTTTGCACACTGATGCATCTAAACAAGAGGAATGAAAATCTGCATCTATATCTGAAATAGCTCCACAATTGAGGATTTGCAGTAACATTTTCTATCGCAAAAAGTGGTGCCATAAATCTATTATTGGGAGCAAGTGAACAAATTTTTGCACACTGATGCCCGGTGTCCGTTGTTTAGCCATGAGCTCTTTTCATTCGTGTGTACCTGGTGGCGGTTTGCCTCCTTCTATTTGTGTTTTTTGGCCCTCCACTCGAAATTCGCGCCCCTCTCTCTATCGTGTTTCGTAGATGGTCCTTCGTTGGTATCGATCATCCTGTTTATCAGATTGTTGGGAGCCATCTTCCTCCCCATGCCGGCGTTCACCCACCGCCTCTCGCCCTCTCAATGGCCGCACTCAACGGCGGAATGTTGCTTATTGTCGTCGGGAAGCCCACACTCTAGACAGTTGTTTATGTCCAATTTACCTATTCGCCTCAGGTAGTCGCCGTTCTCGCCGTTCCCGGTGAGGAATTGAGTGAGATAGAAACTTATTTCCCCCTCCGTTCTCTCCGTCCACGTCTTAACGTTGGGAATAAGTGTTCTTGTCCATGAAGTCCTGTCGTCCCACTCCATTTGCCACTTCCTTAGAACCTCGTCTGTGCTTCATTTTTTTATTCTCGCCTCCGCCACGATATTGACCGGAGGGATCGCTGCTATAACTATCACATCCTCATAGGCTACCGTCCTGTATACTCCTGACATTCTGATTGCCATTAACCTTTGTATATGGTTTAGGCGATTTCTCGCTACCCCGCACTTTACGGCCGGCTCCCAGATCTCTACCCCGTGTATCCATATAGCTTTGATCGCTGACGCAAGCACTCGTCTTTTGGAGGTCCTGGCCCCTCCCTTGTTAGCCATGATTCGGGAAAGAGCTCCGTATGTTTTTATTGCTTTTTCTGTTGCACATTTCACATGTTTAATGTAATCTTATCAATTATCACCCCCAGGATTTTAATCTTCTTGTCTAGAAATTAAATGAGAGACTCTCAACCTCCCCTTAGCAATGTTTTAATGTAGACGAAGATGAATATTTAAGTATGATAGTAATTAAACTGCTACAATGCAAATAGCAGGGTTGAAATTTTCAATTAGTACTATCGTATTACCTGGCACCCATTAGTGACTCAGATAAGCGAAAGTTCAAATTGATCACTATATAATAACCGAGACGTGTGTATATGTTTGTGTTGCTGTGCACTTTTCCGACAGTCGCCGAATCCCGACGAATGCGGATGTGATATTTTAAAACCAAAGCTATTATAAATTTATAACCTACAAATTAATGCTACAAGCTACAATTATAGATACCCCGCAAACTACGTAAATACCTGCACTAATTTTTTTCAAAGTAAGTTTTAAACATTTTAGTATAAAAGTCCGTCATCTTATTCAAGCGGTATGTGTGTCTAAATATATTTTCTTTACTTAGAAAATACGTTCAAAGTTTCCTTATGGAGATTACGTGTAAAATAGAATTCGCTATTTGTGCTTATTTTTGAGTGAAAATTTTGTGTAAACATGCAAAGTTTGTCTGTCCGAGGTCCTTAACCCATTTCGAACATTAAAACAATGGCAGAAAGTATTTTCGCGAAAATTTTCAAAATGAGAAGTATTGGAAACTTTTTCTCAATATCATGGAAATTTAATTATTTTAAGTTGAAAAGTTATTTAAATGATGAAAAATGATTCTATTATGCCTCGCCTTAACATTATAATGGTTAAAATGATGTAAAAAGTAGTAACAGCATTCATCGTAGACTAATTTATGTGTCCCGATACCTTCTTTCGGTAACTTTCGAAATGTACATGTTTGTGTGCTTATTTCGAATTTAGAGATTTTGAACGATGAACGATGTCGTAGGTAACATATACAGTCGAATGTTTTCACCGAGAAAAATGTTTTTGTCTACATATTTAACTTAATATCTATTGATGAAAGTATGTGGCAAGTGTATTGTTACGTTACACTATACCAAAGAGAATACTTATACTTTGACTATACTTCTAAATATACAACTTATATTGTAATTAAGAGGAAGTAAAATCCATATTTACTGCTGTACATATACGTGTAAATGAGGCCTCTAGTTAGTGAAATAAACAAAAATTTGAAACTTTTTAAGGTAGAGAAGGTCTTTCTATAAAACAGATGTTATGCAACGTTAGACCAGCTTCTATTTGTACATTTTATGTTTTATGGTATTTTTAGTTTTACTATAGTTAAAGATGAATGTTAAAACGTTCTCCCTAACGCCATTCGTATTCCCAAAAAGTTGCCAGTGTCCAAATTGAGTTCTTTTACATTCAAAATTCATTCTAAACTATCCTTATGAAGTTCACACGGAATTTGTTATATTTTCGTTAATTTTTGGGCAAAGACTATGTGCAAAGACGTAATTAACATTATGAAAGGGCCATTATGTATTTTTGGTCTCAAATCTATTCCAAAAAGTTTGCATTTTACATTTTTTTAAATAATTGGTAAAAATTTACTTTAAGTAGGTAGGAACGAATTCGTATATCTTTACCAAATATCAACCCATTTTTGTGATTTTTACGTCAAATGTAAGTAAATGTAATCCTTTATTTTAGTTACTTTAATAACTTGCTAAATTACAGATACCTACAGGGTCAAAAATCTGAAAAGGTACAAGAACGTAAATTTTTTTTCTTTTTTCAAGCAACTAAGCCAGCTCAACAAGGTGTGATATTTTAAAACAAAAGCTATTACAACCTACAATCACAGATACCCCCTCCCCCCAAAGCACGCAAAACGCGAGAATCGCGTGTACCCCCGTTTATTAATTACAATAAAGCGACATTGTTTTGGAATACCACTGATTCCATTCTCAAGCTTAAATTGATTAGTGAAAGATTACATAGTTGATGAGGCTACAATACAATATCGTTAGTAAAATCTAAGAGTAAAAAACAAGTTCACTCATTTTGGATCCTTTCCAAACATACCTTATAACCCCTTTGTGAGGAATCCGAACCTTCAGAGATGTCAGTTCTTGTCTAGATCCATACTGTGATCCAGTAGGTACAAGGTCGTTTGTGTGATTCTTCTTTTACCTGTGAGCAGCACCACTTTGGTGTATTTTGCAATACTACCTTGACTATTCGTAACGCTTTCACTCCCTGGATTCCTCTAATTGCGTTTTACTTTGTTTCTGGTGGGTTTTCGTACCATTTTCCTACGTATTTATCCTACTTCTGTAAGTGAGTTTGAAGAAATAGTATTATCTGCTCCTTCACAAGTTGCAGGTACTGCAATTAATTTTTGGCTTTATTTGGTTTGTGAATGAACGAGAACGAGTCAAAAGCGGCCATTTCTCAACTAACGTTTGATTCGGGTTTCTGTCGTGGTCACAAATACATTGTAAAGTTCGGGCAAAGAAAATAGCGTTGCAGGTCACCAGCAGATAAAGTAATATTCAACAAGTTTACATACCGACAAGTTTCGATTCACAACGAATCATCACCACGGTTTACAAATTGAGTACTTACATGTTAATGAAGTAAAATTATATTACAAGAATAATTGAAATAAAAGTATTAAAAATGGTAACAAGACATCACCACTGAAAACAGAAAGACCAGCTGTATAAAAAGAAATTAAAGGCAAGGAACTTACCAAAAAGGAAAAAAGGCGTGAAGACTGAAGACACTGATGAAGAAAACCATGCTATAAGGTAAAAAAAATTCGTAAAATAATAAAATGAACCCCAACTAATACTTACGGGAAAATTGAACACTAACGAATAATAAATAGGCAGGAATAAAAATCTGCATGATTAAAAAGGTTAAAAATTAATTTGAAAGAAGGCAAAAATTTCACCAAGAGGTGGTAATCAAACTCTTACTCACTTATTTTTATATATTAATTTAGCCTGATGATGATTCGTTGTGAATCGAAACACGTCGCTATGTAAACTTGCTGAATCTACCTCAGTTAATTAAATTTTTGCATGGCGTTATAATTGAATGATAACCGATTATGTGTTACAACTAAAATTGTAGTTTCCTATTGAATTATCACGAGGGAAAAGAAGATTTGTTTTTGTACACATCAAAAGTCAACACGAATTTCTAGCAAGTGCCGAAAATTCTTTTGATTTTCATTTTCCACACTTTCTAGTTTATCAGATCAACATCATGAAAGCGGTTATCATTGTTATCAATGGGACTTTAAACATTGCTTCCATTTATGGATGTTCAGTAACTCTTGAGGACGTTTTCAGACAACTAAGAGCCCTTTCTTTACTAAATTGTATTTCACGGTTTTTTATATTATAATACTGTCTGTATAACTATTGTATTGTATATACAATGGTGCAACTAATAAATTTAAATGAACCCCCAATAAACTTAATTTTCTTAAATTGGTTATTTAAAAACTCGTTTTCAATTTAAAAATTGTATATCCAAATAAATCATCGAATTATTCATAGCATTATTTGTAAATTAGGTGTAATTTAAATAATATTAATAAATATAAATAATAATTTCATCCGCTTAATAAATAATTTTTAGTTATCTGATTTAAAATGAGCTTGTAGTAAAATTTATGTATAAAAGGGCCTTTTTGTAAAGCTACAGGTTTCTATTCTAGCTATTCAAATTTTCTATTTGTACTAATGATTAATGTATATAATCCCGGGCCATAAATTTCATTTATATCCGCTTTTAAATACAATAAGAGCTGAATTTTTCTAAAATTGCTTTGTTTGTTAATTGTCGTAACTCCCACTTTATCAGCAGCATTAAATCACGACTTTTATAATATAGCGTCCTAAAGTGTTATTGTGCACCTTTTCAAGAAGGTATGCTCAACGAAATGGAGAAGATATAAAACTAAAACCCTCGTTTACTGTAGGAAGAATGTTAAAATTAAGGGCATATCAGGTTTGCTCCGGACAACAAACGTTGACACATCACACAAGCTGCCAAGCTCATGGGAACACATCAAGCTCGACCCGTTTGCTTAAGAAAAAACCTATTTAGTTTTTTTATTGTGTAAAAGGGTTCGACTACTGTCTTCCTGTTAATGTATGCATGCCCTTGCATATGATTATAGAAGATGGGCGGCTGCCTATGCGCTTATTATGCTAGGGCACATAATAACCATTTGTCTACCGTGAGAAGCTTAAACCTGGGGCACAATTACCTTTGCAGCATTAAAATTCTAGCAATTAAATTTCGTTTTAATTATATAACGTAATCGATTCACCGTGATTGATTACAACCAAAATCAGGTGGTTAATTCCGTTTAGGATCAGGTGTTAACAGGTTCCTTGTCAATAGACCCTAAAGTTCAATTCCATTGACAGCCCCTTTTATAAGGTGTTTAGATTCAGGTGCTAACTATACTTTCCAAAATTTGTGTAAGTATCACAGGTACGGACGACCGACGGGTACCAAATTAATCAAGCGAGAAGATTGAGTGGGAATGATACAATCTAATTGCAAATAAAACAATGGCTCCGCTCATGTAATAAATTAAACGCGTTGCATTTATCTGAGGAAACGGCGACAAAAGACTTATTAGGGATTAGCGTGAAATGTTAAATGCCACTTCGTACTTTACTGGAATTGTCATCGTAATCTTTAGATAATGAGCAGCTTTTCTTCTATAATGGACGGTAATTTAATGCAGTAATTGTAGAGTTCGCTATTGTTATGAAACGCTCATAAAACTGCACTGTTACTCATGAAATGTTCAACAAGTGGTTTAAAATTTCTCGGAAGTAAATTAATTTCAGAAATTCTCCCGGCATTACAATTATGCTTCTATTCTTAAAAGCAAAAGTAACGGTTACGGTTATGGCTATAACAATACGGAAGGTAGAGAAAAAAAAATTCTGGAAAAAGAATACGTACGCATATTTAATTTCAATGTATAGTTTCAGTGAAACCAGTTGTAGTTTTTTTCAATGGGGTTTCTGAAAAAAAAATGAACATAACAAAGAGGACTAATGCGGGGATCCTCCACATCAGATTCCCATCACCATATAACCGCTGCTCTATGCAGATTTTAATTTTTTTTCATTAGGCTCGTGTAAGTGATACCTGGACGTATGCAAATCTCTCGTATAGGAAGTACTATTCAAACCCTGTGAGTAATTGTTACGAATGTTAATTTTTTACTTCCTGGTAGACAGACAATGATGGCTGAAATCAAAACTGTCGCTGTTAATTTTAAACGCATTCGTTTGGGGAAATAACACCCGGTATTCTGTTGAATTTATATTAGCTCTCACACACACGCAACTAACATAATTTGTCATGTGTATTATCTATTATCGTTTTTAATCCATATACGTATTTTCTTTCTATTTTGCGATAGATAAATGTGACAAAAGGATTTTTCAAAAGCTTACTTTCATAAAACTATCACGTAATTGCTTTTACAAATAAGTAATCGGTGCCAATTTTGTTCAATCAGTGATTATTAACATTTATGATTATGAAAATGTCAAGTCTTGAGGATTTGTTCCATACGTACATGGGTTTAGTGAACCTTGATTAGAAAAACTTGAAATTTTCTTGTGTAAACCTTTCGAATGTGACAACCACAAGGCGACAACCCTGAGTATTATACCAGAATATTCTATTCGAACAGAGACAAGCCTAAAGATTTTATCTCCAGATCGAAGCTTTATCTGATCCTTGAGATTCTATGAATTTAAATGTCTTTAAATTTCGACGAAGATCAAGTGCTCCATTTAGATTTTATATGGAAATATACTTCGGGAAAAGCTTGATGATTATTGCTGAAAATTGAATAGATTTTGGCTCCAGAGAGAATTAATAGATAAGTAGTAAGCGTTCAAGATTGAATTTCAGTCTGTCGTAGGAGAGGTCTCCGGTAAAACCATGCAGAGAATTTGGGAAAAAACCATGGTATAGATTATCGTAAAGGCACCAAGGTGATCCAAGGAATGTCTGGATGTTGCGGAGCACCAAGACGAAATTGTGATGAACAGTGCCATAGTGGGTGCCGCGAAATGAAAATTCCATAGATTGCTTCTTCGTTTTTCTCTTTAATAATAACATTTCGATATTTTAATGATGAATTTCCTTCAACACCTCCGCCGCTGTTTTGTTCCATTTTTATTTACATATTGTGGACTAGGAACAGCGGATGTCCAAGCGTCTCTATGTGCACCTTGGTTATTAGCACACCTATGCTTCAACTGCCTACCTTGGCTGGGTTTACACTTTCGTGACTTGCTTTTTTGTAAACATTCTCATTTTAGTTATCACCAGTTTCTAGGCGTGTTCAAAGTAAGGATTAAATAGTGTCAAGGTATCTTGCA
Organism: Pyrocoelia pectoralis; assembly: GCA_036250285.1. Classification (NCBI taxonomy): domain Eukaryota; kingdom Metazoa; phylum Arthropoda; class Insecta; order Coleoptera; family Lampyridae; genus Pyrocoelia; species Pyrocoelia pectoralis. The sequence goes on from CM070079.1 coordinate 9,692,618, forward strand.
GGATCATCTAACTCGGGAGATCCACGTAAAGGATTTTGAGGTTGGTACTCCGTTGCACTACATTTGCATTTCCATACCCCTCTCAGTGGTGATAATCACCATAATTTGAAGCTCGTGTAACCTCTGCCCTTACACGTTATTAATTAAAACTGATTCAAATTTTCATATTTTTTTCGAGGGGTTCCATATCAGGAAAGCACCATAAACGTGGACTGACGGATTTATCTACTCTGTAGGAGTCAGCACTTCGTGTAAAGGGCTATAAACATAAAATCTTCCATTATAGACGTAGGTTTCTATTGGATACACTTGCACTCTGTCCATCTGAATATAAGACTAAATTATCGCAAACATCAAGAAATCTGTTCCAGTAGGTTGAAAGGCATTGACACGGGCTTCCAGAGAAAGTGTCAATGATTTGCTTAAATAGTATCGACAGATGACACGATATCAATTACTTTGTGGCTGGCTTGAAGACAAAGATGAATTTCCAAAAATTGCATTCCAGCGTGAAAATTGTTGTGTTAAATAAGTAGGCGGTGGACAATTCGAAAAATGGGAAATCAACATTATTAAGTTTTCTTTACATGTCTTTTCCGCTCATATTCCATTTGGCAATAGCGGTCCCATCTCTTTGGGTCAACTAGTGTGATGCACACGTGAAGACCTTCAGTGATCACGCAGGCTAGTTGAGCAAACGGTGCGGTGTTCAATTTAATAAATTCGTTTCAGCCTTTTATGACGAGCGGGATTCTCTTCCCCAGCACTACAACTCGGAGTAAAATTCAACCCAAAAACAGTCGGAGGGGCCAAATCTGAGTTGAATTTATTAATTATTTGTCACGTATTTTTGTGGCTGGAATCTTCCACGAAACATGGAAGAAAACTCAGATTGGGGATTGTTTCGCCGAGATTCTGCCACCTTTTGTGAACTCAACTTCTGTTGCACCAGCATTGGTTCCATTAATTACTGAATTCATCTTTGGGTCTCTTTCCTCTGTAATCAAAAAACCGAACCGTAGACTAACCTTCCTTGAATCCATGATTTGAGGTCACAATCACAAAGGGGTTGATTCAATAAATAAAACAACGACAACCTAGGGGAGGTTGTCGTTGTTTTATTTACTAAACTTTCTTAATGCACTAGAAAACTCGGTCTGGGAAGAGGAAGAAGACCATAAGGATTAATTAACTTCAAACACGAAATAAAGATTGGAAATATGACAATTAATAGTCCAGTCCAGTAAATTTCAGATGGAAACTGTTGATTTATTCCAATTTCAATTAGCTCCCTTGAGTTCTGATGCACCAGTATCCGTCACCATCGATTGGGCTAATTCTTTCCAATACATGCCCCAAAAAGCTTACAACTCCGTTCCCAGAGGAGGAACACTATAGGAATATAGATGGTATCAATGGAATTAATTGTTTATTACTTTAAGACACGAAACAGTAAACTACCATTTCCTATTAAATTATAGGTCAATTCTCTGACGAAGTAATTCCAAGAAATCGAACTAAGAAATCAGAATTGTGCGGGAATTAAGCTGAATAGAGTTGTCCTGGACCCTTTGTGAACTCATTACGCTCTATACATCCCTTAACGTTTTAAAGATAACTCTATAAATCTATCGATGTAAGTAAGTCGAATTGCTACCTTTAGAATAAATGTACGCTTCATTTCTTTGATTGACATTTTCTACGTTGTCATTTATTAAGAATATTCGTATCAGGATAGATTTTGATCTTCTCGTCATTATTAAATGAGGATGGGTTCGGAGTTATGGTGCTGAGGGGGGCCTACGCACATTTCCGGAATTCGCCTTGTAAACATCACATCATCACAAGCATTATGAGAAACTACACATATGAGAAAAACCCCTGAAGAGCCTCATACAGAGTAGTCGACCATTGTGGAATCCGAGCTGAGCGTGGTAACCACTAGATCAGTCCGTTGCTGTACGAAGAATCGTAGAAACTGAATACTTTTTCAAGCACATTCCACCTACATTGGCATTTTTGCAAAAAAATGTGACTGTGGACTTTTAGGGGTGATTTTGGAAGTGACATGACTGCCGAGAAGGGTGAAACTTTCGAATTCTGACATCGAAGGTAGAAAAAAAGGTTGTATATTTTCAGTTGGAATACAGCTTTCTTTGGATTTCACATTGGCACAGTTCTATATTTTTTTGTCATAAATTGGGCAGGGCATTTGCAGTTTCCAGCAAACCCCCGTTTGTCACGGCCGCAGAATAGACTTTAGAGCACCTGATGGTTTACTTATAAAAGGAAATCCCGCTCTCTCCAATCAAACCAGAGCTGGGTCGGATACAGAAAAAAGTATTCGAGTACCGGATACGGATATTAAAAATGTATCCGGATACTTTTTAAAAAAGTACGGATACTTTCACCTAAAAATGTACTCGGATACAAGTATCCGGATACGTTTTTCGGATACCTTTAAGGATACTTTTAAAAATGAGTAGACAAGAATTTGCAGGATTTTTCCTGTCAAAACAAAACAAAGCATTGAGCTTTTAATTTTGAATTCCGCCAGTGCTGGATTAGTTCAGTTAAAACTTTTACATTTTCAACGTTTTAGGGCCTATTTGCGCCAAAACAAAATTATAAAAATTATGGACTATTTTGTTAATATTATATAATAATACCAAAAAAATTCTGGCAAGTTGCCACGAGACTTCCCTCGTATTAACACTTTTTTCAAAAAATAAATACTACTGAATTCAGAAAAAAATACTCTTTTAAACTACATTGAAAAACTGCAATTTATCTTATAAAAAAATGAGTGCCGCCATTTTAACTTACACCGGAAGTGACGTGATCAAAGGTAATATCAGCATTTTCGTTCTTGGCCCGAATGCAATCGATTGGCGAAAACCGCATTCCGATAAGTTTAATAGTTTCTGAATATAGAGCGTTGCAGTCATTTTTTAGTAATTATTTTTTAACACTTTTTTAAAAAAATGAGTATAGCACAATATATATTGCTGAATTCAGAAAAAATACTCTTTTAAACTACATAAAATATAAAAAACGAGTGCCGCCATTTTAGCTTATACCGGAAGTGACGTCATCAAAGGTAATATCAGCATTTTCGTCCTTTGCCCGAATGTAATCGATTGGCGAAAACCGCATTTCGATAACTTTAATAGTTTCTGAGTTTAGAGCGGTGCAAGGAATGTGTACGTACAGACTACAGACGACAGACGGAAAATTTTCCGGTATCCGGATACTTTAAAATTTGGTCACGGATACGGATACCGGATACAAAATACTTGTATCCGGATACAACCCAGCTCTGAATCAAACCTTGTCATATTTTGGAAGTTAGGGTCTCCATTCCATTATTTGGAAACGCATTCAATATTAGCGCTGTAAAATAGACTGTGTTGGTGACAAATTCCAACTTTAAAAAACGTTTCCCGGCTCAATTCACCAAAGTCTACACCTTGCAAGTTAACCATTCCGAGTATCCAAATCTTTCTGTTACTTACCTTCAGTTCAGACGATCTTCTTCAGAATATTGGTAAACCTTTTCAATAATATTATTTTCGTTTGTTTCTAAAGAAGTGGAGTGTGTCACACAATTTTCTTGGAATTTAGACAAGTAGTGTGTCACTATTCAGAAGAAAAAATCACGGATAACACTAACTTTCTGAAAATGATCTGCGAATCCCCTTCATCAGACACCCACCGAAGATCGACAAACAAACGTTCGTCCCGCTCTTGACCCTTCTTTTAAAGAGCAATAGTAGAGTGAGTAATTGGCCAGTTTCCAGCGAAAATTTCAATTGATTTCCTTCTGCAATTATGTAAACAAGATTGAAGCAATTCGAGTACGCGAGTCAGTTTTATCTTTGGAAGATTTGTTATTACGTTATACTGTAATATGAACTAATTAGTATATAAATAGAAGGAACCGTATAATTTAGATTCGGCAAACGATAATTTAAGTGGAAGGATGGCTCAAGATTATACGAAACCTTCGCATTCCGAGATAAAATGAATTAATTAAGGTAGTCGGTGGATTACGTTCGTAGCGTTTGGCTAACAATTAAGACAGTTAGCAGGTACAAGTGTCCCACGGAGTTAGTAAATGGGTGTTTCTAACAACGGTTTTAAGCAAAACCGTCTTATTAAATACGCAAATGAGGTGGTGGGTTCGCTTCCGGAACATGGGTCACCGGTCGTCCTTTTAGTCCTCTTGATGAACGACTAAAGAAATAAAAGGGTTATAAAAGAAAGGCAGACTGGTAGCGATGTGAGCTTGCATATATTAGACACGTATGCAAATCAGGGCTCTGTCTTGCACTACAGGGTACGTATACATGTGTATATGCAGATCACATTAATGCGCGCCTATTGCGACGTCTGTACCGAGAGGGTTAGCGGGGAACCAGTTGCGCCATGTGTAAGCAAGAACAAAAAGCGACAAAAAAAACTGACAAAAACAACGTACATTTTACGGACGTCCCAGAAATGTGGCCCGGTGCCCCAGTGATGTTTGTGCAGTGGCCGCGAGAGTTTTATTTCAGCGGTTCTTCAGCTGGCCGTTGGTCAATGACGATCAGCAGCTGGATACGCCGCCGTACTAACCAAAACGTGACGATTGTAACCTACACATATACACTTTCTAGCGATATTTCCTGTTGTGTATATGTAACCGTATGTAAATCGATGTGAACTTAATGATATTATAATTACAAGCCGAGGTGATTAATTACACCTGGACGTCGTCGTGACGGGCGCCCACCAACTTTAAATTACCTGGTATGTGAGAAGGCATCATCGGTGACTGTAATTTGTAATAAATTTTGTACCAATTAGCGTTTGTCGTTATCGTTACCACCTTAATACCTTAAAGTGCAATCATTTACATGAAATTTCAATTTATTCTTTTGGACGGACACCATAAAGTTAACCACTGGTCACGATCACCTAATCACACCCAAATTTCGATCAATCTTATAAACAAGCTACAACTTATTTGGTAAATTTATATTCCCAGATTCACAAATCGATAAATTTAAACGAAGGTGTTGTAAATTAGCTTGAGTGTCTAATTGATACATATCTTGATCAATGTTTCTCGAAATTTAGATATGCAAATTTTTACTTTTTACGCCAATATTTCCTCATTATTTTTTTAATTATAGCTAATTTATTGTAATTTGTTACTTTTAGAGAAACTATAAACAGTTCTCGTTCATGTCAGGCCCTAATTCTCTACATTAAACATGAAAGTTGTATCAAACTTATGCTTATTTTATCCAATAATATAATTTTCTACATCCTTTTCTCTACGATAAATTATTAGTTTCGTGTTCAGATTATGAAAAAACCAATGGGCTTTATTAAAGGTTATCGTAAGGAAGAAAATAGAGAACATTTCTAACAAGATTGTTGCGTATTTGATGTTAGTGGCAGCTAAAATTCTAAGTTAACAATTGTAGGACACTTTTCGAAAAATGTTTCAATGTTTTAGTAAGGAATCAACTGAATTTTCATTCTTGATTTCTAAAATTTCTTCCGATAACCGAGTTTCACAAAATATTAATATCCTTAAATCGTTTATATGATGCTAATTATCATCGAGAAATCGTTGCTTGTTATAACACGTCTATAATTATATTTTGAAGCGTATTTTATGTTCTATATTCCGCAAACTTCCTTTCATTAGCACGATAATAAATCACGCCTTAGTGCGTTCTATAAACGTAAGTCAAACCTTTGAAATATTTTATGTTCAATACGTCTAATATGACCAGGAATATTAGTATTACGTCCATTGGTCATATCGATCATTACATAACCCAAAAGAATTTTGGCAAGACGGATCTTCAATTTCGAAATGTTGTATTTTCGATTGAGATACCCTTTTCCCATACAAAATAAAGTCATGATAATCGAACATATTTTACTTCTATTTTACAAATTCTTTTTGTCCTTTTGTAACCTTCTCTATAATGAATTAAAGGTATTTGAAATATAGAAAGATCCTATAGGACCCTCATATGACCCAATAATGGCACGATTAAATGCAAAATATCCCAAAATAATGGTCGTAACATTTTATAAATATTATTATGTATTTCATAATTAGTCTGCAGCCGAAAGATTTCTTACAACTTTCTTAAAAAACAACTTTCAGAAAATTTCAATTAACAAAATCTCCCATAGATCCTTCCATAACAGTTGCGGCGTTCTTCCAAGTCACGAAATTTTGCAATTTTTTTGTTTGGGCGACTGAAAGGGTTCAATTTTCTGTTTTCAAAAATTTTCAAGAACACTTAACTTCCCATATTTAAATTTGTCAAGGATCGCTGCGCAGGAAATGTAAATTGCCACGAAAATAATGTAAATATTATGAATATTATTAATTCTGTTGTCGTAGAATTTCGTTCTTCAATTAATGTTTTAAAAATAATTAATCTACACTGCATGATAACGAGTATTAGTCTACAAAAATAAATTTAACATTAAGTGAACAGAGGATTTATTAGTAATTGTACATAATAATAATAATAACAATTCTTTATTAACCAGCAAAAGACGGTTCTTGAAAGTTCTTAATCACAACGGCCAACAACCATCATGATCACAACGGCTACCGACGCTTCATAAATTCGACGCAACCGGTGGTGAACACAACGGCCACCACGATCAAATCTGGAATTCGGCTTAATGATTAAAAGGGCCATTCGTTATTTTGATTTTTTTAGATTGCATGCCGATTAGATGATTATTTGTTTCATTACTCCCAAATCGCCAGCTTTTAACACAATAGTATCATTTTAGTACAGTATTGCTCAATTAATTTCTCATTTTTTAGCTTTTTTAAAATAGAAGTAGCAGCGGACTACATTGAGGCGATAATAATTACTGCTAGGTAAGGAATTTAACTAATACGTTAATAGAATGATAATAAACAATAGTACAATGTACTAAACAAAAATCTCCCAGTGAGCTCCAAAAATACCATATTCCCAATGCTTTCAAACTGTCTGAAGAACTAATGAACCGTTTCGTTTGCGGAATCGAAATAAGTATTAAGGCCTTCAAATTTCTGCAAAGGTATCTTATTTTCGAATTGTGTCCGTTGTTATAAATAAAATAATAATGTAACATAAATAGACAAAAAAAGAAAAAGTCCAGTTAAAAGTTGTTGTTACAAAAATTTTGGAACAAATTTCAGTTTTGCTTGTCTTATTTCAGCCTATAATGTATGTAATACCATTGTGTATGTTTTTTACACTGTGGTACAACTTTGAACATTATATATTATACTTCTTATTATACTTAGCACTAGTACAAAATTATGAAGAAGACAATGAGTCATATCGAATCAAATCTGCTGATTTTGTGGCTTTGTTATAGGTACCAATCTTCAGAATATTTCATTAATGAAACTATCCCCAAAAACTATTGCTACGTTGCAAATAAACTACATATCTGGCAATTAAACTTACGTTTCAAGTCAAAGTTGAAATATTTACGGCGGGCATTATGACCAAGAGCGAATTATGGTTATGACAGAGGTGGCCGTAGTGGTCACTCGCCTTTGCGATCGAATCGCCTTTGTAATGAATAGTTACGATCAAGTTGACTGTTGTGATCATCGTCGGCTGTAAATCATGATGGCCGTAATGATCATGAAGATTGTTGGTCGTTGTCATCATTGCCAAAACGGCTAAAACACTAGGTGATCACCGTTGTCATCATTGGGCGATGTGATATAGATCCGCGACGAATAAGCTTTGTGGAATTTCAGTTGAATTTTGATTATTGTTATTGTAGATAACTTTAGTAATATAAATAGTCTTCGTCACGACGCCCATCAAAGGACATGTCTAACTTCTTTTCTTTTTCTTTTTTAAGGAACAGTTACCCTTAATAATTTTCTTAGTTTCGTCATCCTATCTCTTGGTTACCCATTTAAAAGGTAATTCCATTCATGCGAAAATTAACCCTTTTGGATTGCATGTTAAAATCAGTTTTGAAAGTAATGCCGTTGATATCGGAAAAATTGTTACTACCCCATAGCGTGTATGTTACTAAGTTTTTACATTAAAAATATATCAGCGAATAATATTAATAAGGAAACGTGGAATATAGTAAGAACTATTGCATGTCTCAATGATAGGAATAACAGGAATATTGAATTGATGGTTGATGGCAAGCGTATTATTGATGATAGTCTAATAGCTGATTGTTTTGGGCATTATTTTTCTTCTACCCCTGTCATTGCTATTCAACGTCACTTTAAAGGAATTTCATCTAACCATTGTACCACTCATAAAGGTACGCTGTCATCATCTTTTGTAATGTTACCAATCATTGTCGAAGACGTCAGAATCCAAGTATCTAAGTTAAAAAATTCATCATCTGGTCTTGACGGCATTGATGGAAAAACACTTAAAATTATTCTCCCAGAAATTGAGTCCACCATTGTTACTATTTTTAATTGTTCCATAAGCACGGGGGTTTTTCCATCTGATTTTAAATATGCAACTGTTGTTCCGCTTTACAAATGTAAAGATGCTTCTAATATTAATAATTATAGACCCATATCCATTTTGAATTCATTATCTAAAGTGCTGGAAAAAATAATATATTTAAATTTAATGGAATATCTAATCAAATATAACTTGTTGACATGTCATCAACATGGTTATAGACCCGGAAAGAGTGTAGAAACTGCAAGTTATGATTTCACACAATATATTTGTGATAAGCTTGACCAAGGTAATTATGTAGTAGGGTTGTTTTTTGATTTGTCCAAGGCCTTCGATACAGTGAATCATAATTTTCTTGCTACTAAGCTGCAATCATTTGGCATTCGAGGTATTGCTATGAGATGGTTTATCTCATACTTGGAAAATCGTAAATTTACCATAAGATATAAACACACTAACTCAGATTTCTTTGATGTAGGTCTTGGAGTGCCTCAAGGCTCTACTCTTGGACCTTTATTATTCTTACTTTTTATAAATGATCTACCTAGCTATATTAGGCACGGTTGTGTAGTCATTTACTGTGATGACACTTCCATTGTAGTGTCTTCTTCATCTGAGGAAAATCTTAAGACAAAAATCACAGCTGTTTTCGATGATTTGACAAATTGGTGTGTTAAAAACAGACTTATCTTAAATGTTGAAAAGACAGTCTGTGTTAATTTTTCCAGAAAGAAAAAGCTATCTGATTCTTTTATTTCGCACATTGACACTAAATTTGTTAATTTCTCAGATTCTATAAGGTTTCTTGGTATTGAGATTGATAAAAACATGAATTGGGAAGCTCAAGGTATTTATGTTACAAAAAAACTATCTAAATCTTATTATGCAATATATCAATTAAAAGACTGTCTGGACAAAAAAAGCTTATTAAATGTATATTATGGCATTGTGTACTCTCACCTTTCGTACAACGTTTTGATCTGGGGACGAAAATCTATATTACAAAAACTTCTCATTGTACAGAAAAAAATTATTAGGTTAATCTTTAATATACCTTTTCGGAGTACCTGCAAAAATATATTCATTGAAAACAATATATTGACCTTGCCTTCCATATTCATATATAAACTTCTTTGTTTTATGAAATTAAATCTTTTAGACAATATTAGATCAAATGACATGTCAAATCATAACTACTCCACACGTAGGAACCAATTATCTATTCCCTTTCATTCAACTGCGGCTTATGAAAGCTCAACTTTATATCTTGCTATTAAATTTTACAATAAACTTGATTCTCATACAAAACTACTTCCTTTTCCAGTTTTTAAAAAATCAATAAAACGGTACCTTTGTTCTCGTGCGTTCTATAGTTGTGCTGAATATTTTAATGTGCAAAATTAACAACCAACTTTTGCTTTGACTTACCATATATACGTATTGTATCCTACATGGTGAATAAAATTTATTATTATTATTATTATTATTATTATCAGCCAAACCTGTTGCAGTGACGCTGTTAATAAGCAGAAATTTGTTAATGTCAGAAACTGAACATCGTATACTGATTGTAGATGACACAAAAAATGTTCAGAGAACTTTTGATTTCACTTTTATTGTAGATCTTTCAAATAATTTCGAATTACTCTTGAAAAAATTATATTACCTACCTTTTATTGGCATATTTCCCCTTCTTCGAATTTTATCGCTTATACTATATTATATGTATAATAATTAATCCAAAGTTTAAAAGAAAGTTTTACTCTTATGAACCTTGAAGCACGGAAGAAGTGCTTTATCTTTTGTTTAACACATACAGTTCTCTTTATTACCAACCCAAAACCGATGGGTCATAGTATTTGAACTAAATATTATCTTTTGGGATAGAATTAATTTTCTCATACTTTGTGGAACTCCATAATTAATTCCAACAATAAAAACAAGTAATTCTACTAATTCTTCTTAATTTTAAATGGAACCCGACACGTTTCGACACTATGCGTCATTATCAAGGGTGACAGATAACTTGTTCTATTAACTAGGTACTTACTTTTATTATTATAATTTATCCACTAAATTAGCAATATTTCTTGGCTTCATTTGCATACAGTTGACGCTGCCTCTTATGTTGTGCAATGAAAAACCATCCCAAACATTTTTAAAATAGTTATTATTATTTACAAGAAGTATTCTAGTTGTTGTGATAGTTTTCTACAAATTTCGCTAAATTCATTTAAACATAACCTGCGAAATTATTGTTGCAAAAAATATTCAAGATCTGCAATCTCTTAAAAAGGCTTTTGCGAATATCCGAAAAAATATATTTATGCCATTTGTGAAATGAGTGAGATGTCGGTTTGTTTAGTTTTTAATTTTTTGTACACTTTTCATACTCGTGAGAATTTCAGATAATAAGCTTTATTGTGAGGACAATAAAAGAACCACAATTGGCAATGAGTTCAGCATAGCTGATTTTCAACTCAAGCCAGATAATACATATTTACCTAGGTATAACTTAAAAAATTTAGGAAATTTAGTCTTTAATCTTAAACTTCTATTACAGACATAAGCAACCTAACACACAATAGTTTCAAGAAAAAAGAAAAGAAAAAGAGAACGATGTAAGAGGACACATATGGGAAGGTTTGCGCAAATGAATCTAATAACTAAATAGATTTTTCTTGTATACATAATAATTCTCTTTTTGTTTTATTCTTCATTGAACGAACAGAATGACTACCAGAAATTAAATTTTCATATTTGTTTAAATAGAATGTAGCAATGTATTCAAATGAACTCCTTGTGAGCAGGTATATCAAATAGTTGCTTATGTCTTGTATTAATATTATGTACAGCGAATCTATGTTTTAACAGATTATAAAGATATTCAGGTACACGGTTTAACAATAACTTAAACAGTAATACAAGAAACTGGGCACAGAAAACATTTTCAATCTTTAAAATTTTGTTTTGATTGTAAATAGGAGAAACATGATCTCTGTACTTAAGATTAAACGCAAATCGCAAACACCTGTTTTAAAGTTTTTGTAGATTATATTTATATTGCTTGGTCAAGTAGGGAAAGTATACCTGACCACAGTAGTTTAAGCGGGACAATACCGTTGCATTTACTAACTTCCATTTCACATCACAGGTTATACTCTTTTTAAATTGATAAAGTGTTTTAAGTTTTAAGTAGGCTGCTTGGAGTAATTTAGTAACGTGATATTCAAAGTTAATGTTTTTATCGACGTATACTCCTAAATTTTTTACTACATCTTGAAACGGAATTACACTATTGCCGATACGGATTTCAGTAGATAGCACCCGTAAAGCTCGTTCACGCACACTTGGAGTTCCACAACATATCGCAACTGACTTAGTGGGGTTGACGATTAGACCATTAGACACGCACCACTGATATATATTTTTAAGGTTACAGTTTATTGTATTAACGGCGGCATTTATTAAGGTAGGAGGGCACGATAGATATAATTGAGTGTCGTCGGCATATTGTATGATGCTCACTCCACCAGAAAGTACTGATGGCAAATCCGCTGTAAATATAGAGAACAAGAGGGGACCCAACACACTTCCCTGAGGTACTCCTTTAGTAACAGTCAGTTCAGTTGAAAACTGATTTTCAATTTTTACAGTGTTCGTTCTTGATGTTAAGTAACTCCGAAACCAGGCAACAACATGCTCAGAAAGCCCATAGTGGTGCAACTTTGCAAGTAGAAAATCATGATTTACTACATCAAACGCCTTGCTAAGATCCAACAGCACAATGATAGTGATTAGAGATTGGTCAATTGCTTTCGTTATATCATTTGTTAGTTTTAGTAATGCTGTATTGGTACTGTGAAGTTTTCGAAATCCACATTGCATTTTTGGTAATATATGTAAGTTTACTGTCTCATATATTTGCATCACTACTACCCTTTCCAGAATTTTTGAGAGCGCAGGTAATATACTGATCAGGGCCGGATTAACACCTTCAGGTGCCCTAAGCACTTAAAAACATTAGTGCCCCACAGTAGATATTAATAAATTACCGTTTTGGAGACTATGTCTAAAGTCTTTGTCTGTTTCTCTTTGGACAGTTTTCGTTTTTGCGCACCACTTAACTGAACACGTTTCATCTCGTTCTAAAAGAAATGAGAAATATTTTCTTTTGTACTCTACCTCCGTGGCAATTTGCGAGTAAATATATTAGGTGTACCGGAAAGTTGTCTCCGTTTCTATTACAACAAGTTTGAAACATTTTAATTAAAACATAATAATAATGGCAATTATTCAATAAAGGTTATTGATGGTAAGAAAATTTATATTTTGTTTTATTCCATAAACGCCAAACGGACAGAACTTTCTGGTAGACCCGATATAAATTGTAGGTTATTAAAATGTTCTAATAATAGCACACCTGATAGAGAGTGCGAATGTTCAAACCGCCAACACAAAAATACACACTAATGACGAAACACAGAAGAAGTTGTATGGTGATGAGAGTCACTGTCTACGATCTGAGGCTTGTTACACAACATTCTCAGATGCCCCTTTGTCCCTGGTGCCCTAAGCACGTGCTTATTGTGCTTAATGGTTAATCCACCACTGATACTGATCGGTCGTAAATCAGAGTTACTACTCGGACTGTTATTCTTGGGAACTGGTATTATGATTGCCTTCTTCCATAGCGACGGCACAGTTGCCATTGTTAAGGAAGAATTTATAATGTGTGTAATTGCCGATACACAGAATGGGGCAGCTAATTTTAACATTCTGGCATTAATCAAATCCTTTCCTATTGCGTTAGACTGAGAATTGTTGATGATTTCCGTGATTGTGTTGTCGCTAACCTTCATGAACTCAAAGTTAAGTTTTGTTTTTCTGCTACCATTGTATTCATTCAAGAGCGTAGGATCTGGGTCTGGTGCTGTTACACCGTAGGTAAAGTAGAGGTTAAGCTGCAGAGGATTATGCAACCCTTGAGGTATTGGTATTTTAGATTTACCGTGTATTCTAAATTTATCCAGGTTTTCCCATAAGAGCTTTGAATTAGATTTACAGTTGGCTAAGGTGTGTTTTAAATATGCATTTTTTTCCTTTCTGAGTGCGGTAGTGTAATAATTCCTAATAGTTCTGTAGTAGTCCAAGCTACCACTTGTTCTGAGACGTACATACTTCCTGTAGGCCAAATCCTTGATTTTTTTCATTTCTAACATAGTAGGCGTTACGTAGGGGAGTTTAACTTTACGTGTTTTACCCGTTTGATATGGAGCATGAACATCAAAAAGGCAATTGACATTGTTATTGAGGAGAGTAACCATTTCATCCAGATTTATAGAGCTTTCCACACTATTCCAGTTTATCAATGCAGAGTCCATGTCAAATTTGGATAAGTTGAAGCGTTTAAAGTTTCGATACGTTATTATACCCGGTGTAGGTAGATGCACTGTCAGATCAAGATTACAATACACTAGTCTATGATCAGTAATATGCGGTAAATCAACAGTCCCAGTCTGTCCTAATAGTATTTTTTGATCTACACAAATAACATCTAACAGAGTTGCAGATTTTTCCGAGATGCGCGTTGGTTCATTAATCACTTGTAATAAATTATAGGCCTCTATAGTATACATGAAATGGCGAGCTAAATAGGAATTGCTTTTATGTAGTAAGTCCAGGTTTATGTCTCCAACAAAAATAATTTTGTCGGCTTTTAAGTTAACTTCGGCTAATGCGGTTTCAAGTTCATCAATGCAACTCTTGTTGCAATAAGGAATGTAGAGTACACCAAAAGCAATTTTCTTATTATTAATTTTTGTGGTTATCCATAGTTGTTCGGTTAATTCACTGACGAATCCAAGATTTATGATTTTATATTTTAGGTTTTGGTTAATGTATCTACCAACAGACACCACCGCCTCTGCCATCTCTATCTTTCCGGACTAGATTGTAGTTAGGGATTGAATATAAGTAATCAGGTTGCTCTTTTAGTAACCATGTCTCTGTTACACCTATTATATGGAAGTTGTTTTGCAGTATATATTCATAGTAATCCGCAAAGCTGGAATTTAAAGAACGTATATTTACATTGGCTATACTCAAGTTTTCACTTATCTTTGACGTTGCATCGCACGAGTTATGTGAACTATTATATATTTGAGAACAGTGTTCCTCACATGTTGCGTCATTTAGCAGTTTTTTGAGTCGAGGTTATTGCTGGACCTAAGTTTCATTACATCAATTCCGAACACGTTTTGTTTTAATGTGTTAAGCGTTTGCATGTAAGCAGTGCAATTACTGCGGTCCCACGCAGCATGATTAGAGCTACAATCAATTTTCTTCACATTATTGTAGTAGAGACAATTTGAACATTTGTATTTTAGCTCGTCCTTTACTTGACAGTCGCGTACACAATGAAGTTCTGCACAAAGTGGACAAACAGGGGAATTTTTGCGTGGACAGGTTGCCGACGAGTGGTTGAACCCGTTACACGTAAAACATCTTCTAAGTTCCATACCATCATAGATTGAACAGCCGTCAAAGCCAATTAGAATATGTGCAGCCTGAAGCAGTTTATTATACAATACCGCATCTGTATTTACAATCACCTGAAATATTTTGGAGTTTTTTTTCACAGGCGAAACAGACAAAATATCACATTTTGTGTCTTCTGAAAAGTATTCACTATTTTGTAATTTCAAGTACTGCATAATAACTTCAGGATCTAGTTCTTCTGTTAAACCAACAATACGTAACTTAATAGGAGTTGGATTGAGCTGCTTTAACTGATAATTCTCAGAAAGATTTTCTTCAGCCTCTTTTAATAACTTAGCTGATTGTTTGCTGTCTGCACAGCTGACAACTATTCCACCTTGTTTGGTCGTCTTGACTTGTTTAACTTCGATTTTCGAGGCAATTAAATTAACCTTGTTGAGAACATCGGACTTGGTTCTATCTGAATCTTGTTTGGCATCTTTCGGTTTTATCAGGACTTTTGTTTGAGCAGCTACAGCAGCGATCTTTGCATAGGAGCGTTTACTATTACCATTAGATAGATCCACATTATCAGCAGTTGCAGAATATTCATTCATTTTGTTGGCGATGGCTTCGAGAGCCTCATCTTTTAAGACGCTCAAAGTTGAGGTTAAATCAGAAATAAGTAGCGACTTCATCTCATTGAACTTATGAGTAACTTCATTTATTAATGCTTCAGAGATACCGTGAAATTGCTGATTGCGATCAAGAATGTCAGTGCGAATGCAGTCCTTACAACGCCATGTAAGACCGGGATGGTTTTTTAGATAATTCACCAGTTCCATAGGTAACGCAGCACAGGAAAAATGATACGGTTTATTGCAGGGCCCTGAACAATTGAGACCTGGTGTTCTTGATGAGAAGGTGTCCGCACACTTAGAGCACGGAGGAGGCATTTTTTACCTGCAGCCCGAGTGGCACGTTGACCACTGCCTGAGCTAATATGTTTTGCGAGCCCCTCTGATTACAGTTACGAATTAGATTAAATTAAGCTTAAAATAAAGTGTATAGAAAATGTATTTTGTATTCTTCGGCGTATGGTGTGTTGCTTATTCAAAGTTTTGATGTGGGTTTTATTGTCACTTATCTATTTTCCATTTCATGCAGTAATTATTTTATTTCAATATTGTTTGACCTTATAAGATATCAATTGGAAATTTACTCACTATTGGTGATAAGTGTAATCTCACTTTGCTGTTATCTCCTACTTCACTATCCATTAAAATTCACTTCAATTATTAAACAAACCAACAAATATCCCGGAGCACAATTTATACGCTTGTACCTCAATAGAACTTGATTGATGAATCTTCATATAAAGCGATATATTTCCTCTCTTCCATGTTTATTGCTCGTCACTATTGCAGCGCAGTTTCATAAATCCAGATTAAACGTTTTGTTCCTATTTTTCAAAGGTATCTAATTACCTGTTTGCAAGAATGTAATAAGGATTTAATAACTCCTCCTCCTAAATAACAGTTTGTTCGGCGCCTTTTCTCTCACTTATTTTCACCAATTTCTGTGGATTTTAAACATCTAATTTCTGAATGATTTGTAAGATTTCTTCTAAATAAAAACTGTCTATCTTATCTTAACTTTTGTCTCAAGCTTGTCTTCACGCTTTGAAGCTGGAATTTAGATACAATTTAAAATCATTAAAATAAACTAATTTTAAAATTTTTATAATTTTTTTAAATTTTGTATTTATTACTACAATCAATTCCACAAAGGAACTTTACAGGAAATTAATCTACGTTTTTCTTGTTTTGATAAATAGGTTTCGAATTCTGTAGTCGTCACAAATGTTGCACACTAAGCATCTGTTGACTTGAGTTGCTTCTTATTTGTGAGCCCAAACAAGGATTTTTGAAATTTACACATCGAATAACTTCTGCATTTCTTCAAGATTCAGAATGTAGGTACTTGGGAACGTCAGATTGTTAGCAGTCAAAAATTTACAATGACCACCACCAACAAGAGTAGAGGGGCTAATAAATTAAAAAAATTGCGATTGACAAGAGAAAAGGCGGCTCCAGTCTAAAAATGCTAGGTGTGCAGTACTAGAAGGGCTTGGTACCACTGGTTCTTTTGAACTGCAAAAAGCATCAAAGGGTGTGTGTAAGTCTTCCCCTTATGGAGGTTCGCATAAATTACTGTAGCGCAGTACCTACAGTGCCAGCTCATGTGCAATTATTATACCAGCTATGTCTAAAATAGAATCGGCATCAAGTGGGAAATTTTAATCATTTTCTAGATCTTGGATTTGAGTGAACAGAGCCTTTTCTTAATTATTGGAAATGTCATGATAAGAAATTTCAAACAGGCACTAGATTTTTTTGATAGTTGATCATACATGAACGCTTTTCAGTCTACCATAGCGACTTTGTTTCATATGTGTCACAGAAAATTCGAATCTGTGATCTTAGAATCTAAACTTCGTATTTTAAAAACTCTCAAGAGGTTTTGCAAATTAATTAAAATGACCATTATATCGATTTGACAAGGTATCGATTTGAGAGGTCAATGAATTAATGTTATTGAAATACTTATTTTGGTGGTTTACGATTAAATACTCATAACCTTCCCCATTAATTATAGAGGGTGTCCGAGAAAATGTGGGAAATCTCTCGGATTCAGACAGAGCCTGGAAAAATAATATGACAAGTTCCTATAAAATTTTCCCCAACAGGTCTTCCATGCCCATGAAGGACGCCGCTGGTAATCCTTTTTTCTTGAATAACTTTGAGAGAACTCAATATAATTTCGCTGGGATCCACATCAGTTGACCAATAGTACACAAAATTGGGTAACGCGAAACTTGGAAATAGTAATCACTAAACCTTCCCCATATGAAATTTATTGAAAATTAAGCTTAGTTTAAGGAATTACGTTAAAGTTTAAAGTTAATAAAAAAAGTGAAAAATTTGAAAGCAAAAATCGCAAAATTAAGTAATTAATAATAAGTATAAAACTACGACATGTTTCGACAATATCTGATTGTCATCATCAGGCTACAATTAAAGTGATTAAGCACTAAACTCTTACACAGAAACTTACTTACTAGTAAAATTGGTAGGTGTTTAATTTGATGAGGTAATGGGATGTGAATGACGTGAGTGTGAAGAAAAGTTACATTGATGAAGCCAAAGGCTAATTATCTCTGAAAAAACCGCTGTTAAAAAACTACTAACACAAAGTTAAATACTTACAAGCCTAACATTGGGCAATCGCAATTCAAATTGATAGATATCAAGGCGAAGGGGTTCTATTAAATTAACCAAAAGGCATGCTGGAAAGGTAAGGTTAACCAAGCAATAAAACAGGCAGGATACTAACGGGAAAAGTTTATTATTAATTAAAATGTACTAAAGTTGAAAATGAAGGCACAAGGTGCAAAAACTATAAAATATAATTTGATAAAAATTTAATATGATGGGCACTAGTAAGGATCTCTTAAAATGGTGCCCACGAAACATTATTTAGCTTTTCTAGTTTATCAGGAGCGGGTTAAACTTTGCACATTGATGCTTAAATTTTTAACACCCTGTATGATAAAGACTTTAAAGAAATGAATCCGGGTAGCATGAACCTTAGACTCAAAAAAATGGTACTCTTTTTTATTGTCGATAAAATGAAGCGTTTTCGAGACAAAGAAAAATAAACGAATTCATGTTACTTATGAACGAATTTTTTTAGATTTTTTTGTATTTTTTCGGATTAATCAACATTAAATGAAACCTTTTTGTTATTCGAATCACATTTGTAGCGCACTGTGTTCTCGAGAAAATAAAAATGAAATCATGGTCCTTTTTATTATTAGAGAAAAACATGAATTCGTTTGTTATTCTTTATCTCGAAAACGGTTCATTTTATCGACAATAAACAAGAGTATATTTTTTTTAGTCTAAGGTTCAAGCTCACTAGTGTCAATTTTATCAAGAAAAAAGGATTACCAATGGCGTCCTTCACGGGTACATATCTGCGAAGGGAAGGCATGTAGGGAAAAATGTTATAGGTACTTTTCATCTTATTCTTCCATGCTCTGTCTGAATCCGAGAGATTTCCCACATTTTCCCTGACACCCTGTATACATATACAAATTGAATTAAGAGTTTGTTATTAATGAATGCAAGTTGTAGGTTAAGCTTTTAGTAGTTAGCGACATGTTTCGATAACAAGTATCATCTTCAGGCAATTCTTACTAAAATAGATTACTTAAATATGTGACTTAGGCATAATTGAATACTTACCTACTAACTAATTTAAACGGGCTATAAACTTATGAACTATTGTTGTCGAAAAATTGGGAAAGTAAATGATAAAACGTTATAAACCACTGGAAATATTACCCAATTTAGAGCTTTTCATTGATTCCAACCAACCACTATTGTCCACACAAGACTTATTTTGGCCTGTACTGATAAATGTTTTCGACAACTTTACACGAAGCTGTTTGTATAGTAGCTGATTTAATGGTTTCAAAATAATTTTCGAAACTTAAAAAGGTCTCCTAATCTTGTAAGAGTGTTTGAGCTTTCTCGTCTGCAAAACACCTTAGGCGCCTTTTGTAACCGAATGTTAATAATTGTTTTAGTAATCCCTTGATTCTAATCACAGAGTATTCATATACTATATCTGAAAAACAGCAAATTTATTGTATTTGATTGCGAACCTTTTGTGAATCGAAGAAGGGCTAAACAGCACGCTAAAGGCTTATTTTCAAACATAACAATGATTCTTATCGTTTAAGGACTTTAGCGACCACATTTCAAAACTACATAGTAGTTCTATTGCTTGTCTAACTGTCTAATGATGTACTCAGCATAACAGAACTAAAGTATAACAATAATATTTGTGATAGCATAATCACTGAAGGCGTGTAGATTCCAAATTGAATTAATACTTAAAACGGAAATACATTTTCTATTTATTACTAATTACTTCACTACAGCTACAGCTGCAAGTTACCAATTTTATTGCTTGTTTACCATGAGGGTCCTAAAATTACATTGAAGGTATGTGCTTACTTCGTTAGTACCTCACCACAGAATTCGATTAATTGGAAGTGAATACTAAAAAAAAAGTAGGCACGATATCAAGATTTACGTATTTTACCATTGAATTAAAACCTATTTAGTAAGTACGCCGGAATGTAACGAAAATTTAAAAATTTACCGACAGGGCAGCTTGCATCTTATTAATGTTTTCAAAAACCGTTATTACATAGAATATTCATTAGATCTAATATTCCTTATACTCGTATGAAATGGTGTACGGAATGCGAGACATTCTAAATATTTGAAAACACAAATGGCAGTACAAACTAGGATACTAGGAATTTCTGTTATACACATACTTTAGTACATATTTATCTCGCAGCATTCCGAGTTAATTTTTTATTTTAATTAAAATTTTTCCTACTCAAATGGATTTGTTATACTTACTACGTGAACGAGTTTCATTCAATCAATTAACTGTCGTTCCACTACGTATTATAAAGAACGATACCTTTAAACTTTAATTACCTTTGGCAGAATGAACATTAAGTTGTTACATAACGTATCGATTCTTTAGATACTCTGTACCCACACAGGCCGGTGATTCTGCAGAAGGCCATCAATCCCGATTAACACGTCAGTAAGTCGTTTCAGCCACACTATCTGAACGACGACTGGTAAATGTGACCATTTTTCATTCTGTCACTCGGTTAATGCATTATATTTAAGTCAACTGAAGTTTAGCCGGTGGCTTTTGAAAAGTTATTCCACGAGTTCATCATCGCGTCAAAATATCTAAATGAAACTAAGAATGATATAGTAGCCTCAACGTTGGGCTCGTAATTTCAACTGTGGGCGGAAATTTTAATAAAGATGAAACATTATTACTCATTTTCTTGCAATAGGCGTGTATAGATTTATTTTGGTAATTTCTACAAGAGGAAACCGGGCACCGGATGACTACACAAGAAGAATGTTGTACAGATGCGTGAATATGGCTTATTTTTCATTATTTTCGTTTTGAAATCAAAATGCTCGAGTGGGGTACAAATATATTAAAGAAGACAGTGAAATTAGGGTGCGAGGCGGTGAGATTAGAAACGGCTCCGATCCAGGTTCTGTCATAGTTCCCTTGGAAACTCGAGGAAAAGCGAACACACAAATTTTAAATCCACAAATACGTGAGGGGTCGAACGAATGAAAGTAAACGAGAAGAAATGAGAAGAGCACTTTATGTGGGTGGCGGTATCCGCCCCTTCGGATACAATATCGTAATATTATTGCGAATGACTCTGAGTCACTAACAGAAAATAAATAATTTAAAGAGGTTTCGTATATCAAATCATGTACAGTTTACCGTACTCCTTCAAGAGATATACAATATAATATCGAGGTATTAAGATGAAACGTGATGTACATTTTAGCGTAGGCAAATTCTAACAACAATATGAAAATTATGCACGTATATAAACCCTTTTTAATCAAGATAAGGAGAATGTTTGGAACTTTTTCGAAAAACCTACCTGTCAGTTTATCGTTCACTTATAACTTCAGTTTGTTGTCTATCGTATTAAGATCGACTAATATTTATTTAGATAAGAACAACCCATAGAAATTCGCAAATTAGATTAGAAATAACATAAAATCCCCCTTTTTATTAACGCCATTACCGTTAAGCGAGTAATTAGTTGGCATAAAATGTAAATTTGTACATTTCTTATTTAAATTATCCCTTGAGAATGTTTCTAAGCCTTTTAGAAATTTTTATGCTTTTACAATGTAAAAGAACCGAAGCATTAATTAGGAAAAATTTAAATAATTGTTGGTAACGATGTATTCTATTAGTTATAAATTTGTCTTTTCGCTCTTTAAATGGTTTGAGAAAGAGATGCGACCGCTGTACCCTTTTTTAATACTTACATATTCGTCCCTAATGAAATATGTAGCAAGTAGGTACTCATTGCTAAAGAACAATTAACTTTAGGAATTCTAGATTAGTGTACGATAAGGTCGATTCTTTATTATACTTATCAAAAAGGAGCAGGTTGAGTTTTTGAATTTTATATAAAACTACCTAGTTCTAACTGACATTCTTTGGTAGGCAAAATAAATTAAAAATACACACTGTTTTAGTCACTACATGAATATAATTAGACGAGTCTTTTTTTAAATGATACTTTATTTTACAAACGTTCCGAATAAATTCTTTGGAAATTATTCAACATCGCCTTATTCGGTGTAATCACTCAAGCTATACATTGCTGCTGATTAAAAAATACTTAAACTGGATTTGGAAACTGAATTCGGAACAGATTTTAAATTTAAAATTTTTAAATACAAGCAGTAATATGTAGAAAAATTCGATTTGATTAAAATCGACACTTTTTATTTCATATTGGCTGTCTTTTTGGAAGAATGTTAGGGACAAGTAAAGTTTTCAAATGATTCACCCAAGCTGACTAGTTAAAAACACAGTTATATTTATTTTCAATTTGGTAAGACATTTATGTAATTTTTGAATTTTCGTACATTAATTGCGAGGGTTTAGGTTACCGATAAATAACTGAAAGAATAAATAATAAGTTACAAGCGCAATATTTGCCATTCACATATAGTCCCACCTATTGCATTATGCAAAACTAAAATATAAAGATTAACATCTGTAAGCATCACTTAACATTTACATGTCGTGGGTAGAAATGATAAAATTTAAATTTTAATAGCTGGGTTTTATTATGTTCAATTCCTTGTAAATACAGTATGAAGTGCATGCAGCAAGGAAGTAAATTGCTTCACAAAGAGTAGCTCCAGGTAATTATTTATAAACTGAATAAATTCAGTAATGTTCGTACATTTACGAGATTCTTCAAATTTTACATCAAGATGTTTTGGTGAACAGTGCTAAAACTTCAAAATTCTCCAAAATTGTTACCTTTTAAAACAAATTTTTTGGAACGAATTTTTATTTTGGAACATGGCCTACACTAATGTAATTGCTTGTAAAGCACAACTGCCTTCTGTAATATTGTTTTTCGTGATCAATTTTTCCCTTAGTAAGTCACCAAGCGGTCATACATTTTAGAGTAGTGACACATTTAAAAATGTTTACATGTCTATTACAGTTAGTGTTATAACACTTCTGTCCATTGATTCGTACAGAAGTGTAATAAAAGCAAAACGGTTTGTTAATAAGAGGGCTGTCGCTAAACGCGAATAAAATCTGGGGTTATGTAAAAAAAACCCGGAAAAAAACCTCCGGAAAAAAACCCGTAAAAAAGACCCCCCGGTAAAAAAACCGGACAAAAACCCCTAGAACCCCCCCGGAAGAAAAACCTCCGAAAAATAATTATAGATGGCTGGGAATATACAAAGTTTGGAAATAAAAGTAATGCTAATCTTAAACCTAGATTGCCACTAAAGCGCCTAGGTTATTTGCAGGTGTAGTATATTTTTTAAAAATTGATACACAATGGCAACATGACACTAAACAAAGTTTTGAATTTAAAAAAATGCTAAACTTAAACGTAGATTGCCACTAAAGCCCCTAGGTTATTTGCAGGTTTAGTATATTTTTTTTCAATTGATACTTTTTCATTCCTTCACGTAAAATAGAATGCAATGTAAATCTAAAGTACCTATATGTGATTATATCATTTATTCAGCGTTTATGTTTCATTTGGCGCAAATGACAATCTTCATCAACAACAAAATTTATTCACAGCCATCTATAATTATTTGTCGGGGTTTTTTTCCCGGGGGTCTTTTTTCCTAGGGGTTTTTTCCCGTGTTTTTTTAACGGGGGGTCTTTTTTTCGGTTTTTTTTCCGGGAGTTTCTTTTCCCAGATTCCTAAAAACTACAGGTTTGAAGCAAAAAATGTTAAATACTTCGTCATGTCGGATTCAACAATGTTGAAATTCTTTCTAATCTTCTGATATTGTTTTAGATTTGTTTCTATGCCTAATTACAGGAACGGCGTTTTCCCTTCCTACTGTTGCACGTGCTATTCCTGCTATTCCTGTAGTAAGTACCGAGCATCAGTTTCTGGTCTCTGTGAATTATTTTATTAGAATGCGTTTTTCAATGCGAAAAATGCAATGTCATAGTTTTCAGTCCAGTCAATCGATTTTCCTATAATGAAAATCCGTAATTCGTGAATTCAAATTTTATTGCTCTCATCCAATATCGATTTCGTCACGATTTTTTCCAGTATTGAATATTGTTGGTAAAAAATTCTCATTTTGCTTTGCTTAAATGTTCCGTCGGGAACCCTTAACTATAAATCACAATATTGGAAAAATGAAAACATAACTCTATGAAAAATGTTTACGACCAAGATGATAATCATTAGGAACCGTTTTCGTTGTTAACGAAAATGAATTAAATGAATGTATAACGATGGTTTACATTTTCCTCATCGGCGGTTACGCTTTTAGGCACATCGTCCCCAACAGTTCGCCCCCGCCTCCGAACATTTCGCCTCTGAGGACAATTCGTCCCGGTACTTTGTAATGAAAATAATGCAAACCACAAACGGCCCAAAAATCAAAATAATAACAATTATTTATCATGAAATTGTACAGAAATTAAAAACGAGATATTATTTTGTGCATCCTAGGAATTATCATTCTCACCCCAAGAATTATTATTTTTACTCCAACAATTATTTTTTCTACCTTAGCTTTTTAATTATTTTGGTCCCAAGAACTATTATATATTAGCCCCCAAAATTATTAATTTAGCCCACATAATTATTCTTTTGGCCCCAAGATTTTATTCATTTTACACCATGATTTTATTCATTTTACCCCAAGGTTTTATTCATTTCACCCCAAGATTTTTTTTATTTTACCCTAAGATATTATTTATTTACTTATTTTATAGAAGTATTTGAAACTAAAAAAAGTGGTACCCTAAACGTATATTGCCACTCAGGCGCTTAGGTTAGTGGTAGGTTTAGTATATATTTTTTTCAATTGATACAAAAACGGGAATATGATACTAAACAGTACTTGAAACTAAAAAAAATGCCAACCTACGTATATAAAAGAATGATTCTGTGGGTTAAAATAATAATTTTGATGGCTAATATAATAATTCTTGGGATCAGAAATCTTGGGACCAAAATAATTAAAAAGTTGGGGTCGAAAAAATAATCCTTGCGGTAAAAATAATAATTCTTGGGCTTAGAGTGACAATTCTTGGGACCGCAAAAATTACCACCCATTAAAAACTACTTTTATCGAACATTTAAACCGCAAGATTATGTACGATTCCTCGCAGAAAATATAAGGAATTCCTGTTTTCGTAATCTAAACCTACTCGTTTTAAGTGTTCAGCCACGGCAGCATAAGTTTTATGTTGGCTGGGTGCAGATGCTCCGGCTCTAAATTGGTTCAATTGGTAATGGTTTAATATTTACTCGTTCTTTAGGGCACCAATAAATATAAAAATGTCTACGTGATTATTTGTACAGCGCCGGTTCTGTATTGTGAGATCAAACATATTCCATAGAGTAATAGGGAATTGAGGAGGACACCTTTGCCTACGTACACAGTAACCATTATAATTGTCTTCAAAATAATTTGGTGCAACAGAAAATATAGGTATTTCTTTTAATTTTATTTCTGGCTATAGTCTCCTTAGTAGGTATTTCAATATTTTTTGGTAAACCATTAATTCCTATTGCCTAATACTACTAAAGTTAGCTTTCTTCCCTTTCTTTCTCTTTTAGTTGCGTATAGCGAGTAATTTTTTTCATGATGTTTTGGTCATGAGTCATGTTGTAAAATAAATATTATAACACATTAAACGTAAATAAAATAGTGATGACTGTCTGATTAGTTTTGACTTTTTTACAACTGTAAATGCGTGGACGAATTATCTGGGGGCGATTTTTGGGAGCCAATAGTCCGAGAAAAATGGAGGTACATACTACTTTTGAAAATTTTTAAATATTTTATACAGAAACAACTTAATACACGAGAATTATCCAAATTCGTTTGTGTTTCAAGAAAATATATGCACGAAACAAACTTTTGGTTGTAACAATGTTTTTCTAAAATAATAACAAAGTGAGGGGGGGAATACAAAAACTTTATTACAAAAATGATTCCATGGATTTTGAAAAAAGTCTTGTATTAATATGGGGTTTTGGGAAAATTTTACACTTAAATTAGTTGCTTGATGTTATGGCTTGAACAATACTGATTCTGAACTTCAAGTCTGCTATCACTACGGGGACATGAGCGAAATCGAATACTTGCTCCAGGGACTTTAATGCCTAGGTTTACTTTTTGAAATTCATTCTACTAATAAAGGTGTGTGCTGTCCTGGAGTTTACCTCATTCTGTTGATGCTGTAGAATCTTCATCGAAGACAATCTCCCTTTTGGTTTCTATTCATTCCATTTTTTATTTATGAAGGAATTTATTAACTTGATGTCGTCGATTAAAGTTTGAATTCTGTTGACACGTTTGAAAGTGCCGCACAATTGTTTATCAGCGGCCTTGATGAAACCTAGGTAATCTGATTACTGTGAGCCTAATATCTCTTATTTTCACCTCAATTTGTAATACATAAATTTGTAATAAATGGCTTACAAGGAAAAATGCTTTCAAATGAACCCATACATATTGTCATTTAAAAATATCTCACCTCGGCCTATTAGCCAGTAGGAACTATTCAACCGTGGTCAAAATACAATACTATCGAATGGCGCACACAAATTTGTAAATAATTAAACAGATGTATTTTCGGTACTTGTTCACGCTTCAAACATTTTCCAAATAACTTTGTTAACAACGATGGAATAATGTCGCACGCGACATGTTCCTGTCTATTTCGCGCTAAATAGTCCAGTAACCTTGTCGCCTGAAAGGGGGGTACCTTGCGTTAAATCCGGTAGTTCTGATTTTTTGCTGACTTATTTATGATGTTACCCCAATGAATAATCCAAGTTTGAGACCTCGAGCGCCGAACGCAACCTTGTCATAAATCGAAAAAACTGCAACATTTTCGACTTTATTTCAGTTTTTGGCGATTTTAAGCCTAAAGGACTAGTTTTCCGATAATACCTAAGCAGTAAGTTTTTAAAGTAGACTAAATTGTCTACAATATGAGACGAAAACTGTCTCTATAGACCCAATAGTTTCCGAGATAAAGCTTTTCAAAGTTTCTCATTTTTGTCGAACTTCGCAATTTTTAGCAATATTTTAGGCGCCACTCAAGTAACACAGGCGGGCTCTATCAGAGGTTCCTAGAACTACACAGGTACAGGCGTGGTTGGGAGTCACACTGTACCCTCTCCCTGGGGGTGGATATCGAAGTCACAAGACCTCTGCCCCAAAATGATGTCCAGAGGCGCAGCCCCACAACACCTCTTGTGGATGATTTCTTGCGGTTGCAAGAGGGGTTGTAGGAACGAGTGCAGCTGCAGGAAGACAGGGATGACAAGCTTATCAGCATGGACGAAGTGGGGGGGGGGGGGGATTGGGGGGCTAAGCCCTTCCAAACTTCAATTTAGCCCCTAGAAATAGACTTCGATTCCCCAGAAGGCGGCGATCTGTCCGATGTCGACATGGAGGTTCTCTTGTGGGCACAAGACATCGACGATACATCACGATCCCCTGATAGGAACATGCCATCACAATACGATGATCAACATACGGACGAACCTCAACCGCGCCCTTCCAAGAAGGCAAAATTAACTTAATTTTAACATCCCACCATAAAACGTACAGAGCTTCGATAATATAACAGGGGTATATTTCAGAAATATGAAAAATGTAAAAGATGGGGAGGGGGAGTCTGCGTACTCCTCAAACCTCTTTAGAATACACAACAATATAATCGAGGGTGGAGGCCCGAAGAAATAGGATCAAAATTCGTTCAGAACAAGAAATTATTGCTAAAAATTGCGAAGTTCGACAAAAATGAGAAACTTTGAAAAGCTTTATCTCGGAAACTATTGGGTCTACAGAGACAGTTTTCGTCTCATATTGTAGACAATTTAGTCTACTTTAAAAACTTACTGCTTAGGTATTATCGAAAAACTAGTCCTTTAGGCTTAAAATCGCCAAAAACTGAAATAAAGTCGAAAATGTTGCGGTTTTTTCGATTTATGCCATGGTTGCGTTCGGCGCTCGAGGTCTCAAACTTGGATTATTCATTGGGCCAACATCATAATTAAGTCAGCAAAAAATCAGAACTACCGGATTTGACGCAAGGTCTGAAGTATAAGGTTACTGGACTAAAAAGGACGCGACAATAATTTATATTTCAGGCTGGCTAATCATTTGCCATTTAAAAAATGTGTGACTATTTCTAAAGCAAAAAAGTTATAATCGATTTCAATAAGTTTTTTTTTTAAAATAAGTACAATTATTTAGCAATCAACGTACCAGGTTTCATATACGAATATACGAGGACATAATTGTGCAGCTTTATGTGCAAGAATTCGTCTACATAATGAAAACAAAGAGTACGTTATAATTTAGATTTAAAAAAATTTGAAAATAATTTAAATCTTAAAAATTATTAGAACTAGAGGAACATTTTTTGGTTAAATAATAAATTGTATTTTAAAAAAAAAACTTAAAATCAAATACTTCTTGTGCTGTTAATTAATAAATTAGAATCCTATTAACAGTAGGTATTTTGTTGACTTTTTAGACTATTTCTAAACTGGCAAAAATTATTCGCAGAGCTGACAAATTATTCCTAAAGAGACTGTTAATACATTACCATTTGTTGCTTTGGAGATGGATTTATTCCATTTTTATAGGGATCTCGTAATGTTAGGTCGTATGTTAATAATTTTAGCAAATAATCAACAACTCTAATTAAATTAGAGAAACCACTACTAAATGAAGACTAAATCAACTATGAGCTTACATAAACGATAAAGGTACCTACCTATAGTATAGATAGATAGATTAGTAATAATAATAATAATTATGAACAGGATTAACTTTATTATCTTACATGAATTTTTCACAATTTTCTAGGTAGTCCATAGTAGTACATAGGTATATGAAAATTTAATTTACTTTGTCATTACCGGAAGATAGTATAATGAACTATAAGCTGCTTAGACTTCAAAATTTCAAAAATCTTCTTAGAGAGAAATTTTGAAACTGAACCATTTAATGGGAGCATTAGTTCGGATTATTTACTTATCTGTACCTACCTACATTACAAATATTGTAGGTAGGTAATGTATTTTTAGCATATTTGATTTTCCGACGGATAGATAATAGTTAATAGGTAGTGTAGGTACTAAGTGGTCGTTACTATCCAGCTTTAATTGGTCGTTATAGATAACGGTGCGAAATTTCCGTATGAATTTTTAATGGGTTTGTCTCCATTTCCATTATTAAGCTACATTGCGTTTTCAGAAACTTGGATTATTCACCGATTGTTTTCACTTCAAAGAATAATAGTGTCGATAGGTATAACGAGTTGGGTAAATTGAGGAAACGAGAAAAAAATGTAATAAAAAAAAGTTATCGTTTGTGAATAAAATCTAAATAGGCACAAAAGTTTATTGCCTTCAGAAATTTATAGTTGTCAAAATTTATTAACTCGAACCTAATGTTCACAACTTTGACAATAAAAACTACGGAATCTAATTAATTTATAACTTGTCACATGCACAGTGAGACCTTAATGGCATTTCATTTTTCATTTCTAGTCAAACATTATGTACTTATATCACGCATACACGTTTAACTCTCTTCGTGTTTCGTATAAAAAAAAAAGAGGACTAATAAAAAAATTTATAAAACCTATTAAAAATGAAGGTGCTACAATTGGGTGCTAGAAATTACGGTAGCCTTTAATAATTAAAACGTGACATTCCACCGGCCATTTCGCGTTCATCAAAATGAATAGATGTAAGCGTCATTTTTATACGCATGCGTTTACACACCCTCATGTCGTCGTGACTACCACACAGTAAGGGGTGCGGGTGTATACCCTATTTTTAAAGGTATTATAATCACCCTACCATGACCCCTGTCCTACATCAAAACATATGTGTACACATACGATTAATGAAATTAAAAATGGCGGAGACTATCAAATTTCCACAACATTTTTACACCTTCAGCTACAATTACAACCAGTTTAATATTCCTAATACAATTTTGCAATAATATAATGTAATGAAACTGCAACTCAGGGTTGAGTGTGGAACGTAATTTGTATAGCAGTTAGGTTTTGCACGAGCAGCTTGTTTAGATCATAATATTAAACTCAAATTCCGTATAAAATGAAATTGTGTCTACTGTGGGTTTGGAACTAACGTATTTTATTGAAAAGCTTTTCCAGTATTTCCCTTGGAGGCTTCTCGTTTTGTCCTTATTAAAATGATAAAGTAACTAAATACATTTCTGAAAATGTCAGTTTTCCTTTTTGAGATCATTAATTAGAGTTGCTCGAGGCTATCGACAAATTCAAACTTACGGTTTTATTTCTAGCACATAATTAATACGAAACTTGAATCGAAAAAGCTTTTACAAGTACATCATTAATACCTATATATACCCGGCCATTTTATTTTTTGTAAATCTCCTTAGTTAATCAGCAATTTTAGTGCAGCAGCATAACGGTATCATTCACGAGAATTTTTAATTACCTCTGTGGCCTTTCTGTGCAATTCCAACGGTTTTCTAGGTCATTTCTAGAATAGGATTTACCTACGTACGAGATAGTGAGAAAAAATAGGAAACGATCAATCTTTATGCGTGACTATTTAGTTAGATACCTCCGCAGTATGTGCCACGCATATTTCTCGTTTATGTGTCACTAAATAAACGCTTACAAGGTGCGTTTTTCGATTCACAAGTTGAAAACCAATTCTTCCTCACGAATTTTCATGTTACGCAACACTGTTTAAAACGTTCTGCCATTATAGTTTATTGGGGGTAATTTTTTTTTGGCATTTTTATGCGGGTTTATCACAATTTTCGAGTTTATGGGTCTCCTGAAATTAAATTTCAATTTTTTATTAATTTTGTCTGATATAACAACGTAATTGCGGCAAGTGGAGCATGCAACCCCTTTCGTTCAAATCGGCAAAAGTTTGACACTTATTATACAACAAAATGTTGCCCTCCTCAATATATAACGGTAGTATTCCTCTTTCAAAAGAGAACAAACGGAAAATAGAAACGTGATGCAATAGCACAAACTGTCCTTTGATGTAAAACGTTTTTTTTTTCTTATAAATTATAGCCACATTGTATTGAATTTAGTACATCCGAAGTGTTAAAGGTTTCCTTTCAACGGCGTGATGCAATTATGAATTCTAGAAGAAAACGAATGTATCGGAGAGATGAAATGGAAAAAGCTTTCCTTCTATGAAACTGTGATGACTGATTAATAATAACGACAGCGTAAAACATTTTGGAATAGCGACGCCTAGTGGTCATTGGATGGTTGTAGTTTTAGAAAAAAAATTTTGGGAGAGAGAGTGAAAAACGATGTTGTTCCGGTTAACCCGACGCATAATTTGTATCATGAAAACTGAAAACGATTGGATGTCCCACCTAAAGCACGATTGACAATAAACCTACAGCGCCTGTCATCTCTGTTTTTCTGTTAAAGAAACAGCAAGTTCTACGACAAGATAAAGGTAATAATTAACAGGGGTTAATTCTCGCATAATCTTTTGTGACCCAAACCAACTGATTTTAGGCAAGTATCTAAAGTGTGCTTGTCGAAAAATTCTCATCTCATCGATTACCGCTATTTTTGAAGAATATGAAGCTCATAACACGAACGTAGACGATGATGCAAAGATATACTTTCTGTAAATATCTCAGTTGAGGACAATGCACGTCAAGGTGAATTTTTGAAAACGATTATAGATGAATTTGAAGCCAACATTGCAGGTTCCGAACTCTTGGACTGGATGCAGCTGCGCCAATTATCCTGGTAGCGAGAGCCGGCGAAGATCGCCGTATACAATCCCTTCATCTTCCTGCAATCAAAGCTCTGGAAAAGGCTTTCACTATCGACCTATAAAGCATTCCTCTCCTTTTTCCACTCATTTACCGAGCGTGGCACAACTAGCGATTCCTTCGGCAAAGGAAAGAAACAAGCATGGAAGTTTTCCCAAAATACTCCCTTACTTCGAGAAAAAGTTTTTCCTGATGTCAAAAGGGAAACATTATGTCTACAGGGGAGTGGGGAGATGTTTGACATTTTGTTGTACGAGAATTTTACAGCAGAAAAATCACGAGGCAGACGGTCACTGTATCGTTTCGGGCATCATATTTACCATCAACCATACCTGCAAGTTCAGGAACGGATTTACACCTCACAAACTGGAATATGATGGTACCTAATTCTGGTTTGTGTCTTTGTCGGCCTAAACTTACTATTTTACAATTGTAACAGGTGTGAATGTGAGTCTATAGTATTCCCTAAGGTATGGCAGTTGCACAATCATTGGTAGGTACATGTGTGAACGTGTGATATTCAGATGAGAGAACGAATGCGAATAGTATTAGTATAAGAAATTATTCCTTTTATGAATACAGAAGTGGTCTCCTAACGGACACATTTTTACACTAGGTATTTTTTTGTATAATACAGATATTTTTCACTCTACTCTGCTAGATATAATAGATTATTGCCCTTTCTCTACCGATTACGCAGCTTGGGGCAATATTTTACTTATTGATAGAGTAACTTTTACAGTTATGCCTTGCTTAAGTCCTCTGCCAGAAAAAAAAAATTCTGGCAAGTTGCCACGAGACTTCCCTCGTATTAGCACCTTTTTCAAAAAATAAGTATAGCACAATATATATTGCTGAATTAAAAAAAAATTCTCTTTTAAACTGCATAAAAAAACTGCAACTTTATCTTATAAAAAAAATGATTGCCGCCATTTTAGCTTATACCGGAAGTGACGTCATCAAAGGTAATATCAGCATTTTCGTCCTTGGCCCGAATGCAATCCATTGGCGAAAACCGCATTTCGATAACTTTAATAGTTTCTGAGTATCGAGCGTTGCAGTCATTTTTTGAAAATTATTTTTTTTAACACTGTTTTCAAAAAATAAGTATAGCACAATATATATTGCTGAATTCAGAAAAAAATACTCTTTTAAACTACATAAAAAAAACTGCAACTTCATCTTATAAAAAAATGAGTGCCGCCATTTTAGCTTATACCGGAAATGACGTCATCAAAGGTAATATCAGCATTTTCGTCCTTGGCCCGAATGCAATCGATTGGCGAAAACCGCATTTCGATAACTTTAATAGTTTCTGAGTTTAGAGCGTTGCAAGGAATGTGTACGGACAGACTACAGACTACAGACTACAGACTACAGACGACAGACGGAAAATTTTTTTTTTCATATTTTGAATCTACGTGTTCAGAAACGGAAAGATATGTAAAAATTTCCATAGGTCAAATTTTTTTTTTTGGAACACTAATACAATACTTCCCTTTTACTTCGTACTCGGGAAGTAAAATGCTATGACGGTGGCAATCCAGAGCTGGAAACTTTTCAGGATTTGTTAATCCTGGAATATCTGTGCAATGGTTAACTTATACATTATTTCGTTCGAATTTTGTTATTGCTACATTGTCCGTTAATTGGATTTTTTTTCTGTTTGAGCAATAAAGCTATTATTATTATTACCAGAAGGCTTCGCGCGCGAATGAGCGCTGGCGGTTTTTCCGCGTTTCGCACCTTGGTATCGGTATCAGTAAACATCTGCTACTGTAGTGACTGAGCTGTCTTTGCCGTTGTATTTGAAAAATTACTCAATTTCGAAGCGAATGCGTTAAAGTAGATATACATGAAGTACATGTATATCTACTTTAATCTCATGTCTACTAGCTTTAATGCATGAGATTAAAGTATAATATCTACTTTAATGCGAATTTGTTACAGACGGACAGGACACCCGTTCATTCGCAATTATTATTATGTATATGATTATGCCTGAATTAGGTGGGATTCCTACAGGAGCCTATTGTTCCCTCTGTATGGTTGGAAAACGATACTATGATAATCGAACTAAATGCATTAAGTTAACTGATTTAATTATACACATTGGCTTCTCCAGTCGTGTTCTATCTCTTGCTTTGGAAAGACAATTTTTGATGCGCAGAGTTGATGGGTCTTCAGATATTGGATCCATCCATATTTTCTTCGGTCTTCCCCTCTTTTTGTTTCGTTGCAACTGTCCATGTAGTAGTAATTCTGGCGCTCTGTCTTGGTCCATACGTATCACGTACCCCAACCAGCGTAACCTTTGCATTCTTATGGAAGCTACTATCTTCGCGTCCTGGTAAAGCTGTCTCAATTCTGGTTAGTTCTTCTTTCCCATATACCCTTAACTTGTTTTCCTCCGAATATTTTTCTTTCTCATGTATTTACCTGTTTCTCGTCACTTTTTGTTAGAGTTAATGTTTCACAAGCATATATGTCACCACTGGTTTTATCACAGTTTTACATATTCTTCATTTTACCAATCTTGATACCACTTTCGATTTTAGAACACTCATAAGCCCACCACTAAATCTATTTCTCGCTGTTATTCTTGCCTCCACCTCCCTGCTTTAGTTGCCTACTGTAGACATATTTAAATTCTTGCACTTCTTCATATATTTGATCTCCTATTACGAGGTGGTTCATATCCACTTTGGTCCCCTATCCTGTCTTCCATCCGCTAGTACTTCAGTAGTTTAATTAATTAATTTAAATTAAGGTTAACCTTTAAATAACAAAAATGCATTTAATAACGCTTTATGCCAAATAATCGTCAACAATTTGGGCCCGATGCAAACCAAATTAAGCTTTTTGGAATTCAATTGTAATTATCTGGAAATAAGTATGAAGTCCTATTGTATAATAATAATAATATAGGTAATCTGTGTTCTAGGCAACCGTAATGTTGGATGCATCACTAGCATCAGTATATTTTGAATATTCAAGTTTTTGTATATTTTTTTTATGGGCCTGGTTTTCGCTAACAACCCATACGCTCACTAGACGCTTATAAACCTTGTATTGTCTGGATTAAGATCCAACACTTTTCCTTTCAGTCAGCTGTGTGGGATGTGTCGCTCCTTTTCTGTGAAGGTGAGAAAAAGAGAAAATTTTCTTACACATTCCCTCAAAAGATCAGTGAAAGCAAAACGTCGACAGGGTGGGTGATTTGAGTACCTACAAGAGCAATTTAGGAAGAGATTTTGTACTGGACTACCTAAATTAATGTTTCATAAAGAGATTATTAGTAGCAAGCTAATATTACGACGAAGAAATATTATTTAATAATTAGAACCTCAAGTGTATATACAGGGTGTTACAAAAAGGTGTAGCGGGCTATGCATATCCCGATTCTTCATATAAAACTAAGTCTACAATGTTCAGTAACATATTTTTGATTTCGGTTTAATTTAGCCGTAATCATCCATTTTTTATTTTCTTGAAAGTAATTTTATTTCAAGAACCCTTCAACATATTTTTATGAAATTTGGCATCGTATTCCTTCCGCTCTCTCTCCTAAAACCTCTCTCCATCCTCTTTTCTCTTCCCTCAGCTCCTCACACTCCCATAGCATGTGCGTTATATTCTCCCGTCCCATTCTGCACAACCTACACCTTCTCTTATCATCCTCCCACCAATACTTATTCTCCCTTTCCTCGTTCCCGCACCTATATCTTGTTACCATCCTCTTCCTCTTCATACTCAATCCTCCCCTTAGGTACTCCGGCACTTCTTCCGCAATTATCTCTCCATACCTTTGATTGTACCTCCCTTCCCTGATCCTACTCCTTCTGGCCTTTGCACATCAATATCCCTTTCTACAATGTCCTATATTATACTCACCCCCATCCTCCTTTGCACATCCTCCCTTGCATACCCTCCTCTCTCATAGTATCTCCTCCTGTTCTTCCTTCACCTACCTCCAACAGCCTTACTGTTTACTCCCTCCTCTCCCACTCTCCATTCCTTCCTCATACCTCCATCACCAGCTTCCCTGCTTGTATCTTTATTTTTTTCAATTTAACTTCCTCTTGCACTATGTACCCTGGCGTCTTTCTTTCTAACCCTACACCCATCTTCAATATCTTTCCTGTACTCTTTCTAACACTCTCCTTCCCTCCACCCCCACACTACCACTCCATACATCATTTCCTCTATCACCCTTTACTCTTAGTTTAACACTCTCAAACATTTTTACAGTGATAAATTAAGCAACGAATTCTCATGACTGACCAGCAGAGATTGGTATTTTTCTCAATCATTATGTGTTTACCGTTTGCCATACGTGATTAAATCGCGTGTACGTTTTGCAAATGAAACAAATTGTGTTATATGTTCAACTTAACGAGAGAAAAAAAAGAACAAATTCAATTGCTTAATAAAAATCCTCCCTACAAATGTTACCGCTCTTTATTAAATACCTAGCAAGTTAAAAAAATTCTTTTGAAGTGGAGAATTGTTCGCATCTCTAATTTAACGAAAGCGTAGCGGTGGTGGTTTGTAGTCCAATTAAATATCAGTCAGAGATTGCGAAAAGTATTCGTATTCGTATATACATATATATGAGGTGGGTACCTTCGCTGCTACCGGAGATAGTAACGTGTCGTAAGGGATGAATCAGACCTCATTTAAACTTTTCAAGCAGTTTGAGTTGATTTTTATATATTGTAAAGATGATTGCGCTCATTTTCTAGACGCCGTACTATAGTTGATTTGATAAAACGTTTTCGCTTCGAATACCTAATTAGAAGTTGATCGTCAATAGTGCTTCGGTATTTACAATTTTGATTTGACATCACTTGAAAAACTTCCGAGTAGATTCGAGTGTTGTATAATTTAACGATTGTTGTTAAAAGTTTTCTAACGAGATAACTTTTTTAAAAATTTTTACTACATCTTAATGTAAAATGTATTTCTTAATAGGTTATTCATCAAATTTTTAAGCTGTGTTTATCGTGCTATATACCAAATTTATTTCTTTTCTGTAAATTACCTGCATGGGAGAATTTATGTTTCTTCTCGTCATGAAATAAGCACATTTTCATAAATAGATAACCATCTATACTGTTTGATAGCTTTGCAGTGTTAGGCATATCCTAAGTCTCAGTACAGTGAATAACCATTTACTGACAATGGAGGTACTATGAATTTGTGGTGAAGTATGAAAGTATATAAAGAATATTGTTTTGTTGAACATTTTCAAAATAATCATTCATATTAGCAACTTACTGATTTGAAAGGTTGGTGACTTCTAGAGTTTGGTGTGAAATTTTAGAACTTTCTGTAATTGAATACACATGCTGGTGTTAAAAGTATCTTGGCATTGTCAAATGTCTAAACACAAACTAAGAAGCTCCCACACGCTATGACTGTTGGAGCAGTGAGAATCCAAAGAAAACTTGTACGCAACAAGTTGTACTGCCTTTTGGATATCCTGATGAGTCTAGAGAACTACTGCAGAGAACCACAAATATCTCCATTTTTCGACCATTTCACTCTTCTTTTATAAGATTAAAGCCATAAGAAAAGGACGAAAATATAGATCTGATACTTTCTTTGCCACTAAATGTAAAAAGTCAGTTGCCGGAAAAACTTTGTGGAAATGTAATCCAAACTAATGAACGACACAACAAACCATTTTTACAAAAATAGAAAAAAGAATTAACATGATTTTCCTGATCAACCAAATTACACTGCACGATTTCTAAGAAAATCAAATGAAACAAAATGGAACATGGATTAGATTACAGCTCAACGATAGGAGGCGCTAATAATACCTATAAAAAATATTAATGCGAGAAAAGTACAGCTCGATGGCGCTATAAACAATTTACAAATACTAAAGGTATTCATTATAATAATAACAAGCAATTTCACGTAGGTAAATGCTTATTTTAAATAGAGTCCAACGCGCTTTAACATATGATTTCAATTTTCGGTAAGTATCGTTTAAGTTGTCCTTCTAACGACAATTCTAAAATATAATCGTATGTCATATAGTGACTTCAAATGAATATTTAAGTGGAATTATTTGTTATTATTATAATTATTTATGTTCCACTACGTAAGTTTACAAGAAATTAATTATATTGTAAAGACTGATTGATGTATCTGATTTGGCTGAGAGTAATATAGGAGAACAAGGACTCGATGAACAGGACTATGACATAGAAATAAATATGCTCACGGTGAAGCTTCCAATACCGAAAAACAACAAATTGGCAGAAATATACTTTCTATTCATATTTATAATATTCTTTGCTATTTGTGGAACTTATTGCATTATTTTTCTTACATACTCCATATAGTGCGATTTTTACTTCCTTCTGGATGTAATTTACTTGCACATATTTATTTGGGTTTCCTAAAGGTTCTGAATTTAAACAGTAATGAGGAGAAGGAGGAAGGCCCACCATTTGTCTTGGTCAAGACGTCCACATTTACGGATAGGTCAAACTAAGAAGTTGGTTCGATTTAGATGGATACGAGTAATGGTAGGTAGAGTACAAATCATTCTTGGTCAAGAGTTACCACGTATGGGGTTTATCCCTATAAGTAAGGCTTAAGTGCAAGAAGGCGGGGTAAGGACTAGACTTTGTTTGGGCACGATGTCCTCTAGTAGTTGAACATAAAATAAAATACAATAAACTCAAGCGCAATTTGTTAAAGAACTGCCGGTCCTGCGAAGGAGTCTTACGCAGTAAATTTGCTGCAGAATAAGATGAAGCGGAGGATGTTTGGCAATTGCGCACAGACGATCTAGGGATACCGTTCTGTATGCTCCAAGGAATAAGGGCTGAAGCGTGGACAGTGTGAATGTCTACGTCAGTCGTTACATAGTCGCTTTTGTAAGTTACCATCCGAAGTTGACACCGTTTGTAAATTTAATTTGGAAACATAGCGAACCCAAACTCTGAGAGAGTATGCCAAATCTGGTTTGAGGTCATTTTCGAATTTACCCGTGAAATTGTTAGCAGTAAGTGAAGATAAGCCTTACTAATTGTTGTGGCATCCTCTCGCCTTAAGGAATTTACCGTTAATAATGCAATAAGGCGACCCATTGTTGGGAATATATAAAACCATCTGTAAAGACTGCAACCAAGTGTATATTGGACAAACTAGAAGATCGCTCAAAATTAAATTTCAAGATTCACCTCAAATGCAATCGTTGAGATAATTTTGCCGTTGTCCTTCAGATGCTTGAGAATAATAATTGAGAAAGTAATATTTCCATAGTTAAAGAAGTAAATCATGAGACTGAACTCAGCTCAAAAAAACAAACACTTTCTAATGAATGAATGGTGATTGAAGTCTTTTAGGCATATCAAAACCTGTAAACTTTTTCACTGTAACTGGTTATGCCACTTCCACGTCTTTTGATTCAGTGTACCCCAATGAATTCAATCATCGATCACGTAAAGATAGTGAAACGGTTTGTTCATAAATTATTGTGCTTTTTAACAGTTTCAATGGGACGAAACATGCAATTTATATTTTAGGCTTCGGTAGAAGAAAATTTGTCGCTCAAAAACCCACCCTGAAACAAATGAAAATATGAAAGAATCTTAACTTACACACTCGTTTTGATACGAGGATGCAGTACTTGAAGTTTTTCAAGTTTGCACATAAAAACTATTTCATTTAACACAAAATAGAGGAAAGCTATCATATAAGCAAACCATAAACAATACAATACAGTATTTTTGTTTATTTTCATTTTTTCAACGTTAGATGTAATAATATTAAAATTATAAATGGGTTAACTAACTATTTATCGGTAAACATATCTATTAACATAATTTATCACACGTACGAAGTTTGTAATTTATGTAACATTTAGCACACCGCACAAACTCTAGAAACATACCTACCACAATATAGGTAAAGTTGTTCACATTGATAAACAACATTAACCTTCTAGAAAGTTTCAGAGAAAATAAGAAATGGAATATTCATGATGTTTGTTTAACATTCACGTAACTAACCGCACAAAATGAGCACCGCTTACACTATAATTTTATAATATATGAAAACTGTGGATCCCAATTTTCGTTCAAAACACATAGTAATCCTCGAAAGTTAACTACTTAAGTATTCTAATAACAAATAATTCATTAATACCGTTATTACACACTATCAACCCTTTAATAATAGATTTTAGGGGTGGTTTTTAAGTTGAGTGTGGTGTAAAATGGAGTACGAAAGCCGAATACAAGGCAATGGAATTTCTAATGTTAACACAATAATTGA
Organism: Pyrocoelia pectoralis; assembly: GCA_036250285.1. Lineage (NCBI taxonomy): Eukaryota > Metazoa > Arthropoda > Insecta > Coleoptera > Lampyridae > Pyrocoelia > Pyrocoelia pectoralis. Next base: position 9,732,897 of record CM070079.1, read on the forward strand.
AACCGTTGTTGGTATGGGTTAACTAATTTCCTAATAACTTGAAATATTCTTAAATTGGTGATGTACATGGATACTGATGGCAGAATAGGAACGTTACAACCTACATCATATGTTACGGTGCTTGGTAAGCAAATGTGAAGAACTACCTCAAAAGGCACAAGGCAGAATTTATATCAGAACGGGTACAAACTACAAGTAAGTCAAACCAACTCACAATGGGGAATATTCCCATTTTTCATTAATTTTGAGCTGATGTTCAGTGGTGGTAATACTGGTGCTAGTTGTAAGGATGCAAAGGTTTGTCTTAAGCCACCCTGACAAACCTTTCGTAGAGCCATCCAGTGGCAGACAGTGATAGTCGCAACTCGTAATTACAGTTAGCCTCAATAACTTGGAGGAAAATTCAATTTCACCCATGGCTGATGATAATTGCATCAATCAAGATAACCTGTACCTTTTATTTTATTATCTTGGCTATTAGGGAATGCCTGATGCACGTCCCCGCTTGTTTCAATTGCTGAGGCAGGGTGGGACTCACACCCACTAAACCCCTTCTCCCTAATCCAGTCGATGTGTATGTATGGGCAGTGGTAACCAGGCATCACCTACGGTATTCTTCTGGTAACCATGCTTCTTTAATCCTTGGCAGCTTATAGCACTGTTTAAACGTATATAAAAGACCGTATTATCGTATGGCAGAACGCTTGGAACGCCTCCCAATTCCCCTCGGCCAGGAAAATCAGATCTACTATATTGCCGAGGTGTACCACGGTTCCTAGTGCTTTATTTAGTTGTTCTTGTTCTCCGTGCCATCATGGACACTCGAAGATGGCGTGTGGTTTGTCGTCTGGGGGGCCACAATCCAACCACTCATCGCTCCCCCTTTTCCCAATCTTCAGGTATTGACCTGTCTCTCCGTGCCCCGTGAAGAACTGTGCGAGTGTATAGTCAATCTTCCCATGCGCCCTTCTGGTTCAAGCCCTAATGTCACCAATTGGAGTATGGGTCCAGGAGGTGTTTCGGCCCCATTCCAGCAGTGCTGGCCTAAGGCGTGTGCGACGTGTGCCTTTTAGATGGGCGCCGAAATGAGAAAAAATGTGTTAAAACATTGCTTATACAAATTTTTATATTTAATACATAGTTGACTTCTGGGCTCGGCGGTTCCTTCGTTGTTCACCTTCCCATTCCTGTTCTTTCAATGGTGCGCTTGAAAAAGATGAGGACTCTAAGGGACAAGAACTGGTAGTTGTACCAGATCCTAGAAATAGTTGACAAAACTGAAATTAGTATTCATGAAAAATTGTACTGCACATTCCAATAAATCAGATCAAAGCGGAAACTGTGGCTGAAGCCGCATTGGAACTATACTGACACGTCATGAAACTTCACCTAATCGCCTAAAGTGTTACGAAAGGTGGGTGGAGGTGGAAAGGATAATGAGCACAGGTAAAATAATTGATGATGAAAACCAGAAAATAATTGCATCAGAAAAAGAACGATGGAAATTATTTGGTATTGGTAAATGAAAAACAAAGGTGTCTGTCATACTTGGGGAAAAAACGAATTGTTCACTCTGATGGGAGACAAAGTAAGAGAAGAAATACTAAGCAGCATTAAAGATGCCAAATTGATTTCATTAAAGTAACAGACACTTCACGGAAAGGAATGTCAGAAACAGTATTAAAAAAAACTGCAAGGATACGACTTGGACATTTTTAATTGCAGAGGCCATGGATATAATAATGACTGTAACAACCTAAACGTAGTACTAAGCGATGCCGCAAAATCCTCCGTACCAACAGTTACGCTCTTTAAATTCGAACGATTGTTTGTGTTTTTTAGCTCATCAACAAACGATGGAGCAAATTGTTAGAGAGTCTGTCATAATGAGGCGTCATCACTATTTGAGCCTCCTCTCACATGAATAGAACTTTGTGAAGCTCGCTGGGAAGCACGTATTGAATCACTCAAAGCAGTAAGCAAGCAAACACTTTGGGACTTGCTCGTGGATGCATCATTTGAGGATGAGGTTAGAAGTGAGGCAAATTCCTTGTCCGAAATAATTGAAGATTTTGGTTTTTTAGTGTCATTGACTGCATGGTATGATGTCCTATTTCAAATTAACATTACCAGTAAGTTATTGCAATCAAATATCGTCAACTTACCTCAAGCTGTAGCTATTTTGAAGTCCGTTGAGGCCTTTTTGACGCGGACTTTTGCAAAAATGGATTTGTTATAATTGTTTAGTGAAAGTTAAAGAGTTGGCTGAAGATTTAGATGTTGAGGGAAAATTCAAAACACTCTAGATTAGAAGGAAGAAGAAGCAGTTTGATTACGAAGCTAATGAAGAAGCACCGATTGACCTCAAGAGCTTTTTGGAGTTGACTTTTTATACCACCAAATTGCTTGTCTTTTCTATTCCCATTTTCATTGTAAGGGGCGCCAAAACTCATTCTTGCACACACAGGATTTTGCACTTTGGCTGGCACTGCATTCCAACTGCAACTTCATGCACCTCTTGGATTTCTCCCATCTTCTGGCTCTCGCTCTGACTAAGATCTGTGTCGGGGGGATTCGAGCTACCACGAGGATGTCATGCCACGGTTCTGTAGGCACTTGTAATCCTTACCGCCAATGTTGCGGAGTACCTATGCCTCACAGCCCTACGACATCCATATATTTTTTAAGTTGCGCACCTGTATTTGGCAAACTTCCTTCTTTTTCGGAAATTCACACCATTTCTGGCCAAAATCCTCTGCACGGTTTTGTACAAGACCTCATAACAGCGACACCTGGCTTACGACTAGAGATTCTCATTTTGTCTCAGTGCTTTCTACCAATGTATTAACCGTGTTTTGTATTTTCGGCTAAAATCAAAATATACCCTCTTCACCAGTCTCTTGTAAGTCGCCATTTAAAGGTTGTCTGGCTAACATTTTGATATCCAAACAAGTTCACAACACATGCTTCTTTGTAACTAGATCAGCCATCAAACTCGTGCAGAAATTTCAGGGCAAACTTTTTCTCAAAACGTATACGTTACTAGTATAGTAATATGAGAGTTAAAATTCTATCATATGTATGTTTAAGCACGATTTTTGTAAATAATGATTTTTATGCTAATGTTAAGATTGCAAATTACTTTGCGACAAGCGAGGCTTTGTAGGGGTGAAATGTATAGTGATCTGCAATAAAATTAAAAGGAAAACTGCTTCGTAAACATAAATTACGTCGTGGTTTCTCTAATAATTTACGTTAAATCCACTCAGTAATAAATAATATTAATCCAATAGAATTTAAATTAGATTATAACGAATCTTAAATTGAATTTCTTCAACAATTTTTTAAATCGTGATTTACAACATTGAGCTGTACTTGCAAATTGATGTTCGAAAGAATAGCAATAAAACACTTAAAATAAACTACAATGGGGGTTTTAGTAATCTGTTAACCGTCATAAACACGGTTAACGGGCGTTACCGATTACAGATTACCGTAATCGGAGTTCGTCCGAATAAAATTTTCAATTTATCCACAAACTCATTAATAATCAAGCCTCGGGCAGCTTACTAATAATTTACGATACTGAAATCTGCACTGAATTTTTCATATAATAGATATTTCGAGACTCGTTACTAACTTTTTTCTTGCCAAGAAAAAATAGCAGCAGATTTGGTAGAGAAATGTAAAAATTACTCGAGTATTTCCTGTCATTAGGTAATACTTCAAATAACGAAGTGTAATTATTATATTAAATTTATTTCGAGTCGCTGCTTCGGAAATTTCTTTTACTCCCTCTTCCTTTCTTTACCCCCAAATCAAAGCACGTTATAAAGAAAATCCTGCGCTTTCTCAAATCCAGTTAGCACAGATTAATGATGTGTGCTCTTTTTATTTAGTTTTCTCTCTTTAGTTACATGTAATCATAATGTCTTGCTTTTCTTCGCGTATTTTTCGATTCGTAAATCATGGACCACCTCTGTCAAGAAGGAAATATATAATCCATACACTTTTAAATCAATACGTTTTTAAATTAGATTTATTTGCTAAAAATGTGCCTGTACGAGAAAAACTACTATAATCAAGTATTAGCGATTTATATTTTCACCTAAGCGAGTGTTTTCGCTTCACTTTATTAGAAGCTCGGTTTGTTAAAAATGTAATACGTGTAATGGTGACATCTTACTATATGTTTCGAAGTTTTTCTAAACTGTGCTGATTTACTTACTTCCTATCGAAACTATGTTATTTTGTTAGCTGTATACAGGGTGTCCGAGAAAATCTCTCGGATTCAAACAGAACCTGGAAAAACAATATGACAAGTTCCTAGAAACTTTTTCCCTACATGCCTTCCCTGCGGAGATATGTGTCCATGAAGGACGCCGCTGGTAATCATTTTTTCTTGAATAACTTTCAGAAAACTCAATAGAATTTGATAAATTTTCATATAATGGACACTAGTAAGCACCTCTTAAAATGGTGTCCATGAAACATTATTTAGCTGTTATAGTTTATCAGGAGCGAGCTAAACGTCACACATTGATGCCCAAATTTTTAACACCCTGTATGTTAAAGACTTTAAAGAAATGAATCTGAGTAGCTTGAACCTTAGAATCAAAAAAATGTGCTCTTGTTTATTGTCGATAAAATCACAGATGAACCGTTTTCGAGATATAAAGAATAATAAACGAATTCATGTTTTTCGCTAAAATACAAAATACAAAAAACTAAAAAAAACCGTATAAAAGAGTTCAACAAGGGCTCCGTTATGTCTAATACACGTTTTTTTATTAGAGCAAAATATATGAATTCGTTTATTATTTTTTATATGTCGAAAACGGTTCATTTTATCGACAATAAACAAGGGTAGTTTTTTTTGAGTCTAAGGTTCATGTATTTTTATACAAAATGTTTTGTAAAACTGTATCTAATTTAAAAAAATGTAGGTATAGTCTGTAAAATTTAAAATTTTCTATTTCGGATTAGCGCTTTATTTATCACCGACATATAATACACTATTGCCGTTTCCTTCCTATACATGTAGGAAATGTAGGAAACGGCAATAGTGTATATATGTCGGTGTTAAATAAAGCGCTAAGCCAAAATAGAAAATCTTTATTTTTACAGACTATACATGAAATTTAGATTTATATTTAGATATATAGTTAAGTAAATAGTGTTGGCAGTACTGTTTGCTTTAATATCTAGAGAGAGTAACTAATGTATTGTAAATAACTTTTGTTCATGAGCGCTTGGAAGATATTTTTTTATTTGTCATTTAGACAGACTAAAAAAGGACAAAAAAATTTTAAAAATCGGTTTATGCCTTCCGGTCGCACATGGGTCTTGTACGAAATTTGGAAAAATTCACATTTTTACGATAATTTTTAACATATTTAAATCAGTATCCCCCCGAATATAAATAGCTCAAACTCTTATTTACTAAAACCACAGAAAATAAGGTCTTACGGTCGCGCATTGCTTTGTCAGTTATTGCAATTTTGAAAAAAATACAAATAAAGGTTGATCAAGATCACAGTTAAGGAGGGGTTCAATTGTCCTAAGTAACCAAAATTTCATAATCACACTCCCGTATAAACGCCATGTTAAAATTGGACTTTGGCATGCATTTCTGGACAACTCGCTCTGACCATAGTTTTGCTCCAATCATGGAGTTTTATGTCTCAAAATGACCCTAAGAACATGCTACGGCTCATATGTCTAGTTTTAACAAAAAGTATAATGTTTCAAGCTGTCTAGGATGTGTCAAAGTGACAAATACTGTTTTCTTGCGATATTTTGCGATTCTTTCAAAATTACAATAGAAATAGCATACCCCAGTGCGATATCGATAGCCATAACTGCTGTGGGGTCATTTTCAGATGTGAAAGTCAAAAATTCGACCAATACACAGCGAATTGTCCAAAAAATGAAATCCGAGTCTTATCCAATGGCAGGTGAACTTTTGGCGTACTAGCAGGAAAAATTGTCGTTCCATCACAACTCTTTACTTCAGGCTAAATTTCCTCGTAAATTGCTCTCATTATTCGAAAATTTCGGAATTCATCAAACAAATTCGGAGAGATTTCTTCAGTGGAATGGGCCAACGTAAACCAGGATCGGTGCGTGCAGGTGAAAGAAAGGTGCCTAAGAAGAACACCAAACTGGGCAGACGTAAGAAAGCTTTGGAGGCCTTCAACGCGATAGAAATCAGGATTAATATTGAATCGAAAAAAGTTCTTGAACCCCCCCCCCCCCCCCTTAAAGGAAAAAAATACCAACAACTTACACATTTAATTTGTTTATTATAATTGTTTAACGTTTGTTTCTGTTTTCACTTACTCTTAGCTAAAGGTAATTTGAACCCTGATTTATGGGTGAAGTTAGGCGTGGTTGACCTTGACAGCAGAGTCGTTCTGATGAAACCATCCCTAGACTCAGCTCCGCAAACTTTTCCTGAGGCTTCAGTCACGAGTTTCACACATCGTTCAACTGCCTCTGTCTGAACTGGAAATGTCTTGAATGTTATATCCCAATTAGGAGGGGCTGAGCCGCTTTGAATATGTGATTTAATCTCAGTGTCACTTATATCTTTTAATAATGTGGCAGATAAATCACAGTCCATCCAGTTAACTATTTCACAGTATTCTTGAACCTTGAGTTTTGGCGGAATGAATGTTCTGATAGTTGATCTCTTTTGATCTAACTGTCTCGCCTTTAGAATTCGTCGAACTCCAAGCTTATGTGTTTTGCATTATCTTGTATCATGGCTGACATTAAACATTCTGGATGTGTGAAAAAGCCATTTCGTTCGATCATAGGGTCGACAATATTATGTAAATCTTCAGGCAGGTACCTTGAAGATTGTATTGATTGGTACACACAAGTTTTGGTCCCTTTGTAAAAAACCACATTGGCATGTATCACTTAAAAATAAAAACGACTAATTGAAATTCAGGTGTGGGACTTTCTTCACTTAAGTACAATAGGTCGAACCACCTCGAGTGTGACAAGGGACCAGGATCTCGTACACCCAACGGTTTACGGTTTCCCGTCTGTATGGCCATGGATCCTTACTTAGTATACTTCTGTCTATTGTTGGGATCTGACAGCCAATAACCTTGAAGACAATCTTTGACCCGAGCGAGTTACGACAATCGCGAGAATTTGTTAGATATCACAGGTGGAGGACAACCGGTTTGAACTAGTTTTTTTTCTTACCATTATCGGCTCGAGGAAGAGTCGACTAGAGCTACTATTACATTTAAATATTGACAAGTTAAGTAAAATGAAAAATTATCGTAAAAATGTGAATTTTCCAAATTTGGTGAAACTTTAGAGCGCATGCGCAACCGGAAGATATAAACCGATTTAAAAATGTTTGTCCTTTTTTAGTCTCCCAAATTCGCAACTTTTCCGCGGTATTACGACTTGCAAAAAATATTTTTGAATTATTTCGGACCACCTAATGCGCAGCCTAAATAAAGGGTAACATGCGTTTTTGCATATCACCTAAAAAACCTCTTCAAAAAACACGTTAGCAGCTCCTTTTATTTAATTATCTCACTCAGCGCCAGCGTCTGCCAAATTTAAAACCGTATAATAGGGCCTGCATGGGCGCCGCTACTAAAAGGCAAGGGGGGGGGGGCCCTCCTGGAATTTCATAAATCGCGTACATCCATCTTAGAAAATGTTAAAAGCTCACAGTATAACCACTTTTGGAATATAATGTTCTATTCCATCGGTAACTCTGCATAGCCTATTGATTTACTAATTTAAGAATAGGTAAACATTTTCAAGTATTCTAATATCTACTTGAAAAAATGTAAGGTCCCTCGCCCCCCTAACATATTTTCTTCCGGCGCCCCTGAGGGCTTGTGAACTAATAACTAATAACAGCGCATCTTTTCGTATTAATAAATATTTATTACATTATTTTTGTGCATTCTTGGTAATATTTAGTAAATCAAGGAGTAAGGCTGGAACAATGGAATCTTCCTCTGTGTTTACTCTTTATTTATTCACGTAACCTGCAAAACAATGGCCAGTAATGGCTCTTCGGCCAGATTCTGAATCTTTTGGATGGCATTGAACCATGACGATGCCAAGAAATTTTGAAAATCACTTTAGAAACACACTAGAAGTTGTGTGTGATTGTTTCTTCTCGGATGAAAACATTTGGGGAACCCAACATTGTGAATTTTTTTGGAATCCCTAGTGCAACCTGCCCAACCACTAAACGCCGGTTAGAAGCGACAATTCCTTTACCTTTTCCGCAATTTTTGGTTGTTTTGAACATTTTTGGACGCTCAGGCCGCGTTTTGTCTTTTGTTGAAGGTGTTACATATTTAAATTATATAGAAATTTTTGTAGGTATGGTTGCGTATTCACCAAAATGTTTCCAAACCTCTTTCAAAATTTGAAGTGGTATCATCTTCATGTGGAGATATTTTATAGTTGCACGAACGTCGTTTTTGCCCATCTTTGAAAATGACAGAACACCTTAAACTTCACTGTGTTTCATGACAACTCGATACAACAGATATTGGGTATTTATTTATTCATTTTCTCAACTTATCGACATTTTGATAAATAATTGGGCTAAAAATTGAAATTAGAGACCTGCTATTGTTTTTCATCTTCAGGCCTTTATAATAATAACTGATGAATGAAAGTGAAGTTTTAAATTATGCTAAGCTAAGAAGCTAAGCTAAGAAAGTTTGGTTAGGTAACTAGTCTATAAAGTTAATTATTTAGGGGAAAAGTAAAAATGGGGTTCAAATTAAAAACCTTGAACAAAGTCCTGAACCTCGATAGGAACTTCCTTTTTTTAAATGAACTGAAGCAATTTTGAATTCTACACACATCCAATGGATTTCAATTGGTCAAAAATACGTTGGGGAAAACATGGTCCAGTTTAGTAACCAGCTCCTGACCTTAACCCGGTTGACTTGAAACAATTCATTATATATCCTGAAAAAATACATTTTAAGAAACAATTCCACGAAAACCACAGTTGTCGAAGAATACAGCTTGAAAAATAAAAACGAATACTTAATACTCTTTATTTTCGGTTTATCATCTAAAAATGCAGTGCCGGTTTTACATGTCATTTAGTAGTACGCACTAAGTAACATTGGGCCCCCCCACCATCACCACCCACCCTCACAACAATTTGCATACATAGCAAAACTGCAAATTTGGTACAAACCAATCTATTTTTTTTTCTCTACCTCCGTTGCTTTTGAGACGATAAAAATGAAAACCATTCAGACCAATACAGGGTGTGTATAAATTGACGAAAAAGCTACACGCTGCGACATTCTTCGTTCAATTCTGAATCGAAAATCCTAATGTTAAATTGTTCTATTATGCTTCGTATGTCTTCAGGAGCCACTTAAAAGAAACATACATTTGGCAACACTGTTAACCAGCATACGACTGTAATACCTGCCCGTGTTGCTATGATACTTATGATTGAAATCTTTTGAAATCGCATTAGAATGGAAAGTTTGTTCTACAACATTGCCAAATGTGTTTTCGGTAAAAATACGTTAATAAAGAAATGTTAAAAACACACTTTGAAACCAAAAGAGAAATCGTTAACGAAACAAAATTATCAAAATTCCTTTATTATTCTTAAGTGCAGCTATCTCTACAAACAGATATCGAAATTAACACTTATTTATAGACCAAAAGTCCGAACTTCGAGAACCTCGTGAAGACGTATAAAGCATGATACAACATTTTACCATTAAGATTTTCGATTCAGAATTGAACGAAGAATGTTGCAGCGTGTAGCTTTTTCGTCAATTTATACACACCCTGTATATTTGAAATAGCTTCATAAGATGAAAACGGCAAGTCTGAATTCTTAAGAAGCTTACAATATAATAAATACGGCGCATCTGTCTTTATTTAAGGTTGGTACGAGTAGAAACAACACCGCACGTAAACGAAGTGTAGGCCGGAAATTATGGCAATAAAAATTTTGATCCATAATTGGAATGTATCACATTATTGTTAACTTGCGCGGAAAATAAAATTTACATTTTGCAATTTTTTTAAAAATACGTTTTCAGCAATTTAAGAGGAATGTTTACGAAAATACAAATATTAGTGCGGTAACATCCGGGTCCCATAGATCACAGGCCCGGGTTCCGCGGGGGTGATAGTTACCATGATAGTTACGCCCCTGATTCACAAACCCCTCTTGTATCGGCATAATTAAGTACAAAGGTTATTTACTTCGAAAAGGACGAGGAAATGTTCAATCTATAATAAACTCTTTTAAAATATATGAGTATATGACCAATAAATTTTAGACTCAAACGTGTTAAAGGGTGTCTTCTTATTATTATACCTTCTTTTGAGATTTTAACTTTCCTGTTATTTAAGATTGTTGTATCTTACAGTAGGTATTTATTCTGAAGGGAAGTCGTGAGTGAAATAAATACACCTTAATTCCTTAATATTAAATGCATTGATTGATACCTATTATAATTAATAAACTTAAAACTTTAGATTTATCCGGGCCCTACGCACGTCCGGGCCCTACGCACGTGCGTAGTGTGCGTAATGTATAAACCGGCACTGTAAAAATGTAATGAAATTCTGTTTTTTGATCTTTACTTACTAATGATCTACGTGTATAATTTTGTTGTTTCGTTAGAATGTAAAGCATCCGGAAAATCCATACTCAACACATCGAGTTAAGATTAAGAAAATTGAAACATTGAATTTTCCTCTAATTTTTCATGTTGTTTCAGTGCATGGATAACAACAGCATACATGTCACCGATTATAAGGTAGGTAAGTGGTTTCATTTTTTTTTAATTATTGAAGTTGCACTTGAATCCATAATGAAAAGTAGAATAGACGCGGGTTGCAACCTGTTTTTTGGATTTATTCATTTAAGTTTTAAGAAAAACCCTATATTAATCATAATTGGCAGTTTTTGTAAAAATTACGAACTCGTGATCACGTCAACTATTTATTTTCCAATAACCACTTTAACTTGACAGTAAAATTATAAACCAATGAATCATTAAATTGTTAACAATTTTCACATGAAGGTATTAAAAAATAATTTGTCTAAAAAGCGTGCGCACGTTATTGGAGAATTAATATAAAGTTCCCTAAAATTGCGAACATTAACAAAGTATTTACGAGCAGGATATCCGTCTTGAAGTTGCTATAATAATAAAGCAACGTTTATTTATACCTTATAAAACATTCCCATCTGGGATAATTAAAAGATATGTTAATTAAAATTAATTATTTGTAAAGAAAGAAAAGGTCTATAATCAGTAAGAAGCGCACAGCTTTAACAGCAATTACAAAAAAAGAAACTCGACAAACAATAAAAAATAAGAAAAGGAAATTAAGTATCCGGTATAATTAATAACAAGTACCTCACGAAATTTCTATATTTTATTGGGTGATAGCGGTCACGAAACAGAATAGTTCATTTGTATATTGGATGTATAAGAGAAAATTAATGGGTCTGTCCCTTTTATTTGTGGTTTATACAAAGTATAGCAAGTGAATTAAAAGGAAGGCGTTTTTAATGGTTTCACTACAAGATCTATAACCCTTCCTACTAAATAATTTTGTAAGAAATCTAAAACAAGGCTCGGAAAATTGTGGCTTCGGAACACGAACTTACAAAATGATAAACTACCTACCGGAAAAAAATTAAATAATTTATTAACTTCCATTTTAGTAATGCATGTAATAAGATTGAAAATTTAACTAGAAATGAGTAGTTCCACTCGTCATTTCCTCTTTCTATTATTCCCTGTCTCCATTTTTCGATTTCGACATTTAAAATAGGTAATTATTACGTGGAAATAAACGTGATTAGATTCACCTGGTATTACAATTTAAGACGAATACAATGGTTGACAAAACTATGACGGAAGTATTTTCACTATGGTCGTCTCCCCCTTGGTACTTGGACAGTTCCATCAGCAGTTATATGATCCACAATTTTTCTTCCTGTAAGGAATGAACTGAACTGTAGGAAATTTATCATGACGCAAGACTGGCCCTTCTACGTCTGTTGTTTGAGGATGAAGACTGGTTCGTTCCAGAAGAAATTATTTTCTAGCTGCCAGTAGTCAGGTGTCAACTTTTTCATCAATTCTTAATTTGGGTTCATTCAAACGATCAATTGGCTCTTGTTCTCAATAACCTAAACCTTTCCAACTTCAATGTGGCGGATTTTACCTCGAGACGTGTAATGCAGTAATCACAAGAGCTAAATCCATATGATCATAGAAAACATCCTAAATACGTCAATTGGTCTCTACAATGAGGAGCACTTTTCGAATAATATTATATTTCGAATAATAATCTGAAACAAAATGTGGAAAATACCACCATTAGAATTATATTTTAGTAGTATTTCGTGTAGATTTGGTCTCAATGGGCAGACGCGGAAAACAATTCTTACTAAGTTTGAAAACAAAGAAGGTTAAAGAGTTTTTGTAACTGGAAATGACACTTGGGTCTATCATTATTTAACAAAAGTATCCAGACTCAAGTTTATAATCCTTACTGGAAACAATTTAAAGGGTAAATCACAAGAAATCTGGAAGGAGAAAAAGTTTACAAGAAATAAATATGACACCGGCCAACAACAGAACACACTGCATAAAGGTGGAGTATCGTGCAAGGAAACAGATTTTGTAACAGTACAATAAGCGAAATCCCCTTTTTTGATAAATGGTCTTTTAGACAACTACCGATAACGCTGTTCTTCATTTTCTAGGCTTAGTAGTCGTTCAATAACAAGGTATAATAAGACGATCTGTAACCCAAAATACATGCATTAATCAAGACATAAATATTTAAAAACTTCAACCATCAGAGATACATTTTTTTAGGAACACGAGGAGAAATTCGGACAGTTTTCCTTTAATCACAACGTATGAGTAGTTCCATGACAGTATCCTGGAGCTCAATCTCAATCCCTCTGGACAATTTGGGGGACTCTCTTCCGTCTTTTTTATTGTTTATTGTTATTGGGTGAACTGTTGGTTCAAATCCCCACTTTCTTTAATCTGTTCGCTCCTGAGGCTCTTCCAACCGTCCTCTGTACGGTCGCCCGTCCCAAGTTCCATTTGTTTTTCTGTTTTGGTATATTCATCGAATAGTGGCAACGAGATTAATCCATTCCGGCATCAGGTGTGGCGTGGATTCCGTTCGTATCTCCGCTCGTCGCCCTCTACACTTACAGCCTATCTCTTAACATGAACTATTTCTATTCTTCAACCTCTAAATAAATAAATACATCCTTGAAGCATAACGTAAAAGTATGAGGTGACATTCCCTGTTCTTACTAATAAAGTATGCATGTGTTGTTCTCTGACTTACTTCTTTATTATTCTTATAGTTTTCTCTCCTTCTTTTGTATTTGAAGACTCTTATTGATTTGTAAGTTTCTACATACTTTCTTTTTCTTTCTTTTTTCAGCATTAATGCTTTTTATTCAAGTTCTATAAACATTTCACATAACTTTGGTTAACAAAAAAATTAAATAAATAAATATCTTAGAGAATATAAAAAATTTCATTAATTTTTGAATAAAGTGACTGTCTAAAAGTTCCCATAACAGATGCGGCATTTCCCCTTTGCAAAGCTATACTGATCCTTTGAAACAGATAGGATTTTGAATTTTTTTCACCAGTTTTATTCCATATCAATTTTCCTATGAAATTCAGAAGTGTTAGGGCTTCTTCGCACCAGGACCCTAAAGTCTCTTTTGCAATAGGGACGAAAATGTAATTCTCATCAACCACAGATCTGCATTTATTCCTCTTTTTGTTAGCTACGACTTTGGCCGCATATCCACAGTTCTTTGCCGAATGTGACAGGTAGGATGGAGCTACCGTATCCACTACGGTTGTATCCCAAACAAGATGTTTACCGCTACTCCAAGGAATTTTGGTCATCCCATCAACACGCTTGCCATCCTCCCAGCAAATTCCTGGTGGTTCTAAACTTGACGGCAGAGCCCGAGAGACAATGTTGTTAATTTCAGTATGTCTAGAGAAACGTGCTCACTCTTCTTACAACTGAGTCAATGTGAACCCTTTGCATACACTTTGGCACCACATAAGCATGAATGAGGTGTAAATATATCACAACCTAGTCTTAGACCAATCGATATTCTGAAACAATTATTTTCCAGTAAGGTTCCAACAGTTCGAGATGGAAGAGTGTTCAACCAAGCACCTGATTCGTTGTTACAACTTCCCTTATAAATAGCTTTGTCATAATCTGCTGTAAACTCTAGTGAAGCTATCTGATTTCGAATGTGAATTAAATCCCAACTTTTTTAGATTTCTTTCACTGTAGGCACTGTGTTGGTAGCATCAGTCCATCCTTTCAAAACTTCATTGTAAACATCATCAGCTGTCTCATCTTTATTAAATTTGATAATTGAATCGACGAGATCTACTGTGGCATTAGTTGAGCTCAGAAATGCAACTGGTGCTATTTCAGAAATTTTCCGAATCCCTATACCTCCATATTTCACAGGAAGGGATGCTATCCTCCATTAGTGGTCGTTGAGCTTCGTGTTGGTAATTAGCTCCAATGATAACTTTATTATTTCATCGAATTCCTGTAGCTTCATCTGATGTTTTGACATAGGTGTTGTCCTTAAGAAATAATTTTGTTTTGGAATTAATAAATAGTTCCGCAGCAGTTAGTAGGTGATATGAAGCTTGCAATCTTTGAGTCTGTTCGTAATCATTTGCAAGATTTCCTTCTTCATACGTGAATTTTTTTGGTATGATCTTCAAAGATAGGACAACCCAGAAATTCTAGATCTCGGTTAACTATTCTAATCCCTGGGCACACATTGTTGAATTGCATAACGACTTCTTCATCCACTTCACCACAAAGGTATAATTCACATTTACTTGGATTCACTTCCAGACTAATATCCATACTTGATTTTATAATGTTTTGTAAATCATATAAGTAAAACTGATTCCGAACCTCCTCATATGGTGCCGTCATCTAGGTACCAAATGTTAAGCTCCAAGGATACGCTGTCAACTATGGGATGAATTCTTAGACTAAAACCCAATGGTCTACATGGATTGGTTGGCAGCCTACCTCCGATGAAATAATTTGGTCTCCATAAAATAATGACGATGGTCGTTCGTAGCATTGCTTCATGATTATAATTATAATTATAATTCTGATTATAATTTCAATAATAATGATAAAAATGGATTTATTCCTACATTACTATCGGAGTAAAAATGCTAGGTCCCTGACTTTGAGTGGTCATAATGAAAAAACTGGGAGGTGAATTTTTTCCTTTTTTGGGCATATATTATATGTTTAACGTGCGTAAAAATAAAAATGGGAGAATCAATTGTTTAACTATTATTTTAATTAACAGCAATAAAAACACTGTATTTATTATTTTCCTGGCTGACGGGCAGTTTTAACTTATCCTAAAATTTTTGTGGTTCCATAAATTGCCATCAAATGTAAAAATGTTGCAGCACACATACTTCTCCAAACTCGAATGCCCATAAACGTGGATTTTGATATAATTAACTGGTTTTATGAACTAAGTATAACCGAACATTTCATTATTTTCAAATATACGGAAACTAATGAAAAAATTCTTGTTTTAGATGGTAAATTTCTAGAATTGAAATCCAACTACATTATTTGTTTATTGAAAAGAAAATTTGTTTTCTTGTAATTTAACGTAAATGCTATGATTACCACGAGAGAAAGACACACGGATTACCTCTACCACATCTTACACAGCGAGCGGCGAACCACAACAATGTGATTATTCTCTTGCATTGCGATGCCGCGTCGCTTCATAGCAATAGTGTAGAACAACAGCTTCCCCGCGCACTGCACTTCCCCGCGCGGACCGAAGTATTCATTCTTTTTCCAAATCTTTTTAAATTTTAGACTGTATACAACACATTATTTTTTTGAATCGTGTTAGACCACAACATAATTGGTTTAATTTTTTATGTTACTGTCAATATTATTAATATCGAACTTTCAGGTACTCAGTTACACAAGGTGCCGTTTTTTTTTTATTATAGATTTAAGACTAATTAAACAATTGGCCTCAAAAGCATCTCATACCGACCAATAAGTGTACATTTTTCAAATATATAAGTATCTACCACTCAGTTTCAATAATATAGCCGTAATTGATTTTTAAAGTCGAGCGCTTGTGCGATATTTGAATCATAATTTCATAATTATCGCTTTTTTGCACATACACTGATACAAAAAATTAACGATGTATTGCAAAAACCTAAAACTGTACACCTTTTTGTAGAAATAAATGATATTTTAAATGCACTTTATTTCATTTAATTATGATTGCTAATTACTGAGATACACGCTTCTAAAATCAGGAACCTTGCAATTTTACCTATTAGTGTATCTACTTAAATTGCATTATTTTACATCGAATTAGTTATTTTTTATTTCCATGTAGGTACAGCGCGTCCTTTTCTAACTATAGAACAATAGTAATAATTGCTTAATCTCCCTTTTGTTTTTTTTTTTGTAAAGTTGGTATGTAGAGATGTCTTCATTTCAAATAGCGTTAAAATTCAGAAATTGGGTGGTTTGCCAGTTAGGCCAACGTTATAATGTTATCGAATAAATTTGGCATTAAGGCTACTTCAAAGGCACGAATATATAAATAATTACAGTTCACAGCGACATTAATTAACTTCGTTAATGGTCGAAGATTTTTCGCTTGCATGAGCCAATGTTAATTCACTGAGCTTTGAAATTTATGATATAGGTAATAATTAAAATTTAGCAAACCGTGATTTTTTATTTAGAAATGTAAGAAGTAAGCCGAGATAAAGGGTTGAAAGGGTGCAAAATAGAAAAAAAAATTTTCAAAGGTCCAAACCCTTTCTTTAATAGGTTGGTGGATTACATAAAAATCACCCTTGTACTAGAACGGCTGCAAATATATCATCAATGACGGGTAATTAAAGCTCGAAATCGAAATGGGAAACTTTCGCCGCCAAACAATTACACACAATAAGCGTGTGTAAAACCGCTAACGAGTAAAAGGGCGGCGTACGTAAATTTGTTCAGATCAGCAACGGTAAACTTGGCATCGTTTTTCGAGCATCATTTAAGAGAAGATATAAAAATTTAACTGTGGAACGCGAAAATTATGTTAGTACTATCGATCGTGAAATTAAGCCCATTGCGCAATTAAACATGTCTGATTAACTTATAATTACAATTTAACGACTTTAAATCCTGATATTCTTAGCCATTTCCGCTGTAGATCTCACAAATTAAATTGAATATTAAAAAGCAAATCAGATTACTTAGTAATCGACTGGAAAAAGATATTCTTTTAAATTTTAATGGGGATTTATTACATTTTCAACTTCTTGAGAATCCAATATTACTTTTACATAATTCAATTTTTAACTTAACAAAACCTTAACGAAAAATTTCCGGTTTTTTTTTTCTTAATTCGTGTCTTTATTTTAAGTAACGTCGGTGTTAGTCAGCCCGAACCTTAATAACCAATTTCCAGATAAGCTCCGGTAATTAAACGTTAATATTTTGCTTTAAAGTCTGGATTAATCTCCTTGTAGGGATGCGTCTTTAAATCCTCCATCGTTCACGAAGACTAAAAAACAAGGCTCTCTTTTTAATCATTGAACGCTATTCGAAAGCATTGTACCGTAATACCCAACCAATATGTTTGTAACACCCCGTTTCCCATAAAACAATTCTTAACGAGCTTTTAAGTATTATAAAAGAGTACAAATTTTGCTTAAAACGGGTCATTTTATAATTTAATACGTGAGGGTTCATATATAAAAATATCTGGTTATGAAACCTCATTGTTATGAAAGAACAGCAAGTCGGTGAAATGGCCGACATTATTTTTATATTTTGACTCCCCTGTTTTTGTTCCCTTGATCCTTAATTCGGTTTCCACCCCTGCTACGGGTGGCCACCCACTTATTGCTATTCCATCTATGACTGCGGGCGTCGCACATCGGAGCTGATCGATAACTCTCCCTATTCTAAACGAGATTTCAACCTAAGCCCTATTCGCGATATTCAGACAAGTCCCCGTTCTCTCGCTGAAATATCATTCTGGTAATCTGATTGAAGTTATGCCATGTTTGACAGACGAAATATCAAAAGAGATTGAAAATTTTTGCATATTATCTATTTCGTATTCTGAGAGAAATATTACGTTTTTCCTTTATCTGAGCTTTACCAAAAAGTTGCTACCTTAATTTAGACATTGAAATGCCATCGGGAATATACGTATTTCACCATCTTTCTTTTTTAAATATGTATTATAAATAAAAATAAATTGTCATTGACATAAATATTTTCCGGTAAAAGTTGACGTTATACAGCATTTTCACGCGTTCGATAATATTTTAAAATACGATTTATGATAATTATAATTAGTGAACGGTTTTTCGTGAAAGATTTACTAAATTTATGATGGAAAATAAATAAATTCATCGATTATGTAAAATTAATTCCTGTAAAGTAATTTTATAATCAACCGCTTTAGTTGAATGTTGCATTACGAATTTTTCGTTCGCATTTAACTTACCAAAATTTTTCCTTTGCGATTATATGGCGGTAGAGGTACTCACGGGAAATACCTAAACTTTTTCGGGAAATGCCAATTTATTACAATTTGAAAGAAGATTACACTTACAATGTCATAAGAACTTTTTCGCCGTTTTTCACCATGTGTTTCTATTACTCATCATAGGTAGTTTTTTACGTGCTGATCCTTGTATTCCTTCTATTTGTTTTTCCGTAATTTTCAATTAGGAATTTCCCATGATAACAAATATAATCTTATCTTTCATCGTTTTACCTTCTTATTTTAACCTTTCACTTATTTTGTGCAACTTTTTACAACATGCATGGTTTTAATTACTCATGTAATAATAGTAATAACAAGTATGACTTACATGGTTTTTTTCTCGACCTTATTGCTTTCGTATGTCGAGCATTCTGTGTATCGAAATTTGTTTCGAGATAATCAGCTAGGATTTTTCTATGCAACCAAGCCTTCTATCTCGGACAGTGTTTGGTGTAATACGAGAAAGATAATCTCCATGCAAGACAATAGAGCCCAGAGCCGGTATGTTGAAGAAGTAGTGGGACGTCCTGCAATCTTCTCTTTAAGAATCTTTGAAGAAGTTCATTACCTTCGGTAAATCGATTTCCAAAACTGCTTTCCACTAAACTCATAATGAGCAGATTAAAGATTCCTGCAAATCTTCCACTGATATTCTTTTATTGTATCATGGGAAACAATACTGCAAAAAAGACATTCATTTAATACTATGACATTTTAATGAGTAGCAGCGATGTTTCAAAACAGTATTGAATTTTTCGATGGCCCTCATTACTCTTGGCTGCCCAATCAAGATAGTCTTTTTTGCCTATAGTATAAGTTGCTCTTTTCGTCTATATATCCGTGAACTTTCGCTCCAATCGCTACAAAATTTTTTGGGATTGTGCTACTATCTCCTAAATTGTGAATAACGTCACCATTGCTTTTGACAATAACCTGGACTAATTCTTTGAGAAGTATAGCCATTTGGATCTTATATCCATTGAAACAATATGTCTTCACCTTCGTCTACGTTATTATATCAGTAACTGATTTCAAACTATCAATTTTTATGTCGCCTTATCCTTTTTCATGATATTCTCCCATTGACAAGATGTTTCTTACTACGCTCGTCCATCCTTGATATGTGGCTGTTCCATTCTTACTGTCCCCCAAGTGTCCTTGTCCAAACCTATTGTCTAGAGTAAACCAATGCTATGTACAAACATAATTGCATCTACTATGAGGAATCCGAACCTTCAGAGATGTCAGTCTACTATGTTCAACAATTTCCTAAGCAAAATTGTTTTTCTGAAATTTCTTTGTGACAATTAAGATCCTGCATTTCGTACTTATTCGTTTGTTACAATCCTGTTTCTCGTTCATGAGCCGAAAAAGATGTAAAAACAACGGAAAATAAGGGAAAGTGTTTATGGCTTACCAGAAATGCATTGCAAAAAGAATAATTAAGAGATGTAATGTAAATAGTTTGGAGCACATGGAAAAGATATAGATAAGAACGGGTATGGTAGACGGTCGTTCAAGATAATAAACAAAATTTTAGGAAGTAAGGTGCACTTGAACCTAGGAAAAAGGATTGCGAGGTACTTTATGTGTATTCCATGGTTCCAAAAAATGGACAATAATGAAGAATGATTTTCACTCCTTTCAAAATTTCATAACCTCAATTTTTCAATTGTATCATTAAACTTTTAATTAAATTCTTTTATCAAAATAGACTTGAAAAAGCCGAGATAGGCGAAACGTCGTCAAATGAAAGAAAATAAATGTATCACAAATTGGCATCATTAATAACCCTGAAATAAATCGTAATGAAGAATGATAAGAAAAATAGTAGACCAATTGGAAATGTGGATGTGACCTATTCCTCTCGTTCCTTAACCAAATTCGTTCAAAAATTAAATTTACTTCAGAGAAAGGAAATCGACAGCCAACTCCCTTTTTTGGATATTTTGCTTCATAAAAGCCAACACAGCATTTTTAGAAAGCCAACGATACCCTTCCATTCGGAACACCCCATTTCACACAAACTCGCATACTTCCACGCTCTTATAAGGAGAATGTTTTCTGTACCCATGTCCTCCCTTAATTTTCTTCAAGAACTCAATACTATTAAACAAATTGGCTCAAACAATGGATATCCCCCCCCCTCAATTAGTTAACACACTAGTTTCTAAAAGTTAACGTTCTCTTAATCCCACTACCGTCACCCCGGTCACCTCAGCTACTGAAAACCAAACATACAGATCACGCACTTTTTATCCAATCTTTCCCCTAACATAAAAAACATTTTCAAAACTTTTAATATTCATTTATCTTTTTCCAATAAAAATGCCCTTAGCACCGTGTTAGTTAAGAACAAAGACATCATTAATAAGCTAGACAGGTCATGGATCTACCAACTCCACTGTCAGTCCTGTGCTTACTATTACGTAGGCCAGACAGAGAGTCTTCTTGGGGTTAGACAGAGAGATACCGGGATATATAGTGGAGGAAGGGATGAAATTAGAGAGACTAAGGGTTCAGGAATGAAGAAGGAATGGAATGAAGAGTAGATAAGAAAATACTGCAGTAATGTTGGAGGGGGTCAAGAAGAAAGGAACAAATACTACGAGAGAGGGGGTATGGCGAGGGAGGAGGTGGAAAGGAGAAGGGCGGAGGGAAGGAGCGTTGAGGTGGAGTTGGTAATGAGGGATAAAACGTACAGGGACAAGAAAGGAGACCAAAAATGAGGGAAGCGAAATATAAAGAACAATATGAAGGAATAATGGTAGACGGGATACCAAGATATCTGAAGGGAGGGATGGGCATGAAATAAAAAAAATAGTGGTAAAATAGTAGCGAGGTTTAGGTGCGGAAATGAAGAGAGAGTAAATAGGTATTGGAGGGAGGACGAAAGTAGAATGTGTAGACTGTGTGGGAAAGGGTGGGAGAGCTTGGAATATATGGTAATGAGGGAATGTGGGGACTTGAGAGAGGGGGAAGGCCGAAGGAGGTAGAATGGGAGATATTAGGCGGTGAAGGGTTGGTGGAAGAAGGGGAAGGGGATGAAGTTAGAGTATATGTATATTATGTAATGTAGAATCGAATTCTTTGTTGTAAAGTTTTGTAAAAAACAAATAAATATTAAGGTAAGGACTACACAAGTCTTCTTTCGCTGAACATATCCTCAAAACCGGTCGTCAGTTTAACCTTAACCCATCCTTTGATTTCCAAATTATTTATTTTTGTAAAAAATGTTACCCGTTGAACGTATTAGACGTCCACTTTTTCATAGTGTAATCAATGGCGCTTAAGGCATTATTTCTTGCCCTGTTTAAACTTAATATGTAAAATCTTTGATATTTTGTTATTTTAGCTTTCCCCCTTCAGGTGAGTGTTTTGCTCTTATCACATGTTAATTTTATAACACATTATTTTTTAACCCTCATTATTTCATTTGTATCGTAATATTATAAGCTTGAAAATGGAACGAGTAAGGATTTCGAAACATGTCGCTTTATTAAGACTGTTTGCAACGGCTTTTCCAGTGCTACTTGGTTGTAAGTTGAAACGTTTAATATGTAATTTTTATTAGTTTAATTAAAAGAAGTGTTTATTATAATAAATACTCAAATTATTTTGGCATCGATAAAATAACCCTATTTTCAACCAAATGTCCCTTTATCATTTAAATATTGCTACCGTCAAATTTTAGTCCCGTTATTTTGAATTGGTAACAGTTTAAATACCTCTAAAAACATAACTTTTCATCATCATCGATCCTTACATATTGGTTAATACGTAAAGCTTACAAACAAACATTTTTGCAAATAGGAAATTCTTTGATCGGATTCCAAATGAAGCGAAATCGGGATAGAAAATCTTGTCACCAAGCGCCTTTTTAATTACGTGGTTTAACAAGGTCTGTTTTCATTAAAATACTTGACTGTAATTTGTATATGGCGGGATGATGAGGATTTTCTTCGTTTCCTTTGATAAACCAATAGAAATAATTACAATGGTAAATCCAGATAGGAAAACCTACCTAATTGTTTAATATAATCAACCTTGTTAAAATGTTACAAATGTTTAAAATTTACGACGCAGAAATTTTCACATTACTCTCATGGTGTACTGCAATAATAATCTTCAAGGTACTTAACTTCCGTAACCATTAAATGTGTTACGTATCGCGCCATTTATCATGTTACATCACTATAGTCATTAACATATATACCTATGCATTCTCTTGCACTTTTCAAAAAGGTGCTGACAGAAAAAGTTGTTAATCGAAGAATGAGGTATAAATAAAAATCTTTGTATTTCGAGTAAACCGAAACATTAATCAAAGCTGATTAGGTAATTATAAATGTCAGATGAGATGAGGAAATCGCCCAAAAACCACCGGTGGGTGACTGAATATAAAATGTCAGAACGCTGACATTTTGTGGTGACCTTAACTTTGATTACTTACATTTTAGCATCGAACAATGACGGGCGTGGTTAAAAACTCTATATTCAAATGAGTTGCATAGAATCGTTTTTTTTTTAAGATGTATAACTACGTCTTTGCAGTTGACATCAACCACTGTTTACATGCAATTATAATAAACAAACCGCGTCTAAGGACAAAGGCATGAATAGCTAGTTTATGCAGGATTACAGGAAATGGGAAATTTAATGACCTGCAACACTTTTTCACATTTTTCGTGTACACGATGCGATCAGGGCTTTAACAACAGTAGCTAATTAGTAATGTACGCCTTGCTAACATTGAATTGAGACAAGGTGTAATTAGCAAATCACATACACGTATAACTTCTTAATTAACCCTCGTTTGAAAGAAATCCATAAGTAATAAGAGATTTTTATTTAAAATCACAATTTTCGCGTGATAATAATTAGAACTCTAATAATACAACAGAGTGGTTACAAGTGGTTGTAGATAGTAATTATGACTGAATGATTCGTGCTCCGTTAAGTGATAATTAGCGTTTCCTTGTGCCATGTGTTGCTGGTTCGTCGAATTATCAAGCAGCTAATTAATAAACTAGCACGATATAATTAGAAAACATAATATTACATGCAATGGGGTGGCATAAATATACTGACGTTGAACCAATGTTTTCGATTTCCGGATTCTTAGGTAATGGAATGGAAAACTTGGAGACGCGTTCGAGATTTATCAATACATTCAATTAACGAGCAGCAAATAGCTTTTTCGTATAATAATTTATAGCGTATGTTAATAAGATAAGGTAATGAGTAATATCTGTGCGCCATTATCACAATTTTCAACAATGAGAAAGGTGTATATAGCAATAAATTGTGAGGCGCCAAGATTTATTTACCGATAAATTTATTCTATAAGGAATACCTTTAAGGTATATTTTGTAAATTACTTTAGCACTCAATAACTGTTTCAAGTGACTACCTGCCAAATTATTTAATTATAACCTTCTTAAACAATAAATAGTCATAATTTTACAAAAGCAAATTAAAAGAAGAAGGTGTGAGTCGTTTTGCATAATACGCTTGACGTAAATTTTCTTTACGACTTTACGAGCAGCTCCCATGACAGGATGGATAAACAATTAATACGAACTATCCCATTTCCATCATATTATGTTGAGGTCCGGGTCAAGGCAGATACTAAGGATGCACAGCATCGAGACGTAATTACCCCATTACCCTCCCCTTAAATACGCGCTTGCTAAGTGAAAGGTTTTAAGAAATAACAACTCTTCCAATATAAAATTTTGTATTTGCACGTTTTGTCGTTATGTTCACTTGAAACTGAAAGTAATTATCATTGCTGCTCAAAGCTCACATTTCAGTAGATTCCTGAGTTGTCTCAATGTTGAA
Source organism: Pyrocoelia pectoralis (assembly GCA_036250285.1). Taxonomy (NCBI): domain Eukaryota; kingdom Metazoa; phylum Arthropoda; class Insecta; order Coleoptera; family Lampyridae; genus Pyrocoelia; species Pyrocoelia pectoralis. The sequence goes on from CM070079.1 coordinate 9,757,411, forward strand.
AAAGTCAACGTTTCGCCCACTTTCGTACGGGGGCTTCATCAGGACAAATAAAAATAAAATATATAAAATGCACAAACGGGAACAACACACACTGCTGCACTACACTGCACACGCTGGAACACTGACAAGGTGTAACAGTGTATGTTGTTCGCGTTGGTGCATTTTATATATGTATTTTATTTTTATTGTTGGTTTTATTTTTATTTGTGTTTTGCTTTTGTCCTGATGAAGCACCTTACGAAAGTGGGCGAAACGTTGAATTTGAAGAAATATTAAAATTGACAAGCCAATGTTTCATTGATGTTGTTTCTATGCACCTATGAAAAATTCAAGCTAATAAAAGACATTCCCCTCATTTTATTGTAAAAATGTTCAAAACCAAATTATGCCTTTATTATTGATTAATATTCCAAAATTTGTGGTACGTGTTATTTAAAAAGCTAAATATTTTTCGACAATACTGAATTTTGTTTCAAACGTTAGCCATATGGGACAAATGACGGTTTTTTAAATAAAGAATCTAATGCTTTCACCAAAAATAATTTTTTGAATTTCTGGCAGTTAGAGATACTACTAGAAAATGTCTATCAAGTTAAGGAGTGGTAAAAAATGTCACTCAACATTCTCCATAGTTTATATATTAAGTAAAATTAAATTGCTGAACGTTGACACAAAGGGATTAAAGTTAAATTTAAATATACAACATGTTTCAACTCGAAAGAGTCATCATCAGGCTGAAAGAAGTTACATAAATATAAAAACTAACACATCTAAGTAATACTTACTATCATAGCATGTCGCAAACGTGCAGGATTTCACAGTTCACATTGGGGTCAAAAGAATGTCCACTATCTAAAATGTGGTTAGCAAAGCAAGACTTAGAACCAATATTATTATGTTTAATGCAACAGTAGTGCTCCCTGAATCTGATTCTGAACCTCCTACCCGTTTGGCCAGTGTACGAAGTTGCACAAGTACCACAAGAAAGTTTGTAAACACCTGATTTGTCAAGATTGTCAATTTTATCTTTTGTGTGAACTAAGCGATGTTTGTGATTGTGTTTTGAAGAAAAGGAAATGTTGATAATTGGAAAACAAATGTTAAAATTTCACTTTTACTAGGAGTAGAAGGCGGTGTTAAGAAGCGTCTCGTTATGACAGTTGCACAATTTTTGAATTCACTTTACTTGACCTCATAATCGGGGTCGGTAGGCGAGATGAGTTGGGGAAATCCTACTATGGGGGGGGGGGGGATTAGTTTGCGTTTTCAAAGAAAGGTAGGAGGTGGGCGAAGAGGGAACAGAGTGGGGATGTTTCAAAATTTGACTATATGTACACTGATGGACGTATCTTAATTCAGATTTGGACCGATTTGGCAATGTTGAGGAAAACCTTCTAAGATACTTTTTTGATCATTGTTTACTCATCATTACTGTTTTAAGTATTCAGATTCAGATTCTAAAACGTTTATTGTTATACGGAGTATTTACAATTCACGTTGGGTTAAGTTTTGTTTGGGCTGCTCATGATTATTATCCTCGTCGGTTGTTTTATGTTAGTAGTTTACATTATCACCTTTGGATGTACAGGTAATTAAAGATATTTACAAGAAAAAACAAGATAAAGTTTTTGAGACATGTATACATAAATATGTTTAATCTTTGTCCTTATCATTGCTGTGGTCGTCATCGTTCGCATAATTGCGAATAGGAGTGGGTTTCAAGCGACTGGTTTAGCGGTTTTCCGCTAACTCTGAAAAAGAAATGGCATAGGCAGTAATCTGTTTGTTATGCATTTGTTTTCCGGGGTGAGCTAACAGATGTTAGCGGATGGAGTAGGGTGTATTTTCCAGGAGGATTTCGTATTCTGGGGTGAGATCTTGGAGGAGTTGTGTTAGGCGAAGGAGGGGGGGATATTTGAACTTCTTTTTAGAATGCCTTGGAAGGAATCCTCCCGTACGAGTGTAGTTGCATGGGTTTAAGAGGATTTGTTTGACAGGAAGGACATCTCCGTGTATCCTGCGAGACGTGAATGTGGTTTGTAGTGTGATGATTCTGTCTGTGATTGGAGTAATATTGGCGTGTTGAATTGTGAGATGTGATGGATATCTGTAATCGAGTCTGTATTTTACTTAGGCGGCGATTTGTTATTCTGTTGGAGTTGGGAGAGGTGCTAAACAGTGGCGCTCGGTAATCGATAAGTGGTCGGATAAAGGTTTTATACATATATGTATTGGAGAGTTTTGGAGTCGCACCCTCGATGCGACCACGCAAAGCACTTAGAAGATTGGATCGTTGGCTGATTTTGTTAAGCGTTTTGGAAAGGTCGGTGTTCCAGTTGAGAGTTCGGTTGAATGTTACACCTAGGTAGGTGGCATTGTCCGTTAGTGTAATTGGTGTACCTCCTACCACTAGGCGGATGGTGTGGTGTTGTTGGCGAGTTCGGCGGCTGTAATGTGAATGGCAGAAGAGTATTAATTGCTTGTGTTTTTTGCGAGTTGAGTTGAATTCTCCAGCTATCAGACCAGTTGGAGAATTGTGTGAGTGCTGTATTTAGTGTGCGGAAAGCTGTGAGAGTATCTCTGGCGGACACCCAAAGTGCTATCTCGCCTTCAAAGAGAGCGCTTGTGTTGTTTTGTGGTTGTGGTGTGTTGTACGTGTAGATGATGTAAAGAAGTGGTGCGAGCGGTTTGAGAGGTAGGAGAAAAGGAATTTGGTCATTAGGTCGGGAATTCCAATGGACTGTAGTTTGTGAATGAGACCAAGGTGCCAAACACGGTCAAATGCCTGCTTTATTTCCAGAAAGACAGCCAGCGTGCACCTACCCGTCTTCAGCGCTTTGGTTGCTTCGGAATGGAGTTTAGGAGGGGGTCTTGGATGGATTTTTGGGATCTGAAATCACGAAGACGCCGAGTGATGATTTGCTCTAGACATTTACCGATGCAGTTCAAAAGGGGATAGCAGCTGGGTTTGGTAGGATCTGCGTTAGGGTTAGGAAATTAGGGATCATTACTGTGGTTTTCCAGGGGGTAGGAAAATACGTCCTAGCGCTTCGTAGGGTAAGTGTCTAAGGACGAGTCTGTTAAGACCGTCGAGCCCAGGGGCCGATATTCGACCCCGCTGAAAGTTTTCGAGGATTTGATTGGGATGGATCGGGCTGATTGTTCAATTACTAACTCGAATTCGTGATCAAAATGCGGGAGGTCTGGAGATTGAAGAGTGGCTTTTGTAGATGTCGTGCGAATAGATTAGCCTTATCTTGGTTGGTAGAGAAGATGTGGTTTTAAGTATGGAAAGTTTCCATTGTCAGATCTTGTAGAACAAAGAAAAAAGTAAACTTTGGCGTTCATAGAAGATAGGAGTAAGTCATGAAAACATCTTCTACAAAAATTTAATAGGTAATGCGAAATAAGGAAATTGTGATTCAAATTTTTGGATACCTTCCCCACTTTTACCACCTGGAGTCACTCTTTCGAAATTTGCTATGGAACTCAATTGCACGAACATTTTTCCCAGAATGGAAATGCGACGAAATGAAATTGTTTTCTTTTAATGTCTAATAATTATAGGATATAGATGGAATTCCGTTTTTCAATAAGCAAAAATTAAAATTTGTAAAACAAGAACTGATATAAATAATAAATAAATTTGGTAAGTTTTCCGATGATCTTTATGAAAAGAATTGTGATCTTTGACTATAAATTAATGTTAGTTATATCTTCATAATACGTGCAACTAATAACAATGAAATTTATGTTTGATTACAGCGGATAACTACATTAGATACACGCTTCAAATGCCTTTGGGTTTACCTTCATATACAAAGCATTATAAATTATACCATACTTTGCTGCTAATTTCCCGATGAACTTCTATAGCTACATAAATATGCTTGGGGGCGTATCGTAATCCCATGTAATAGTGGGTACATGAAGAATTAGAATTAAAAGTTATTACGGGCATTTTTCTTTTTATGAGCCATAGGTATATGAGGGCAATCGATAGTAATATCGGAAAAGTAAATAGTTTCTATTGGTAAAAACGTACATATATACACAAAATAATGTTATCATGCCAAGAAGCTATTTACAGGGGCAATATGTTTGTCTAGCTATGTTTATACTATCACGAATAGTCATTAATCAAACATATTCAGTAGTTTTATATTGGTATGCCGATATTCTCTATGAATGATAAATACGATCTATCGTGCGTGAGTACTACAAAATATGAAATAAGACATTTTAAAAAATGTCAGACGAGTAATAACTTTAAATTATATAGTAAAATTGTCTAAATCTACGACACGCATACTATTCCCTCAAAACTGACACTTTCACGTAGAATTTTTTTTCTACTTGGTCCTCAACTATATTTAATAGGGCCAAACCAAATAAGAACGACCACTTACCTGTCACGCAAACGTTATTAGCCCCAAAAACATCGATTTTGTTTCTTACAAATTGACCACAAGTTATACAATAAATTTGTATTAATTGAATAATTAAATAATAGACAGTACAGATGAAAATTTTTGTTATCTCAACTAACATTGTAATTATACCGTAATTAAAATACGTGCTAGTTAACTAGTTGTTAATTAAATTATACTAGATGCCTTATCGAAATTATAAAAAAAAATATTTTAACGAAATTATAGGTTTATTATGTTTAGATCTTCTTGATAATACGTAGTTTATAAGTACAGGAAAAGAGATCATTCGAATTGATACGTATGAAAATTTATAACAAGAAGATAATTTTCACTTAAACATTATTTATTACCTCATTACATTTATAAACGGATTTTTAATTTTAACTATACGTTTTTTACTTCCCGAGTACGAAGTAAAAGGGAAGTATTGTATTAGTTTTCCAAAAAAAAAAATTTGACCTATGGAAATTTTTACATATCTTTGCGTTTCCGAATACGTAGATTCAAAATATGCAAAAAAAAATTTTCCGTCTGTCGTCTGTAGTCTGTAGTCTGTAGTCTGTACGTACACATTCCTTGCAACGCTCTAAACTCAGAAACTATTAAAGTTATCGAAATGCGGTTTTCGCCAATCGATTACATTCGGGCCAAGGACGAAAATGCTGTTATTACCTTTGATGACGTCACTTCCGGTATAAGTTAAAATGGCGGCACTCATTTTTTTATAAGATAAAGTTGCAGTTTTTTTATGTAGTTTAAAAGAGAATTTTTTTTTGAATTCAGCAATATATATTGTGCTATACTTATTTTTTGAAAAAAGTGTTAAAAAAAATAATTATTAAAAAATGACTGCAACGCTCGATAGTCAGAAACTATTAAAGTTATCGAAATGCGGTTTTCGCTAATGAATTAAATTTGGGCCAAGGACGAAAATGCTGATATTACCTTTGATGACGTCACTTCCGGTGTAAGCTAAAATGGCGGCACTCATTTTTTTTATAAGATAAAGTTGCAGTTTTTTTATGTAGTTTAAAAGAGAATTTTTTTCTGAATTCAGCAATATATATTGTGCTTACTTATTTTTTGAAAAAAGTGTTAAAAAAATAATTATTAAAAATCGACTGCAACGCTCGATACTCCGAAACTATTAAAGTTATCGAAATGCGGTTTTCGCTAATGAATTACATTTGGGCCAAGGACGAAAATGCTGATATTACCTTTGATGACGTCACTTCCGGTGTAAGCTAAAATGGCGGCACTCATTTTTTATAAGATAAAATTGCAGTTTTTTATGCAGTTTAAGAGTATTTTTTTCTGAATTCAGTAGTATTTATTTTTTGAAAAAAGTGTTAATACGAGGGAAGTCTCGTGGCAACTTGCCAGAATTTTTTTAATTGTAATATAACGACCATTAGATTATCTCCTCTACTTCATACACGTTATTTAATTGCCATTTTCAATGTTTTTCAATAGGAAAAATAGTATCATTTTTACATCTTCACAAACAGTACACGCAAAATGTTTATCCTGCATACAAGGAAATCTGTTGTTCCTTCATCATTCACGTTCCTGAGCTTAGACAAACCAGCTTAGAACGTTTTTAATTGGTGGTACAACCTTGTATGCCATCCTTTTCTTGATAGGAGTCTAAGATTTTGTTGACGATCTGTGACGTTGAAGTCAGATTTCTGTTATAAAGGGTGTTTCTCAATGAAAATACGAATATGACGAATTTGTCTACAAAATCTCCACCAAGGTCAAAATAATACTAAATTTTGCTATTAATGTAGGCACCAATTCAGGAATATTTGAAATCGATGGTCACCAGTTAGGTACTATACAGATTAGTAAAATTTTCTTCGTTTGATGTACAAAACTCTATCTAAAGTTGCTGTAGCTTTGACTTTTAAGCCTACCGGAAACCAGTCCGTAAAAGAAGTAATATTAGTAGTCAACCATGCAATTTGAATTAAAATGGCATGTAAAACGCTCCTCGCTCTCAAAATTTGATAGTTGACGAAAAATAGCCAGTTAATGAATGTACACAATATGATGCTCAGAGAAGCAGATCATTCTACAATTTATTCTCGTGGAAAATTAACTACTACTGTTTATTAAATTCTTAAATATCGTATGAATGTGTTTATGTGTTCTAACACTACCTGCAGTTATAACATGCCGACCATGGTCCAACTGGACCTTTACCAAGCATTGTCTGACAAAGCCGGGCATCTAAGGACCTTTCATTGAGATACACTGATCTTCACATCAACTTCAAAATCACCTTCAGAAGCCTTTCACATTTTTAAAAATCCATACTTTGACAGGTACATGAAGGATGTATCATTTGCCTCCAATAACCTTCGATATTTGGCTCACAGATATCGTCCCCTGCTCTGTTCGTAGTGGTAAAACCACGAGCCCATTTAGCCTCATAGTTCAAATTACACAATACATCAATTTCATATTGAGTATATTGTGAGTGAATCTTTTTATTGTATTAAAATATTATTTCTCTTGCACTAAAACATTCCAAAAACATTTGAATATAATAACAAAATTGTTATTTTTGTATCTAGTGCGCGAAATGCCACTTTGGTGATCGAGAACTGATTTATTTAACGAGGCGCAGCCGAGTTAAAAAATAGTCGAGATGCACGCACGAGATGCAAACAAAATTTTTTCTACAAACGTGAAGAAGTTGACAATTATTTTAACGTTACAATACAAAACTCTCATCTAGTTTGCGTGCAGTGCGCGAAGTAAATACTTCGCGCACGGCGTCGTCATTTCGCGCACGCTGTCATGGTAACGTAGGAAAGTGAAAAAAAGGGCCACTTCGCGTATTGTTATCGATGCGCACACCTTGTAATTTTTTGACGTTTGTAGAAAAATATATATCTACATTATTTTAAAACATTCACAGATAATTATGTAAGTTGTTGAATTTTCGCGCATGCCCTACAGTACACGTGCTAAGTGTTTGCATGCTTTCATAAGTGTATTGTGCTACCACACCACACGTGATCTTTGCTTTAATTATGATTCTTGGAGACAAATGCACTAAACTCATCAACTTGTCATGAATGAATATGCCTTGTTCGTTATTTTTTCCAAGTGCTATGACGCCTCAGACAAATTCTGTGGTAGCGTTCAGGTATTTAATTTCTTCCATTAGCTGTTACTTTTTTTCATCTTCAACTGTCTTTCTTTCTTCTGCTGGTAGTGAGAATCAGGTTTGTTTATGTGGAATTAACCGACAGTATCTCTACACTACACCATTCTTCTTCAAGATTTAATGCCGTTTGCATCGCATCTGATATGGTATCATCAAACCACCTCGACCACAATCCTTGTGGTATCTGTCACATCCACTCCTTCTTTAAGCAAATCCCACAATAATGCATTACTACTATGATTAATGCAATTATTAAATAAATGATTACCGTTCTACCCGATATAGTCCATTTAAACTTGGGCCAACGTTTGTTTCCTCAATCGCCGCATACCTTTATAGTGATTCGTATGTGATTATGAACGTAGAGAGTTATTATTTTTATTCTATGGGTGGCTCCAATTGGTTCTTGCAGTGCGACCTTTTGGTCTATTGTGCTCCCCGCTATTGCCTACCCTTCGAAAATACCTGTATCTTTAATAAAGTCCAGGATTTTAGTAGGGCGAATCTTCGTTACTTCCTCTTGTGTAATCTTTTCATTTCCAAGTAGGTGTTCCCTTGCCTTTGCCCCATATTGGCAAATGACGTGGTATCTCGTTTCTTCTTCCTCATCACAACCCCTGCATAATGAGCTATCAATCAGTTCCATGTAATGCAGGTGTTTGTTCAGACGATAGTAACCTGACACCATTTCTGTCATATGTTTTATCTCGTCGTACTTTATTTTAAGATTCGGTCAGTGCTCTTTCTTGAGTATCGCCTGGATCTCCTGTTTGGCTGTGTTATAATTATGTTATATGTAATTCCACAGGCCGGCTCGGGTCCTTTTTGCCTGCGATTCCCGCGTGCCCAGGTGCCCACACCAGTGTGACTGTGTTATACTTGCCTAGTGCGTTTACCATTTGTGTACATTCAAGGACTAGCCCTGAATTTACCACATCTGAATGACTGCTTTGCCGTCTGTAACTATAAAAATGTTCCTTTTGGCAAGGTTCTCTTTTAATAGCTGGGCAGCCGGATTGCATCTACCTCGGCTGGGAGACGGTCGCTTTTTAAGCCCCGTCCATTGCTCCCGTATACTCCAGAGCCGGTGCCCGTAGTGGTTTTCGAGCCGTCTGTGTAATACACGATTCCATTCACCTTTACTTTACTGTAAGTATTCTCCCAGTCACATCGAGTGGGGATTGTTGTGTTAAACAGTTTGGTAGGACAAACTGTTTTGGTTCTCTCACCAAAGGTAAGCGAATGGCCCACCCTTGAAGATCCCTCCTCGCCTCTGCCCTAATTACTAAGTTTAGTTGCGGAAATTTCAAGGGAGTCTCCATAGCTGCCGTGGGAGTCGTTATCATTGTCAAGCCCTGCGCTGCACCTTGATAAGTTTCCGTATGTTTTTCTAGGTGAAGGTCTTATGCCACCACACTAGTGATGACCGGTCTGATTGTTCTGGTGTATATCCAGTGGTTCATCTTTGGAGATAATCCCCACGTGCTTCCGAACGCTCGCCTACAAGCCCACAAGGACTTTGTGGCTTTGTTCGTTATCTTTTCTAGGTGCGGTTTGATGAAGGTCAGCCCTTGTTCTAACGTTATGCCCAAGTATTTGCCTTCTCCTACTACCTGTAGCTTGGTGTTGTACATTGTTATGCTTTGTCGGTTTTTTTCATCATGAGAAGAGAATGAGGTTCGTTTTTGTTGGATTAACAGACAAGCTCTCTTTTCTGCACCAATGTTTCCACTAAATTTAAAGTTCTCCCCATCACAACTGATACGGTCTCTTCAAATCTGCCATGTACCACAATTATGGTAGAGAGTTCGATACCTACAAACGGAAATGGTAAGAAAAGCAAAAAGGTGATTGTTACAAAATAGATTCATGGTAGAAACGACATAGGAGGAAAGAGAAATATTCATTTACAAATAACAAACAAAAGAAATACAAATGCACAGATATAAGAATCGAAATTTAGAAATCGAGAACGATAAGCAACGATTGGATGTCAGTAAACTATGGAGAATGAGAAAAGGTTTGTCAGAAGGAAAATTAATAGTTGTTCCAGTGATAATTTGATTGTCCACAATGTAAGGACAATAAGTCCACCCTTAAAGATAAATACATCGTTCGTGTTTAATTAATCGTATATTTCGTACAGTTTATTTAATTACCTTTCATGTTTTTAACAATTTAACATCGTAGCCAAGTTCATTGTGGACGGGGTGCAGTAAAAGTACTGTTAACAGCAAAATAAAATAAAATAAGAACAATCGCAAAACAATTTATGATTGCTTTTTATAATACCTACCTTCTACAAGAAAATACAAGTTTAACTCGCTTAATAGCAAAGAAAAATAAAATCATTAATCTTTAATTTACAAGATAGAAACCTCAGTAGATCTCGTCGCAGTAATATTTATATCTCAATTTATAGAATAAATGTCATTCTATTAACAAGAAATGATAGTAAAAAGTCATAAATTTCATGCTAAAAAGATTGAAACTAGTCATCAATAATAAAAGTTGGCAAATTAAGTTTTAAAATAATCAACTTGTCTTATACTTTGATAAACGATTTGTTATTAACATTGTTAAATGACATAGATTCGTGATCCATTTAAATAAGCAATAATCTATTGATTTTATTGTACCTCCTATATGTACGAATGGCAGAAAGTTTTAATTATATAAGTGCGTGGGAAATGATTTATGATTGCAAAATCGATGGTTGTACATCGTAATGGATGTAATAAGATATTTGTTTGTACATAAGATAAGAAATCATTAGTATACAAGCATTAGAACGCCATCATACTTCCGATGGAAGCCAATCACGAAGATATAACGTTATGTGGGAATCGCAGCAGTCCGCGACAGCAAGCGCCCCAGCTAATGAGTTCCCCAGAGGGGGAACCGATATGAAATATTCACCACGTTTACCATTATCCTCCACTTACCGTGATACCTATGATGGATTTGTTCAAGACGAAATAAAGCTAAAAAGAAAAACGACATGTGTTACATGAATTATTTAAGAATTTATTTACGCGAAGTCAGGCCAAGCTTTCCTTTTATTAAAAATTTAATGGCGAATACATTCTTAGAGTTTAGAGCTTTTATTTTCGCTATAAAATATAAGTCATTAAATGGGGAATTTTGATCACATAAAAAAGAGAAATGTCATGAGTTGAATGCGTTTTATTAATTTAAAACATTTTCTTGTACCGCCCACTAAATTCATTATGGTATGTAGAACCCTTTCAAAATTTTTACTTTGTGAATTACTAAAATTTTGACATGTTTAACTCTATTTTTACTTAAAAAACGAATGCCATTTCGTAGACAAAGGTAGTTTAGTTTTGTTTCTCAACACAACCATCGTCATGTGTGGTACATCCATTGTACCATTTTAAACGTTCATATTCTCCAAATACAATAAGTCTTTTATTAATAAAAGCTTTTTTTGCGAGAAAAAATTTACGATTATTATTCAGTAATATTTAAACAAATAGTTTTGAGCTTACCTTTTTGGTGAAAATATTATAGGTTCTTTTCTGACTAGTTTTCGACTAAGATGACGTCGTTATTAAGCTAGTTTTTGAATTTTGTGAACGTATTGGAATTTCATTTTACCCCCAAAAACTTTTAAATTTAAATTTAATTGAATCTTTTTATAAACATGGAGCGATCAATGAATGTTGATCATTTTCAAGTAGAGCAAATATTTTTTAATTACACTGTACATAATGTGCATTAACGGATACCTATAAAAGTTTATGTTTGTTTTGGTCGTATTTGACTACCTGGGCGCCGGCGCCGGTTCTCGCTATCTTTAGCTTGTAAAATGCTTTATTTTTAACACTAATATGATGAATATAAGCGACTCGTCTCCATTGATTGTACCTAAGCTTTAGCCTCTAACTTGTTTTCTTATGGTTTCCTGGGTGTCTAATTATTATTAAGTATTACTTTCACTTCTTTACAATCCTAAATTTGTAATTTTCGTCTACATACGTTTCTTTATTTTTTGGTTTGATTGGAAATTTCTGACGTACCTACCTGTCTGGGTAGAACCCTCCCTCAATTTAAATTTAATACGAAAAATTGAAGTTATATTATTACATCATTTTCTTAAATACGATTTTTTGTATATAGGTTTCTTGTAAATGTTTCAGAATACCGTTAACTGTTTTTCAGCTTTGATTTGTAGATTTTTTTCCAAAACTCTAATGAGACATGTTACACTGAATATTATCTCAGAACGAGAAGTAGTCAATAAGTAATGTAAACCGTCGATCGTTGACTGTAAGGAACTTTGATCATTTCTTCATTGAAATTTATATTGAAGCCCTTACCGCCCTTATCGCTTACGGCGCTTTTCAGTATGTTTGTCCATTTGGTATGTATGTGATATAACTAAAGAATAGCCATACCTACCAAGAAAATTATTCACTCTTCCTACATTTTTGCCTTTGAACTCTTTTTCCTAGGGTTGCATCTGTTCCAAAAATAGCTCTTAGAAATTCGGATGAAACATCTAATCGCTGTATGACCCAATGATTTTGCAAAGTTTCTGAAAGTAATATTCTTACCGTGGATGTTCGAGCAATTGGTGTACAGGGTGGGCCAAATTCGATGTTTTCAAGGGGTACAGCAAAAACCATAAGAGTTAGCAAAAAACTAATAAGGTACTTATGAGCTTTTTTTAAAAGAAAAAATCGGTGGCATAATCAGATTACCCATATCAAGAGGCAAGAGGTGTTAACCAACTCCACCACAACATTCATATATTTGTTCAACGAGATTTCTTTCTCCCGCTGGAAATGAACTATCCCTTCTTTGTCTCTGATGTGATGATCCTCTCTTATGTTTTTAACGCATTCAGATTCAGATTCACTTGATGCTTATTTTTTATTCTTTTTTCTTCATTTCTCCATCAGTACCCTCTCTTTCACAATATCCATAGTAATTATTTCATTAACGGTCTCCTTAACTCCTTAAATTCTCTTAAAGTCGAGTCAAAGCTTTTTAGCTCAAGTGTACGTAGTTTTTTTAAATTTAACCTTGTGAAGGGCCGTTTTCTTTCAAAAATGTCTTCTAAAGCCTCCATAATTGCTTTTGCTGTCTTTGTGTCCATTACTAAGTTAAGATATATCTCAGTTTAGGCCCTGCAACGTTTATTTAGTTTTTGCATCTTTTAGTTTGAGTTTTCTCTTTTTCTTTTATGCTTAAAAATCATGTTTTTAAAGTTCCTTTGGTTTGCTTGCTTTGTTATACGTTCTAACTATATCGCTTAATTCCCTTTCCCTTTCATCGTTTGATGTTTACTTACTCTTATCACTATCCCCTTTTGTGACATTACCCTCTATATGCTTTATAATTTTATGTTGTATTCTTTACTCCGTCTTAGTTTGAGTGTGCAGAAGAAGAGTTTCTGGTTTTCTCTTTGGTCAAATCTTCTCCATGACACTTGTTCTCCTTTTTTCACCTATTCTTTTACTTCATTTCTTTTCTCCTTGTATTTCTCATAATTCACGTATCAAGTTTTATTGTGTTATTTATTCGAACTAAGATACATTTTTTAACTTTTTCGAACTAGATAGATTTTTGCAATTTGTTACTCGCCCATTTAGGTTATCCTTCACAATTTTATACTCTTCGCTGTCCATATTTCTTCCCGTAGTTGTTGTTGCTTTACCTATGTTTTCGTTTCCTGCTTACGATATCAATAGCGAGCATATGCCATTTTTCGCTATTTTTACTTCCACCCCCATAGTTTTTTCGTTAACGATTTATATTTACTATATTATTATACCAATTTGGTGTTGCTACTAACGCTACTCCTTTTGGCGCTCAGTCGTTTTCATTTATTCCTGACCACAATAGCCACTACGCTTGGTGGATTTGTCTTGTTCCACTTAATTTATTTTTTGATTCCACCTTCCACCCTTCCTTTTCGTTGATATAGCGTACGTTCCACGTTCTTCTTTAGCTTATTTGACTTTTATTTGTAATTTTTTTTCGTTTCATTATTGGTGTTTTGTCCATATAATTTTTTATTAACAGTTCATGATTTATAAATATTTTCTCTCTTTTTGTTCTTCATTTTTCGGTTTATTTTCTATTTCCTTGTCATTCTCCAGCTTTATTTTCTGCGTACACCTACTTGTTTTAAAAATTATATTCGCGACAACGGTTTCAATGCCCTCCCTACACATGACTCACCTTGGTCATCTTTCTTTTTATTTTACTACAAGTAGGTATAGAAGAGATTTTATTAGTAGTAAAAATGGATATGATACCTACCCGAAGAAATCCGTAAATAAATGAATCATTCAAATTTACGATATTATAAAAATAAACATGATTGCATTTACGTTTAGCAAATTGCATTTTATGAAATAATCAATATGTACGTAAATAAATCATGAATATACGACATACGGTAAGTGCAATAAACATAGACGTTAATAACATTGCAAAAGTCTGAATATTTTATTACCCTATAATATGTCAGACAAAAAAAGTAATGTTGAGACTAATAGTTTTTATTGGCTATAAAAGAAGTACAATTACTCCCTGAGGTCGGTAGTGATACGAAGTATTCAATCTTGACCTGACTTTCACGGGTTTTTCATTACCTATATTTTTTATAAGAAGTTAACGCTTAATTTTGTTACCATAACATTTAAATTTAATTTTTCTAAAATAGATTCAAATTTTTGTTAAAAAAAAAAACGTTAACCGACGCCACAGCCAACGGAGAATTTCGAATAATAATACAATTAATTAAAGATGTTGAGGGGCTTCCAAAATTGGGAGAATGAACTGAAAATATTACTAGAGCAGTTGTGTTTTAATCTCAACTTTAGATCGTGGAGCCTCGTATTATAGCAGGAAAAAGCACAACTGGATCAATCCTCTTGTTCTTGAGTTCTTTCACAGTTTATGGTTGGTCCTGGCGGTCTCTTCCATTCTTTCCTATCCCTTCATTTCGACCTCCAGTCTTCTACTCTCAGGATCCTTATGTCATCTTCCAGTGCGTCTCTCCACCCATTGTGTAATCTTCCTTATCATTAGGTTTTCTTCTCAATATATCCATTTAAACAGACACCAAAAACGTTTCATAGAGCAATAAGAAGTAAGAAAAGCGGAAGATTTCATGTTTTAACACAAAACAGACGGAATCAAGACGGAATTATAACGAAAGTTTCGTCGGCGTTGTGTGATCAGGTAAAAAACCGTGCAGAGGATTTTGTCCATATGCATTTTCGAAAAATAAGGATGTGTACCAATACCAATACCATATAAAACTCGTAAAGGTACTTGGACATAGCAGGGTTTTGATGCGCAAGCATTTTGTAAGAGCCGAATGATTGTCCTTTAACCGATACCATGAACAAATGTTACACTGCCACGTTACCACTGGTATGAGGTACCGCTGTAGTGTTCATTATACAAACGTAACTCGCCTGATTGGCCAATTGCAACCAATCAGGAAGAACCATGCACATCACCCAGTGTTGTCCTGGTCATCCACCACATGCACTCCCCTTCCAGTAACCAGTAACAGTTTCCAGATATCTGCAGAAAAAACTTCCTTGTAAAATCCAATGAATTTTGAGCAAATACAGAAATATCAGCTTCAGAGTCCACAAATTACTTCTGCTTTGTTACAATATCGGTGACGAACAGATGGCGTGAACGTTGGCCTAAATAGCTGGCGGTCATCAGCGTTTGAATTGGTCGTTTTACTGGTCTTTTTTTTCAAAATTACATGGCTTGACACATTTTGTTGCTTTGGTTCCAAATTTATAGTGGTACTAGCATTTTTCGTAATTTTGACCTTTGCTTCTTGAGCTCGATCTAGTTCTAGGTTTATATTCTTGATTTTGGCCCAAACTTGTGCAATAACATTTTCTAAGACTCCCATGGTCCTAGTTTTTCTACGAGCGGTATAACTTTTACACCTCTTTTAGTCATGTTACGGTCAGCTGTAGTTTTTATGAATCTGAATCATCATTTGCTGAATTTTGTATAACCGAAATCAGGATTACTGCCCTGTTTTTGTTTGGCACAAATGAAAGTAAAATAACATTTGGTCATTTGCAGTATTTCCTTACCATTTACTACCAATTTCTCTCTGTGAGTGTGAGAGAAAAGAAGATGGAATCATCTCCTTTTTTTACTGTCCTTCTTTTGTAATTCCTGTACAAATAGCGAGCTGTTGAACCTGTTGTCCGCTGTCACATTCCTGTTACCTTTTTCTAAGTGTTTTACTAGTCGTACAAGTGCCGCAGTTAGAATGTGCAATTGATAATCCCTGGCTATCTGAACCTTTTCCACAATAAACGTTGTACAAATAGTTTCTGCTAGTTTCTGGTAAGACACATGATCTTTATTCCATATTTAGCCGCTTTTCTTGGCATGAACACTATAAATCCATATCTACCTCTTACATTTTCTTGATAATCAATGTGTTCTGCTTCTTCCCCTGGGATTTTTATGTCCATGCCGTTCCAATCAATGATATAACTTTTATTCATATCACTAATACTATCACTGTTTTGTTCTAATTGTTCCAAGCACCATTGTTCAAAGCTTGCATCAGTCAGATGTCTATGATATGGCCTCGAAATTTGAGACATTTTGATTTAGCGAGTACTACGAAAGAAAACATAACGGAAGTAAAAGAAGAAAAATTTATGCTTTACTACGAGGTCAATTATAAAAAAAAACCATTTCAACAAAATACAGTACTAAATTTAACCTTGGCGGTATGTTACGCCGCTAAAGGTTAAAATAGACGATGAAAAATATTGTATCTGTTGCAAAAATGAAAGGTAACGGATTTTAGACCTCTTGACATTGAAAACTGTCCAAATGAAGTAACATTTAAAGCAAAGGCGAGATTTTCTGGCAAAGAACTTCAGGGGATGGAACTCTATGTTGGTCCCGGTTTGAGAAGAGGCTGTGGATGTCGAAATTTATACTCAGTGATAATTACCAAAACTGCTTAATTTTATTAACATTCATCATCGGAACGATGATGTAATATTTTGGCCTGAGCTCGCTTCGTAACATTAAGACAGGAGGATTCGGGAATGGTTGGAACAGAATAACGTTAATTATGTACCCTTTAAATGTCGAAAGGATGGGAAACCCAAAATTATCGAATTGGACTTGGACAGCGTCCACACCAAATTACGTCCCATTGAAGACCATGATCGACTACAATAATGCATATCAATCTACTCTTCAATTCTAAATAATGTTTTTCCAAATGTACCATTACATACACATTGGATTCCTTAATAGCAACAAACTTTTGTTGAAACAAATGAACATTTACTTGTAATTTGTTTACATCATCGACATATAGAAATGGACTGCGCGTGGTTATGCTAAGCCGGGATACTGCAGGTGAGAGAGAGGGTAAACGTGGAGGCCTAGTTCTAGCTTTATCTGTCACATATTTATTGGTCGTTGCATTCCCCTAGCTTTATCTGTGGCGTATTTATTGGTCCCTGCATTCCCATGAAAATGCAGCAACCAATAGATACGCGACAGATAAAGCTAGAACTAGTCCTCCACGTTTACCCTCTCTCTCACCTGCAGTATCCCGGCTTAGCATAACAATGCGCAGTCCATTTCTATATGTCGATGGTTTACATATGCTTCTTCAAATTTTCTTTATATCTCTACTGCATTAATATATGCCAACGCGCGTGCAACATTTTTTTGTTTCAATCTAACTACGACGCTTTCCCATTTTTCTGCAATTTCCTTTTGATTTTTTTGTCATTATATCCTAATGGGTGTTTTATTTAGAGTTTCACAAGTTTAAATCATAATAAAACAAAGAAATATATTTTTAATATCAATGAAACGGGCTTTATTGGATAGAAAATTTGATGACATTAATGTTTAAATATGATTTCGGCCATGTGGCCGCCACGGCTGGCGCGTACAAGGCGCAATCTGGAATACCAATTTTCACAAACTTTTCACAGCACTTGCGGCCGTATTTCGCCAATAACTCTTCGAATGTTGATTTCCAGATGTTCAATTGTCTCTGGTTTATCGACGTAGACAAGTGACTTTACATAACCCCAAAGAAAATAATCCAATGGTGTTAAATCACACGATCTTGGTGGCGAATTAATTGGACCATTACGTGAAGTTATTCTTTCATCAAAAGTTTCTTTGAGTAACTCAATTGTAGCGCGCGCGCTGTGTGGCATGTGGCTCCGTCCGTTGGAACCACATGTCAGCAAGATGAATGCCAGCTAATTGAGGTACGAAAAAATTTCTAATCATGTCGCTATACCGTTCGCCATTGAGAATAACATTCTGACCATCATCGTTTTTGTAGACATATGGACCAATGACGCCGCCAGCCCATAAAGATCACCACACAATCATTTTCTGTGGATGTAATGGTGTTTCGACAAAAGCTTGTGGATTATCCTCACTCCACATGCGACAATGATGCTTATTTACGTACCCATTCAACCAAAAATGGGCTTCATCGGAGAATAAAATTTTGAATAGAAATTCAATATCAATATCAATTTGTGCTTCAGCCCATTCCCCGAATTAGCGACGCATACGATGGTCGTTTGGCTTTAATGCCTGCACGAGTTGAATCTTGAAAGTTTTTAAGCCAAGATCCTTTCGTAAAATCTTCCATAAAGTGGAAAGACACAACCCCAGTTGCTGAGAACGGCGACGAATTGATTGATTTGGATTTTCTTCAATGCTTTCCTGAACAGCGGTTACAATTTCTTCAGTGCGCACTGTTCGGCTTCTCACGGGATGCACATTATCATTGAGAGTAAACGTGGTCCGAAAACGATCCATTGTTATTCCAATTAGCCGCTCTGAAGGACGATTATGTACGCCATAAAATGGACGAAGTGCACGATAAGTTTACGAACAGAACCATTATTTTGATATACAGGGTGTAACAAAATAAGTGTAAAACATTTCAGGGGGTGACTCCTCATCGAAAAAGAGATAGGGTCTTTCATATAAAGAAACTTCATTGGAGCATCCCTTGTTAAGATACAGCCCCTTAATGACTGAAGGTGGACATATTGAACATTTACTATGATTTCTACATGTTTTATGTTTTGTTATTAATAAATTACTTTTGTTTATTCATCTTTAATCATATTTAGATGCAGGTAGTAACTACAAAATAACAATACTAATCCAGATCATATTTATGACATTGTATCTCTGTAGATGTTCGTAAAATAATTTTTTGCTGCGAACTGATTAATTTTGGGCAAGAAATTCAAGAGACATTTTTTGTTTAGAATGGAACAAGCTATTGGAAATAAATTCTAGGGGTTGCGTTTTCCACCCCTTACAACCATGGGGTAAACCAAATAAATTACATTTTTAGTGTTTGTGAGAAAAATTGTAAAACAAATTTCATGTACCCCATTTAAGGGGCTGTATCTTAACAAGGAATGCTCCAATGAAGTTTCTTTATACGAAAGACCCTATCTCTTTTTCGATGAAGAATCACCCCCTGAAATGTTTTACACTTATTTTGTTACACCCTGTATATTTTCAACAATTTGCAAGCGTTGCTCTGGTGTAAGTCTATTCATAATGAAATGTCAATCCAAAGTAAACAACAAAAAGCAACTATCAGCTGTTAAATGGATTATCAAATAAAGCAGTGTTGCCAACTCAAAGTTGTGAACCTCTAAAAAAACACCTTTTACAAACCATTGAATTTAAGAATTGCCTCTATACGATTCAGTTTTCTCCAGCAACTTAATAACTTGTGGGCATCCTTGATGAACTTGAAAAAAAAACAACTTCGCTCAATCGATATGAAAAAAATATCCTAACCAGTCAAAAGCAAGAATCGCCAAATGTTTACATTGTTAATGCGGACAAACCTGTCTGTTGAAGCTCTGCAGCGTAATTTAAGAATTCTTTTTAAATTTCTTAGGGTAGCCCATCAAATTCCATTTTGGAGATTTCTGTAAATCTAGTGACACCACACAAAGGGTTTGTTACCGTTTCGAGGAATGTTGATTATTAATTAAATAATGTGAGACAGACAGAGTGACTTTATCTTTACGATCGTTGTTTTCTTGTCTAAAAAATGTTTCGTAATACTCCGTTGCATACCATTGTAGGTACAAAATTAGCATATTGCAGTCCGCAATAAATCACTTTAGATATGTAACTTATAAGGAAACACTGCTGCAATACATTGTAATTTATTACAAGCAAGTGATAAATTACATTGACATACGTTTCGACATTATTACTCTATGCTGAATGTCTCAATTAAATCTTAGCATGCAGGTGCATATATTACTTGTCGGTTCCGATTCTTTTTTTACCAGGTATTAATGAGATAATCGTGTGGAGCCATTAGTTTTAGGGCTACTTCTCGCATTGCCAAAGTTCCCTTAATCGATATGGTTAAGTCTCCTAGTTGCGTTTTGTCATTCTTGCGTTCAAATAAAGGTAGCTCCGTACATAATTCATTTGAGGTCAACTCAATTAAATCCAGTAATGGTAACTTGGCTACACCTATTTCTTGACAGTTAGAGAATTGCCCATTTTTATGTTCACCCATAAACGAAATGCTAAGGCTGTCGTTATTTCTTATATCCTCCACTAACTTTAAACAATCGGGCAAGTTATGCTTGAGATTAATAGGAAACACTTCTTCGTAATTAAACACAATTTCATGTTTAGTTAGCGGTTTGTGCAAACTTTCTTTACTATGCGTCAAAAAAGAATACTTTACAAAACACTCTTTAAATTTCTGGTTCGAGTCCACAAACATCCTAAAGCGATTAATTACAATGGTAACTTCGAACACGTATCTGGTTGGATATGTTCCGTAATCCCTCAGTTTAATATGCGACGAGTTCGAAGATCTCCACTGCCTCCATTGTACTGAGTATGGGTCCTTCCCTTCCAAAATCGCACGTTCCTGTAAGGTTCGTTTCCAATTGGATTCGTCGTGTAGCCAACTCGCACGATCCTCCAGTTCGTGCGAAATTTCCGATTGAGTTAACTTTAAGGCCTTATTTCTCACCAGTACTAAATCAAGCGCCTCTTGAAAATTATAAATTTCGGAATCGGTCGGATCCACTGCAATATTGAATGATCGTATACTATAGGATTGTGAGACCAAAGGGAATAACTGGAAATACGAGCTAATATCACGTTGTCTGTAATGTTGACAACTTGGAAACGTATCTATATCGAGCATTTTTAAACCGCTTGTGAAACGATACCAAACAGAGAGCGCTCCGTATAGTATCTCAATACCCGAAACATCACTATGGTTTTCCTCGAAAAAGTTGACGTTTTCGGATAACTTGCTGAGAGGGTTTTCAGTAATATCAATTAAATTTAATTCGCCACTAGCTAAAAGAATTTCTTTTTCATCGTTTACTGCGTAAAGTTCTAACATGAGATTGCTTTCCGATATATGTTCGAGAATTTGGTCACACAAATCTACAATATAAAAAACTGACGTCTCTATATCATTCTGATTAATGCAGGGATTCGAAACGTTAATTGACGTTTTGTCATAGTTAAGAAATGTCCATGCGATTTGTAGGGTGCGTGGTTGGGAATCGAAGATTGCATTCATTCGCTCAATTGCCGTTTGAAATAGATTTAATTGATTTACATGAATTTCCAGCATTGCTTGCATTTTACCGACGATGATTGGTGGATGTTGAGTACATTCACTTTGTTTTTCGGCCGACAGTGGAAATTTCATAGAACTCTTTTTCATATTTTTCTGTAAATACGTGTATTTTGTGGAGTATCTTTGGGATACGTACCGTGAGGGTACTCCAGGGCATACAACAGTTACTGGTGTTATCACGTAGTCTCCATTCGGTGTTTCTCTGGTATAAACGGTAGAGTGTATATTTCTCATTGAATGTTTCGACGCTTCCATTTTTCTTGTTTAAGCGTCAAACTGACACAGAAATTTTGAGGTTTCGTTCGACCGAAACAAAAAGTAAAAGCATTCTCGTCCACATATTTTTAATTTGAAAAAATGTTTGACAATAATCCATGTCATAATTTTGGAAAGTCTTTACTTTAAATCATTTTAAAACAAAACCAAACCAAAAACTGCTCCAAAAGAGATTCAAAATTGGTGAACAAATGAAAAGGGAGCCACCGAAAGTAATAATTATTGTACCTGTTGCTAACATAAATTATATTCGCTTTGATGTTATTTTGGATTCAAACATTATCATAGTATTAACTCTTATCTTTTCTTTAACATTGCTTCAAAAAAGGGTTGATAGTTTCAATTGTGTTATCCAATAGGCGGTGATAATAGCTGGTGATGGTAAACTGATGTACCTTCAAGCCTGCATTTTGAAGGTAGTCAGAATGTTTTCAATCATTATTTTACACCGTCTTCTCATCAGGTAAAAGGCGTTTCTTATAATTTTTAGTGCAGCTAACTGGACAAAATTAGAAGAAAATGTAAAAAAATAACGAAATATTTTTCTTTTGGGCGTGAACAATGGATAATGCTGGCAAGTTAAATGATTATGAGTTATGAACTTATACATAACAAATTAAGTCATAAAATACACTGCATTGACTAACAAAGAAGAGATATCTATAACAGCAGAAATGCTTCAAAACACTTTCCTTTACCTGACATCATCGACGCCTCTTGTGCCTTTATGTAATTATGCTGTTAAAAGCTTCTTGTACCCGTCATATATTAGTTGCATTATTTTCCCTTCTCAAAACTACTTTTTCTTCTTCGGCTCTGTTTGGCATCCATAGCTCACAATCATTCAGAGTTACGTGTACTAGTATATAGTATAATATAATAGTATATTTATTTGCATTATAAAAAATTATATACATTGCAAAGATTCCTTATCCATAACCCTCCCCCAAAATATACAGGGTTTTTCAACGAAAAGGAGCCACCCTTTATAACTTCTAACAGAATCAAAATTTGAAAAATCGGCGATACCCGTCTATAATAATATCGAGGGGGACACTTTTTGACATAAGTTTGAGATTTCATACCTTAACCCCCTGGGTCCCACAAACATACCCTTAATTTTTTTAAATGGCAACATGGGTCATGTGATACGTCATTTGAAAGGTCTTTTGATATCTTGCATTACTGCGTTTAAAATTTTAAAATCGTTCAATTCGTTTGTGAGATATTTTAATTTAAAGTTTTAGAGAACTGATATAATTTGTCGTTATAATAATGCAACATAAAAATATTACTGACTTTTTAATTTATTTTAAGTTTTATTTCCATGTAATTAAAAAAAGTTTAATACAATGAATTTCGTATCAATTTATCTTGACTATAAAAGCAAAAAAAAAAATAAAAAACAACCATTTTGAAGAAAATTATATCAGTTCTCTAAAACTTTAAATTAAAATATCTCACAAACGAATTGAACGATTTTAAAATTTTAAACGCAGTAATGCAAGATATCAAAAGACCTTTCAAATGACGTATCAC
Source organism: Pyrocoelia pectoralis (assembly GCA_036250285.1). Lineage (NCBI taxonomy): Eukaryota > Metazoa > Arthropoda > Insecta > Coleoptera > Lampyridae > Pyrocoelia > Pyrocoelia pectoralis. The sequence goes on from CM070079.1 coordinate 9,780,530, forward strand.
ATGACCCATGTTGCTATTTAAAAAAATTAAGGGTATGTTTGTGGGACCCAGGGGGTTAAGGTATGAAATCTCAAACTTATGTCAAAAAGTGTCCCCCTCGATATTATTATAGACGGGTATCGCCGATTTTTCAAATTTTGATTCTGTTAGAAGTTATAAAGGGTGGCTCCTTTTCGTTGAAAAACCCTGTATAAACATAAGCCAAAACAACAACAAAGAAATGACACATAAAATTCTGACCCTTGACTATAAAATTAAAAGTTTTTCTTTGTTTTATTCCCCTCTTTCCCGCTCCATATCCATCACTATTCTTCGTCTTTCCTCCATCTCCTCCATCCACCCCAACCCTTCCCCTCCCTCATTTAAGATCTCCCTCCAACTTCTTCCTTCCGTCCGCAGTTCCTCGCACTCATCTACCATATGCCCAATACTTTCCCTACCTAGCCCACATAGTCTACACAACCGTCTATCATCGTCCCACCAGTATTTATTTTCCCTCTCCTCATTTCCGCATCTGTATCTTGCAATCAATCTCTTCCTCCTCATACTCATACCACTTTCCGCATACTTTGGTACACCCTCCGTCATTATTATCGCATATTTCTCCATTATATCTTCCATCCTTTATTTTTCCTTGCCTTTCCTGGACCATCGCCTCTCTATCCCTCTCTACTCCCTCTTCCCTCATTGTATCACCAAACCCTCCCTCTCTTCTCCTCCGCACCTCCTTCGTCTCATATCCGCCCCCTTCGTAATAGTAACCCCTGTCATCCTGACCATACTTTAGCTTGCCCTTCTATTTTTTTGCTACTCATCAATTTTGAACTTTTGATAGAGCTCCTACACTGCCATTTCCTTCATTTATTCTACAACTTATTTCTCTGCTGTTCATGTTCACACTACGTAACAGTTTTCTGCTTCCTCAAGCTGGTATCCTTCCTCACCTGTACAGCTGTTTATTCTTCGCATATTCCTGACTGATTCTTTACAAGATCTCATAACCGTATATTTGGTCTTTTCATCATTTACTTATACTCCTCTTTTTTGTAGCTCTTATGCTTGTGTTTATTAATTCCTTTTTGGACCTTGTTAGTAGTACCAGGTTGTCTGCATTTGGTAGACAGAAGTGGAACACTACTCAATAAAACACACAAGGGTTTTATTGAGTAGTGAATTTGAATCATGAACTTCAGAAACAAACCTGCATTCCACTCGGTGGACGAAACCAGATTGGAACCTTGTCCTGAACGGCCGTCCGTCGGAAGGCAGCCATGAGAACGAAGTCGTCAGGCAAAGTAAAGGCGTCACTTTTCTGGGATGCTAGAAGAATTCTAATGATTAGTTACCTTCTAGAGGAAAGACAATAAATTTCAAATCACCGTCTATTCACCAAATTTGTCCCACTTTGCTCCATCCGGCTTTCACCTATTCCCCAAACTAATAAATTTTCCCAGTGAGTCAACGATTTTGAATTGAAGTCGAGGTAAAATCCTCGGTTGGATACCTGCTTGACTAAAGCATTGGGACATCGTTATTATGAAACTTTTGTAAATTTATGTTGAAAAATAAAAGCATTTTTGTAACTGAAATATGTACATTTCTTACATTATTAGACCGCCTAATTATCATCCCCCCCCTCGTATGTAGCAGTATCGGGCGTAAAATCTATTACAATGAAGTAAAATGGTGTCAAAAAAAGAGTGTTTTGAGAAAAGAACCTGGAGTTAGATTTCTCAACGGTTATTCATGTTTTTTGAGGTTCTGAATTGGAATTTCAGTCTCGTAAAGGCAACGGAATATGGTAAAAATTTAAAAACAAAGACTAAAGTAATGCAAATGCATATTATTTTAGTGTTCTCAATTATCTTTATTTTTTGAAGTGCTGAATCATAAAAAAATTAAAGTAAGGAATAGATAGCTCTTTCTGCGTATGGTTTGCGAGATTCGGCTATGACTGGGGAATGATCAACTTGATGCCAAGCAGTGGGGATGGAAATCCTCGAGAAACGGCCCGATCCCAGCCACAACACCAGCACATGATAAAGTGTTGAGGGAGGTTGCAGACCATCGCAAAAGGAATTGCTTGGAAAAATTTAAGCGAGTGCGATTATTCTGCACAAACATTAGCACACGAGTTCATAATTTTTTTAGGTTAGGGCTCAATCACAGTCCGGATCCTCCCATGCTGGACGACGAGCTTTTCTCTTCTTTTCATTTTCTCTGTTTTATTCCAGAAACAAAAACAGAACCGAAAGTAATGAAAAAACGAATTGTAAATCAAATAAAATGAACGAAATTGTTGGAATTTATTCGAATTTTTAAAATGTTGTGTTTGTCCCACGTAGCTGAAAAGTTGACATTCGGGTTAAGCACTCAAAAAAATAATGAACAATTAGAAACTCTAAATATGCATTTCTAAGAGTAAAAAACGTCAAAATTTGCTACATTTTAGCCATTTTCACCATGTTCCGTTGCTTTCACGATGCTGGGACGTCTAAATTCGGATTCAGCACCCAAAAAGAAGCACGAAAACCCGGTAAGAAATATAGTAATTTGTTTTTGGATGGAAAAATCGTAAAAATGGGTGGTAACAATTTTGCAATTTTTTGAAATTTTGCCCATGTTTGGTCACTTGTAGGAGTCGGATCCAACACTCCCGACGATTCACAAACCATGTGAGGACCCCAATTACGTATTTAGCATGTTATACGCAATAAACGCAAAAATGAGCCTAATTATCGCAATTTTGTTCAATTTTAACACATTCACTGCCTACCTAATGCTTGTCACATTTGTCAGAAGCCGGTCGACTTTTATTAAGGCTCTTTTCAGGAGGCCGACACGAAAACGACAAATGTTAGCATCACGCACCTTCTGCGTGATCGGCTTCCCGACAAGCGTTAGCATCAAGCGGCGCGCGATTGGCACTCAATGTGTAGTTGAGAAACCTAACTCCGGAATTTTTTCTTAACTAAACTACTATTTTACGCGGAGAGTGTTATAAACCGCGGCAAGAATAGTAACAAAATGTACCAGTTCAGTAGTATAGAAAATACAATGGGCAACATTTCTTGAATGAAATAAAGGAATTAAGGGAAGCGAACGGGAAACTTTCCAAAAACATTGAGGCGTTGAACATCAGTGGTTTACGAAATCCTTGTACTAATCGTCGGGGTTGAGAAGAAGGAAAACCCAGCAATATATGTATGCATATATTGCTGGGTTTTCCTTCTTCTCAACCCCGACGATCTGTCTACCACCAGCACATTAATTTTTATTAAAACATCCTTGTACTAATCATCAAAAAACGTGTGGTTATGCAAAATAAATCGCAACCTGTAGGCTTCTTTACTTTCGTAACATTTTGATAGATTGATCACACATGGAAAACCATACTGTATATTACACACGCGTGGCGTTATTTGAATTGTAACAAATAGCGTCATTTTTTAATGGTTATTAGTGCTGAGAAGGTGTTCAATACAAATCAGTTTAAAAACGTTAATGTCACGACATTTTCCATTAATTTCATACATTTAACCCACCTAACAAAACATTAAACATATTTTATTATTGTAAGATTTCAAAATAATTAACAATTTACAGTAATTTGAAAAGACGAAGAACATTCAAACTGGAATGTTTCAGTTGTTTACTGAAACGTTTTCAAAAAATACACCTTTCTTCGACAGTAATTACCGTTACTAAAGGCCATTAAAATTCCGAAATTCTTGTATAATATTTACATAACAATCTATTTTTGTTACTATCTACGTGTACCGCTATTATACCCAATCTAACTTACATAAATTTTCAGGTGACAAACAAGTGGGATTACTAGAAGCAAGAAGATAAATATCAAAAGTTCCGACATTGCACTTCGTTCAATAGGTAAGTTTTTATATTTTGCAATTATCTTAAGAAGCTTCTAGCTAGTTTTTTTAATAATTATAATTAATTACCTACAATTTTATAGTGGCAATTTGAATTTAATGTGGGTTGACCGTTGTTCGTAGCTTTTTTTTTCTTTTTTAGAGTATATTATATATCTAATCTTTTCGAGCACCTGCTTTCTAGGGAAAAGGGAAGTTAAATTATTTTAGATCATCGGATAATTTAAAAACTTTTGTTCATTCATGTTTGAATGACAAGTAAAATGAGTGGACATTAAACTTGATACCGGTATTCACTAAAAAAAAATAACCCAATATAGGGCATCTGTTATTACATCGATTAATCATTTTACGTAAATTAAAACCGATACGAGACCGCCTCGATTTTTTAATTGCTATTAAGATTATAGTTCGATTAACACACACATACCTCTAATCGTGTTTAAGGGTATAATGGTTTGTGGTTTTAATGGCAATTCTTTCCAATTTATCTAATTACTTTATAGATACCTGTTTTAGTAGAAATTATCATAAAAGTGTAATCAGTATGAGTTGACTACGATCAAGGTTTCAACGACACGGAATATATTTCGAATTTTATTATCAAGGGGTGTTGATATTAAAATTGGCAGCGTGTAATGTTGGTGAAGGTGTGTTCGAGTCACGTCTTTGCGCCTGCCAATAGTCATAAACTTGCCTTTAAACGACGCTGATACTCTGATAACGTTGCATTTTTCCACTAAAAGTTAATTTAGTTGGTAGTGTTTAAACTCTCCCTTTCGTCCTTATTACACGTCGAAGAATTTTTTACACTTACTTTATTTTCTTAAGGTCCATTCCTTTTTGTATTATTAACATTTATGATCACGAACCTTTAGCATTACTATTTACTACTAAACGATACTCTAATAACTATAATTTTTTCACTTATAGGTAATTATGAAGAATTTTACCTCCTGTATTTAAGTAGGTATGTATTTCTAAGTGCGGTACAATTCTCGAAACATGCATTAAATTGACCGTAGTCATCAGAACTAAACTGGGAAAATTTATAGAATATTTTGTTTGCCAAAATAGTTTTTCAAAGACCTATGTAATCATTAATTTTTTTTTAGTCTTATGAATGTAGTATACATAGATTACAAAAAAATATAAATAAAACAATATGTCTACATAATTATTTCAGATAGCCTCTCTGAATGCTTCAGGTTCTCTCCATAGAGACTCTCTTTGTTGCATTTACACTAGTGTTTAGTCTTCCTGGTGAGGTCCTGTTGAACCTGAGCAAAACTCCCATACTCCAAAGAAAATGTTACTCCGTTGTATCCTCTTCATTGTATTGCTGGCTGTGCAGCCCAACTGATACTTACATTTTGACTAGCAGACCATGATTGGAAACACTTGTGGTTGGTGATCCATGTGCTACATTCGAAATTATCAAATGTTGTGTTCCACGCGTTGGGTACCTAATAGAAGATTTCTGAATAATTTTGTATAGAATCTTTTAGTTAATGCTTATGGGAAATTGGGGAATGGTTTTACCCTAAGAAGAAGCAAGTACCAGTGCATCAAATGGCTTGAAATATTTACTTATATACAGCAGCAAATCATGAGAAAAACGTTGACACACAACTTAACAAACAAAATATTATAAGGAATCTTTTTATAAGAGCGTCTGATCTTCAAAGTAGAGTAAAGAAAGATGTGTTGTACATTATTTTTGATTGATCGTAGATCGATGGGCAAAATGGATAAAAAACGAACAACCCAACTGAAAGGGACGCTCACTCAAGGATTGGCGTGAAAATTTTACATCAACTTACCAAAAGTATTAAAAATATATTAATAATTAGAATGTAAATGGACCAAGAGGTCCAATTTGAAATACCTTTTCTGCACATTTTGGTTTGATTTTAGCTATCATGGTTTTACTGTTAAAACAGCTTTCTGAAATACCAAACAGTGTCCTTTCTGAATGCACAGATAGCTTTTGTCACTGTGGAACTCGGTATTGTTTCAGATGTACAAAAATACGGTTCGTCGATAATGATGATTTACCCATCATAATTCCAAACCGCTTGCAAATGAACGGTCATCGAATATCTTTGGTGCTGTGGCTTTAGTTCTTTAGTTCTAATTCAATAGAATCTCGTATTGACGAAGAACTATATTTTTCCATATGATTCGCCAAATTGTCGGGGAAAAGCCAATTTCTTGCCACGAAAAACATAAAAGCCTTTCCGCCGCTTTATCAACAACTCAAACGTCTTTCGGAATTTTGCTATTTCATCTTTCAATTGACCTCTCGTTAGAACAGTTCATTCTTTATGGAATGACAGAACATACACATCGAAAAATGGCGAGGCAAATGCGTCCACAACAAACTGTGTAAGTTTCAAAGTTACCAATGTTCACAATGTTTACTTTTATGGTCATCTGCTTTGGTTAACCATCTTTTTTTCAAATTTTTCTCTTTGTTACTTTCTGCTTTTTTGCATATTTCGAAGTATTTCGTCTTTAAATTGCTTCGTTTTCAGAAATGGTTAGCCCGATCAATAAAAATTTCCTTAGTAATCTAGGCTCAACTGTCACCATGTGCCTATTGACCCTGGTGCTCATGGCACACATACAACTGTAATAGTTTTCCCTGTTTCCCACAGATTATGGTCTACGATGCTGTACAAATGTTGAGGTGAAAATATTCCCAGAATGGTTAATTGGCTTTGTTTTACGTTAAAAACTTCATCAGAACAATATAATGTTTCCGTACCTATAAAATTTCTAAGTTTCCTGTTATAGTATAGTAGAGATCCATTTTCCATATACAGGGTGATTCACGACTACTCCCTCGGTCTCTTATGCCTAAAGGGTACAAGATATCAGCTTCATTTTTTGGTGACATATGTAAAATGATAACGACTATTTTTTTAAATTATTTTCACTTATACAGGATGCTTCACAAAATTGTAATATATCAAAGTTAGGTTTTTTTAAATGCAACCCCCTGTATTTTATTACATTTTTAGATTATACGTTAAAAACTAAGGTAGCTTTATTAAACGTTCCCTATTCCTATCGCTTACCAATTCTGAGAAAATTGTGATTGTTAAGAAAAATATTCAATTTAAACAACCCCTAATAACACGGAAACCACTTACTTTTAGTAACACAAATTTATATCGATTTATCTTGACCTTTAAGGCTTTTATTTGCACTAAGTAGGATTTCGATTTTTTGTACAGGGTGTATAGAAAAAGGATTCATATTTTATATTTTTCAAACATCAAAAACTCCCTTAACTTAAATGGAACACCCTGTATGTTTTTATTCTATGTTGAATAACTTTTCATTTTCTATCAAAAACTATGAGTAATTGATATATGTCTAAAATCAACGATTAAAAAGTTATTAAGATTTTTCTCTAAAATTTGTATGGAAATGTTTTGTTTGCATTCTAGTAGGCCATGATTTATTTTATTGTAGTTGATAATTAGATAGGGATCATAACTTAATTAAAAATGAAATTAATAACAAGAAGTAATCATTTATGAAAAAAAATGGTATAGTAAATGCTCAATATGACGACCATTTTCTTCTATGCACAACCGCACTCAAATTTCAAAAGATCTAACGTTTCATAGGATATCTGGTGTTATAGTAGCAAACGCATCCTTTATTGTAATCTTTATGTCATCAGCAGTGGTAGGTGGAGTGTTGTGGACCCCTCCTTCCAATCCATTTATTGAGGAATTGTCTATCTAAATATTTTTGAAAAAAACATAAACACCATTCTTATCACATTCAACTTCACCAGAATTTATATGGACGAGGCTTTCAACGAAGGTTGAATTTTTGTTTATGGAGTCTCGAAAAAGTTGGAGAAGAAGATGAATTCTTTAAATATGTTTTATTTACCGACGAATCCACTTTCCACAACATAACGGCTTGGTAAACCGACATAACTTTCATTACTAAATCGTCACCTGTATCGCACTGTTGACCGCTAAAACCGGTGGAGCCTCAATGAATTTGGGAGAATTTTGATTTTTTGATGGAAACTTGAACGGAGTAAAATTTTTACGGATTTTAGAACAACACTTTTTCGAGTCTTCTTGATGAAGTTTGTTTAGATATAATTATTATTATTATCATTAAAAATTTTGTTTACAACACTCCACCTACCCCTGCTGATGGCATGAAGATTAGAATAAAGGATGCGTTTGCTACTATAACACCATAACGTTAGAAGATCTCTTGAAAACGAGTGCGGTTATGCATAGGAAAAAATGGCATTTACTACAGTATTTTTTCCATTGCTTTAATTTCATTTTTAATTAAGTTTTGATCACATATCTAATACAATAAAAAAAATCATGGTCTACTTACTACTAGAATGCAAACAAAACCATTTCCATACAAATTTTAGAGAAAAATTTTAATAACTTTTTAATCGTTGATTTTAGACATATCTATCAATTACTCATAGTTTTAGATAGAAAAGGAAAAGTTATTCAACATAGAATAAAAACATACAGGGTATTCCATTTAAGTTAAGGGAGTTTTTGATGTTTGAAAAATATAAAATATGAATCCTTTTTCTAAACACCCTGTACAAAAAATCGAAATCCTACTTAGTGCAAATAAAAGCCTTAAAGGTCAAGATAAATCGATAGAAATTTGTGTTACTAAAAGTAAGTGGTTTCCGTGTTATTAGGGGTTGTTTAAAATGAATATTTTTCTTAAAATCACAATTTTCTCAAAATTGGTAAGCGATAGGTATAGGGAACGTTTAATAAAGTTACCTTAGTTTTTAACGTATAATCTAAAAATGTAATAAAATATAGGGGGTTGCATTTAAAAAAACCTAACTTTGATATATTACAATTTTGTGAAGCATCCTGTATAAGTGAAAATAATTTTACAAAATAGTCGTTATCAATTTACATATCTCACCAAAAAATGAAGCTGATATCTTGTACCCTTTAGGCACAAGAGACCGAGGGAATAGTCGTGAATCACCCTGTATAGCTTATAGGTCTTACAGTACTTGGTCGTATTAAGCAATACAATAATATAGAATCTTATTACCTAGGGTTTGTTACAGAGTTTTAACCGTTCTCTTGGAATTTCGACACTTCCTGTAAATTTCTATGAGGTACTAACAGTGGATTCTAATATTTTATGTACGTGTATGTTACAATCCAACTACAAAGAAAATTGACTGGATAACGTGATGTCAATTCTCATTCAATCAGAACGCAATTTTCAAAGCTGCATAAGGTGTAAACTTAATCAATGGTTATCTGACTGCTGATGTATCAAAAATTTGTTGCACAGGTTATTTGTTCTCTAAATCTGTGCACGCAAGGTTACTGTTAACACTGTGCCAAGTAGTGTGGCTTGCGTCTGTATTGTCAGCTACGAACATTTTTTTCTCTTATTGCGCGGTACCCTCTCATTGTTTTTGCTTTTGGAAAGGTCGATGCCTTCTGACTTTATCCTTCAGGCTTCCGCTAATCTGAAATTTTCATAAAGCTTGCCGTATATTTACAAAAATGCTATAACATACTTCCTATTGATGTAAGGATCTAATTTTTCACGTTACTACTTAGAAAACTGTCTTGGAGAATCACAAACTTCCATGCTGAAAGTGTTACTTTGGGTTTTTCAGACTGTATAGATCTATGCATCAATAGAAATGCAGTCGAACAAATCTTGAGTGTTTTCTAACAAATTTATAATCAAATCAGAGGAGATACGTGAAGCTTCTGCTTCAATATTTTTATTAGTATCAATTGTGTTTGATCGGAAAAGATGGAAATTGATCGTGGTTTCTCTTGGCGTGTGTTTTGGTCGTTGAGAATCTTCTATTGTGGAGATCTAATAATAGTGCGGCGGTTAAGGACCGGTACTGTGCATTTTGTGATACAAGTGTGGGATTTGGTACAGTTGCTTTCAAGACTCCATCTAACAATACTAGATGTGGGGCACGGTTTCCACTCCTTGCGGACACCACTTATAGGGGGTTTCAACCCCCCAAAATTCGGTTTTCTGGAAATATCTCCCGATAGTGGAACTTTAGAGGAAAAAGTTTCAAATAAAAATTGTTCTCCATCAAATTCTCTACAAAAATGATATATACACATGCCGCTATAGGCCAGACAGGAGATCCAAAAACGTAATTTGAAAATGAGTGTTTTTTTTTAATTTCAAATTTACGTATTTTCTAAGCTCTATACTTTATGAAACTCAGGCAGCTTATTTACAAAACTCAAAAATTTCGTCGAAAATTGGTGGCCCCGAAGCTGATTTGATAGCGCTAGAAGTTAAATATCATGCCCGATGTCTTGTATCGTTTTACAATCGCAAAAGAGCAGCGATGACGGCTAGTGATACAACAAAATCTTACAAACAATTAGCGGGTTTCACTCTTGCCAGTATTGTATCACACATGAAAGAAGTGAAAGAAAATAGCTCCAATAAAGTTGTCTTCACATTGCCGGATATCCAGAAGATGTAAGCTGACCAGATGAAGAAGTTGGGTTGCGCAGCTGACATCCACAAAACTCGTCTCAAAGAACGACTACTAATGATGTGTCCTGAAATCGAATTAGGGATTCACGGGCTCGGCTTGGCTTGAATTTTTAAAGCTTTACATAAAATCAAGTCAAGCCTACAAAAAACCAAGTCACGCTTAAGTATTATCCAAGCCAAGCTTATTTGTGGGGCTTTTCCAAGTCAAGCTTTCTAGCTTTTCCCAACCTTTCAAGCTTATACTTCTAAGCATTTTTTTACTATTCCATGGAACATAATTCTTAGAAGATCCAGCTGATGATTATCATTCTACCATAAAATATATTCATTCGGTATAAAAGAAGTACCTACGTGTAATTCAGGGTATATTTGATATTGATATTCAATCTCAAAATCGCAATGGGCGCAACGGCACCTTGTACAAAATTTGTTGCACGTCACGCTCTAACACTAGTTTTTAATTGTAAAATGATACGACTATCAGGTGATGTCCGATTTTTGATTTGTACGAACTCAGAAGTGATAAAAATTATAAATTAGAAAATCTGAATGCGTAGATTCTGGAAAATGTACGGTCTAAATAACGGTTCTTCGGAATTGTCAGATATTTTGTTAGAACTCATAGTTAACAATCGCTTACTTAAGCACTCAAAGGTGACTAAAACCAAAGACCAATTATATGGTCTTTGCTAAAACTAACCACTAACCAGCAGTTGAATAATACTGCGACAGTCCGACAATGAGCTATACAGGTATGACGTAATGCGCAATGTGTTCCAACCTCACTACTCTTACGGGAGGAGCAAGTTTGAATAAGCTTGATAAAGATTGGGAAAGCTTGATAACCAAGCCAAGCTTCCATTCGCAAACATCAAGCCAAACCAAGCTTTTCTTCTTAAAAAGCTTACCTTTCAAGCCCAAGCCAAGCTATTATATTTCAAGTCAAGCTACTTGCCTTGGCGAATCCCTGAATCGAATGTTCTGGAGGCCCCGGTCAAACATGTTTATTTTCTATCAAGACAGACATTGATAAAACAGTGAGCTCAAGCATCAGCAGAGATTATCACGAAGAGTACAATCAGCTATTCAATTGTGCTCACCCTGATGCGACTGGGAGGATGTGTCTGACCATAGTCAATCTTCTAGCGTTCCGAATTCATTGAAAACAGTCGTCAAAGCACTCCTTTCGAGTCCTTCTTCCATGAAAGAGGCTGAAGATGAAGACCAAGTCATATCGACAATTTCTCAGCTGATAAATAAAATATCGTTCAATAATTTTTACTTTGCTCTTTCAGGTATCTACAGAAATCAAAATGTAGACCACTGTTCACCATTTCACTAAAAATTGCATAAGAAACGAATTTCGTAAAGTATAGTGGTTAGAAAATACGTATAATTGAAATTAAAAAAGAAACACTCATTTTCAAATTACGTTTTTGGATCTCCTGTCTGGCCTATAGCGGCATGTGTATATATCATTTTTGTAGAGAATTTGATGGAGAACAACTTTTATTTGAAACTTTTTCCTCTAAAGTTCCACTATCGAGAGATATTTCCAGAAAACCGAATTTTAGGGGGTTGAAACCCCTATAAGGGGTCTCCGCAAGGAGTGGAAACCGTGCCCCACATCTAGAATTATTAGATGGAGTCTTGAAAACAACTGTACCAAATCTCATACTTGTATCACAAAATGCACGGTTCACCTTCAATATGGTCGTTAACTGCCGCACTATAACAATCTACAGAAATGTGGATTTCTCAGTCATTTCCCTAAGCCAATTAAGGAAACGGGTATTAATATAAAATTTCGGAATGAATTCAGTAGAGTACTCTCAGCCCCTCCACATTTGAGTCACATCTTCAACAGTTAAGATTAACAAAGCGGCTTTCTCGTTCTGCCCATCATAGTTTGCATCACCTCCACTTGATTAGCGGTTAGCTTGTTAAGGGTTGATGCTCTTTAGCAACCTCCTTTACGCTCACATCATCTGCAAGTGAAACTCGGTGAGTTATGTTTTCACCTATTTACTTAAATCTTAATGAAGCTTACCTATACTTACTTTATTTTTTCCTCGATGATCTACTGTACTGCGGTTTTACCATATAGTTTTTCTTAATAATTAGTTACTTGTGAAGTTTTCGTTACACACTATCGCACAGTTCCCAAATCGATAAATTAATGGGGAGGGAATACATTAATTCAAGCACGCTGCATCATGCTTCCCCACATAGATGAACCCAATACCTTTACTGAATATGACGGCCGTGCCACTTTCATTGTTTCCTGTAGCCTATTTCACGGAAATTGGGAGCTTGTGAGATTTCATCGTTCCCCATTGCACTTATCTTGTTAGTGTCTGATTAAATCTATGGAAACAAGGCGATGGTTTTAATTTAAGAAGAAACGACATCAGCGAACATCACGCTTTAGTATGCTCTTAAACCATGTAATGTTTCTTTCTCACAATGCTTTGTATATTCATTTATTAGTATTTAGTATTGTTAGTTTTACGGAGACTTGTTCTACACCAACTGGTATGGTATTTTGAACAATAAAGTTTATTATTATTATTATTATTATTATTACACTTATAAAACTAAAGAAAAACGCAACATGTCACCAAACGGGAGAAGAAGCATACAATAACTAATGAAAAGTTGCCCTAATATATGCAAATAGGTATGTCAACTGATTTAAGCAAGTATTAAATTTTTTGGAAAATTCGTACAAGTTGTACTCTTCTTTTGTATTCTTCAGCAAGAAATGCCGTAATTTTTCTCAGACTAAGTATCACGTGAGAGGGCTTCCTTATTCTGTGATTGGTCTACTTCTTTGTAATATGTATATGGTTACTCAAATTATTAATTAAAGTTCAAAGAAGGGGTGCCAAAATTGGAACCATGTCTGTGATCAAGAAGAATAAATAGGGTTGATTTTGATTGTCATACACATAGGGAAATGTCGTAAGAAAGGGATCGCATGCTGTAAATGTCATCAACTTGTGACCGTATCAATGAATGGTCAGTATTGACAAAAAATTAGTCAAAAAAGAAAGTCGGAAAGTGTAATCCTCTAAGGCAGATGCCTAAGTAGTAACATATGGGACATTGCCGTTGTATAAAAAAAATGGATCATTGCATTCCCTGGAATAAATTAAACCATTTTTGTGAATAGGCACGCCGAAGAAAAGCTGAGTCAAGAATTATATCAGGAGCAAACAATGAAAGGGTAAATTTTATCCACCCTGGTGAGACAAAAAAGCGCTTGTCGGTTACAATGCAGCCATAAAATACACTAATGGTACAGCGGTAATAGTAACCACGAGCAGTCTTAGACAACAGTTAACCTTGGTAGTAAACCTATGTTAGATTGGAAGTTAGACAACCATTGATTATGTTTTACATCTGACAATTGGTTACCTACATCCAATTTGCTTAACAGCACGACAAACTAACATTAGATACTTTAATCAAAAGTAGTACTTACAATATGTAGATTTTTCATTATAAATCACTGAATAGGATTATAGACTAGAGGATACAACCTTGAATTTTTATTAAAAAAATCCAGAACGAAATGAAAAAATGAATCCAACAACCTTTAATGAATCGTAATAAATACATCAATTATATGGACAGAAAATAATCACAGGAAGCGGTTATGAACTGGTACTAATTTCTGTGATATTCCTTTACAATCTATTACACTTATTTTCGCACTTATACATTTTTTGCCTGATAAATAATTTATCCTGTAATTTTATAGTTTGATTACAATAATTTACTCAGTAATTTGACTCATCTAAGTCATGTCTTTATTGTTATCTGTTAATGTAATCTCTCCTGCATTCATGTAATTTTAGAAAAATATATAACCACTTCAAAGCAAGTTTGGATTTATAATTGTCGCGAAAACTTTTAGAAAAATCTATACTAATATGCTACCTTAAAGTACAAACGGAAAATGAAACCATTTCTTAATCTAGAAACAAGACGGTTAAGGTAATTAAGCGCCATTCTTCTTCATGAACATATAAGGAAATGTAGCAGCCACACACAAATGTATAATTTAGAAGGAGACATTTACATTTTCAAGAAATTAAGCCATAATAGAAATGATGACTAAATATGCTAATGACAGCTGCGTAATTTGAAAATTCCAACATGCAAAGTTTCTGTAAAGCTCATTATCTCTTTATTAGTCAATAAATCAATGAAATTAGGGAATAACATAATTATCTTTTGTTACTAAATAACCACTATTTTTTAAACAATGTATGGCCTTTATTTACGGTTCGTTACATTTGAATTAATCTACATTCTACATTTATATCTACCAGTACAATTGTACACGTTTTCAAAATTTTGTAAGTTGCATTTTTATTTATTTCACTACATGTACAGGAAATTAATCAGACTTGTAAATTTAGATTTTTTGTGTAATTATTTACAGGAAAACCAAAGTTCAAACTGTGCCAAAACGGTTGCTTTACAGAACCAAAGGTTGTTATAATATAAAATATAATATACTTGACTTAAGGTCATGATGCAATTGTGCACATATGCAAGAGAGATCACATTGCACTTTCATGTTTTGAACTTTACACATTGTATACAGCTGTTACTGTCATGTTTAACGAAGAAATCCTTGGGGCATTAAAATGCTGAAATGTAGTCGACGAAAATCAACTATAAAAAAAAATTTCGCTATGTCTTAATCCTTGAAAGCTGTAAACCCCCTTTTTACAAGTTTTACGATTTTTTTTTTCATCGTGAAAATTTAATCGGATAAATTTTAGGGCAGGAATTTCCTCATTTAACCAAATTTTTATTGACGCTTTAATTTGGTACGTTCGAAAGTTTTTCAGGATTCATTCATTGCTTAAAAAACACTAAAACCTTAATTGACGATGTTTTATTGATGTGTGATCTGTGAAATTTTATTTAGTTAGGTAGTGTAGCCTTAATTGATATTCAACGAAACGGTTCGATTCAAAAAACAACTTCCTATAATTCTATGGGAAGCGTAGATGACTATCGCGTATTGAATAGGAAAGCTCGGAGCTTTCGGGACGTAGTTACGCTACCTGATAGAAGATGGCGAACATTATCAGTTTTTTTATAAAGATTCTTTGAGTTTCAAAGTAGAGTTACGAACCATAACTTTTACTTTTCACCTACGTTTACAAAAAAAGTTTGAAATTTTCCTACATTTTCTAAATTTTCTTAAAATACTTACCGTATTATTTAATTATGCAGTTCTCCTTACAAAATGAATGGATTGAAATAACTGAATGTACAACAAAGGTTATGATTTCATTCCAAAGGGTATAAAGCAGGTGTAAAGGGCAGGAAAGAATTATAAAAACTATCATCAGTGGCTTTGTGATTTTCAATAAAAATAATATGAAATTAATCAACTGAATTAACAAACATTTTTGAAACAATGTCAAACAAATGGTGTAGAATTTTTAGATTTTTACGTTCTCCACCGTTTCGAAGGTAGTTCAATGTCAATTCGAAGAAAAATAAATTATTTTGGCTGCCTGCGTCGCCATTCGTTTTTTTTTAGTATACCTATACTGTTTGGACACTTAAACATTATTATTATTATTATAAAAGTAGATACGAGTGTAATGAAACTAAATTCTTGACACCCCCACATAATCAAGAGTGATGGAAAAAATCGAAGCCTCACAACTACAAAAACCTTTCAAAAAAGAATTCGCGCCAAATTCATTGAGATAAAATGTTACTATAGGGGGGGGGGGGGGGGGGCTTAATTATGGATGTTGCTGAAGAACTGATGAATGACATGCACCTTGATATCAGTTGGTCAACGTACTTTTCGAATTTCAGTGTAGCAATTTCGTCGTTTAGCTCGCCCCATCTCTCGGTCACTTCACCATCGTCAACACTGGAATTTCTTTTATGCCACCACGCCCATTGATTAATATAAACTCAATTGCTAGTTATCTCGCATTACGATAACAATTTGGCTGTGAATTGTCCTTCCATCAGTTTTTAGATAATAAAAATACATTATGCACTGCATTTAGCAAAATAGTATGGAAATGGGTCGAAATCCTTCTAAATACAGATACAAGGAGTAGGAAAGGAATTGTTGTTTCTTTGAATGTAGCAGCCATTAGCTAAGGGATCACGGGGGATTACGCGACCATAGATGTTTAATTTAGTATTCTTTACAAATGTCAATAATTTCGTAGAGCGTATGATATTCAGTAGTATAATGATATTATTGGTGACTTTCACTTTTCCAAGCAACCTTTGCATGGTACCAAAGCTACTTATGACATTTTTGAAATTGATGTCTGCAGAATTTTTCCAAAAGCCATCAACAAAGAATTTTAACTTGCCAGAGAGACGGTACGAAGATTCTTATCGCATTTGTCTAAATCATGAAAAGGACAGTTCCACCAGAAGGATCAAGAGGATGTTCAGCGAAACCGCTACCTTGCAATGAACTGATATGACTTAGGCATGATGGCTGTATCTTGACTGAAATGGAACGGGTGACGGTGACGCTGGAAACAGCAAAACAAAAAGAAGAATATATTTACGTAATGCATGCCAATCAAGTATCCATAGTTTAAATGATTTACTACAACACGGAGTTAATTGTTACCGCATGTATAACGAACCAACCTTCTCTGTTTCAAATTTCAAAAGTAGGACCTAGTGTTTGTCACTGGAGAGCAGAAAAGTTTTTTCTCCAGTGTTACCACCATTTTGATCCACTTCACACTAACGGGGTTACTCACCTTGGGATGAGTTCAGTGAGGGGGTAGAAACCATCACACATGAATGTTTCAAAACGTCGACTATTAAAGAGACGCCTGTGGTTACTCTATGAACCATTACAATAGAAAAGATGGTTCTATTGGAGTGAAGCTTAACAAGTGTCATTTTTTCATTTAAAGTTATAAATTTGTAAATTAACATTTTCAACTTTTTCCAATTATTTTTAACAATAAGAAGGGAAGCCGAAATTGACTAACTTTAATTCTCTTAAGAGAGGTGAAATGGCGAAGAATGGACACCATTGATCCGTGCATCATATTAAAATTAATATTAAAAGGAAATGAAAAGAACATTACTATGAACCTAATTTGTGAGATAATTTGGCGGTTTGACATTGAACTTTAAAAAAGTAGAAACCTATTTATATCTTTTGTCTCCCCTTGTAATCTGAAAAGTAGTTCGTTCGATTTGTACGTTTTAATTTAGATTATAATTTATTTAATCTAAAAACCGGAAATATCGTTATCATCATATTAGTATACCTACCCTCGTTCTGGCGGTTTCAACTTCATTTGTGAATACGCTCCAATAGTTACATGATTGTGGGTAGATGGCTCTGTTAGAGATAAATGTGTGTGATTAACGATCAAATTCATTTTACAGACCAGCATCTCACAGTTATTTGGGCTCACCCTTATTTATTTCCCTTACCCTTGAATCCTTAGTGGGTTGATGCTGTCATCCTAGTAGAAGATCATCATTGTCTATTCTAATCAATCAATGAATGATTTACTAATTCTTATCAATTCGAGGCAACACCATTTGTTTCTAAAGTAAGGTTGATTACATTTGATCTACTTTTTAAAAGTTTCTCTAAACTGTTTTATTAGAATGGTATTTTTATTAAATACTAGTCTGAGACTCAAAGCATTTGGTGTAAATCTGAAATTGTATGTGGATGGCAAAGTACATCATTTACCCACGCCATCTACATACTTCGTCGTCAATTCATTTTGGGCCCAAATAAAATTTGAATAATCCTTCATTTTTATTTAAAAAAAAAGACGTGTTCGTTCATCCCAACGGTTCAGCGTTTGAACAATATCTACAAGTTTATGTTCAAACGCTGATTCGAATTACGTATTTTTAATTATGATGAGTTAAAATTAATAATCCAAATTTATCAAACATTTACCAAGCTAATTAGCCTCTGACATTGAGCCACAACGAACCCATTAGTTTAATCTCAACTTGGAGTTGGAGCATAAATTCAAAAATATCTTTGAATATTTGAAGCAAACGGGTGCCAAAGCACATTACGAATTGAAACAAGTAAAATTTTTTAATGCTGATCGCTTATTGGATTACGGGTTTTCAATATGGAAATACTTACTATACGCATAGATTATTTCTATCCTGTATGTACTTTTTTTGGTCAATTGTGTTTCCTACTAATGTCTACCCTTCGAGAATATTTGTATCTTTAACAAACTGCAGGATTTTAGTGAGGCGAATCATTACTTCCCCTTATGTAATCTCTTCGTTTCCAAGTAGGTTTTCCCTTGCCTTTGTGTCTGCCTCACATTGGCAAATGATGTCGTATGGCGTTCCTTCTTCCTCACCACAAACCCTGCATAACGGACTGTTGGACAATCCCATGGTGTGCAGGTATTTGTTCAGACGACAGTAGCCTGTAACTATCTTTGTCGAAAGTCTTATCTTCATCCTACTTAACTATAAGATAGATGCTGCTAAATCCCCGTTTGGGTTTTTCATAAAGATCTTGTAATGGTTCTGTCCTGGAATTTTCGACCGCGGTATCTGTACTGTAGTGCTCTTTTTGAGTATTGGCAGAATCTCGTTTTGGGCTGTTATATGTAATCCCGCAGATCGATTCGGGTCCTACGAGTGCAACTCTCGCAAGCTCGTCAGCAACCTTACTTGCGATTCCCACGTGCTCAGGTTCCCAGTACCAGTGTGACTGTGTTCCACTTGCCTATTCTGTTCCCCCAACAGATATAGTAAAGCGCCTCCCAATAAATTTTGACCAATGTAAGCAGCGACCAGTTTTACACCAGCAAAATTATAAATACGTTACAGATGTCAAATTCATTTACGCCAACTACAACAATTTGAAATCAAGTGATTGCTTATGTTACGGGTTTCGAAAATTCAACCAATAAAAAAGTTGCATTTAAATGTGGCGGTAATTTTTGGGGAGGAGCTTTACTTATATCTGTTGGGGGAACAGAGTGTTTAGTTACGGCAATCCTAAAAGCGTTGCACGTGACATATGACGTAAAAACAGTACCAATGTATTAATTTTTCGGATTGTCATTAAAGGTAATATTCTAGGGTAAAATAATTCTACAAGTTGGCAGCATCATAAATAAAATTACAATGTTGCAACCAAGGACATCTGTCATTTATTGTCTTCCATTTCATATTTTATTCTATTTCGTTTTAATCCATATGACAACACTGTTGACATGTATATAATACTCGTGACGTGCAATGCTTTTTGCTTTGCCCCAACTTTAGTGCATTTATCATTAAGGACTGGCCGTGAATTTACTACATATGAATGTACTGCTGCAATCGCTGCTTTTCTGTATTTAACAATAGAAAATTTACTTTTGGAAAGGTTATCTTTTAATAGCTGAGCAGCAGCTGTCAGGATTGCATTATATACCTCGGAACACCGTCGCTTTTTGTCAAACGTCCCAAGAGCCACCTCCTTACAGGAGATTGCCCTTTCGGCTACGTCCACTACCCTGTGGTTGACGGACCACATACTTACTTACTTATCTCCAGTCTTAAGAAGCTTTGAAAAATTTTGCCCCTTTTTGACTTGAAGTGATAAATATGCAATGTGTCGATGCACATTACTATTTTGAAAATGTTGCACAATTTTGTACTCATTTCAGATATCCTATCCATTTTATTCTATCTACTTCCTGTAATTCTTTGAAAAACGATGTAATTTTTCGATTTCGTTTAAAACGTGTGTCAGTGTCAGGGTCAATTTGAATATTATTAAGACACCTTTTGAATGCGATTCTTATGGTATATGCCAAACGTAAGGTGCTGATTAGTAAATCCCGCGCTTTGCAACAAAACCAGCAGGTGGCAGAGGTGTAGCGAGGATAGGGCGCCCCCGGGGAAAGTTATTAAAATTGCCCCCCCTCCCCCTCGGGTAAATGCCGAAAAAACATTCTGACTTACATAACATCGCCACATATATAATGTTGAATATAAAAACAAAGACAATAATTTTTACGCCAAAATAAAACGCAGGCTAAAGAAAAACAACATTTGCGTTGTTTTTCTTTAATAATTGTTACTGCCTACTGCAATTATGTTGTTACTGCCTTTTACTGAGAAATTAAAAACTTGCAACCTCCCCTTAATTTATAATAATCGAAATGAAGATGAAAGTTATGCGATTATATGCGACATGTTTCGGGAACCAGCTGATCCCATTTTCAAGCGAATTACAAAATGTTTGAACTAGAAAACTAGACTAAAATAACTTAGGTTAGAATGACATTAGCAGTTAATCTAAACCGAATCGACAAATATTTAATAACAAAACTAAAAGGGCCCTCGCAACGAGGAACGGGGTCTGGACACAACGGCCACTGGACACAACGGCCACACAGAATTTAGTATGCCCATATCGGCCACACTGGACACATCGGCCAAACGTGATGTGTGGACACAACGGCCATCTTGGACGTAACGGCCACAGCTCTAGCTGGACACGATGGCCACCTTGGACACTACGGCCACATATCAGATACGTAGATTGACACTAAAGCGCCTAGGTTATTTGCAGATTTAGTATTTATTTTTCCTATAAATAGAAAACTTCTATTATTTGTGAAATCTTTATCGCAAACATTACCTTACAATTCTGTGTGGTCGTAGTGTCCAGTGGCCGTTGTGTCCAAGGTGGCCGTTGTGTCCAGCTAGCTAGAGCTGTGGCCGTTACGTCCAAGGTGGCCGTTGTGTCCATGTCCACACATCAGGTTTGGACGATGTGTCCAGTGTGGCCGATATGGGCATACTAAATTCTGTGTGGCCGTTGTGTCCAGTGACCGTTGTGTCCTAGACCTCGAAGAACCCTTGATAGCCTGAAGGGAAATGGATGATGAAGGATGAAATGAAATATGGAAATTGAACGTGACGGCAAGTGAAAAACAAGATGGCGTCAAATTTCCGAAAATGTACAAGATTCCTATAAAATTTGATTTTGTCATTTCGAAATTTGGCGCCCCTCGTAGTCTGCGCCCGGGGACAGATGCCCCCCCCCCCCCCGTTCGCTGCGCCTCTGGTCAGGTGATGTGTTTAATCTACTTCTATCGGCCAAAAAAAAACGAGCTTCTTTAAGTGAATAAAAATGAAATTCAATGGAACTTATTTGAGGATAACTTTTGCTTGGCAAAATCAGCAAAAAATTTCATTGTAGATAACCAGTGTCTAATCGTCTTGGGTCTTGGATTACATTCTAACAATAAATATTTGTTTCGGTACTTGAACAATGTACTAGTTAACAAGACCATAATCTTTATTTGTCAATTGGCGCAATAAATAGGATTGTAAATAGTATTGAAACGTTCGATTAGAGCACTTAAAGTAAGGTCAAAAACGTTTGTGTAACAACAAACCCAATCATTGTGTTCCCAGGTAAAGACTGATGGAGTACTAGATTAGATGTGTCGGAAAGAATAACTTCCGGTTCGACAGATATGCCTTTCGAAGCGGAAGAGATGGTAATTTTTTTTTATCGGGGTTATACAAGCACGAAAGTGCATGAATAAATTACAACTTAAAATAAAACAGAGAAAAACACAATTACTTTTATTAACGTTAAACAAAGTTATTATTCGCAGCCTGTGTGGGGTTGATTGACGAACCTGTAAAAATAAATTCCCATTAGTACGCAAAAATTACTAACCTAAAAAAATAAGGGGGGCAGGGGGTAAATGAAGCGCATTGTTCTAAAATTGGGGTTAATTACTTCATATTGTACGAAATGTTTAGGAAACAATAAAACGGAGACAGTTAAAATTAATTACATCGTAATTTTAGCACCTGCGTGTAGTCATTTAAAGAACATCAGGCAATCAGAGTTTAATTAATTATTACTCGGAGTCTATCTACCTGTAAGTGTTAGTATCGGTTTGTTTCGACCTTTTTTTTTTTTTACTTTTAAAAACCTGGTCGACCAACTGACGTTTCTGGCCCAATACAACCTTGAACATAAATCACAAGAATCGAGAGGGTTACTCCGGAAGAGGAACTTCTGTATTCAAATTAAGCAAACCTACCTTTGCATATACATACGTAGAGCAGTTGTAGAGCGACCCTTTCATTAGCTTCTATTGACAGTCTATCTTTATACAAAGCGAGGGTAGCAGCTAGCTACCTGAGGAACATAATGCTTAAGAAAGGGTAGTAGACACTTAGACGCAAGGTAGACCATATGCAAAGAAGTCAGCAGGTAGTGCTGAGACAACATCTGCATACGTTTATATATTGTGATGAAGGGGTTGAAAAATGAAAGGGAATGTGAGAATTCTCAGGACAGGTAACGAGAGGATTGTGAAAAATGATAAATTATATTTAGAATAGACCTCAATCGGGGTCCGCGACCTTATTTAAATATAATTCAGAAACTGTCAAACGCCCCTTGACGTCATTTGCATGGCGAGCTTTATAGAAAGAACGCGTACCTGGATTATGTATACAAAGTTCGTATGTAACGGCTGCTTTTACTTCAGTTACTTTATTCAAATCAGCTCCAATTGAACATAAAGAGCAGATTGCTGCATCTGCATTACTATTCTCTTTAGAATGCATCCCGATATACAAAAATAATGCCGATTTAACCGGTGACGATCTAAAGTGAATTAATTCGAACTTTCCTGGCGTTCTCCTGTAATTAATTCAACATTATCCAGATTAGTCAAATTTAGAAAATACGTTCTCCAGTTTTAGAATTTCCCAACAATTCCCCAACTCTTTTAAGTATAAATAAAATTTCTGATTGACAAGATTCCTAAATTTTGTAAAATGATTTGTGGTCCAACTTCCTCGTACATCCTGTTCAAAATAACATAATTCGCTTCCTAAAATAGGAAATAATGTTGGTATTTTATTGTATAACAGGTGATATATAACGGACAGTAGACTAAATACAAAGCTGATAAGGGAAAAATGTTACGACATAAACGAAGAGAAATTGGCCGAAGTCGCTTATCAAATTACTTTTATTCTATTTCTAATAGGTGTGAAAGTAATAAAAACGAATAGAATGCGAACGTATATCGATATGGTATTTTCCAATATTTCAATATCGAGTGAAATTAGGCACACATTTGTCTTACAAATGTTATTTTTTGCTAGACAATTGAGGAATCTCTGATTCAGAAAATTAATTTGTTGTTTAAATAAACAGGAAAATCTTTATGGAAACCGGTTCCGCAAATAAGAAATTATGAAAAATATTCTGTAATTGCCAGTTGATGTCGCATTGATGAATGGTATCGAGAGTTGCAGATTCAAAGTTGAGCATAATTTTAGAAGACAGTAGTTGAAACTAGAAGATTTGCCAACCACTTCCACGACGAAGATTATGTTCAAGAAGATTCTTCTTTTTTATACGATGTTGGCGATAACCATTTTTTAAGACTGGTGCCATATGGAAATCTTCTCCTGCGTTTCGTATGTGTGTAGGTACGTACTAGTGACGGTCAAACACAACAGCAAGACAAGACCCCATAGGTCTTGGTCTTGGTCTTGCATTGATATCCTTAATTTCGGTCTTGTTCTTGGTCTTAAGTATGGAGTTTTGGTCTTGTTCTTGGTCTTGCACTCTTAAATTTTTTAACCGTACTAATGATACTAAATTAATCGAAATTTTATGTCGCTATTAGATGCTATTATTGCACAGAATAATAATTTTGCTAGATAGATATTTAGTGGATGTTTATGTAATTAATTAGTAGGCATAGGGTTTAATGATCAAAATATAAGTATTTTCGCTGTAGCTTTGTTGGTGAGTGATTAGCGCTTAATTTCAGAAATCACCTACTCTTATAATGTTGTCCTTTTCTAACATATATATCATACCTACCTAAAGTATTGGGCTGACTTTCACAAATATTGAACCATGCAGTTTGGAAGTGGGAATCCCTAATTACACATCAACAAAGCTACAGCGAAAATACTTTTAAATTATTTATAATAACTTAAATTAATTTAAAATAAAATACCAATTAATTATCTAATTCAGGATCAAGAATATTTTTTACTAAATAACTTATCTTTCAGTATTGCGATGACATAGGTACTTTAATTAAATTTTAATTAAAAAAAATATATTTATGTTGAAAATTTACAATAAAGTCAATTTCTTGTAAAAACATTTTTCTTAATGGATATTTGATCAATAAGGAAAAATTAAGTTACTTTTAAAAGGGTTGTTTTGGCTTTATTAAAATGATGATTCTTTGAAAAATAAAATTAATAAGTAACCAATATAATCGTCTCAAATGAAATACATATTTACTTAAACCAAATAAAACTATTTGAAATTTGGCTAAAATATAATTTAATATTTTGTCAAGAAAAAATTTTATAATATTGTACAATAAACCAAATTTAGTTTTCCAGAAGAAGAATGTTTACAGTAAATTTGCATTTAAACAAAACGAGTTTTAAATACAACATATGAATAGAAAGCATATAGGTACCAATAAAATAATAATTCTCATCAATTCCGAAAACCAGGATCACGGACAAAATTGATGCAGTATTTAAAACCGGTATTCATACGTAAATACCGGTATTTCGGTATTAATTTAACCAGGGCTGCAACTCCGGAGCCCCCACAGAATGACCGCCTCCACAAACCTTGAATTTTACATTTTTTTAATAATTTTTAAGAAATAAATGACTATGTCCAAACATGGGATATTGTATAAAGTAATCATTGTGACCAGCATTTGTCTCCTGGAGAAAATTAAAGTTCAGAGATTTATGACTGGTCTTTTTAATGTAAAAATAAAATTTTCCAAGAATATTTATTTATTGAAAGGGCCTCCACTTTTTTTATTGCCCTGGGCCTCCACACTCCTAAATCCGGCTCTGCGTTTCCATTATAATTTATGTGGGTTAGACATTATTTTTACTTTTCATTTAAAAAAATGTTTACTTTCACGCATACATACAATACTTAATTTTTTGGGAAAACAAATATTCTTTTTGTGTGTGGTATAAATAAAAAAAGTAAATAATCGTTCGTAGTAAGAAAAAAACCGCAATAGTCTTGCAAGATAGTTTTGTTCTTGCCGATGTCTTGCAGAGCTGGTCTTGCATCCAGTCTTGGTCTTGCAACCTTGGGTCTTGGTCTTGCTATCTTGGTCGTGATCTTGGTCTAGCACGACAAGACAAGACTGCAAGACCAAGACCAATTTTGGCCAAGACTAGCTAGGTACACTCTCGAAAGTTTTTCAGCCAAGAAGTTTGTTCTCTTCGACCATCTATCTATCCTTTAAGAATTAGTTGTATTATTCAACATCAATTTCCTCTTAATATATGTCCCAAACAAGACATTTTCCGGCTGATTTATGTCTCTCCTTTATGGGTGTTTTATGCCTCCTCCGCGTTGTTTTTAACATCAGTCTGTGGACTCGCATTTCGAATGCTCCACTTCGATGCATTGTCAATAGTTTTAGCGTCCACGAGTCTATTCACGAAGATTAGTAAATAGTTTTACAAATACGCGTCACGAATTTCTGAATTTCTGTAAAGTAAGACTTATTAAATCATCTCCACATAATTCGCTTAGACTTTGTGCCACTATGGCGGTGGATTAACCCCATTTAAGAGTGATTAAATACTACATTTTACATTTTTGTCTTATACACAGGCAGTAATTTTATTTGATGCATGAACAAGACCATTGAGTAAAAATTAGATGAAATTAGATCTAATAATTAATAATTAATTTTCAATTTATCTAATTGATAAAGCTCAGTAAGTGTATTCATGTATTATAACTACACTACCACTTTTCTTCCACCTGAATCTGATAAATATAAACTTTACTTGCAATTTATCCTATAAAGAGGTCGATAAATACAACGTGTAGTTTGACGTGTTCCTTTAAAATCTCATTTCAGTTGTTTCTAATTGGTTGATAAATCTAACTTATTAATTCCCAGTGGTGAGTTTATTACGAATAATAAAGAATTTTCAGTAGGTACGGAAGAGTTTACTAATTTGCTAATAAATTTAAACGTTGTTCTCATTTAGCATGCTTTGATACAACTGTAATGTTTCGTATTCAAACCTGAATTACTAGGTATTACGTTCCATTCAAATGCCTTTTGCCATTATGTTAGTAGGTGGTACACTTACGTCACTGTAGACTTGCATTACTATTTGCTTCTAATTTCTAGCACACAAGCAAATTTAATTTGAAATGTGATAAAAGTACGCACCACCTTCCATAGTCAATCGTGAAAACATATTTTTTGCGGGATAATGAACTAATTGATTAACAAAAAAGTAAACAAACATCCCCAATAGGAATTTAAGTTATTTTAAGTTTATTTAAGTTAAAAAACTGACAATGGTATCTCACCTTAACTCAACATTATGAGCTGCCTTAAAATTTCCATCTACTTATCGCAATTATTATAAATACGAAATCAATATTAAATTTCAAAAATGTTCGCCAACATCTAAAATAGGAAAGCTTTGATTTCAATTTATGTTATTAATTTGAACTGAATTGAACACAGCCCAATCCCAACAAGTCTTAATTACAAAATTCAAATTAAGTGTCAGGTAAATTTCAGGTGTACGTTATTACGATTGAAACTTAGATTTTATTCAAATTTACAATAAATTCGAAATTACAGAGGCTAAAAATTTAGTTTAGTCATTGTTTATAAGATTATACACAGAAATTGTAACGAAATATCATTGAAACCTGAAATTGTAAAATTCACCCCACACTTTGAAAAAAATATGAAATTTTCATTTTTCATAATGCGAAATTATTTGACAGTCAAGTTTCTTGTTTTTTTTTTGCAAATTTTCGTTGTGGTTCAGCTACGATTCGAGAGGTCATTGGAGCGATTTCCACGCTGGTCAACTGACAATTTCTTCAGGGTATTTTCCTCGCATACAAATAGAGATTTTTCAGGTGTTTTTTCTCATACAGAAATAGTTTAACATGAAGTCGTGTCTCTTAGTACCTTAACTCCATTCCTTCCGAACCAGTCCTCGTTTACCCATACTTACATTATAAGTTCTCCGACTGAGGAGTCTCTGGAAAGCCGCTTCAATCACCTCTGTACTCAGGAGTCGCGGATGAATGAAACAAGATATCTTTTCTTTTTTTCAAAACTTATTTTTCCAAAAAAAAAAACACCGTAAATGGGCAAACGGCTCACTCGTCGCCTACATGCTACATTGTATTTCTAGTTTCCGAAAATTTTATTTTGTTAGTAGACTAGCCGTTTTTTTGTAAAAGTTAGA
Source organism: Pyrocoelia pectoralis (assembly GCA_036250285.1). Taxonomy (NCBI): domain Eukaryota; kingdom Metazoa; phylum Arthropoda; class Insecta; order Coleoptera; family Lampyridae; genus Pyrocoelia; species Pyrocoelia pectoralis. The sequence continues at coordinate 9,808,276 of CM070079.1, forward strand.
ATCTAAATAAGGTTCAAATAAGTATACGTTATACCAAAGAGAATATTACTCTTTGGTTATACCATAATAGACTGAAATCCTATATGATTCTGTATTAGGGGTTGATAGAGAGTCAGTTTTGAGACAAAATGGATTCAAAGTTGAAATTTTTTTAATGGTTTTTTTTTATATCTACCATTCAATAAATAGCAACACTTGGCAAGTTTATTGTATCATAGCCTTTGTTGATTGATGATGACAGTATTGCTATTGAAATGAGTTCAGTTAATTAAAATATTATTATGATTTTTCTTGACGTATCAACAACGGGAGGTAAATATTAAAACATGGAATTAAGCGTTTTGACAACTGAAATGTTCAATTTTTTGGTTTGCGGTAATTTTATATTAAAAATATTTCGAAAATGAGGAAACAGGAAAGATTCCTCCTTGGGTATTGTTGGTGTAGCAAGTATTAGGTTCATACATAAGTTCGTAGCGTGTTGATGGAAGATGGAGGAAAGATGTCTAAATCATGCCAAAATAGCGAAGAATGTCCCTGTGTAATTAAAAAGGGCATAGAAGTTGACCAAAATTCCCATAAGACCTAGCTACAACAAAAAAAGTCGTAGCAATAAGACGTTGGCAAATGATTATAGGTGATGACGCAACTCATTAACCTTCGTCAGGTCAGGTGTAGGAGCGACGGGTGACCGCCTCCCATCCATGGTAAAACGTCCGGTGAGGTCCTGGTGACCAAACGGCGCGGCGTTCCGGCTACCGAAACGGGCTATACATATATATCCACCAGATGAACTGGGAGATGTTTGTTTGAAGACTAAAGAAGCAAAAAAAAAGAAAACTCAGTGACAAGGCAAGGGAAGATACTGTAAAACGACATCAAAGCGCAGTTAACCAAATGATAGTACCCAAAGGGAAAACAAAACACCTTTTAGTTTATAATGATAGAAATATATATATTTCCCTCAGGAAGCACGTCGAAGACAGGGACGTGAGGGTAAAATAGGTAATGGAGGAATCGTCGGACAACAAGAAAGGGAAAGAAAAAACGGTGCGAACGAAAATAGAAAGCGAAGAGCGAAATATTGGCCATTTCAGGTGGATGAAATCTCGGACAAACGGCACTTAGTGTATGGGAAAAAGTTTTAGTGGGCGAAGAGAGGTTTTTCGTTAGGATTTCGTAATTCCCAAGGGGGGAGGGGAAAAAATGCTCGCACCGTACTGCTCAAATTAACAAACAGGGGCTATCCAAGAGCTCGAATAGGAACATATTCAACCCCAGCCCCATCATATTTTTGGTTTTTTCATCCTCTTTCCAATAATGTCAGAGAAATCACCTTTAATAATGAAGGTGCCGCAATTATTGTTGAAATAATTCAGGAATTGTGCTCGCATTCATTCAGCGGACATTTTTGCTTTTATTATAAATTGATTTAACTCATCACTATGATTTTCAAAAAACCGTACATTCAGGGGAAGCATTCAAGTTGTAATGTTGTGTTAAACAAATTCAAATTGAGAATGAAATTTTCTTCAGTTTCTTTGTGTTGCGAATAATTATTTCACGTTTTACGGGAAAAGCTTTGCTTATGCTATGAACTGCTTGCATCAGCAAGTGAAAGTTCAAAATTCTTGTAATTTAAAACATTTACTTTAAGGACGAAAATGCGATTCTTCAATACTTATTACACTTGTTTAATTAAAAACATTTGAAAGCTATGTTACAAATTAAAGTGTGTGCGGATGAAACAATTGAAATATTTAATACAAAGAAGCAGCATGATGCTCCAAATTATTTAAATTAACACAATTTTGCGGGTAATTAATTAGCGTGAGGCAAAAAATAACGCCATTACTATTTTTGAATTAAACATCAACATATTTTATTTCATTATCTTATCTAATTAAAGTTTCATGCTACCTATTAGTTTAATAAACTCAAATTCACGACTTTTACATAAAAATCCAATTGTAAACTACTTAAAACCTATCATTAATTTTTAATTACTAATAATAAACATTTTGTCATAAATAAAGTCTTGATATCATCATGTTTTACAGGTAACTTAAAACTTACGATTAGATCTAATTTTTGAAACTTATAATTATATAGAAAAATTCAAGGGGTTAAACTGTGTTACTCCACAATTAATTATTTATAACTGAAAGTAAAGACTTCTTGAAGCTAAATTCGCGTAGGTCCATAAATCATTTATGCTACAAGCATGAATACTACGACAATTTTACAAGGACATGCGTAGGAAAATTCTTGTTCTAATCCTTTTACAGTTACGATCATTAAGTAAACATGCACTTGGTTGTAAGCGAGTAATGTGTTGAAGTGATTTTAATTTGTAACAGTCAGAATCGCCTACGTGAAATTGTGGGAGAAAAAAATCGGAAATCGCCATCACGTTTGTGATGGCAATAGGTAATAGTAATGCCCCGGAAATAAAATCGATAAAAAAGGAGGGACGTATGGATAAGCAAATCTAATAATACTTACAACAATAAATAAGGGTATAAATTTTAGAACACGATTATAAGAAATTAAGATTTGCACCCACTTATAAAGTAATTGGTACCAAACACCGCGTCTCAATTATCTAAAGCTTGTAATTACAAGCAAAACATTGCATTAAATGAGCTTTTGTGCTTATGGGGGTGACGTCGCGACGCAGCCATTTTGGCCATGCGCAGATTAAAGGTGGGGGGATAAAATGAGCGTCGAACGCAACTTTCTTAGTTTCAGCTTGACTCCTCCGCGTTTTCCCTAAAGATTATCTAAATATCTCCTTTTCCAGCATAGCAATATTCAGTTGCGAAACCGAGATAGAGTTTCTTCACAGAACTGTAATATAACAAACCGCGTGTTTTACGTCTCGACGTCAAAGACGCACGTCTTGCAACCCTCAACATTCGCCTTTCTCCCGTCGCCTACTCAACTTCCATTCCATGACCTCCACACAATTAACATTACATTATTTATTATCTTTATTATTACAATAAATTTTCAAACACCTCCAAATAAATTCCTACGTTTAGTATTTATGTTTCGACATTTATAATTAATTATTTTTTTCCTTTCTAGAAACCTATCAAAGTGAGCGAATATGTGCACGGGAAAAAAATGCGGTGGCACCGTATCAAGGTAAGTGAATTTTTGTACATGAAAAATGGAATGACACACTTTTATTGTGGGTGTACTAATTTGTTTGTATAAGTCGGGCAATGTTGCGTTAGGTCATGATTCGGCGTCAGTCTCGCCTACTAATCACTTCTCTTTAACGACCAATCAGAACGCGGCGTCGCGGCACTTAATAAGCTCCGGAATGTCTTCTCGCTTTCATTCTGCGTTTCGCTTTCATTTACTCATCTCCTTTAAAACCCTTAAGTCTTATTATCACGTAGATTGATAATTATTTTTAAGGCACGAACAGAAGCAACATGTAAAGCAATTCGTATTACTGACAAGACCTCATTTACATATAATATAAACACGAACAAGGCGTGTTAATCTTCATGAAGTAATTATACAGTAAACATCATTAAACTTACAGCTGTCACAGATGCAAACTTACAAAATAGCCTAAAGGGTACTCTTTTACGTTTTCGTCATAAAATTTTTTTCTCCGGCACGATCTCGTATACTATATCAATAAAGAGGTTAATGTTCAATAATAAAAAAAAATTAGGCAATCCCAATCGGAAAAATTCGCATAAAATTTAAAAAAAAAAAATTTATTGTAACAGTTCAAGCTTCATTTTATAACTCTAATAATTTTTATGATTGTTTTATGAGTTATCTTAATATATAATGTTTATTGCATTTTGTTGTTTCGATCGATAATTTCGATCGTTTGAAGTGCACACATTCGAATTAATATTTATTGCCAGCATTAGACGTTTATTGTTTAATTTTTTTTTTTCATTTACGGTAGTAAATTTAGTTTATTATCGTAATAAATCCGCCATTATTTGTTTTGAAATAATAATTATGGTGATAAGTAACGATTTTATGCAACAGGTGATTGTTTTCTCGTTTTCCTCATGCCAATTTAAGGTTATTCTTTCTCATAATTAATAACTCTGGGACAAATTATTCGGTAGAACTGAAAGGTAATTAATTAATTAGTTATTTAAGCTACTTTTAGTACGATACTATCTCAATGAAACGGCGGGCGGTTAATGAATAGGAGTTGTTTGTATTATTGATTTCGTTGTAATTTTACAGATTAAGCTTTCTTTTCCATAAACTTTGAACGCATACCTACGAATGCATTGAAAAGCTCATCATAATATTGCACATCTTCCATTATAATAAATAATTGTTTGTTTTTAATTCTATTACAATTCGAAGTTTTAATATAGGTAATTAATGATTAGTGTCAAATTTCTGATTTAAACTTTTTTAATTGACCTAGTAGATTTAGATACCTTTATAGCAAATACGAACTAAAAATTTTTACGGAATTATTTTCTTGGAAAAATTGCCGGAAAACTTCAGTCGGTTCGATTACAAGTTTAAAGGTTTTCCTATACTTGTTAAGCAATTAAGCGAGCAAATTACAATTCAAGTCGTAGTCTTAGACAAACTTATGGTAAATATACATATAACAAATAAACGCCACGTTGAGACAGTTTGCAGCGGTTTAAAATTTGAAGCAACATTACTCGAAACTATACCTATTTGTTTTTTCAGTTATATAAGCTCTTTTTTTTTTGAAGAAATTAGACATATAGGATATTTCATCCTTCCCGCGGAAGTTACGCTTAAACCTTTTTGCCAGGTTTACAATTTACGGCCCATGTACTTAATTGATTTATTTATTTAGATATCTCTATGACAAATAAGCCTAAACATTTCAATAAAAAAATGTACGTGTAGCTTCAATATTAAAGATTGCTATTTTTATATTTTTTTATTACTCCTTTATAACGAGAGAAACTCATTCTTGGTATAGCCTAATAACGAACTGAGCAAGGGTTAAATTAAATGATTTATAAATATGTTAAAGATTTTCCGAAATTATTTATTGTAAATTTAATTTTTAAATGTAACACAATTTTAAAATTTGAATTTGGATAGTAAATTTGCATGTAATATACTTAGGCAACATTATGTGTATCTAAGTCAAAAATTGCTTTCCGTTATATTTCTTCAAATGCCTACAACTGTTGAATGAATTATTTCACAATACCTAAGAAAATTAGCTAATTTTTGTTAAAAAACAATGTCTGCGGTAGATCACAAATTCATAAAAGTTGTTTTGTGCAAGAATAATATTGCAGACTCGACTTTTGAGTTTTCCAAAATAGAGCGGTGAATAAAATGTCCGCTCTTAAAATAAATTTAGTAAACCGATACATACCTTTTGATACTTTGTACATGGGGTTTATTGTTTAAAAAAAATCATCAACAAGGACCAAACCCGCCAAATTTGAAACTACTTTGGCTTTAATTGTTTAATGTCAATCTCCAATTATTCTGACAATTGTCATAAAACGCTTTGTGTTTTCAATATTATTCGAAACGTCTTCAATATTAATTCGAGTTTGAAAAAAAAACAGAAAACTACAAATCGGTTGTTATTAAACCAACAATCACTGTAATAAAGAAATCAGCGTCATTGACCGGATTTAAAAATAGAAATTAAAAATGTTTTAATATTTTAATTTAATCCCTGTTGCAAAAAACATCCGCGCTGAATTTTCCAAAATTGTACGTCTAATTGGATTTTCATTTTCGAATCTACCACATTTAATCGAACTTTTTTAAAGCATGTAGAGGCTTTTAGTGCACTGGGGTTAAAAAGTGTCACACCGGTGATAAAATTTTGAGCTTAATTACGCTTGTGCAATTGAAAAACCAATGAAACTAATTTAATGGTTAATAACATTTCAGTTAAAACATTAAACTCTTTTTCAAAAATCATGTATGCAACACGTCGAAAAAGCACTTCTCTCAAAGTTTTTGGTTCATCACATCTAATTGGACCTAAGGGGCTTATTTGCAATGATGTAATCTAAACATAAAAAGATCGGTCAAATTAAAATGAAGTCCGAAAATTGACAAAATTTCAAAAAAAGGATAACTGTTAGGTCCATTTGCAGCAACCGTATTAAAAAAATTGATAATTTTTCTTTGCGTTCATAAATAGCCTTCATTTTGAAAAATTATACAATTTCAATTTTCGATAGATCGGGTAAACAATACTTAAAAGAGTATGAGAAAGCTAATGTAAATTGTGAATTGTCATGTAATAATCAAAGGTTTAATTTTTGCAAAATACAAAAACTTTTTTTCATAATCTGGTACGAATTTGCGATAGGAACAGTAGCTAACTTTAAGAAAATCGAAATTTGACTGAAAGCAGAATAAGTAGAAAGAGTTGAAATTATGATAGATACTAGAATATTAAATATTAAATTAGGATATTAAAATAGGTTATTTTGGCGCAATGAATATAATGAATAAGCAACGTAGTTCTTGAAAATTATTGTTCCATTTCTTCGTTTGATTTTATGTGACGAAATGACATTTATGCCAGAAAATTATTGTCAGTTTCAATTTGCAAACCTTTTGGTTCTTCTGCGCTTCGCTTTGCAGTTTGGAGACGCAAAACAATGTTTTCCAATTTTTGTTAAGCTTGCCGTTTTGTTTTAATTTTTCTTAGTTCTTTGTGCAATTCAAGTGCGTACAGATACCGTACTATTACTTCATGGTGATTATGCCCTTCTTTTATTTAAATTTATTCTTTAAGTTTCAACCAAGGTGATTCCATTATTAGTAACATACAACTTTTTATTTTTGGATCAATTCAAAATCGCAGAAGATGAAGTATGATATCGGTTCAGGTTAGGTATACGGACCCCTGCTTTAATTTTTAGAAGAAAGAAATACATTCTCATACAGAATCAAAGAAAACTATTATCGCGTTCAGTCGCAGTTTTTAAACATAATTCGGAAAAAATCATTTAGTTTGAAGGTCGAAAAGGATTTTGGTCAAAAACATTTTGAAATGTGGAGACCCATAGATTATTTTTGCGAAACAAGACAATTACAGATTTTTCATGAAATACTTCTAGTTACTGCTGTTAATATAGTTTGACAAAAATGATGGTGGTTCGCAAGTCGCGTAATGCATCTAAAGCTCGATTTTGTATAACCTTTTAAACTCAGATTTGAAATCGGAAAAGAATCTTGAAAAGTAAAATTTTATGTGCAAAAGTGGTTTTACACCGAAAATTTTGAAAAAAAATAATTGCGAAGTAACAATTGAGCGTGGTACTTTATAGTAATTGACAGTGTAATGAAACTGAAAGAAAAACGTTTCTATTTTTGGCTTGTACATTCTTCAGATACTTCTTGCTATCATTTCAATTACAGTGCATTCCGTTGCACAATATCCCATTGCAATGTGTACACTTTTTGGAAAATACAGTTTTTTTCGACTTCCATCTCAAAGTTGAAGCTGAATAAGTAAAATATGATTCAAATGTGCTTATTTTGTATTCATTTCTTTGTCTCAAGATCCTATTACCTATGAATATGATGAGCGAAGCACTCATAATCTATTATTATCATTAGAAGTAGAACTTGCAAGACGTCCTATAAATCAAATTCCTTCATATTTCAAAAATAACTCACAAGTCGATATTGCATCCGATATCCTAAACATAATAAAAAACAGAACCACAAAAAATGGAGAAATTTATAAAACGTAAGTCACAAGTCATTTGCTATCAGACCGAAATTGTCACCAGAAGAACATACCGTTTAAAATCCTCGCCAGGAGTGTTTACCGCTACGTCATCACATACAATCATATGGTGTAATATGAAAAGCATGAATCAAAATTATACTATATTAGTCAAATGAGAATTAAATTCATATGCATATAAAAGAAATTTAATTCGCGTTTATAGGTTTATTCTTTCTATAACATTTGCTTATTCAATACCGTATGTCGATTTCGTCAAATGCACTACGAATGTTCACCATCCTTATTGAATTCCCTGTTTTATATGAGAAGACAGTATTAATAAATTGGATAGCTAAATTCACACATTAATGACGTAGCGGTAAACACTCCTGGCGAGGATTATACGATTGTAATTGATCGCCTAAAAAAATAAAAAAATGGCACAAAAAAATTTGAGTGCTGTATGATTAATAAACGAATCATGAAACCAAATTAAAAAATTAAATTAAACTTTTAGATAACCCTTCAACAGCTTCAAAAAACTTTTCAGCGATATATTATTAGTATTTTGAAAATATTATTTATTTCCAATAAATTGTTCAAATTAATATGGCAATTATTTCGTGTTCTTTAAACATGACAATGAAAGTAGGTATAATTTTCACAAGAGAAACTAAATTCTTCACAGAATCCTTTTGCATTTCTAACTTAAGGCAGAACAATAAAGTTGAACTAGTACGATACATTTTAATTTGGCAAAAAAAAAGGAAAACCGTCCAAAAATGTCGTGATTTTACGATTTCTGAAAAAGTTTGCTATTTAAGTACTTAAATCATTTTTTAAAATAAAAAAGTTTTTTTATTGCTCTCGCCTGGACTTGCAAACTAATCTATTACATGAGACTATAATAAATCTTTGATAAAGGGTTTTAATGCTTTTTTTGTTACAAAATGAAAAAAAAACCTAAATTATCACCAGTTTTCCCATTACTGAAAAATTAGGGTAGCAAAAGTGAATAAAATCAATGTTTGTTATAGTATGTTATGTACCAATAGAATGGAAAACTAACCGAAACTCTTGCAAGATCTTTACAAGTGTTTCTTATGAAACAAATTGCGTTTGATTGCCTGGAAAACCTATTATACGAGCTTAACGTAATGAACACTATTGTTATATACATAGAAACTTGATTAGTATACCCCCCACCTTATGTAATGAAATTTTATAACATGAGTGTTACTCAATTTTGATATCTTCCTTAGTAATTTCTGCAGAAGATTCTACCGAATGAAATAATAATTTATCTTTTATACGAAACTATATTGGGATCTATAAGGCTTTTTCTTACAAAATCTATGAAATTGTCAGTATTTTGAAAATTTTGATCACTTCCGATTAATATGCAAACAAACTTTTCATGTGAAAATGTACCTAATGTGAAAATAAAATTTTCGTCAGAAAATGTAGCTACTCAATTTCACACAGCTCAAAATCTCGCAAATTTTTACTGTAAATTAGTTTTCAAAATTCAGACACTCACAAATTCTATACATTTTTTGAAATCATAAGTAAAACTGACTCCTCTTAATTTGTCGATAAAAAGAAAACTTTTACAGAACTGGGGAAAACTCCAAAATCCATTTTCGATTTGTTTTCACAATGGCTTTTTGTAAGCGAAATAAATTGCACTAAATGAAGATTATGAGTATAAAAATATTACGTTCGTTTTCAATAATAAATGTTTTTTTTTCATTTCGGTACCTACGTAGGTACGTACGTCAACTTTCATATGGAGTTACTGCGGGATTTGTAGCTTTTTGGCAACAAAAGCAAAAAATAGTTTTCAGAATAATCTCAAATTGAAATTAATTCAAGCAAGTGATGGTGATACTATATTTTCCATCTGTTATCTATTTTAATTATTCTTGTTACAGAGAGTTATAAATTATAAAAAATGTTCAAAATATTAATTAATTCTGATGCTCAAAAATTATCCGAAAATTTATAGCTGTTAGTGTAACCGAACATTTACACAAAACGAAAGTAATCGAAATGTTTCTGGGACAAAATTAAAACTAGATTAAAGAATAATCCAGCAGCATTTTTTGAAAACGAACAATTTTGGTGTAATTCAATTTTCATTGTTTCTTGTGGTTGTTATAAATTACCATTATTTTGAAATTGTTAACCAATTCCGACTGTACGACAAAGATATTTCGGAGGTAAATGAAGACCGACCAATTTAGTCATATTTTGGCGAAAACTTCAGCGATTTACAACAAAAAACACTCAAACTCTCTTAATTAAACGTTGCGCACTAATTTTTTTACGTTACTCGCTCGTTACAATTCTGTAGCATGGCGTACTTTCAACTACTTTGTACCCAAATTGTAAAAATCAAGTTCGGCTTATATTTTCTGTGTCAAACTTGTTTAACAAACTCTGAAATAAGTACATTCCTCACATGAAATATGCATTTAATTTCTTAAGCACGAAATTGTAATTACTTAATAACACTTACTTACTTAGCGACCCTGGTGCACACTCACAACGAAAACTTCAAAATTTAAAGCTGCTTGAAAATTAAAAATTTGTGAGAAAGGCCTTCTCGTTAAAAATATCGTATACGAAGTATAATCAATTCCATTGATAAATATGAAATTAATAAATGACTTCATTAAATGTAATAGGCTTGCCTTGATAGGAAAGGTTACTAATCTATTTACCATGCACGCAATTTTCGAAAGTAATAGGTCAATACTCTAATAAATAATAACGGGAACCTATAAAAACGCAACCGATAATTGACAACTACAATTTCCAACACCGATCGCGCACACACAATAAAAAAATCTCACAACTTACGTCTTCACAGAACAGGAATGAGCTTTTTTCAAAGCTTACTAAGTGATAACCCTTTTTGGGGCTGTCCTATCGTTAAGGGTTGGTGGGGGGTTTTCTCATTACCCTTTGCCTAAATTAAAATTTCAAGGTTAGCCCGTAACGCATCTGCATACCGAATAAATTATAGTCGGCAGGCTTAACCGACCTCTATACACACATATGCATGATAATACTTAGTCCCAACCCCTTAAAAAAATGTAATTTACCCTGTCTATAGAATCTTCGCGACCCTTTTTAACATATAGTAAAAAATATGATATAAACCATGCTCTAGTGGAAAAGAAAAATGTGTTTTATTATTAACCAAACAAAAGGAGGTTTGTGCGTATATATGTGTATAAGAGATTTGTGACCCGAAGAGATACCGCACCCCGCCCTTAAAGGGTAACTTAATACAAAAACATCGGAACGGCGCGGCGGTGTGTTAGACGAAATTTAATTGTGAGAGTTCATTTACCTATCTTTCAAGTTAAAGTTTGTTAAAAAAAAAACTGAATGAAAGCTCGCCTTGTACTGCCCTCGTTCATTCATTGCCTCCGCTCCCGCCCGCTTTTCCGCTTACAACTAGAGTCTTCAAATACTTTCCCTCGTGTTTTTAAGAGATGAGTTTCCCATTTTAAAATTAAAGCGAGAGGAAGTGTAAACTAGACCATGACCTACTAACTCGTGGAAAAATCGAAGCGTACTCGGATGTTAGAGCTCTCTCGTTAATAACAAATGTGCTCGAAAATTGTAAATAATTCCCCATAATAAACAGCGATCATGCTCGATTAAGCATTTACGTATGCAAAATGCATCGTGCATGTGTGTTCGGAATTTTTAAATTTCTTGATTTATTGCGATGTTACCCTTAGAAAAATGTGTATAATGTGTAATCGAACAGGAAGCGAAATACAAGTACACAAACGTTATCGAGGGTTAAATCATATAATGCACTTTAAAGGGTTAAAATGACATGAAATTGAGGGGAACAGATACATTTCGATATTATTTATTTTAACACACAATATAAAAGGGTGTTAAAGGCAACCGTTCGAGAGACACTTGAGAACAAATAGACCAACTAATGGACAACGGCCGATGGGTAGGTAGCGGAAACTCTGCACCTGCACCACTTGATCCCATAATAATCTGATAATATCGGACATTGCCTGACAGGTCCTTCCGTTCTATTAATTGCCGCCGAAGCGACGACTTTAAAATTAGAAAATTCTAATGCGATAATTTTATAAAGGCCTGACACGTTCACATAAAACTACACGATTTGAAGGGATCGTGCCGCCACCTGTGCTATTTTTAAGCTTAATAAAGCATCATCTCATTTCCACGCCGCATAACAATCATCACATCATGATTTTATTATAGAAGCTCTCACTGAAAAGCTGTAATTTCTTTCAGTAAAAGGGAACTAAGCCCATTTTTCAATTTGCCAGAAATAGAACGTGAGACTGAATATCGTTAAAACGTCGTTTTTCTCATTTTTTATTATTGAAAATCTACATGTGTGTTCATATGTGACATAAGAGTCAGCCATGAGTGGTGAGACCGTGCACGGTTGCCTAGGAAACCAGCTCCAACGGGGGCGGCCCTGACGATCATCCGCAACAACCCTGCATCGATACAAACAAGCACACAAAGCTTTATATACTGTGTACAAATTGTTTTCTGTTCACCGAAAAAAAAAATCACCGATGTCAAACGAGATACTTCCGTTGAGTACTAATTTGCATACGCAAAAAAAAATCAGCGCCAGGTAGTCACGTACCCTTAAACGTCCGTTAAGGAGGTAACAACCAATTTGCATTTTCAACCCTTTACTCGTGCTGTTTGCTTTTTAATTGTAATGTTAATGGGTTCGAGGTAGATTCTATGTGTATGTAATACACGATGCTTATAAATCTACAAGCTCGAGCTTTCAGGCATTCAAACTTGAGAGCTTTGGAATGGAACGCTGAACATGAACTGAATGAGGACGGGAAAAGGAGAGCATTCGGATGAGCCTCAGGCACAACTTTCTTAAACAGAAGGGTAATAAAGACACTTAGGAATATGTTGACCCTATTACGAGTTTGTAGCGTTTTAAATTAATTTCCTTTTCCTCAATTCATTCTTTTGCTTTACTTTAATTTCAAAAGTAAGCAATAAAGCATCCGAAAATGTTTTTACGACATTGGCGCAATTCCCAATTGGCTCGACGTATTTCACATTTTCATATAGATATATTCGAGGGTGTGTGATATTAGTCTCGAATAACAGTTGTCGGTGTGGCTCGATCTATAATTCTCTCTCTGCGGAAATTCAACACACAAAATAATTTGAAAACAATGTAGCGTATAATTCAAAGTGTTATCGCAACGACCGTAAATTTTGAAATGATTTAAAGCTAATACACCATTTCGGTTTTCGGTAAACACGCACTCGGGAAAATGTCGTCCTTTTCTCAGTCTGGCATGAGTGTATTGGGTTGGCGTCGCATTGCAGCGTTGTCTACTGCAACTTGCAGATGTTATCGACAGCCCCACATCCGAAACGCGACGACGTTAATAGCGTCTAATAGCAGAAGCATGAAAAACCAACTGGAGGAAAACTGGAAATTTTAATGGAGCGGAAGACTGGTTTGCCAAACGCAATTTGTATGTGTACATGACGTATTTTGTACAATTTAATGGGTGAGTAAACTACAAGAAGGGTATCCATTTCCAATTCGTCAGCAGTATTTAAGACTTTATTACGTAGATCGCTCTGTCATTTGAACATAATGGCTATATGTAGCAGCTTTTGAATGTGTTATTTCTGTACCTACGGACTTTTTAAAATCCAAAACTAATTTCGTTATGTCTCTGTATATAGTGGCACGATGTTTATAAGGATTCAAAAGAAGTTTGTTTTCGAAAATCACACATAACAAAAGCAAAGATGTACGGCTTCAGACTATTGTATGGGTATCAGTCATAGAATTCTTTTGCTTTTTAAAAGTTCATTCTACTGACAGTGCTTTTGTTTTGATGGTGATTTAGTGGATGATGATATTAGTTGGCTTTCCCTCTTTGACCATCCAATGGAGTCTGTCCCTTGTCGCCTGTCAGTCTTTTAAGACGTTCGCTCCATTTCATGTCCAATGTTATTTTGACAATTTTCATGTTTTTCACAAATCCATTTATTTGCATAAATATGTTCAGAATCATTCGATGAAAAAATATTATACCGTTTTCGATTCTTCGCGTGTTTGAAATACAGTCGAAAAAGTTTTTGCTCCAACCGTTTCCAAGGACAGTAATTCTGAAGTAAAAATATTCGTGTCCGCTCATTTGATCAGCATGGAAAAACATATTCTGTGATACTTCTAATATTTTGCAAAATAATGCTACTATTCTACACCCTACTAAATTAAAATCGAATCATTTTGCATGGTTTGGTACGATACCATCTTACAGCCTTTTGAACACGAAAAGTTCTGTTCAAAAGACTCAAAAAATTGTACAACACAAATGAACTTTCCACTATGGTAATTTTTCTCATTCAAAAAGCTCAACGAGCAAAAATATCGCTGAAAATAAATAATTCGTTGGAAACATTTTATCTGGATTTCTTAAGGTGTTCTAATAACTAATAAGGAAGATGTTTCCCGTTTTCAATCGACTATGTCTTCTTACAGTCCACCTCCTAGTATTGAATGGTGAAATTGATAAAGGTTCGTCTTCAAGATTTTCTCCTTCGGGGTTATTTTAGATCAGGGTTATCGCTTTAGACTGACGTCTTAACATTTCTCTCTTTCAAGGTCGAATATGGGCATTTCAAATTTCTTAATTAAAATTCGATGAAAAAATTAGTGCGAATAAATTGTAACGTTTTCCACTCTCCTCGTGCTCACAATACTCCAATCATTAGTGATAACCGATATCTACTCAATTCTAAGCTAAATTTATTTGGGCAACGTGAAAAGCTTGCTCTGTAACACTTTTAATATTTTACCAAAGAGATAGGTATTATTTTGTGCATCCTAGGAATTGTCATTCTCACCCCAAGAATTATTATTTTTACCCCAAGAATTATTTTTTCTACCTTAGCTTTTTAATTATTTTGGTCCCAAGATTTTTGTTGCCAAGAATTATTATATTAGCCCCCAAAATTATTCATTTAGCCCCTTATTCTTTTGGCCCCAAGATTTTATTCATTTTACCCCAAGGTTTTATTCATTTCACCCCAAGATTTTTTTTATTTTGTCCCAAGATTATTTACTTATTTGAAACTAAAAAAAAATGCCACCCTAAACGTATATTGCCACTCAGGCGTTTAGATTAGAGATAGGTTTAGTATATTTTTTTTCAATTGGTACAAAAACGGGAATATGATACTAAATGGTATTTGAAACTAAAAAAAAATTTACAATAGAAGCTCATACTCATACTCCTACTCATACTCCTTGCGTACTTTATTTAGTAAGTCTCTAAAACCTTCGGTATACAACTTAAGGCTGGTGTGAAAATGGAAATCTTAGGTAAAAATGTCAACACCTTGGGGTAAAATTAGTAAAATCTTGGGGTAAAATGAATAAAATCGTGGGGTAAAATGTATAAAATCTTGCGGCCAAAAAAACGATTCTGTGGGTTAAGATAATAATTTTGGGGGCTAATATAATAATTCTTGGGATCAGAAATCTTGGGACCAAAATAATTAAAAAGCTGTACGACAGAATGTATAGTCACAATTCGTGCAAGTATTGACATTTAAGCAACTCGCGCTCTGGTCAGTACTTGGATGGGTGACCCGTTCATTCTGTGACCCGGCAGGGTGTAGTACAAAGGGCCCGAATGAGGCATTCTCAAAAGACGATGATGCCATATTCATCAGATAGGATCTTCCTCGGCCAAAAAGGACAATGATGGTTTGATATTTTATTCATTGGGCAAATATCGAAAGGGACCACCAAAACAAAAACTAATAGAAGCAGAGGATCACGCTAGTATTCCGTTGGGGAGATACACATTTTTAATTTGGTAATGAACTGGATAATGAAAGAGGTTTCACCTCAACCCAAGGTTCGGAAACCAAATGAGCAACAAAACGCGGACGACAAAGTACAATGTGCTAATATCGCCAATTTTGAATATATAAAACGTACGTGAGACCGGTTCAGCTGGATCGAGAGCGTAAACATAAAAAAATGGAAGAGCTTTTAAGAAAATAATGTGAAATTTAAAACATTGCATTCGCTGAAGGAAATGACATCACGAAATCGGCTTAGAACCAATTAGGTAGAGGACGTTGTAAGATGAATCAGAAATAGCAGAAGGAATTGGACGGACCAAACCTCAATCTAAAAGAGAAATTAGCGATTCATCCAAGGAATCGTAAAAGGAGCATAGATAAAACAGCACGACATTGTAATATAAGTGAAAGAAGACCTCGACAACACTTCTGGCCATTCGACAAAGTTTTAATGCAACTGACAAGGGAAAAGGGAAATTTGGGTAATTTTCAGTTTCCATGGAAGTACATATAGGTATGCCGAAAGCTACAAGACTTGGTCAATGATATCTAATAATAAATGATTCGATGAGGGTTGCTTTACAGCAACTTTTGTTACCAGAACGATATCCTCTTAGTTGTTGAAAAGTAACCCCTTCAAAATGCTTTTTCATAAGGGTATTAGCGACAAAAGATTGGACAAGTTGTTAAAACATCCATCTTCTTGTATATGACCAAACCTTCTGTCTCAATCATTTTTCATTCCTTTGATATCCACCAGTAGCAAGTCTTATCGAGGGTGTCTTCGTTCGAATAATTTTTGTTTGAATCTTACATTTCGTCCATTTTACAGGGGGCGACTTTTCTGTTCTCTAAATTCCATTTTTAATTATTGTGTTTTTTCGATTTTTTTTTTCATTCATCCCCTCGGAAAATACCTGTGAATTTTCATATTAATAAATATAAGGGAATACGAAACTCGATATAAAATTCAATTTTGTTTTGTTAAAAGGGTATTACATTAAACACCTTTCATCCAACGTGTGCCTTTCGAAAACTACATATTAAATATGTTTATATGTACTTATACATTATATAATTCGTCGAGCAATTTCTTTTATCTTGGTAAATTGAACACAGAATTCACGAACCTAAGATGCAAAAAAAAGGAAAAGACGCCTAGCTTGGTTGGCAACTCCCAGTTTTCATGAATTTAAATTCAATTTTCGTGTGCCGTTTCCAGCAGCACCCCGCGCTTGCTGCCAATACATCATCTTCTCTTTAGCCCCTGGCGCACATCACATGCATACACCTTTCCTCGCCGACTGTATTAGAACGCAATTCGCAAGAGATGAAATAAAAATAACATACAGCACAATATTTTTTAAAATGTAACTACCTTCGAGTTTTCAACGACCTCGTCCTTTTCATTTTCACTTCTTTTTTTATGTTTCTAATTAAAAAGTGGTAAGACTGATTGGGACGCGTATCATCATTAAAAAAAGATCGATGATCCCATGATATATTCTAGAATTTGGCAAACTAATATGGTAATTCGTATAAATTGCGGAATTCGGAAGATTATATATGTATGCAAGATACAAAGTTGAGGCAATGTTTGCCTTCTTGTGAGCACGACCACAAAGATCGTAACAACGGGATTGCGATGCGGCGTGCTTACTGACTGGAAAGATTAATAATAAGATTTCTCAGAGACGTGTGTGAGATGGAAATGATGAGCTTAACAAAAGCAAGATGTAGCAGATGTAAGAATTCATGGAGTCTACTTAAGAGTGCTGCTCTAATGAAATAACGCGTTCGTTTCCTTCTATCGAAGTATAAAATTGTCACATCCGCGCTAACGTTTGGTGATCGTGACCCGAGTACCAACCGAAAATCCTTACCTTAGAAAAAAAAATTTTTTCCCTTAAAAGTATTATTAACAGTTTACGATTAGTTTCCAACATTCGTTACAAAATTTCGTATTTTACGCGACCCTTCCAAATTCGACGTTGACGATAACGTATTATAATTCTAAATTTTCTTTTCTATAAACGTGTTTCTCGTATGCGGCTCACCGCACTTGGAATTTGAATATCAGCTCAACTCACATGTAGGAGGTTATTTCCACGTTTATGTCTTCATATCCTTTAGCTGCATTCAGTTATTGTCCTTCGCGTATTACTTTTTATAGCTTCTCTCGTTCTTTAGACCATCTTATAAGAACTTGACTATAGTCATTCACCTAACCGTCTCGAAATTTTTATGAAAACCCCATTCAACCCTCTGATGCTATCGTACTTTTTACATAAGGAGCTCTTGCCGCTCTTTTTACTTTTTTTTAATGCTGGAAGGTATTTCAGTAATTTCATTACCACGTCAGATCGTAAACTTTTAAATAATGTCTTGTTTACTTTTTTATTCAATGCCTTTTATTTCCCTTTAAGTCCCTTTCAACATTACTTATATTACCAACAGCTGTACGCTGACTTCATTTTAAAAACCACTATAGTAGAGAAAGGGTGTTTAGTACAATGTTTAACGTTTCACTACGTAAATTAAGATTTGTCAAAAAGATCATCAATAAAGGAAGTTTGACAAATTGTTTCTGCATTTATTTGCACATCATCAGATCATCTACACCAAATGTGACTCCCCCAGGGAAAAGGCAAGTAAATACGTCAATAAAGGACAAAAATTTATCGACTTCTCAAATATTACAAAAAATTGATAGATCACAAGATCATTTCATTTCAGAAAGTCACAAGCTTTTCTTTTATTTCAATGCACTTGGGGGATTGTTGAAAAAGGGGGAATAGATAAAGAGTTACATGAACATATTAAATGGCGTTTTGGTGTATCTTTCACGCAATGGTTCTTCTAGCTACACAAGGAGGAGAACCAACTGTGCAAGCTAATTTTGGCAATCCAAGTAGTGGTAGATTTCTGAACATAATTGACCTAATATCCTATCATATTCATTTGTATGACCATATCAATCAGAATCAATGCAAAAAATAGTTAGATATTTTTCTCACAAGCTGCAAAAAAATGATTTTTTGATGGTGCTTTTGATAGGTGTGAAAACCAAATTAATATACCGTAGTATAAACCACAAAGAGCAGGTGACCCAAATTTTCTGTTGGGTGTAAAGGTCACTAAAGTTAGTCCTGATACCGGAGAGGGTTTTATTGACTTTTTTTATTATTCACAACAAAAAGGGTAGCAAAATCGGAGAAATTTTAAGAAAAATAGAAGGACATAAACTGAATTCCAGAATATTAGCAAATGATATTGAAATCTCTGCACAATCCCAATGATTTTGGTTTGGGGACCGTCGTTGCCTTTTTTGTTTTTCTCAGCTTTTACTTCACATTGTGAAGTTTTAAAAAAGCAAATTTCACTATCTTTGAGATACCTTTATAAGACTTGATGATATAGTAACCAAGAAAGAAGTCCGACGATGTTGTTCATAACCGTCCCAACAGCATACATAAGTAGAACTCCAATCATCCGAATCAATTGGGATCGGACCCCATTCGGATAATTGATTTTTTTCCGAAAAAAGGGTCTATTTTAATTAATTACTGTATGTATGTTGACGATGGGAGAAGAGCTTTTAATTAATTAAATGAAAAGGCAACGCTTTTACATGTTAAGCGTACTTACAAGTGCTCAGCACATTAGTACAGTATGTACGTACCGTACTGTAAGTGAAAGTCATCGCTTGCTGAACATCTCGGTCAAAGTAAGCTGTTTGACTGTCTTCATTCGTTTTCGGGCAGCCAAGTCGCCCATTCCATCCGCTTGACAGTCAAAAGTTGCATGTGGTCACACACGGGCTGATGCTCCATCCACTTCAACGTAGTTTCAAGGTCGGCAAATGCTTCACTAGCTGATGGTCCCGTGTCTGCTGGAACTTCGACGTTAAGGTCATCTTCTTCCTCGACACTTTCTCCTCTCATTTAGAATTTGAAGCCCAGGGTCTGACAAATCACACATCACCCACTCTCCTATATCTTCCGAACATCCAGGAATTTTCAAAAGAATGTTTTTGAGTTCCTCAAATGCCATGTCATCTTCATCTTCTCCTGTCTCTTCCCTTTCCTTTTCTTGAGATTCTTCTTCATTTGTCTTCTCTTTTTCAGTTAATATGCGTCTCAACTTGTTCCACGCACTTCTTAATGTGACTACCTTAACCAAGCTCCAAGCATCCGCCACCATGTAAACGCAATCTTTCAAGTTTATTTTTCTGTGGTTAGCCAACACACCTTCTTCGTCCTCGCCTTCTACCAAAAGTTCCCTTAAAACTTGCCTTCTGTAATGGCGTTTCAGGGTTTCGATAACAGACTGGTCCATTGGTTGCAACCAGCTTGTGACGTTTGGTGGTAAAAAGCTTGTTTTCTTCGGTGGGATGAGTTGGTGCGTTATCAACAATCAAAAGCACTTTACTGCCTTCTTTCCCAAGAGATTTTTGGTGCTTTTCACTTGAGGGATAAAAATTTCGTCGTAGTAAACAAAGCTGCAGTCATCCAAGCCTGGGGTTGGTTTTTATAACGGGTGGCGGAGACCAAATGACCACATTTGAAATGGACACCATACCTTTAATTTTCGAGTTGTCGGGATGAAAAAATCACACTTTGTAGCTAATAAACGGAAGTTTATTGTAATACAGAAGAAAATTAATTATGATAAATAATGTCCGATAAATGCCGTCCTTACACGGTGGCGCATTCTTGCAAACGGTCCTTAAAGTTCCTCATCACATCTTCGAACATTTCAACCGGAATTGCTGCGATTTCACGTCGCGTCGTATAGCTTCTTTTAATTGTGGAATAGTGCGTATAGAAGCTATACGACGTGAAATCGTATTACAATAAACTTCCGTTTATTAGCTACAAAGTGTGATTTTTTCATCCCGATAACTCGAAAATTAAAGGTATGGTGTCCATTTCAAATGTGATCATTTGGTCTCCGCCACCCGTTAGAAGAGGAGAAGCTTTTCCACATTTTTAAATGGACTTGAGCTTTTTGACTTCCCTATCAACAGAATGGGTATTTTATGTCTTCCCGTAGAGTTCGCACAGTTAAGCACCGTAACACGGTCTTTACTAACTTTATGTCCTGGAGCATGACACTGCCTATCATAGTTGCTAAAGTGGTTTTAGGCAGTGCTTTCCAAGCAAGATCGGTCTCATCAAGGGCGTAGATATTTTTTGGTCTTTGGGAGGGGTAATTACCCCCTCTACCCCTCCCCCCATATCTACGCCCTTGGGTCTCATTGGCGTTGTACAAAAACGGGTCCAGTAGCTTCGCGGAGGAAAGGCCTTGAAAATCTATTGACTTTTCTAGTGGCCATTACTACCAACCTAAGAAAAGTTACTAGAAAAGTTAATAATCTAGTGACTTTTGGTCCAGAACCTCCCCTACAGCACTACTAATAGTAACTATTATCATGGCAAGGGTCTCATCGTCTGCTGCTATTTTCGGATATTTAAACGATTTTAAGTATGTAGTTCTTCGTCCAGAACGAGCGACAGTGTTGTGTAATTTTTGGGTTTGCTGCACTTCTGGTACGTATTTTTTCAAAAATAAGAGATAGTTCAAGTGTTTCAGTGAATTAACAGAGCTGACTTAGTACAATCACTGTGGTTGCGCTCGATTAATATCAGGATATGAATGTGAGCTTATTAAAAGATCAAGGTCTACCAGAGGCGATTAAAATAGTAGAAGATAACAGCTGGCTGCAATTTTTGCTATAGATTGAAAATCTGGTTAAAAGTGCTTTTTTTCAATTTTATCTTTGCCGAATCCGTTTTAGGAATCAAACTTACTTCCTTACCAACTTTTCCGCATCGTCGCATCGGTAGGAACGATTTCAGTGTATTCAAAACGGTAACGCTTGAACCACAACCAATTTATAGCATTTTCAAAGATGGAACAAATTGGTCTCTTAAAGTAACATATAAAACAACATTTACACATGCCAAAAAATACCAAAAGGGATTGTCAAAATACGTTCTATATTTCAAATATTTGTTAAATGTTTTAGTTGAGTTTTTTTTATTTTTTCTGATGCTTCCAATTAATCTTAGATCATATGGTTCTCCATGATGTTCTGTCCGCAATGGTACCAAAGTACGCACTGTTCACAGTGACAATCCGATTACTTTCAGAAAATTGTCCGGTAGGGTAGTAACGTTGGTATTGATTAATTCTTAAAAATTAAGCTCTAAAATTATTGTCATGTATTTCGTTCCATAAACTATTATTTTGAATGTATATTCTGAAAGGGTATCGTCCTCTAAAGGCCAGTGGCCTTCATCGACAGTTTGTATCAAATCAATCAACGAGTAATGGAATTAAGTTCACAATTTTAGAAATTGAGATTCTTTTCTAATGTTTTCATTATACAGTGTGTTCATTTTAAAACTTACCACTCCTGTAAGTTAAAAACCGCAATAACTTTCAACATTCGCGGGGACACGTCGATTTTTATTTTAGGGGGGAACGTTTTTGACAGTCAAGTGGTCTTGATATGTTCATCCCTCTAACCCCTAGAAACCCCAATTTTAAAATCTCAAATGCAACTACCCCACTTGTTATACATAATTTGAAAGCCCCTTTCAATACCAATACAACAGTGTATTCCATTTGAAAATTGGGTGAGATTTCATAAAGTTATGGGTCATATAATGTGATATTCAACCAATCACGTACAGGTCTAGCGTAGTGCGCGGGTGCACCATCTTGTTGAAAGTGTAGTAGGTCTAGTTGCAGTAAAGAATTTCCGTAATGATCCACTTGATTTTCTAAAGATTCAGTGATTAGTCCATCAACTGTGTCCCGAAGCATATCTAAGTACACCTCCCCGGTCAGAGAATCATTTATAAATAAGGGACCTATTATGGCGTTTCCTAAAATTCCTGCCCAAACATTTATGTTCTGGGGGTTTTGCGTATTACCTTCCCGGAATAGATGGGGATTTTCATTATTAACCATTAAAGAAAATAAATAAATAAGTTTTTGTCAAATGATTGCTTTTTGACCCATAACTTTATCAAATCTCACCCAATTTTCAAATGGAATACACTGTTATTGGTATTGAAAGGGGCTTTCAAATGATGTAAAACAAGTGGGGTAGTTGCATTTGAGATTTTAAAATTGGGGTTTCTAGGGGTTAGAGGGATGAACATATCAAGACCACTTGACTGTCAAAAACGTTCCCCCCTAAAATAAAAATCGACGTGTCCCCGCGAATGTTGAAAGTTATTGCGGTTTTTAAGTTACAGGGGTGGTAAGTTTTAAAATGAACACACTTTATATAATATAAATACCCCCCCCCCCCCCCCACTTGTATAATATGTAATTGTATGATACTGAAATGACGCCGCTGTGTTGAACAATTTCATCTAGAAGAAGGTAAAAACCCTTCGAATGGATATTGCATTTCCTTTTACACTTCGACGTGTATAGTTTTTATCGTTTTCCAAGACGAAAACTATGGATAAATTTCTTCCCTCTATGCTGAGACGAAATATTCATCTTCTTTTCGTGCTTTTACCTAAAAACATTTATAGCTCAGCCCTGATTTTTTTCAGAAAAGTACTTTGCGATTTGATTTTGTTCCATTTGAGTTTTCTTCTCATAGTTTGACTGTAGCGCACTTAAAGCTCTCCCATAACTTTATGAATACGTAATGTGTCTACTCGCTTGCACACCTGCCCTCCCGCTCAAGAATGCAATATGGAAAAGAAACCACATTGTATGCGATCCATTTTTGACGAAAAAGTCATCTAAGAATCGTTCATTGCACAAATCATCTTACAATTGGCGCCTTAGATAATCACATAGTGACATCATCCTTATGTAGTTCCAGGTGCCAACTAGTGAACCTTAAATTATCCACTCTTTTACGTTCTCGATAAATTTTCCCCTACTTGGACACTAAGTTAGGTGACTACTATTTCCATAATTATGACAGTATTACCCAAAACTGTATTACGATGAATCTCTTGGTGCAAAAATCTAAGGGTTGAAAATGTTTCGACCTGGACTAGAATTACCTTTTCTGAACTTTACGATTTTTTCAGATGGGAAAAAATGTGTGTTATATTTATATAATTTATGAATGCCTTTCAATTAGGGAAAATTCACTAATGTTTTGCTTGTGAAACCTTTTACTATTTTACACGAGGTACACAACATTTGGATAACATATTACTTGCGTAAATAAAAATAAAACGCCCACTGCTTGCACAAGGAAATATTGTTGATTAGATTTTCATTTTATTTCAATTATAAAATTATATAAAAGCATATTACCTTATATAAGCTTTATTCATTTATAATGGCATGGCTTAACTAAATGATCGATTTTCTGATTTGTGATGCAAAACAATTACTTAAAAGTCATTTACTTTCTGTATTATAATGTAAACTAGTTCTGTTCATTCATAGATTATTTTATTTATATAACACACAATTTCCGTACCATTATCTCATTAAAGTGAATTGAATTTTCATTATACTTATTCATATTTCCCTTTTTACTATGATGAGCATTCTTTTTTATTTATAAACTTATGCTATTATTGCTCTTCCCATAGAAGTTTAGCACTCACTTTATCACTCTTTTCTTTGTAATGATAGACGAATTGTGTTCCTTACAATTAGAATGAACCTACTTCTCAAGTGGGAATGCATCTATTAAACAGGAGAGTACTGTGCTGCGTTGAGTGAATTCTTTATTCAATGGTTGTAGTGAGATTTCTTGTACGTGTATAAAGCTCAATTCCAGAAAAGGCAATGAGTAAAAAGTGGTTTTAGCACAGCATGAAAATGTTTGACCATCAGTGTACTCGCAGAATAACCCAGTTAGTCTATCTCTGTTAATCGATCATTCAAGACAGAAATAAAAATAGTACACATAGCAGATTTTACGACTGTAGGATATCGTGGCACCGCCCATTTAGTATCGAATCATTAGTTTTATGTCTCTTTATAGCAGCCTACAAGTAGACTATCAATCAATCAATTTATTGTACTCATTACACGTACAAGATTCTCATTCCCATAACTTAACATATCACAATAAAATAATAATACTCACTAAATTACAGTCTATTCACTTCCCATCCCCTACAGATTACCACCCGCTCCTTTTCCTACTTTCTATCACCTCCTCCATCCACCATATCCCTTCTCCTCCCTCGCTTAACACCCATTTCCACCCTCCCTCCTGTTCTCTTAGTTCACAATATTCCTCCACCATATGCACCATCGTCTCCCTTCTCTCTCCACACAGTCTGCATACCTTCTCCTTCTCCTCCCACCAGTAGGTACTTATTGTCCCTTTGTTCTTTCCCCACTGTAAACCGTGCCACTATCCTCGTCCTCCTTATGTTGATCTCACCGATTAAATACCTCGGCAAACAGTTTGTCACCAACTCCCTGTACTTTCCACTGTACCTCCCTGCATTAATTTTCGCCCTCCTCTCCTGCCTTTGCACATCTTCTACTCTACTTACTATTTCCCCAACCATCCTCTACTCCTCCTCTCTCGCATATCCGCCCCTCTCGTAGAAGCACCTTCTTTCCTCCTGCCCATATGCTATCTTTTTCTTCACTTTAATCCAAATACATCTCAAGATCCCCCCTTCTTCCCGCCTCTCCATCCTTTCCTCAAAGGCCATCGCTCCATTTCCCGCCACTATTCCAATTTTATCTAACTCCACCTCTTCCTCCACCACACATCCCGGAGTTTCCATTTCAATACCCACTTTCAGTATTTCACTTGAATCCTTTCTATCTGTTCCCTTTTTATCCATCCCCACACTTCTGTCCCGTATACCAATATACTTTTCACC
The DNA here is from genome assembly GCA_036250285.1 of Pyrocoelia pectoralis. NCBI lineage: Eukaryota > Metazoa > Arthropoda > Insecta > Coleoptera > Lampyridae > Pyrocoelia > Pyrocoelia pectoralis. The sequence goes on from CM070079.1 coordinate 9,833,722, forward strand.
AGTCTGTCGAAGAGCCACTTCCTTTTCCACATATCTCCTCCCATCCACCTTTCTCCCAGGCCCCATACCTGTCCCACAATGCCATTTCCTTTCCTTGCCAGCTCCCTTATATATGCATTGTCCTTGTTATCATAACTTATCCTGTATCCCAAATACGTCACCTCGTCTACACTTTCTATTTCTTCCTCCCCCCACTTCCATATCACCCTCTTTCTCTTCCCTCTCTTCTTTTGGAATTCCACCATTTTTGTCTTTTTTGTGTTTAGTTCTAACCCGATTCTCTCAATATATGTCTTCACCACCCTTATCATGCTCCTCATTTCATTCTCCCCTCTCGCCACCAACACCACATCGTCGGTGCAGGCCAAAACCCATACCTTTTTTCTTCCTACCACTATATCGCCACTTTGGTTCCTCCTCAACTCTTCCTCCATGCCTCCTATATACATTCCAAAGAGACTGGGGCTTAGCGGACAGCCTTGCCTTAACCCTTTCATTGTCCAGAACGGTTCACTAGTTTCACCACCCACCCTCACTCTACACTTTGCCCCTTTGCAAAAAATAATTTTTTTTTTCTATTTCAGTCATTTTAATTAGAGCGTCAATTAGTAAACAAACTGACACTTAAAAACGGTATAAAAATCAATAACCATGTCATACCTGAACATTTCACAAATTGTTACAGACTCCAAGTATTTATCGGTTTTTCGCTATTTTTAGGAATATCAGAGCTCTGCCCTCTTGCACGACACTAGTTTAGGAGTTTATTAATGACCTTAGTATTTATGTACATAGAGTTGAGCCTCAGCACAACCCAAGGGCGCTTGTGCTTCTACTGATAGCCATCCTCATAGTTGCAGAATTCCTGCACCAGCTGATTGCGATGGAATCGTAGGCTACTGAATGTTCTGATTACCGCTTATCGCTTCTGGGTGTTCCGAATGAAACACGAGGCGCGTACAACCATGCCGAGGATCTTGATCTTGATGAGCTTCACTTTCCCAACGTTGCGTAGGTTTCCCCTGTTACAGATATGGTACAACGCCCAGGATGTCCCTCGGCGGCCCAAAACGACTCCAAGGCACTTTCGCGCTTTCTCATTTGCGAAGAGGCGCTACTCGTGGTTTATGGAAGAGGACGGCAGAGATCTTGTTCGCGTTGACTGCAGTCCTCTCCTTTAGATCCTATTAATTTCATTCTTGGACTGAGTAGTTGTGGTGCTGATTACCTTCAGCTTTTAGAGAGAAATCCAACTTTTCCAAATCGATCCGTTCAATAAAGAAAATGTTACCTTCCAGACAATCTTAGTATGAATATTTTTCTGAATGGTGATACTTTTACAAGTACACTATAGGTTTAAATAGTACATGACGGTCAAACTAAAAAGATTAAATTATAGATCGCTTCCTAATTTTTCTGTTACTCCCGAGACTGATAAAGTTTTGATGGAGATTAAATTAGGGATGAAATTTAAATAGAAAATCTACTTGCGGAATACAATAAATTCCAAAAATTGAATTTGTATATGTTTTCCGAAATAAAAAAAGTAAGTTAGATTGGGTGTTGAATTTTCGATATGAGAAAAATATTAAATTAAAGTAAATTCGCTCATGTGATTTGTTTGTTTCCTGTTGTTTACATTTTATTTAGATTTAAAATTACTTTGTTATCATCTAAAAAATACCTTGCGTTCGCAATGTAAAAGGAACGGAGATAAAAAGGAATATATGAAAATTGGTTCAATCCTTGGGCGTGCAATATTTCAATCTTCTTGAGTCCCGTACAGACGACGTTTCCTGTTTGGTTGGCAGTTCGGGAGCGTTGGGAATAGACTCGTATCTCAGAATGTATGAAGGATAGAGGTCCCTGAAGACAAGAATGCGAAAAGTGGGATAAAGGAACAAAAAATAACGAATATACGACGTCGAATAGTGAGGGATCAAATCCTGCTAGAGAGATGTATTTCGGATCAAAGAAAATCTACATACATCCAAGCGAAGACTCTATCAGAAGCGAGCGATGGCGATGTAACGAAATTGTAGTTGTATAGAGCCTGCAAATTTTAAGACCGAAGCAACGAATATTCTATTACAGGTAACACGTGAATATTTTATAGTTGCCTCTTTCTATACAACAAATAACATTTGCAACGCTGACGTCGAAAAGAGTGAACGCTCTCGAAAACGACCCTTACTGAAATCACAACGTCGGAAATTACACCAAAGTGGTTATCATTTAAACTCGTTCTGCATTAAACTAATATGTGCTAAGGGTAGGTCAGGAACGATTCCCGAGGCGCTCTCAGTCTCACCGCCAGTTAAGTAATGATCTTCGCATCGCTAAGGAGGGCACGAGGAAAATCTGACTTTTGTATGTAAAACACACCGTCGAATGAATTGCATTCCTTTTTTTATTCAAATGTAGCATTAAACTGCGTTTTTTCAATGATTAGTGAAATTTAATTAATAATTTCACCCTAACGTCAAAAGAATGAAGCGATTTTGTACTCGTATAAGAAATATTCCATCTACATTTACATTTTTGAACTATTATAAATTTGTTTCCATCCATCCTTTTTGTCGTCAGAGGCTTTGCTCCCCTATTTCCACCCAGTTCCACCCAACTCTATGGACTTCAATTTTGTGTTCGCGTGGATATGCATCGTGCAGGGGGAATTTCATTTTGTATCCTACATGTCTGGCGTCCCGCTCTCTACCCAGTCCCATAAGAGGAATGAAATGGAAGTTCGATATCATCTCTAGCCTGTTATTTCATCCTTTACGACATTTCTCGCTACCTTAACATATACCATACTTCATATTTTTGGTGTCATGTATTTCTATAAACTAAGGTAACGTCTACCCCTGACACGTTTCTTGGATAAAAACACGATCCGCAGGGAGTGTAATTTGTCATATCATTTATGAGGCACTTTCACAAAAATGACGATGACGACGTATTGCAGTTTATTTTTCTTTAAAACACAAATTCTCTTTGCTCGAGCTTTCAATTCGTATTGAAGGTACATCTAAGAAACTCTGCATGTGATCGATACAGGTCGATTTAGTTTAAAACTGAGGTTATCCTACCTGAATTAATTTGAGCCCAATTTCATGAATAGACGAAGAAAGGTTTTGACCTTAACTATATAGGGCCGTTTATGTGAGGGTATTCAAACCCCTGTTTCTAATGTTGCATCGTTTGCCTTTTATTCGCAATTTATACAGTAGCACAAAAGAACTGCCAACGTAACGAATTACATTAGCAGATTAGTAGTCGGCTTCACCTGACGTCAATATGTCACTCACATCCCTTTAAATACGTTTATGCAAGCCAACATTAATGCAAAAGAATTGGAGATAAGAGTTTAAAGGACATTTGATCTAAAGTCTTTTATTATGTCTACCAAATAATTGATTGTCACCACTTTTTCCACGTCGGATGTTGAGATTAATACTATATGAACCTAATTAAGTTCTCGTCATGTTAACTTTTGGTATTTTAGTACATGTCAAATCACACCTCTTTAGGTTTCCATCAGTTTTTATCTTTTCTCGTCATAATCTGAACGTAATTTCGAAAAATGCTGTTTTGTATACGACGATAGGCTCTTAATGGTTCATTTTCAACACATCATCTGTGTATGAAATGATTTTTATTCATAGGATAACTCCGGAAAAGATTGTAAATTAGTAGAGCCTTTAGTTGCACTTGTTTTGATCAAATTTGGCATCATCAGATGCGTTACACTTCATGCTTTATAGAAAACTTATTGGTCTTCTTTCCTCGACAATCGTTTTGAATTTTATGGTATTAAAATTTATTTATTATCGTTCCATTTTCCAAAGATTGCCATTGACGTGATAAGATTTTTTGAAGTTATTCTACGGACCTTTTTAGGTTCTGTTTTCTCGTGTTCTGAATCCCATTTCTTTTAGCATAAAGAAATAAATTAAAATAAATAAAATATCTTCAGTAACTATTTTTTCTTTTTCACAATGAGAATAATTATAATAACAATAACAATCCCAAATACTCTATTAAAGGTCTTTACACTTTCACTATTCTCATCTTCCACCACTTTTTGGTTGCCCAAAAGTGTAAAAGACACTTCACTTCCAAGGCATTTTGCCCAAACGTGTTTTTTAAAACTAACCCCACTAAGTCTTCAGCGGCCGTCCAATAGCTGCTAACTCAAGCAGAATAAAACACTTTTTCATAAGAAAGTCAATTTTTTTATTAGCCCTTCAAAGCTGCACTGTTTGATTTGCCACACCCTGCATTAAAACGAACACATTTTGAATATTTTTGCCTGTTTTTGGTCTTCTTAAATTTGTTCTTTAATTCAAAGGTCACAGGGTAAGATTCATGGATTCCACTAGTAGTATTGTCACCAGGTCATCGAGTGTAGAAGATTGGGTACATCTGTTTTATTAATTTTTCGCGTTCATGTGTCGCGTGGGAAGAAGGGTATCTTTCATCGTAAGTAACGTAATCAGTTTCTTCAAACATATGACTTTTTGGTTCGTCGAGCTCATGCTGTAAGCAACCTTGCGTTTTCTTTAATATATTATTACTGAGGCAAAGTGGGTGAAATATAAAGGTTAATTAATTAAATATTAATCAAAATCACGTTCTTAACCGATACATTAATATTTTCTTATATCGTTACCATCTTTTTTTCTTGAAAAAGTGAACCGTTTCAAAAAAGCGACTGGAAACATATCAAATCGAACGAAAAGTTGTAAAGAAATTAAGGAATTTTTAAATTATTCATACACCGCCTTCTGATGATGTATATTCACATTTTACAACAAATTTTACATATTTACGTAGTTGTTAGAGAAATAAAAGACATAAACGCCAAAATATGTAAAAAAAGGTTAATTGAAAATGATTTTTCGTACATTATCGTAAAATGACTTCCATAATGGAAAAGGAAGCCATTAATGTGGCACTCTTGTCATTTTTGTTGTTTTTTGGAAAAAGTCACAAATTGCTGTTTATTGATTCCATACGAAATACTTGCATGCACTTGACACTGTGAATATTTAATCAGTTTAGAAAGAAACGCGCACTTGGACATATTTTACAATTCCTCTGACATCGGTAACGATTTCCTTGAACTTTCCTCATAATTCTATTCTTGTTCTATCCTTGTTTTTACGATTCAAATCGGAAAGTACCTAAGATATGTTTTATAGTTTTCTTCGAAAAGTGAATTATTTACTTGTTTCTAAAAATATTACTATCCGCTACGTACTGTGCTATGATGAAAATGGAAAGAAGTTTTTCTTTTTTTATAAGTAAACTTAGGTACCTACTCTTTGCTTTGGTTTTCAGTAAAAAATGGAAAAGTCACCAAAATCTTGCACTTGGAGGATGTATTTTTCTACATGCGCTCGCTCCCCTCCTACTAGCTCAAAGGATTGTACATAAAAACGATTAAATTGATGCCTTTTGTTACCAGTCTTAACTAAATTGGCTTCTGAATTGTCTACCACCTATTTCCTTTACAAATCCGAAGTCTGCAACTACTGACCATGAACTGAATATACACTGTGCCCAAGATAAGCAGGGCCATTATGGGGATTTCGGAAACGGTAAGAGATAGAGTTTCGGTTAAATGGGATAAAAGTTGGGCATTTTGGAGTTTAGTAAAATGACATTATTAAACTGACGAAATTAGGAACCGTTCCGACGTTATGTCTGTTACTTTACAAGTTACTTTGTGGTTGATGTTAAATAAAAAGTAAAAGAACCTTCTACAGGTACTTTTTAACGTTCTTTAACATGACATACAGCAAATTGGAATCCGACGTTTCGTTTTCGAGTAACCATCATCAACTTTGTTTTTTTAAATACGGTCCTGATTTGTTTATACCTACATAATATTAGAAGAGTTTTTTATAAGCATGTATCACACTTAATGGTTTAATTGCGATTTTATACTAGAAACTACTTTGGAAGACGCTCTTGATAATTTACCCTAAGCCGAAGTACGTGATTGTTGGTTTCAGCAGGATGGTGCACTTGCACACAATTCACGGGTTGACTTGTTAACCTTTCAAATAGGTTTTCCGAAACAGTTTTAAGCACCCATCCTGAAACACCCTGGCCAGCCCATCCTTCCAATATAACGCCGCTGTATTTTTTTCTTTAGAGGTACATGAAACTTAACGCATTCCAAACTTACAATGTTAAAAAATGCATTCGATTCTACAGTTCGAAAATGCTATTTACGATTGGAGAACGAAGGAAGGCTTTTCGAGCATTTATTATAATTTTTTTGTTTGCATACAAAATGTATTTACACTCGTCCATAGACTAATATAAAGTTTGCAATAAATGCATACATAAGACAGACACATATGTCTTTACAACAATATTGTAAAATTAACAGTCAATGTAACAACATAAGGATTCATCAAAAGAATACAGTGTTTTTCCGAGTAAATAATTCTTTATTTTAGTTTTGAATTGTTTACGTGATCCTTTCTTGATAAACGATTGAAAAAAAGTTGTGCACAATTATTTGGACTCTTTTGTGATTTGGAGAGTTTATAAAAACCAATTCTGATGTCTCGCTTGGGTCTGGTGTTGTAGCTATGGTAATCGTCATTGTATTTAAAGCGTATAATATGCATGTTGATGTTAGATTGCTTTTTAAGTTTAAAGTCTGAGGCATGTCATTGACATATAATAAAAATAGTCCGAGTACAGAACCCTGTTCGAATAAGTTATTGAAAAAAATGCACTTGTGTGAATGCATTTATTATGATACGCAACTGACTTGTATTTTTACAGTACTCGGTTTTCGGAGTCATGAATCGGGTTGCGCCGGTGCTCGCCTTCTTATGTGACTATGACTGTATGTGTTGTTGATTGATTGTAATTGTATAAAGTTTGTATTCAAAATTGTAAAAATTCCATGTCATTTCATTAATTTGATGAGGAAAGCACTGTTAAAATTCAGTTTGAATGTTATTGAGAGGGATACGCAGGTTTGTACCTACTTAGATTTTTTTCCGATAATCGTAAAATAAGTTTAAAAATCGCAATTAAACCATAAAGTGTGATACATGCTTTTAAAAAACTCTTCTAATATTATGTATAAACAAATCAGGACCGTATGTATTTATAAAATCAAAGTTGATGATGGTTACTCGAAAACGAAACGTCGGATTCCAATTTGCTGCATGCCATGTTAAAGAACATTGAAAAGTACCTGCAGAAGCTGCTTTTACTTTTTATTCAACATCAACCACAAAGTAACAATAACAAATATAATAAATAACAAATAAAGGAAATCCTGAAAATTCGCGTTTTTTCGCACAACTTCGAAACCGCTCAGAATTTCGTCAGTTTAAACCTTTCCTTTTTACTAAATTCCAAATTGCCCAACGTTTCTCGCATTTAACCGAAACTCTATCTCTTACCATAGTGGCCCTCCTTATCTTGGACAGTGTATAATGTGGATATTGTTAAATACGTTCTTGAAACACAGGCAGTGCCAGTGAAAAGTTTTGGTTTTGAACGAAACAGAGTAGAGCTCATGATTTTTGTGATTGGATGTTAAATTATATGTATTTTAAACGTAAATACAACTAGTCTATGAATTGGTAAATTGTGTAAAGTATTGCAAAATAATGATGCTTACAGGACAAATTACATTATAAATTTAACAAGCTTTGAGTTCCATGTTTTACAAATTAATATAAAAATAAGAAATATTGTTTAATGCATCCTAGGAATTGTCATTCTCACCCCAAGAATTATTATTTTTACCCCAAGAATTATTTTTTCTATCTTAGCTTTTTAATTATTTTAGTCCCAAGATATTTGTTCCCAAGAATTATTATATTAGCACCCAAAATTATTAATTTAGCCCACATAATTATTCTTTTAGCCCTAAGTTTATTCATTTTACCCCATGATTTTATTCATTTTACTCCAAGGATTTCTTTGTTTCACCCCAAGATTTTATTTATTTTACCCCAAGATTTTATTTATTTACTTATTTTATAGAAGTATTTGAAATTTAAAAAAAAATGCCACCCTAAACGTATATTGCCACTCAGACGCTTAGTTTAGAGATAGGTTTAGTATTTTTTTTTCAATTGATACACAAACGGTAATATGATATTACACAGCATTTGAAACTAAAAAAAATGCCACCCTCAACGTATATTGCCACTTAGGCGCTTAGGGGTAAAATGAATAAAATCATGGGGTAAAATGAATAAAATCTTGGGGCCAAAAGAATGATTCTGTGTGTTAAAATAATAATGTTGGGGGCTAATACAATAATTCTTGGGATCAGAAATCTTGGGACCAAAATACTTAAAAAGCTGGGGTCGAAAAAATGATTCTTGGGGTAAAAATAATAATTTTTGGGCTTAGAGTAACAATTCTTGGGGCCACGAAAATTACCACCCTAAAAATAATTAATTTTGCCTACAGTTGGGTTGTAGAGCTCAATTAATAATAATTATAGCAAGTTTTACTAAAATACAAAGTAGTAAATCAAAAAATACTGATTGGGGTAGTTACCACAGAACGTGATTGCACACGTATGGCTGTAAGGGTGATTTCAACATATACACATTGTAATTTTTTAATTCCTTGTATATTTCACGAATTGATTTAATTTTGTTTTTAGCTGAAACTAGCTGCATTTGCATTTAAAAGATCATTTTACATGCAATTTAGTAAATGTAATTTGGACGAACATTAGAGTATTTATTACTCTTAACTCTTACATTTGGTAAATAATGAAACACAACTACTAAACTTAGAGTGACAAAGGTCGAATAGAAAGAAAACCGAAAGGTGATTGAGTTCGGTACTGGAAACCTAAAATTAAATATGTGGTTCGACAAAATCGTTTGAATCAACTTTTGATTAAAGAAAGAGTATTACACCTTAAATAGAAAATTGACGCAAAGGATTATTTATTTGCAGATCGATTTTCGCATTCTCCCTTTTTTATCAATCCACCCTACTCGCCTCATTTTGCATCACCCTAAACCGTGATTGACAGCTAGGCCCGGAAATTTAAACACGATGCAATTCCCAATCCCAAAACCCAACTTTATACACGTAAAAAATTCTACTCCACCATCGAAACTGAAATGACGCTTTCATCTAATTTGCCAAGTAAATTGCAGCAACAAGTGTCCTTTAATAGCCATCTTATTGCCGCTACGTCATAAAAACTCTTTTGTGAGATGAGATAACATCGTAGTAATGTAAATTTGTTATTCAAAACCCTCGCGTCGGTAGTTACTTTAGTTTGTTTTTTTTTATGCGTTTACGTAGTTAACAATTAGGTTTGGTTTGAAGATAAATTGCAACTCGTATATGAGGGCGTGAGAAAGAATAACTTGAACGAATTTGAAGGTTCATTTCTCATAAATTTCGCCCTCGCGTGATGAATACGAAAAAAACTATCGTCTCAAACTTTTTTCTCGCAAGATGTGTAATGTGTTACATAGTAAACAACATAAAATGCGAGATATTCGGTAAATGTTGGGGTTGAATTTTCAAATATCGTTGCACGTGCTCTTTCCCATATCTCATATCAATTCTTATCCGTGAAATAAAACGTATGTCACCCCAGGGCAACACTATTTGTGATATACACCTATTCGAGCTGATATGTAGAACCCGAGGCTCCGTATTTTTCCCGTTTTATGCTTGATTTGTGTGTTATCTGTAAGAGTAAAATAAAAATATTGTTTTCCGTACTGGTGAAAGTTCGCGTGTCGGAAAATGAATCAAAAAATCTATCACGTTTTTTTTTATTACCGTGATGAAAGAGACATTAAGAGGCGTCAGTTAACATCGGGAGTAGTAAAAGAGACCTTAAACTTATTTCTAATGAAGTTGTCTGAAACAAGGGATGAAAGTATACGAAAAGAATGTGTTTATGCATACTACTGCATTGTAATGACACCTGCTACCCATAAAGGAACATCATACAAGCTTTACTGATATGAAGTTCGTTTATATTGCGCAGACTTTTTCGCAACAATAATCTAGAAGGGATTACATTTTCATCATCTACATAATGTACGCATACACAATACCCGCTCGCATACGAGTGAGACCTGTTTTATTTTGATATTTGGGCCATGCAGTAAAAAGTAAGATCAGCAAGGATATTGAGGCTGAGAGGGATTTCGGTGGAGTTTTCCCGAGTTTTCAGTCACACCATCCGCCCACGTTGCCTAGCAACGAACTTAAGATCGTGGTTATCTAACGCGTTACATTTACCACAAGATATATATTCGTTCACGACTTGTCACATATACCTAGAGAAACGCACGCTCATATTGCAGATAAGATTTGGGTTCTGCTTGGATCACACAAGCAAAAGCCCGACATCGAATTTCGGTCTCGTTTTTTTCCTGTCCAAACTAATTCCCAATGAGCTTATTTTACCTTTTCAGTTTCGTATGTGATTCCGTTTTTAATGGATACTAATAAATTCGATGGAAAGCAGGTGGTTTTTCTTGCAAATTTGGAAGGAACGTCAAATTAAATATGCCGAAAATAGAAACCTATCGATTGAGTGTGCTCAATCGCGTATTTCGAAATAATTACATTTTTCTTCCAACTCATCTAAGTGTTGCGGCGACAACGTAACTTATTTTTCGGTTTCATATGTGTGATACGAAACAGAAACTAGATATTCTATTACTTGAAATGTATTTTTTATTTCGAATACAAATTGGTCTGAGACATGGCTGCCATCACCCACTCTTACTTGCAACTTTGGCATCAGTCAAGAGTTCCGCTGTCGATTCTAAAATGTCGGCCGTAAAATTTCTCATAGTGGCTGAATTTGCCTCGTAAAGAAAACTGTATTGGTTGTTTGAGCAACACACATGCTACTGACATTTTTTCGTTTTATACTCACTGTATCTACGTATTCCATTTTTATTATAACCAATCCCTGAAGCTGCTGTTATCCAGGTTTCTATCTCCTTCTGACGAGCAACTTCGTATGCTCTTACTTCTAGTTTAAGGGGATTCGCATACAAAGACCGTTATTCGAAATCACATGCATCCAAGTGTTCCCTGTAAAACATTTTATGTCCTTTTTACTTCTTCCATATATTGTCAAATGCGAAACTCGATTGTAAAATCGCATTCAACCAATTAGGTTCCTCTATATGTATATACAATTTTTCTAAATACAACCGGCGACAATCAAATTCGAACAAATCCTTTCGTTTAGAATTATTTCCACTTTACAACCAAAGAAGCTTGAGGGTGACATGAGGGCAATACAACAATACATCATTTTCAGACATCTTATTATGTGAATTGGACATGGGACGTCTCGTTATGTTAGTTTGAAATCGATGATTGGCTAAAATTCAGAAACGACATCACTCCCTCAGCATAGACGTTTATACACCCTACATCGGAAAAAAAATCCCCTCGATTGTCAATTGCTTAATACAGTCCATCAACGACCACCCTCGCACATTCACTTGACGTCCATCTAATATGGTAAACAAATATTTCCTAATAAAACATCAAAAAATATTTACCTTTATCATATTATTTAGTAAAAGACTGACAAGCAATTTATTTTTAGCTATTATACATAATTGCTTTTAGATATTTAGTTTGTACAATTAATAGTTTAATAGATTCATATAAAATTGATGACACGCGGAAGTTTTTCTACGTGACTTACGTATGAACAATACCAGTCTTCGTCAATTTATGTAATATTATTATTCGGAAGTCGACTTTCATTGTGTGACCAAATTCAATGGCTATTTCAATAGTCTCGCCATTATTATTTTCTTAAAGGAAATGGAAAATTTAAAAACTTCGAAACCGAAGCGCCTCTCATTCTACTCTTGAATGCTCTACTATCAGTGTTTTTTGTACAGCAAGAAGCAAAAATCCGAAAACGCTTTTCCTCACATTTGCCACCGAGGTCTATACCATAAGGTCCACAGATAATCCGAAATTCTTTGGGAAGACGTTATCATCAGGGACGAGGTCAGATTTCGCCTTTCTCAATATCTCAATTATCATCCGGGACTTTGAACATTCCAGTATGACCGTTCATTGGTATTAAGTCATCAACCATATTTACAAAGAGAAATCTCATATAGAGCGATAGTAAATAGAAGGCGTTTTTGACAGAGCGGAGGTTTCCACGGCCAGAGTCAGTAAGATAAAGGCGAATTCCGGACTTCCAATGTTGAAAAAGTCAACGTTTCGCTCATGAAAGTTTTTGATGCTCTGACAGTATTTTTCTTTTTGTTGTTCGTTCACGCTGGGTGGATCTCGCCACTCGGTAGGAACGAGAAATAATGGAGGCATTAACTAAAAAATGGTGGAATTTAAAAATAAGAGAGGGAGGGAAAAGAGGGCGATATGGAAGTGGAGGGAGGAAATAGAAAGTGTAGACGAGGTGACGTATTTGGGATACAGGATGTCCCTTCGACAGACTGGTAAAAAGTGTATTGGTATACGAGGCAGAAGTGTGGGGATGGATAGAAAGAGAACAAATAGAAAGGATTCAAGTGAAAAACTGGAGGTGGGTATTGGGGCTTGAAAGGGAAACCCCGGGATATGTGGTGGAAGAAGAGGTAAAATTAGAAAAAATTGGAATAGTGGTGGGAAAGAGAGCGATGGCCTTCGAGGAAAGGATGGGGAGGCGGGAAGAAGGGGAGGATCTTGAGATGTAGTTGGATTGAAGTGAAGAAGAAGAAGATAGCATATGGGTAGGAGGGAAGAAGGTGCTCCTACGAGAGGTGGATATGCGAGAGAGAAGGTGGAGAGGAAGAGAGAGGAGGGGTGGAGATGATTGGGGATATAGTAAGAAGAGTAAAAGATTGCAAAGGCAGGAGAGAAGGGCGAAAATTAATGCAGGGAGGTACAATGGAAAGTACAAGGAGTTGGTGACAAACGGTTTGCCGAGGTATTTAACCGGTGAGGTCAACATAAGGAGGAAGAGGATAGTGGCACGGTTTAAAGTGGGGAATGAAGAAAGGGACCATAGGTACTGGTGGGAGGAGGAGGAGGAGAGGGTATGCAGACTGTGTGGAGAGGGAAGGGAGACGATGGTGCATATGATGGTGGAGTGTTGTGAACAAAGAGAACAGGAGGCAGGGTGGAAATGGGTGTTAAGCGAGGGAGGAGAAGTGGATGGAGGAGGTGGTAGAAAGTAGGAAAGGGAAAGGGTGGTAATCTGAAGGGGATGGGAAGTGGATCGACTGTAATTTAGTGGGTACTATTATTTTATTGTGATATGTTAAGTTATGGGAATAAGGATCTTGTACAAGTACAATAAATTGATTGATGATGACTGATGAGGAACTAAAACATGTTTTGGCAAGATTTTTGCCTTGTAAAGACAGTAATTCCAGATCTTATAATTCGTTGAAGATCGGCTGAAAGATATTCTAGTTGAATACGGCCCCAAGCTATGTGAAGGATAGGGAAAAGTTAATCAAAACCACTACTCCGAACTCCTCAAGAAGACTCCACCAGTCTGGTATATTCCAAAAAGATCTAATGTGATGCACTTTCGTGCCTAGTCATAAAAGAAGTTTTACCTTACCAAATGAGTTACAATTTGGAAACAAGGGATTCCCTCAGAAAATCTGTAAGACTTAACCAAAACTAATGCCAATAAGGAAAATAAATAAAGTGATGTTGAAAACTGAAGGATACGGAACAATAAAAGGGCCAGTGGGCAGTATGAAAGTGGATGCAAATCGAAACAAACCCTTATCTTCCAATAATGATCAAATTATTTTACCATAACTCCATATAAGATTCCTGAGTTCTGTGAGTGTGTTTTCTTAGACTTTCATATGAAGAAATTGACTTTACCTCAACTAAAAGGAAGGTTTTAAGAAGAAAATTGTTTTTTTAAAAGAATCATGATTACCAAACGCAGATTGGTCAGATTGTGATAAACCTGAGTGTTTGAAGAGACGTGGGCAGATGGAACGGTAAGATAAAATTAAAATATGATTTGTGCCGGCAGTTCGAGAAATGTTAATAGATTTCATCTCGCCCATTAACCTTGTTTGGATAAATTTAATGAGATATTATTTTGTGCATCATAGGAATTGTCATTCTCACTCGAAGAATTATTATTTTTACTCCAAGAATTATTTTTTCTTCCTTAGCTTTTTAATTATTTTTGGTCCCAAGATTTTTGTTCCCAAGAATTATTAGAATTAGCCCCCAAAATTATTAATTTAGCCCACATACTTATTCTTTTGGCCCTAAGATTTTATTCATTTTACCATGATTTTACCCCAAGGTTTTATTCATTTCACCCCAAGTTTTTTTTTACCACAAGATTTTATTTACATATTTACTTATTTTATAGAAATTTGAAACTAAAAAATGTCACCCTAAGCGTATATTACCACGCAGGCGCTTAGGTTAGAGGTAGGTTTAGTATATTTTTTTTTCAATTGACACAAAAACGGGAATATGATACTAAACAGTATTTGAAACTAAAAAAAAATGCCAACCTAAACGTATATTGCCACTCAGGCGCTTAGGTTAGAGGTAAGTTTAGTATATTTTTTTTCAATTGAATAAAATCAGGGGGTAAAATGAATAAAATCTTGGGGCCAAGAGAATGATTCTGTGGGTTAAAATAATAATTTTTGGGGGCTAATATAATAATTCTTGGGATCAGAAATCTTGGAACCAAAATAATTAAAAAGCTGGGGTCAAAAAAATAATTCTTGGGATAAAAATAATAATTCTTGGGCTTAGAGTGACAATTATTGGGGCCGCGAAAATTACCACCCAAATTTAATATATCTCACTTCGTCCAGTGATTGTTTAGTGACTATTTAATGTATTTAGGGGTAAACAGCTGAACGAACATTCCACTTTGACACAAGTTGTGACCAATATTGTCAATGTTTCTCCAAAAGTGGTCGAGAGGAGGTACAAAAAATGATAGATGTCGTTTTTAATCTTACACATTCGTGACGTATACGTAAATTACTTTAAGGCGTCACAATAAAATTGTAAGACGAATAAATTTAAAAATTCTCGACTGCAATATAAATTTTGATACGATGACGTCATAAAATGAATAATATTTTGAAAGGTTCGAGAGAGAAGTGTTGTAAAAATATACATAATGAATTTTATTTGTTGTCAAAAGTCAAATCCTTCGCGTTACACGACACATCAGACTAATGACTCTAAGCGACATGGATCGGAAGACTTACGACATGTGATCAGGCGAACGAAGTGTAACTAACAAGACGTGGCGTGAGTCAATTGAGTCACTGTAAATGAACCGTCCTCCTGTCTTCTCGATGTGCTCTTATTCGGTTATTTAGGAGCTTCCTTTCGAAGGGTAATATGCCACCTCCAAGAAAATACTTATTTTTCATTGAACCGTATAATATTTTATTTTCATTATTAGTATTACGATGTAGATTACTTTTTCGTGCGTTGCTAAAAACAAAATAAACCAAAGGATAGAAAGGACGTAAATATGTGCATATCATGTATGGATGCTTATAAATAATGACATGTCTCGACAAAGGTTTATTAGCATCGTCAAAAGATTCTCTTTCTGTGCTGCTTCGATACATCCTTTTATCGAGGCTGTTTGCCTTGCTGACAGTACATGCTAATGGTGGATTTACTCGCTAACAAACATGCTTACATGCCCCCGTGTGTGTTTGTTACACAAATGAACTAAAATCTGTGCTCTTCAACGAACATAAAGGCGCTATACACTCTGATTTGCCTCAACGAAAATCCTTTACTAACGAATCTACCCATTTTCAAGGAAAAAAAAGCGAAATAAACAATTTTTTATTGATTTCTCCTCGAATATTCCATACTTATATACCGTTTGACATAATGGAGATATGGTAGGCAATGATCCGCGGAAGAAGGAGTATACACCTAACTGTCGTCGTTTGTGCTGATAGATGATGGTTAGGAACAGGGTTCTCAATGATTTATTATACCCATCCTCGAATGTCGTATCGGAGATTACAGTGCATGTGAGCCGTATAGATATGTGAGAAAATCACTAGCTGGCATTAAAACGCCTGTCATATGCAGAAACCAGTAAAAGATACGAAGATGACGATACATATCGTAAATGGATTTGAAAATTATGTAATCGACATTACGAATATGTTTTTACGCGAATGATATTTCTTTTCAAACTTCACTTACCCTCGTTTTAACTACACTAGAGTTAAGGCATAATAAATAGATCTCTTCTCTATCAATTTTCGGTTTGCAAAAGAGTGATGATGATGACGCTAATGACACTAATTTAAAATAGGCGCATTTTACATTTTACGCCAGCTTAAAATCCTGTTTTCAAATAAGGTAGCCGTTTGCAATCAATTTGAAGTAAGTTTAAACGAAATCAAATAGGGTCTTGTTTCCTATATAAAATGAACTTCCCCCAATGAGCTTTCGGTTGCAAATCTTGTTCAATCTTAAAATGATGTCAGCTTTATTGTACTAATTTAGCTGTGCTATGTATAAATCGTATAACACTCACAGTTTTCTATACCTTTATGAATACAGAAATATAGTTTTTACGCCAAGCAGCAAAATTATGCTCTCCTCTACAGTACCTCGCTATTCAGGCTAAAATATTTGTGTTATTAGTGCAATTTTGTGTTATCGATACTCAAAGAACAGATTAGCACAATTAACGTAGTTGGTGTCCCGTATAAGGAGATTTATCGTCAAAAGCGGACAGGAACTTCATTAAGATTAAGACGACTTCCGGGGTAGGAACGTGTCAATGTCGAAAAAGTCAACATTTCGCCAACTTTCGTAAGGGACTTCATTAGGACAAAAGCAAAACACAAATATTAAAAAAACCTCTTACCAAATGCACCAACGTGAACAACATACACTGTTCCACTAAACTACACACGCTGGAACACTGACAAGCTTTGAACTTATTTTGTCGGGAGAAAGTGACACATCAGCCAATGGGATCATAGCGGAGAAAGTGAACATCCTTCGTCACGGTTGAAATTGATGGGGTGTTTGAAGATCTAAATGCCCTCGCGGATTTTCCTTTGGTAGAAGAAGGGGGAATGGGATAGAGACTTGGCTTCTTAAAACAGAATATTTGTGACCGTTTTGAAGAGAATGCGCAGAAAAGGACTTGGAGCTACGATGACCTTGTACTTGGAAATTCGAGTGCTAAGTGATCTACCAGTTTCGCCGATCTAGACAAAACCACATGAACAAAGAATGCGATATACCCCGTTGCAAGATAGGGGTACGAATTTATCTTTGAGGGTGGGCAGGATCTTGAGACATCCTATTAAATGACTTGTAAACGACCTTGTTCATGTTCGAAAGTTAGAAGCTGTTAGTTTTTTGTGCGAATTTAAACGGAGAATTTGTCTGGTTTCGAGGTGGAGAAATGAGAAATTCAAAGCGTAAAATAGATCAAAAAACATTCATTTTAACCAATTAACACACAAGTTAGGAATACGATAAATAAAATAAAATACTCAAAACCTCCCCTTAGACAATGAAATTTAATGTGTATAAAATGTCAGACTTGATGATAACAATGGGATGAATGGTTATGTTTTTTTTTATATAATAAGTCCACCGAAGTGAACTGAAACATTAGCCCCGATACTATGATCGGCAACACTAACGGTACTGAAGTGAAACAATTAAGTGGTAGTCCACGAAGACTAAAAATTTTTACAAACAGCCATTATGTGTAACAATTTTGATAATGGCTGTTTGTAAAAAAAAAAAAAATTTTTAGTCTTCGTTAAAATGTATTTATTAAATTAATCCGGGCCCCTTTTGGCTCCGGTTATTGTCATTATGCATTTCTTTTAAGTAGTTTATTGTTAATTTAATTAATTGTTCACCCCTTTGGTAAGTTTACTTGTAACCACCTGTTAGTTAACTTAATGCTAATGCTGCTATTTTTAGACACTCAAATTTTCGATGGATCATGTAACGTTAGTTTAATAATTTTTTGAATCATATTTGCTTGAAAATGAGACTAGTTTGGTCTCGAAACATGTCGCCCTTAAATTTAAATTGTTAACTTGTCAAACTTTTACTTTTGTTTTTCACCTTAGTTGAGGTTAATAACGAGGTGTTTTTCTCAAATAATCTTCCTCCTTTCCGATTAATGTAGGCTAGTCCTCATGTGAATGTTAGTAGCAGTGGACTACCACTTAATTGTTTCACTTCAGTACCGTTAGTGTTGCCGATCATAGTATCGGGGCTAATGTTTCAGTTCACTTCGGTGGACTTATTATATAAAAAAAAACATAACCATTCATCCCATTGTTATCATCAAGTCTGACATTTTATACACATTAAATTTCATTGTCTAAGGGGAGGTTTTGAGTATTTTATTTTATTTATTACCATTTACCCCCTTCGTGTACTGACACACCATGGATTATTAGGAATACGATGTACTACAAAGTAATTCAACATTACAAATTCTTTAAAAACTAAAGTAAAATTTTTGGTGGTGAGTATGTTCTTGTGCTGTTCAGATCGTAGCTTTAATAACTTTTCTCCTACAAGATCAAACAAAGTATATTCTATTATCTATTAAGGCTCTACTTGCTACAACGGGTGTCTGCTTTGGAGACTACTACAGATTGGCAGCGCACGTTTGGTATTTTTTGGTTTCAATTTTTCGTGTCTACGTTTTTTGCTAAACTGCACAACAGTGAAAACACCAAAAACCACAATAAAAATATTATTAACCAAACGCTTTTTAATGAATAATGATAATTCAGGTCCTTTAAGATTATCATAACTTGTCAACTTTCGCTGTAATTAGTTAGTTCTTCACTTCAAGTAGTGTAAATAGCTTTGCGTTCGATTTAATAAAATTGCACCACAAGGGTTCCAGTTTTGCTAAATTGTTTAAATAACAGCGGTAAGTCTGGCACCTTGGACCGGCTGGATTTGGAGGTGGTGGGCGTTTGAAGTAAAATGGAAGATGAATCAGATGGTCGATTTTGGTCCTATTTTATTCGTGGTCACGTACTGTGGTAGGAAATGACAAATGACAATGCTAGATGTTTTAGTGCGCACGGACCCATTACCAGATCTCAATAATCTACTCTCATCGCATGAAAGCGCTTCATATACAAACGTAGCCTATTTTAACTATATCTCGAAAAATATGCAATATTCGAATAAATATGAAGAGACCTTTTTGTCTAGAATTAAATTTTCCGCAAAGTATGACTTTATATTTTCAACAGTCTTCAGTGCATCGACACCACTATTTCCACAATATATATAAAACAAAGCGCGATACGAAAAAAAGTTATGGATCCTTTTATTAGAGCATTCGATTCACTACAAAAATGGTCTCTTCGTATTTACTCGAATATTGCATATTTTTCGAGATATAGTTAAAATAGGCTGCGCATGTATATGAAGCGCTTTCATGCGATGAGAGTAGTTCCTACCAAAGTACGTGACCACGAATTAAATAAGACCAAGTAGGCAATCTTCCATTTTACTTCAAACACCCACCACTCCCAAATTCGGCCGGTCCAAGGTGCCAGACTTCGTATCTTCGAATGTGAAAAAAAAAACAATTCCTCATCTGGAAATGACTTGACCAAATCGGTCGCTAGCTCTTAGACTGTTAAATGATACGGTATTTACAAATAAAGAAAGCTTGAGCAATAGAAATCTAATACTATAGCGTTTAAAATTTCAAACTCTTCAAAAATAATTTAAATTTTCTTGTTTTTTTCAAGATTCTGACAATCCAACTTCAACGTTTAGTGGTGAAGAGTTTTAGTACCACCTTCAAACCTTCAAGATTTTATAAGCTTTAGAATTATTTAGAATTCTATGGTAAAAATCCTATACCAAGATTCAAAACATATCAAAATTGGAATGTTAGGATCCTAGTAACCTAATGTAAAATTTCAAAAGTAGGTATTTTAAACATTTTAATGTTCTACGATTGTATCCATTTTGGGATTTCAATGTTATAACAATACGGGGTTGTTACATCCTGAAGATTTCGAGATTTTACGATCAAGATGGTCAAAAATGTGCTAGTTCGACTCAGACAGGATCATTGTCAACATTTCCGTTTCGGGATAGTAGTGATGTGGATATTGTATTTCCGACATTTTAAAAATTCTAAGATTTCTATATTTTCTGTGGTTTCATAAATTTAAGATGAAAAATGTTATACTCTCGGAAATTATAATATTCCAAAAGCTCAGGTTTATAATATTTCAAGGTTAGGAATTTTTTTGTGAACACTGCGTATTCTCAAGATTCCATTTTGTTAACATTTCAAGATGCCACGATTATCAAATACTTGGATAAGAGGATTATGAATAGCCAATACTCAAGTCATGATCGTAACTTTCAATATTCCAGAATGCCATGACTGGCACGGTTACAAAGAATGATGATGGGTGTTGAAGAATTTTGAAGATTTCATTGCTCCTATATTTTGAAGTAACTTTAAAAATCTAATATTGTTGGGTTCTAATGAGAATTAAAGATTGTAAAATCCCGAGGACAAAAACTGTAAACCTTAAAATGCTCAAATTTCAAGATTTAGATTTTTGGATTCTCAGCTCAGAGACCATTTTCAAACTCATGGCGTTTTGTGATAGAATATTCGAACTTTGCGCTTCTAAACTATTGGTTTTTATTGTTTCGTAGCATTAAAATTTTAGATATACTTAATATCGGTAGCTTGGTGGTGTAAAAACCGTAGAACTGCACCGGAAACTCGCTAGAGCCCAAAAATCTTTTACGACTTTAAGATCTAAGAAATGTAAAATTTTAAGATGTGATTATTTCAAAATTCTAATATTTCAGCATTCCAAGTGTCCAATTTTTCATATTCCACATACTATGGCACTTTTTTCGATTGACATTACGGTAGTTGCACAAAGGATGTATAATATACCTACGTAATATACCACCCAGATAACATTTCCAGCATGGGAATTTAACCAAATCTGTATCTTTTATAATAAGCGAGATCCCCATGCTGGAAATGTTATCTGGGACACGTTGTATAATATAAGATAATTGTATAATTATGCTCTCTTTGAAATAAGAAGAGCTTTTTTTGGTGTCTTTATATGTATATTAGTACTTTATAAACGAGTTTCGCAGCGTACCACATGATCTTCAATTTGTTTAAACAATAAAACTAGACACAATTGCAGTTGAATTAATTTAAATCATTGTACAATTTGGTTCATCAGAAAATTTATATTAATAAGTTTGTTTTAAACATAGATGGGTGCGCCATTACATGGTGAATAAGATAAAAAATCTCAGCACGTTAACTAATGCTGAGTTTTTTTTTTCAATTCATATGTAGCCAACTCATTAATTTTATTATTTAAATTGTTTCAAGGGAGTGTTGTCTCAGTAGACCAAGTTGAAGTTGTTTACAATAATCATATACCCTACCCATATATAGAATATTATGGTGCTATGTATAGAAATTAATTCTCCTTAACCTACAAATTCAAAGGAATTTTTAGTCGGCAGATTGTCATTATTTATTTAACTAGTGAAAGAAGCGACAAATTCTTGTTTAGGTACTGTTTTGGATCCTAACGAACAATAAGGAATGTGAACAATTTAGTGATACCCATAGAATGAGTCATTTCTCTTGGCCAAAGAATTTAAGCACGTTACCAAAGCTTATGAACACTTGGACGTTCACTGGAAAATGTTGTCGAATAAATCATTTATGGGCCAGCGCCTATGGCTCACTGAACAATGAATTGGTAAGTGCCGTTCAAAGAGTTTTTATAGTAGATTGCCTTTCACCCTAATTGCCCAGGAATTTCTTGAACCCATTTGGACCAACTTATTCATTCAACATGGCATATAAAGTAATAAAGACTCTCTTCTTTCTCAGTTGGTTTAAATTATACGACAATTATTTTATCTTCCTTGGCTATTTTGAAAATTTGCCATATTATCCTTCATAAATAATTGGCGCGCACAGACCCTTTTTTCCTTCTCACAAGGATTGCATTAAACATTATGTTGTTAGATTATCCATTTTTGCAATTAATATTTTTGTTCCAGTCTCCTCCTTAGAACGCAATTTTGAATTATTCTTCACTTCCTCCTTTAGCCCCAAATGACCTCCAACTCTTCACTCTTCCTACACAGTTGGTATGCGTGTCATCCACTTTGATGGATCAAGGTGGATGAAGGAATATGCAAGGTGGTAGGGGATGAATTTGTGTTTCATTGTTTCAGTCTCGCTGTATCACTTTAATAATACAGATTTACGAACTTCTCCAATAATAATTAGGTTAGTAATGTTAAATTGATAATAAAATATCATCTCGAATATTATATTTGCTGAAAGAATACAGATTAATCTCATGAAAGGCAATTTTGTATGTTATTTGCCTTGAATTACTTAAATACGATATAGTTATTTAAGCACGCAAATATTTATTCAATAGAAGTCATTGATTTGGAATAAAGAAACACTTGATCATTTAAAGGAAGTTAGCAAAATACGAATATTTTATAACAAAATTCGATCAATTTCTTTTTTCCAACGTTTTAATATTGTGGCGTAGCATTAAATAAGAAGAAATATGTCATTCCCCTAACAAATATATATTTTTAAATACAACAACAAATCAAATCAGATTTCGGGAAAAGCTTACAACACAAACACAAAGATAATAAATCTAAAATGGAAAATGATTATGCCATCTATAATGTCCTAATTTTGGAAAAAAAAATATTTTCAAACGAACGGAGGAAACTCACGTGTTTTCCTTATATATGTAAAATCAGTGTAGGTTGTAAAGTTTAATATTGATAGTAAACATCTGTCAATATTGATAATAACGGTCGTATTTCGCAGCTGAATAGCACAAATCATGCGAGGTGCTGCACGCAGGGAGCCAGGCACTGCGAAGCAAATCAGCGGCGCCCGCCAATCGGGCATTGATGAAACTCACCCCCAACTTTCAGTCCGTGATTGGATGCTATTTATGATAAATTGTTGTTACGATAAAATTACCTATTTTTTTAACGTAAAGCGTAACAAACAAAACACTCGTGTACCTACACTCTATCAATATTAAAGAGCTTTGATAATTTCACTTCAACACAAAAAAAGGAAATTATTAATGTATAAGCTACCTGCCAAAAGCTTCTATCCAATTTTCTAAGCTTTTATTACGAAAATGTATTCGATTATATTTATTAATAAATAAGTTAAAGGAGTGACGTAACCAAAATATTTTTAGATAGGAAGCAATCACCCTTCTAGATAATCAATAGATAAATAGAACATTTTTAAGTAGGTAATTATTATGTAATATTTCAATTATTACCATCCTTCAATTACACTATTAGTACAACAGCGAAGCGTGTTTATAATGATACAATCAGGCTAAAATTAAACTCATTTGATAGAAATATGTTGTCATTATCCCGCCATCAATCTGTATAGTAATTGTTTAATAAACCCAATTTACACCGTCACCGTTTTACTACACAAAGCTTAATTGAAGCTTGATTTAATTTTTGCTTTAATTCTATTTAATATTAGACTCGTTTTAAACACGTTATAGACCCGGTTGACGGTGAACGTTAATTAATTATTCAAATTACGGTTAGCCATTAATTGGTATTTAACTTCTTAATTTTTTGAGTATACTAATATAGATTTTTCTAACTTTATTTATTCCTTGTGAAAATATTTGCTCTAGCTATTGATTAATTGGAAAAGCTTCTCTTTCTTAGAACACAATATTATAGTGGTAGTTTGTTTGCTTTGTACGTTAAGGCGGGAAGCAGTTTACGTTAATGCATTTCAGGGGTATTATTTATGGGTAAACTGAGCTCAGTTGTACAAGGAAGGATACGGGAAGTATCCGTACGTCTCTTTGATTGTAAATTAATTTGCAAAAGCTATTAATTATGTGGTGAAATTTTGGTGAAATACAAAATCTCTAATATTGACGTTTTTGACTTTGGGCACATTTCAAAGTATCTTGTTTGTTACTGGCAGGGGCGTAGCTATAGATAAATTTCGGGGGGAGGGGGGCTGCATGAGAGTTCGTCGAGTCAACTATCCCCAATTCAGTGATGAGAAACTTTACGGCTGTCCATGTGATTTAGAATTTAGTGCAGAATGTTAACTTATTTCGCGGGGTTAGGGGGGGGCAAACCCCCCTTATCTACGCCACTGGTTACTTGAACTGTATTTATTTGTTCATCTTAAATCAATTTAATGCTAGATACTCTGTAGGAACACGAATCACAATTTGCCATAAACGCAACTTAACGTAAAATGCAGCAACTTCCTCTTAAAAAGTTAGGTTATTCAATATTCTTTTCGTGGTCAGTTTTGTACGTTAATAATTTGTGAGTTATATTTTTTACACTGTACGTGCCTTCTTCCTTCTCGAAAAGTGTCCTACCTGCAAAAGAGAGCTTTTGCAGAAAATTAGTGCTGAGATACCTACTCGACAAACGCATACAGAACTGTCCGGAATAGCGTGGAAGAACCAAATGGGAAACTCTTTGAAATGAATTACTAGGACCAACTTTCGTAGAGGTCACCAAGGCAGGACAGCTCCTTGAGAAGCTTCTGTGAACGATTGTAGGAGTTATATCTCATGCTACGCCTTCTGAAGATTCTGTAAGTCCCTCAATCAGTTCGTAAAAAGTTGCCAGTTTGGATGTAATTAGAGAAAAGCACTTATATGTGCTAATATGTGACTTAACTACCAAGCTGGGCAGCTTTTGTCAACTTCCAGGTAGAGGAGCTTTTAACTCCCGCACTCTGGGACAAAATAGAGAGAGGCGATCCTCTCCTTCCAAATCCCCATGAATTTCTTCCCCCATACCTTCAGTAAGAGAACACTCCAGCCACCATAGTATGTATAGCAACTAGGGCCGACTAAACACTTTTCCGAGGAACAGTTTTCACAGTGCGGGACGATTAGTGAATGTGTTCCTTTGCTTGATCTTACAAACTGTAAGAGTGGGTGGATGTTGCAGGTTGGCGAGTGTTTCAAACAAGCTACAGTATTTCAGAATTATGGACTGAGCCTTCTTTGAGAACTTTTTAGACTGCATACAAAAGGCCACTTCGGTCAGCTAGTCTTCTAGTTTTTCAAACGTATTTTGAATTAAAACTTGATTTCACGAAATGGAAACAATAACGTTGACAAAAGTGAATATTTTAGTTGAGCTTCAAACAAAGCACTTTTGCATTTTACATTAAAAGTCTACTTCCTTTCATCGTAGTAAATAACGTTATGAATTTGAATGCTTCATTAGTAAATAACTCCTTTTTTTAATAATTCAACTGTGCGACGTTCTGGGGAATGACACTTCCTGTGTACTGATGTATGGTATAGGAACAGCCTATGTTGATTCCCAAATTGAAGAATGGTTAATTACGGGTACAGGTTTCCAAAGGGAATCGATACAGGAACAGATTCAAAGGTTCAACAGATTTTTACAGATAAAACCGGATTCGCCAGGATTTACGCACGTTTTTGCATAAAACTGTATCCAGATACGGAGGAAGATATGAATAACATGGGACCAGATTTCGAGTTGAGTATGCACGTAACATGGGGAGAATTTCGAAGATCGGGTGCAGAAGAAAAGAGACCTGAACTATGCCTCGATCGGCAACAACGAACTTTAAGGGTTTTATTACATTTCTCTTGGTTTGTCTTCAGGGATGTTCAAAATCTTTATATGCTTCCTATGGGGGTACAACTCAATGGATTGTCGTGATGGAAAATGAATACCTTTTCGAATCTTTTTGATAACCTTTTCTACCCCCTTTGCCTACTAACATGGTTAATCAAAGCACAATTTTTTTCCAAAAATTTATTTTTGTATATATGTATTTTATGTGATTAATTTTTACCGAAAATATGACGCGCGTACAATTTATACTTGTTCTCATCGCTACCGCTACCGTATAAGAAAGCGGCTCTTTTCTTCTACTGGGTGGGGTGTATCCAAACTTTCCAGGGCAGGAAATAAAATTTGGATCAACAAGAGAAAGGAGTGATTACGTATATCCACATTTTCTAATTATCCAAGCCTCGCTTCCTTATACTTATGCGCCTAGGCTTCAAGTATAGGATAGTTAGCTTCAGTTTAGGTAATGCGTATAAGTATAATGTGAATGAAAAATGGAAGGAGAAGTTTTCATCTGAACACGAATGAACCGTCTAAATGATGTTTTTTATATGACACCACGAATGAAATTAGAGAAATCAAAGCTGCAGTACCACAAGTAAGTGGACTGTCAAAATCATGAAGAAGCGGTAGCTAAAACACAAGCAGCCATTGATCAAATTTCTTCATGGACAAACAGATGGACAATTAAACTCAATGAAACTAAATCAGTCCACGTCAACTTTACCAACAAAAGAGAACAATATATTCCAATTAGATTAAATAATATAAGGGTACCTCATGCCAACACAGCAAAATATTATTACGCTAGAAACCATGTCAAGAAAAAGGAGAAGACCTAGGAATCAAATTGAAAACAATGTATTGGACATTGGAGAGAAATGCCACTCCGTCCACATGCAATACTACTACAACTACAATTATATGTATAAGCAAATTTCAAGCCGATATGGACTTAGGGCGTCCAACTCTGGGGCTGTGCCAAAGAAAGTAATATACAGATAATCCAAAGATTCCAGAACAAAGTACTAAGAAACATAGTCAATGCTCCTTGGTACACCAAAGGTAATGACCTCCATCGGGACTTGGAAATGGACATTGTTAAACAAACGATAGCCAAATTTGTCAAGAGCCACGAACAGAGGCTCTTAGATCACGTGAATGTTGAGGCTATCCAGCTCGTTGACAACACCTACCAGAATAGAAGACTCAAGAGGGCGATGCCCTACAATTTGGTACAGAGTGTTGAGCATAAATGGATCAAACAATTTATTCCCCACCACTCTTTACTGTTCTAAGGCGGTGATTTTTCAGAATTGGATTGCCATCTTACTCCTCGATAGACTGCCGCAACATTTTCGTAATCTCGCAATCTCGAAAATCTCTAAATCGAAATCATTCTCTATCGTGTTATGAGACACTTACGCCACTCTTTGTTCCCTTTTTTCAGTTGTTTGTTTCCATTCGTCACACTTCCGAATTTTTTACTCGTCAACCTTGAATTTGGTATAAATTGGTGATAACACAACCATAGACTAAATAACTCCTATGACACAACATAAGGAACTGAATGGCTTAAACCATTTATTTTGCTTGCCTTTTACCATTCAAGATCGTGAGCTTTTGAAGATTGGTCTCCAAAAACAGCATCGTCCCCTTTCTCCTCAGCAAAGGACTGCAACATTTTGGAAACGCGCGATTCTATCCCTATCGCTTTCTGTAACCGCCCATCCACCCTTGCGGTATGCGTTTGATCCTTTATACTAATTTTCCCCGTCCAAATTTTGAGTATCTAGTGACGGAAAGTGACACAATGTCAACCCAATTTTCCACAGATTTGTTAAAAATCTTTCAAAGTAACGTCTCAATTTTCCATATTTTAGTGTTGCCAGATGACAACGATTAAATACAAAGTGTGACAAAACGCAAGTTCGTTATCAGTTTCGTGGTAAAGCTACAAGCAAAACAGTATATTCGAATCCATTTCATTACGAGTGATAATGCGTTGATAAAAAATACATTAATACCTCCGAATCATAATTTACGATCTTAATAAGTACTAAATTAACCTAATTAATCATTTTCTGATAGCTTACATCGCGTTTAGTTCATAATAGGAAGGTGCTATTACTAAGAAAAAATGTAGAAACGTCGGTTAACTTCTCCATCCTTTATATATAATTAATCGGATAATAGCATGTGAGATTGTCAAAAAAAATTATAGTTGTATTATTGGAAAATAGATTGCATCGAAACCACTTTAAACTTCATAATAAATGTTGATGCTATAAATATGAAAAGATTTAGAAAACCAAAAAAAAAAGTTCGGAATTTATGTTGAAGCGTAAAACTTCTTTAGCTATAAATAATCGAATTTTACTAGCGAATGAATTGAATATAGGAAAAAAACGGATTTTTTGAGCATATAATATTTGTAATAAATTCGTGTTATGTAAAATATTTTGGAAAGGAATACTTTTAACGGTTCCAACCCAAACTATGAATGCTTTAAATTACAAAATTCTCGTCATGATTGTTAACTGAGTATACCGTTCATGACTGATAGTATAGTGTACATTTTGCAAAAAAACCACTTGGAATATTTTCTCGATAAAAATCCAACAAATAATTAGCACAAGTTCCATTCAAAGTCTCACCGTTTCGGAGATATCGCTCATTAAAGATCAAAATAGAGAGTTTCTTCGCAGACCCTTTTCTTCTATTAGCGTACAAATGAGACACTTACAGGTGGACCTCGTTCCCTTGTTGTACTTTAAACTATCTTTTATGAAGTAAACTTCTGAACCCTTTACGAAAAAACATTTCTTCATTTAAATGAATTTTTGCTCTAGAAGTTTCATTTAAATGAAATTTTACTTTAGAAGTTTCATTTAAATGAAATTCTGCTTTTGGAGCTTCATTTAAGTGAAATTTTGCCCGTGCCCAAATCAAAAAAGCAACGAATATTATTTTTTTGACCTTTGGTTGCCCCACTTTCTCCCCTTCTCTTCTTCGTTCTCTCATTGCATACATATCTCTTCATTTTTCTGTATCCCACCCATACTTTTCTTCCCTCTGCCCTGTTCATTATTTCTCTTTGGCCTCCTTTTGCTTCCATGTTAGGTCGTAGTCTATTTATATTCTTGTATCCCTCCCTGTTCTCTTCTCTGACATAACCTTCTGCTTCTCCTCCTGGACTCTGCATTTCCGGCACCACTATCTCATTTTCCCTCTTTCTGTTTATCACTTTTTTTAAGTTTAATTTCTCCTCCATCATCACTTGCAACTCTTTTTGTGGCTCTTCGCTTCTCCACCTCTTTATTGCGATATTATTCTTCATTTTCCTGCTCTCCTCGTCGTCTGATTTTTGTTGTAGTTTTTCTATTCTCACTATCAATAATTCCTTTTCTTTCTGCCATTCCTTTTCTCTCATTTCTTCCATCATTTCTTTGATCTCGTTGCCCTTTTTCCTTCATGGTTTCTTCCATCTGCTTCATCAGCTCTTGAATTAATTTCTTTATTTTCTCCATTTCTTTCTTTTACTTCGTCTTTCCGATTTCCGTTATTGCGCTATTTCCTCCTTGTTCGTCCCATGTCTTTTTTATGTCTGGTGACCGACCATCTTCCATTTCCCAAATAGTCTTTGCCTTTCCGCTTTCTCTTCTTCCCTCTCCCTATTATTCCTTCCCTCTTTAGTTTGTTTCTAAATATATTCCTTTATCGTCCATCCGCTGTCATAAAGGCCTAAAAGGTTAAAGGTTATTCTCTGTCTCTAACGCTCGCGATATGTATGATACAGTTCCACTTAGTGCTGGCAAAAATTTCGAACGAATCGATTAATCGATTCGTTCGAACACGATTAATGAACGATTTTCATAGGCACAGAAATCGATTAATCGCGATTTTCGATTAATCGCGATTTTCGATTAATCGCGATTTTCGATTAATCACGGTTTTCGATTAATCGCGATTTTCGATTAATCGCGATTTTCGATTAATCGCGATTTTCGATTAATCGCGATTCTCGATTAATCGAGATTTTCAATTTCGATTAAATAATTAAATATATTCAAGTGGAAATTTTAGAATGTTTTATACGGCCGTAGGGTGTAGATCCAATAAAGATTCAATAGTTCAAAGAGTTTTAAAGGCGGCGTCGGCGCTATGTAGTGACGAAGTACTGGCAAAAATGTCGAACGAATCGATTAATCGATTCGTTCGAACACGATTAGTGAACGATTTCCATAGACACAGAAATCGATTAATCGCGATTTTCGATTAATCGCGATTTCGATTAATCGCGATTTTCGATTAATCGCGATTTTCGATTAATCGCGATTCTCGATTAATCGCGATTTTGGACTAATCTGCGATTAATCGATTTTTTCGATTTTCGATTTTTCCAGAAATCGATTAATCGATTTTCGATTTTCACAATTTTTGCCAGCACTAGCCACTGCTATCTGCTTCACTTAATATCCACTGATTTAACTGTTTTTAAACTAATTAATTTCTTTGTCCTCTCACCTTTCTCTCTTTACTCACACCCTTCCCTAAATCAAGCTGAAAGAATTCTTTCAATAACTAACTTATCGTAACAATTTTGATCTGTGTAAAACACGTCCTTCTTCACCCAAACTAAAACACACGAGGCTGAGGATATTGGCAGAAGAAGTGGTTCTAATCGTTGCCATCTTCGCCTTGTACTTGAGTTTCTAAATACTGTGTTGTTTCTGTTATCAATCCTTTGGAATTTCGTTGAAGATAGAGTCTATGCCCAAGCCCTAAAGACTCATTTGATATGATGGAAGATTTCGTCGATACCGTGTGAAAATGAATATTACATTTCATGCTGAAACAAAAATATTATTATTTTTTCCTAAAACTCCTGATTTTTTTAAAACTGTTTTTTATGTGAATGCTACTTTATCTTTCGGCACAAATTTAAATGTTCAAACATTTTGAATGCAGAAGTTACACAAAATGGAGCATAGAAAATGTTCACATACATCTTTTATCTTGATAGCTATTTTGAAACTTTGCATAAACCTCCATCTTCGACAATAAAAATTACAAAACATGTACAATTCTCGTTTTCTGATCAAAGTAAAAGATACGCATTTATCTTTTTATCTTAACTGAACTACAAGCACTTACAGTGGCACGAAATAAATCATAAGTGCATAAGTGTTTTACTGCTTGTCCACAGTGGAATTTCTCTAATTTACTCTCGCAATTAATTTATAAAATATTTCAGATTTGTTAGGCGAGTGCTGGCATGCATAAATAAAACATACTGATTTATGGCACGAACTGCATCAGGTAGCATATACATAACAGTAATTTACGTAATTATGTTAGTATTGCTGAAAGAATTATTACGATATTAAACGTGAAGGAAGCGTGTTACAAAGAAATTTTCCTTGTAGAAAAGCTAGTAGTCGGCATCAAGGAACAAATCGAACAGAAAGGGGCGCCATAGGTATAGTTCTCCAGCGATATATTCGCCAGTACACAAACGATAATAACACGTATGTGTATAACATAACTGAACAACTAGATCAACCCTGGTATCTATATGCGTATGTGAATCAATATCTGGCACACGCATATACTCACGGCACTCTATATATACATATGCAACACGCATGTTCTTCGAGACACACCGAATGTAGATTGGATTTCGATAAAAGGAACTTGAAAATATGCAGGGCATATCGAAATATAATATATTTTCGTCCGATACACTTGTACATCTCTTACTTCTTTTGTGCTTTATTTGATGGATGCGAGGGGTTTCGTGGATATCTATCTCCCGCTTACTTGAATTTTTCATATCTATATGATAAATAAATATATCCCAAGTATACGTGGTGCCCATATTTTATTTTGTATCTTTAAAAGGAACGTCAACCCTTGACGATTGGTTTTCCTTTTAAAATTTTCGATATAATTTATATTTCATTCGTTGCAATAGAGGGGTTGGTCAAAAGTAAATTGCATACAAAAGTCCGCCCCAATTGGTCTTACCCCTTATTCTAATGACCGATTCTTAAACGCTACCCATGTTTAATTATTATTGAATGGGTTAGTTACTCACGTTCATCAAATCCGTTAAACTTTACGTACGTTTTTCGGTAAATCCAATTCGTTAATAAAGTTTTCAGGAAATAGTAACGGAAATCGATTTTAAAGTAAATTTTCACCGAAAGCGATAACTTATTAAAGGACAAAAACTTGTATACGTGAACATTGTTCATTGTTCAAGTTAAAGCGACTATTAGAAACGATGTACCGCAAGCAAATAAAATTTTATATTATGATCGTCATTACCAGCTTAGGCAGAAAACAAACTGGATTTTTGGCGCAAGTTTGCAATTAACAACGGAAATCAAATGGAAACATGGAGGGTTGTTCAAAGATATTCTATTCTAAGTGAAGTATTTATAGAAAATAATAGTTATTTGCCAAGTGTAATAGCACAACCATCAGCAAGTGAATTAATTAAAACTCTCTACAAGTTTACACGAGAGTAAGGTGAAAATTACTCGATTAAATTTACTTGTGACACGTTTCAAGATGATCTATAAAATACCTTTCTGTATATGTGTGTATTTCATTAAAACGGGTAAATTGCCGTCCTAAAATCTCGTTTTGGATGGTCTAACGCTAACATAAGTTCATTCAAAGCCGGTAAAGGTTTCTAAGGCTGTTCTACCGTTTACAAAAGTAAAGAAAATGGGATCGTTGCTATATATCACAAAAAGTAGTACCTACAGCATTAAACGTAGGAAAATTTTGTGTAAGATTTCAGCTTCTGATGAAAAAGAAATACAAATTGAATTCCTGAACAATGTTTGGGGAAGTTTTAAACTGACCTTCTTCTGTGATTTCTTGTACAGAATGAGACGTAGGTCCACCACTAGACGCTTCAAATAAAAAGCAATCAAATCATGAATCATTGAAGCAAACAGGTCTAAAGCAATCTGCTGGAAGGTTATGGCTAGTGTTTTCTAGAATGCCAAAAGGATTTTTTTATTAATTACCTTGAAAGAGATTAAAAAAATAACTCGCAAATGCTATTAGATATTTTTTTGGGTTAGAAGAGGAGAGATCTGACTTACAAAAAGAAACAATTATTTATCATCAGGAACAGTGATAAAATCTAGGGTACAGGATTCACTCTATTCGCCAGATTTGTCACCTTCCGACTTCCGTCGTTTCGCAAGCCTGAAGCAGTTTGTAGCTGGGAAACGTTTTGCGCCAATCGAAGAGGTGACTGTAGCCGTTAATCTTTATCTTCCCACCTGACATTGGGGAAACATTGGGCAAAAGATATTGAACTAAAAAGTGACCTTGTAGAATGCAAAATTTATAATCTAAAAACCCACCGTATTTTCCAATCATTAATGGCTCATTCTCATTTATTAGAAAAGAACTTGAAATCGATATTTTTAGTGAGTAGCAAACCTTTTCCATCATGCATAGATTATTGGAG
Source organism: Pyrocoelia pectoralis (assembly GCA_036250285.1). Taxonomy (NCBI): domain Eukaryota; kingdom Metazoa; phylum Arthropoda; class Insecta; order Coleoptera; family Lampyridae; genus Pyrocoelia; species Pyrocoelia pectoralis. The sequence continues at coordinate 9,866,942 of CM070079.1, forward strand.
CTCTATGACTCATATATTTTTCTCAATTCATCTCAGCGGATATATGAACAAAATCACTATCAAAACTATGAAAACTAATTTTAAAGAATGCTTAATGTCGTTCACTATTATCAAAAAGATGTGGAGTTAGGAATAAGCTTTTAAAACCCTTTATTATCATTTAGCATATTCATTTTCAGAGGGCACGCTGTGTACATTTATAACGCCAATTTTTGTTTTTAATTTAAAAAAAAGGAACCATCGCTTGAGTTTTTCCCGTCCGTCTAGATCGAATTCTGGGCACGAGCCATAACTTTTTGCTGTAGATAGCGTATACTTTGCATGTGTGCGACACGACCTTTAAATATTTGTTTCCAAAGAGGGGGCTCCCTCACGAAATACTTTCTGGAGAGCGGTTGTTATCTATGCGCATTAACCGATTGGAGCTAAACTTCTTACACGTATGTCTTTGGTTATAAAAAACACTCCTCACTATATTTTGCCATGAAACCTTATCTGCCGTTCTCGGAATTTGTAGTCGTATGTCTATTTCTTTGGAAAAGTGCCAAACGCATTACCTCGGCGGATAAGAACGATTTTATTAGGTACGTTAGGTACTCAGGGTTGTGTAAAATTTTTGCAGACAGGGATGGTCAAAATCTTTGTTTCGACTACAATTTCTATGGGAAAACATGTGTGCAATTTGTACATATTCACACTTAGCGGTATTTATACTTGCCCTGTACCCCGTATACCCTATTAACATTTTTTTTTAATTAATATGACTTTGTGCTTACTTACAAGCTATGACTTGCAAATAATGTCCACATTCTAATTCTTAGACACGGTATTTACATAAATATTATAAATCAATATAAATTGAAACTACTTTATACATAATTGTGTCATTTCGCATTTTGCAGATATTGAAAATTGCAATTCCGATTTGTTTTATTATTGCAATTGGCATTTCAAATTATATTATATAATACAATAATTGGTTCTTCAACAATCGTGTTGTAATAAAACATTGCTTGGTTACAAATTTAATTGGACTATTTTTAAAATAAAGATCTTCAATCGCGCAAAACTGAAAAAGAGGAAAAATATATTGTTGTGTATTTTATCGGATAAGCCACGTATTAAATGTGAGAAATTTGCAATTTGAGATGGTAATTTACGATTAATACCACTGTAAGATTGTTCTAAATGTACTTTACTGTACTTTAAGGGATTTATGTTATAAATTATGTTATGCGTTCTGTAATGCCTCTTATCTATTGCGACGGTCTAAAAATTTTTGAATCGGCCCCAACCCCGGCCCGAAAAAAAAATAGGACAGCCCGACCTTCGAACTCTGCTGAGGATACTGTTGGAATATTTATTATATTATAAATATTAATAAATAAATAAATTGAATAATTATTTAAAAATTTTTTAAAAACATAAAGGCTACCAACCGTGTCCTACTCAATAGGGTTAAAAAATGTATTGATCGAGGAGGGGGCGCTTTTGAACTTCTACTATAATGGTTTTTGTTGTTGGGTATCATAAACAAGGATGTTCCATTTAAAAAAGTTACTTTAGGTAATAATTCCAAAATCCGATTAACAATACATAATTGTTTAATTGTTTTTCTGCATTCACGTAAACAATACTACTATGTAATTTGGTCATTTAACCGAAATCGTTGCTACAACGATCACAAAGTTAGCGATGATGCGCACAAAACTTTGAACATACAATCCTTCTCGTTATTGTTGGTTTCGGGCCCACCCGAATGACTCGAAAAGTCCGAGTTCTCTGGCCCAGCCCGGCTCGAGAAAAGTTAGGGCCGGCCCGGATAAAATTATGGTGGCCCGGACCGGATTCGAGTCCGAAATCCCGTTGGACTGGGGCCGGCCCGAGTCCATCCTTAATTGCGAAATTATTTACTTTGAATAATTTTCAAAAGTATGGCGTAACATAATATTGTAAAATAGTTACCTACTTTGCAATTATTATACGGTAGCAAATGGTTTTGTTTACAAAAATGGACACATAAATACATATAAAGGGTGTCCAAAAAGTATGGAAACCTTGGAATATTTCGAGAACGATACATACGATTATAAAAAGAAAAAACACGTGTTCCTTTATGTTTTGAAACCTATTCAGTCATGAAAACATCACCCTCACTCGCCTGGGGGGTGGAGCGGGAGTGATGAGTTTCGAAAACTTAAATGGCAACACTTATTTCTTATTGGACTTTTGCATTCTCCACTAGAAACTGTTCTCAAATTGCAAATTTCACCTCCAACCTCCGTCTTTTTTTTGGGATGGAAAGGCGGAAGCCCTTGAATGCCTTTCCACCCTTAAGAGATGGGAGCGAAGAGGGTCACGGACAATTTGTAAATCAGAAACAAATGTTAGAGGGAAAAAAGTAAAGAAGATCGTTTTTCTGCGAACATGCAATTTTTCCCCTTTCCCCTCAAAAAAAGGGGATAAAATTTGCAATTTGAGAACAGTTTTTTATGGAGAATGCAAACGTGCAATAAAAGATAGGTGTTCCAATTTAAGTTTTCAAAACTCAACCCCGCCCCATCCCCAGGGGGTTGAATGTGATGTTTACCTATCATGACTGAATCAGTTTCAGAAAATAAAGGGACACGTATTTCTTCTTTTTGTAATCGGATGTGTCGTTCTCGAGCTACTCAAGGGTTTCCATACTTTTTGGACACCGTGTTCTGTGCCACCGTTCGATAAATCCGTTAGTCTGCGGGTTGTATGCTGTAGTTACTGAATTATTACTATAATTCAGTGGCTGTAGTGCGCTTTCGTTTAAAACCGATTAAATTTGCTAATTCCGCAAACAACGTTGATTCGAATTGTCTACCTTGGTCTGTAACAATTGTTCATGGTACTCCGAAACGTGCTATCCAATCTCTAAACACGGCATTAGCAACTGTCTCGGCTCGGATGTCTGGAACGGGAATCGCTTCCATCCAGCGTGTGTAACGGTCAATCAATGTGACGCAGTACCGTTGGTCTTCGGACGATGGGACCGGTTCTACTATACTCAGGTGAACTTCGTCGAATCTGCAGTTTACTTCGGGAATTGAACCGATGGGTGACTTAATGTGTCGGGTGATTTTGAACGTTTGACATTGTGGGGAGGTCTTTACCGAACATTGGATGTCTCGTTTCATAGAATGCCAAATGAAGTTTTTTGGTTTTGATGGTGGATCTTGCTCATAGATGGGCTAACGAGTGTACATTGTCGAAAACTTTTTTTTGAAAATTTGTTGGTACCTGAACTGAATCAGTTCTCGTAGATTGCTGTCAAGACTCTGGGCCTCCACCAAATCTTCAATACGGGGAAGGGTATCTGCTACAACATTATTTTTTCCTGATATATGCTGAATGTCTGTTGTGAATTAAAAGATCAGGTATGGTCCAGAGCAACGCCACCTAAAATAGAAGGCCGGTAACTGCATCCCCTCTCCTGCTGTGACGTCACGATTGCCGATCCATTTCGGTATAACAGCAATATTGCCACGTGCTTAATTTGAGTGTTTATAGCTGTTTCAGTCAGTCGTGAGGGCTTAAACGCAATTGAAGATGAAGAATTGTGTAAATAACCTTAATTATTTCACTTTACCACGTGGTCAAAGGCTTGGCGTGAACAGGCACATATACACACAAGGATTTAATTTCGCATTTGCTCTAAAAATCAACCCTCAATTGATTCCTTTCGAACCGCGCCTGGAACTGAACAGTTTTGGGACTATTTTGCCCACTGACAATCGTATTTGCACGCGCATCTAGATCTGTGCAGGCAAATTTTAACACTTGTGTCTCTGTGTATGGGGCGCTTAAGACTTAATTCACAATTGTTCTCGGCCATAAATAACAGTTGGTAAAACGTACTTTTAACATTTTAGATGCGTACCTTGCTGTCGAAGCAATTAGTACAGAAATTCTGAGGTTTTGGCATTTAGATTTCCGAAAGTTGTAGAGAAAAGAAATAAGTGGATACACGCAATTCATCGCAAAAATTTTGTACTTAACAGAATCTTCAAGAATATGCATTAAACATTTTGTAGATAAATTTGTAATTTGCGAGGATCGGGCAGTTAGAGAATATGGTACCGTTTTAATTGTTCCACGAGCGCAATTAAAATTAAGCGACGACGCATATCCAACGATTTTTGAGAATCGTCCCCATTATATGACTGTTATTTGCCAAAAAACGTAAGATGCTAACATTAGAACCAAGGAAATTTCCAAAAGGAAGAAATAAACTGACCGCTTGGCAAAAGAAAAGGGTTCAATTAAAGATTTAGATTGTTTTAAAATATACTACAGGAAGCAACTTGCGTCTATCGGCATTACAGATTTTCACGTAAAAATTGTTAAAGACTTTGTATGCCTTTTTAAAACACATATAGATTGTCGGTTTCAGTTACAAATTACATTATCTTGCTTGAAAACGCATTTTCCCCACGCACGACTTTACTAGAATGGATCGTCAGCTGTGACGTCACGTTATGCAGTTCCAGGCCTCTAACTAAAGGAGGCCTTGTCCAGAGCCGGCTCTTCCACTTACAGTATCAACTGTAAACAACTTAATAACCCAAGACACCCAATCCCAACACAGGGCTAGGTGGAACTTGATGTTAGACTGCCGCCACGCGAAAGAGGCCTTCAAAGGTCCATCTCGTAGCCTGGCGCGCTTCTGTACAGGACTATCCACAGGAAACCTGCGGCTACTTGTAGGTATACTTTCTGGGCACTGTAAACTAAACAAGCACATGCACCGCATGGGCCTGGTAGATTCACCATCCTGTAGAGGATGCTACACAAACGACGAGACGGTGCAACACATACTGTGTGAATGTCCCGTACTTGTCAAATTAAGACGATCCATGTTGGGAGAATCCTGGGCAGACAAGATTAGAGCCGCTTCCCTGTCCAGCATCCTCAGGTTTATCTCACGTGTGGGATGGCTTGAGTGGGGTCGAACGATTCTAATCAGGGAGGTAGCACAAAGGCCCCGAATAGATGGTCTAGGTGCGCGTGGGCTTTCCCACCCTCCCATCGAAATACTTATACATGATCATTATATCAAAATTGAAATTATGCCACTTGCCAGTCTCTTATACAGGGTGATTCATTAAGAATGTCCAATCTCTGAATTGTAGATTCCAGACCTCAAAATATGATGATTCTGCCCAACATGCCTTATACAAATATTGCTAGTTTCCGAGATACCGGGTGTTTAAAGTTTAAATATGAATTTTGATTTTCGCAATAACAATTAATTAATGTGATTAAAAATAATAGACAAGGGTTATTTGATATGAAGAGATCTTTGCGAAAACGGATCATAAATAATAGTTTATTGTTGTTACACATTTAGAGAATAAATTTTTTTTTAAATTAAAATTTATTGAACTGTTTAGAAGCAAATAACTCGATAACTGATCGAGTTACACGAATCAAACAAGAGTAACTTTTTTTTGTAGAATCTAACGCTTTTCCATATTTTATTATTAGTTTGCTAATAGTTCAGCCGAAAAAAATTTTTGCTTAGATTTACTAAACACAACCAAGTATAACTAGCGCCCTCTATTAGCAATGCTAAATTAGAGTCCAAATTGGCAATCCTCATGCAAAAAAAGGTAAAACTGCCAATTTTCAAAAAGAAATTGTGAAAAAATAGAAAGTTATTGCGAAAATCAAAATTCATATTTAAACTTTAAACACCCGGTATCTCGGAAACTATCAATATTTGTATAAGGCATGTTGGGCAGAATCATCATATTTCGAGGTCTGGAATCTACAGTTCAGAGATTGGACATTCTTAATGAATCACCCTGTATATCTACGCATATAAAGCAATATTGCACGAGTCGTTAAAAGGCGATAATTTAAAAAATGTAAGGTATTGAAAAATTTTGGTCATTTGTGTCACTAAGGTGGTAATGGCGGAAACGAAATGTATCATTACAAACTAAAATATTAAAGTGCAGCTGAAAAGGTGAACTATCACTACAGAATCTTATTCTAAAATTCATAGATTAAAAATGTATTGCGAAGTCTAGAAGCTATACACGAAATAATGATGGAATAAATCAAAAATTAAATATAAGCTTTAACATAGATTTTCAAGCTTTAACAAAAATTTTCAATAGAAAACTTCGACGAAAAAGGGAAATTTAAATATTTAATTTGGTAAAGTACACGATTCGTATACGAAGTAATTTTTGTACTTAAACAATTTTTCAAAACTTAAAGTATACGTTGGAAAATTACAGTTAAGTAGAAAATTGATGCAGGTTGCATGAGAAAAATCTACTAAATTTCCTTTTTACGTATTTTTTTTTTCTGAAATTTAAATCGAACACGCGACGAAGATATTGTGAACCACACGCAGTTGAGCACGATTCTAGCAAATAACTGCAAAACTGAACGAAATTCTTGAACCGTGAAATTTATTGGCAAGTTCGACTATGAGCTGACGCTGAAACTGATTCTCGTAAATTGTAACTAACTTCACTCCTGCAAAATAGTGAATAAATCAAATCAGTACGAATCAAATTTCGTTATATAACTGACTTGCATTGAAACTCTCGATATTACGTTTCGCAATTTTTATAGTTATTACAATTTCTCTGTTCAGGTAAATTAATGGAAAAAGGCGGATTATCGCATATGGGTTTTGAAGCGCATATGACTGACGATGTTTTTGACATTAAGCGAGATAACGGAAAATATTTAGGTGAAAAATGAAGTGCATGATGTTGAATAACTTAAAGAACAATATTTAAACGAAGATTACTTGTGTTATATGAAAAAGGAATGTTTACATTACGGTGTCTTTTATAACACTTTTATTTAAATTTATTTAAATATATGATGTTTCGACTGAAAATATGTTAGAAATAAAATTTAATAACTGAAAAAAGAAAATGGACATTTATCATTAGGTGATTTGTTTTACTGTTGGTAAACCGTGAATTATGGTTTCTAATCTTTGTGTCGGTCGCTTGGTACCAATTATCGAAAAATATGGCCCATAAACATGTAAATTTGTTATTGTAGACGTAATTAATTAGCACGCTTTTCTCTTTACAGATTATTCCGAAAGCGTCGTTGAATGAAAACGTCCCCATAAGGTAAGGAGTTAACCCTCATCTGTACATTGTAACCTACACCACACGCCACGCCAGAATACTTTAACATAATTTAGTCAATCTCATAACATAATGCTATCATCAGTGTTCCACTTTAAGCAGTTTTCTCGTCTTTTATAAATACCGCGACTCCCTGCACAGTTCCTCTCTCGCACCACGGCGTAACTCTCTAATCGCCTGAATACATTTTTAAAGACGACTTCTCGTACCTACTTGAATTATTAAGGGATAGACTGGAATTAAAATAAAATACCTTATGGAAATTTGTAAAGGTTTTCCTTTTAAATTTTTTAATGTCGCATGTTAAATACTCTTAACAATATTCTCTAACATTAATTCAAGTATACGTTTAACTTTCGAAAACTTGATGAAATATTCATTTCGGCTCAATTTTTTTTTATCAGATACTTGTATCTATAAATATATTATGTTTCGGAATGTTAACCTCCCCTTTACAAGTTAAATTATTACAAGCGCCCATTGTCGCTGCAGTATTTGTAAATTCCGCCTGTCGCAATGCTACTTCAGGACCGGTTAAACTTATAACTTCAGTGCTTTTTGCAGCTTTTTCTGCCATTTCAGTTTGTGCCCATTACAATTTGATATACAGTACACCATATTCTTATTACTTTGTTGCACCACATTATATGTTGTTGTAACGTACTTATGCTGGTCATTTATTAAATTTTTTTCACGTATTTCGATCCCACAATAGGTACAATGTCTCATTTCACAGGACAAATAGCCCATCAACATCAACCACCACGAACATCCGAATCTCCTTCTGCGCTCATATCCAAACTCCAAGATTTTACAAAGCGTTGAATTGCATTTTATTAAGCTTACCATTTAAATTGTTATAGTGGATAAAGTTTTCCCTTTTAAATCCATCTGGTGGAGCCGACTTGCAATTCTTCCCAAGACACTTACGTACTAAATAGTACTAAAGCGTCATGTCTATTCCGCTTTGATTTGCCTGATCACGCGTTCAGTAATAAATAATTGTCTGCGTAATTTTTGTTCTACAATTATTCCTTCATTAACTCTGTATAAATAAATTAAATACATTCTACGTCTATTGAAAGTAATCGTTTTAATACAATCTTTTGTATAACCCACATTTGGATAAGTGTTAATACATACGTGAAACAGTCCAATTAAACCTACTATCTCACGTGAGTATAACTGATACTGCTTTCGGTTGAAGATCACCAGTGGGTACATTTCTACTATTGAAAATTCGTCTCTCTATTTTCAAGTTTCTCATACACTTGACATGACTCGTAGCCGTCCAGTGACTTGTAACTGACCTTTTTGCCAAAAAAGTAAGGATAACCAGTTATGACAAATAAATTTGATAACGTTGTATAATTTATAGCTGTCGGATGATATTACCTATCAGTACATTTAAGACTTTTGTAGTTAGCGGATGGTGAAATAATATTTATTAATTTGCGTGGTTTAATTATGGTGGTGGATTTCAGTGGGCAAATCATGGATGACACGATAAAAAGGGTAAACGAGTGATATTCTTTTTCGAAATTTACTTAGGGCTCACTTTATTGTTAATCCCATTGTATTTTTTGAACGTACTGTTAAAAGTTGGATTCGTGGTGATGAATCTAAAATTTAAATGATGTGGTTGTGGCTTTCTAATTGTTACACTTTTACTTTCACAAACACTGTACGGATTTATAAACAAACTTTGCCCACTTCTTTTTATTTCTAGCCTTCCTTTGTGTTTCTTCCCAGGTAGAATCTCTTCCCTCCAGTATATCTCCGATCATCTTATCCCCGTCTTCTTTGGCCTTTCCTTTTTCTTCACCTTTTGGCCTCCCAAATTTGTTTTATCGATCTTGACTGCTCCATTCTCTGCAAGTGTCCCCACCACCTAAGCTGTCTTTGTTCAACAAACTGCAATAGTCCCTCTACATTCAGCTCAGCTCTTATTTGTGTGTTTCTCATTCTGTCTTTCTTAGTTATCCCTCTTATACTCTACGTAAAAATTTTATTTCTGTTACTTGCCGTTGCATAACTCACATCTGTATGTCAAGATTGGTCTTGGCACCTCTTTTTTGTTTATAATACTGCTGTTAGTTGATCTCATAGTATATTCTGATTGCACTTCTTATCCTGTTGTTAATTTCATTTTCTTATCCTCCTCTATTTTCAATTTCCACTCCCAGGTACTTGTTTGATTTTCTTCCGTCTACTTCTATATTTATTACCTGCTGCTCGTCTATCGCCCTGACCTTTGTTTTTTCCTTATTTTCCAATTCTCATTCCATAGTCTTCACGTGATCCGCACTTCCATACTTTCCTGAAAATCTTTCTCGCTAGGCCAAATTACCATGATATCATCCACAAAAGCTCCTTCCCATATCATACCTCTGTTTAAGTTTTGGTATCCCACAATTGCTTTCTTTGTGTCGTCCATGAAAATGATGAAAAGTAGTGGGCTCAGCCCTCCTCCCTGTCTTAACCCTTTCCTCGTTACAAGCTTTTCAGATTTCCTGTTCCTACTTTTAACTACGTTCCCTGTTCTTCTATATAGACTTTGAATGGCTCCTTTTAGTGTTCCATTTATATTTCTGTTATATAAACTATTCCAGATTTCACTCCTCGGCACCTTATCAAAAGCTTTCACTAAATCAATGAATGCGACAGTGCTCTTTGCGCTATTTTGTCAATGATTTGTCTTATTGTGAATACAAGATCCTGCGCTCTCCTACCTTTTCTAAATTCGCTTTGGGCCTCATTTAATGTACTCTCCACTTCTGTTCTTAATATCATGTCTAATATTTTCTCATATATTTTTAGTGCAACACACAGTAGGGAAATTCCTCTATAGCTATTGTAATTGACTCTACCAACCTCCATATCTGCGTATATTTTCGAGTTTTGATCGTAATAGTAGTTGGTGAAAAGTATCACGTGAGGGCAGATTTCCTCAATCGAAAATTGGGAAATTTCAAGTAGATATAAAAATGGATGGTGACCCACTGGGGCAGAGTTTCCTTGAGGATCAATCCTGAAACGTAACTTTTTGATAAAGGCAACTTATACAGAGCCATGGTGAGCTCGTATTTTACTCCATTAGTGTGTAGCTCCCAAATCAATATCTTTTTTCTTTATATTTCTTTTTCCTCTCGCATAATTCCTTAAAAAAACGATATAGTTGATGCTGTATCGGGGAGTACTGGCTCCATTTACAGTATGATTACATTTCGATGGGATTGAATGGGCAACTCTCTTGATATTAGAGCTAGTGACTTGTAGTTTCCGCTTTCCTGTGATCGTTTTTGGAGACAAAATCGATTACGTAAACAAATTTTTGCTAATATGTTTAGTTTTAAAGATACTGGGCGAAATTGAAAATTGTCCAATTTGGCGAGGGTGCCATATCTCGGTTACTATTAATATAAAAGATATTTTCATTCTGTAAACACATTCTTAAGATACTTTATTCAGAGGATCAATGCGGCATTGTCATATTTACACTCCGACGTTTCGGTTTCTAGATAACATCATCAGGTTAAAAGATTTAAATACGGACCTGGATTTGTTTTTCACTTTCTTTGTTTGATTTTTAGTTATTATAAAAATAGCAATACAAAAAAATGCGATATTTTTACGTTTTGCGTGTCAAAGGTCCATCAGTTTATTCCTACTACCTACTGTCCTCCATATAATATGAATGAACGAAATTCCAATGCTGCAAGGATATTGATTAGGGCGCAACAAGGATCATTTGGAGTTAGCGTAGTGGAATTGTTTTGAATACCAATATAAGATATATTATTTATCAAGGCACACTTACTGGAAATAAATATCTTGATATTTTGGAGCAAGTTATACTTTTATTAGATGATGGACCTTTGGTTCAACTTAACGAGTTCCACTTTCAACAAAATGGGGCACTTGCTTACAATTAGCAAGTTGTTAGGCCGCTTTTAGACAATAATTTTCCACTGCGATGGATAGGAATTCATGGATTTATAAAGTGAACTCCTACGTCACCTGATTTGTTTATTTAGATTTTTTAATTGGGGGTTTCTTAAAGACAACATTTATAGTAAACCACACAGAACAGTAAATCATTTGAGATACGCTACAGAAAAAGCATTTAGGCGAGTGCCAGAAAGACCCTTAGTAATTTCAAATACTTTGCGAAAAATAACCCATAGAAGTCAGCTTTGTTTGGAAATCAGTTTGAACATTATTTATAGTTGATTTTTTCTTTGTATGAATTCAATGTGATAATTATTGTTTTGCATAAAAACGGCAAGGAATTTATTTTATATTGATTGTTGCTGATACCTGAGCTTAAAAATTATCTCGTTTCATTACTGGTACATATTACATACTTAGTGATAATTAGGTGTGTCTGTAATATAATTCATAATCACTATATAATAACCGAGACGTGTGTATATGTTTGTGTTGCTGTGCACTTTTCCGACAGTCGCCGAATCCTGACGATTGCGGATGTGATATTTTAAAACCAAAGCTATTATAAATTTATAACCTACAAATTAATGCTACAATTATAGATACCCCGCAAACCACGTAAATATCTGCACTAATTTTTTTCAAAGTACGTTTTGAACATTTTAGTATAAAAGTCCGCCATCTTATTCAAGCGGTATTTGTGTCTAAATATATTTTCTTTACTTAGAAAATACGTTCAAAGGTTCCTTATGGAGATTACGTGTAAAATAGAATTCGCTATTTGTGCTTATTTTTGGGTGAAAATTTTGTGTAAACATGCAAAGTTTATCTGTCCGAGGTCCTTAACCCATTTCGAACATTAAAACGATGCCAGAAAGTATTTTCGCGAAAATTTTCAAAATGACAAGTATCGGAAACGTTTTCTCGATAACATGGAAATTTAATTATTTCAAGTTGAAAAGTTATTTAAATGATGAAAAATGATTCTATTATGCCTCGCGTTAACATTTTCATGGTTAAAATGATGTAAAAAGTAGTAACAGCATTCATCGTAGACTAATTTATGTGTCCCGATACCTTCTTTCGGTAACTTTCCAAATGTACATGTTTGTGTGCTTATTTCGAATTTAGAGATTTTGAACGATGGACGATGTCGTAGGTAACAGTCGAATGTTTTCACCGAGAAAAATGTTTTTGTCTACATATTTAACTTAATATCTATTGATGAAAGTAGGTGGCAAGTGTATTGTTACGTTACACTATCTATACCAAAGAGAATACCTATACTTTGACTATACTTCTAAATATACAACTTATATTGTAATTAAGAGGAAGTAAAATCCATATTTACTGCTGTATATATACGTGTAAAGAGTGGCCTTTAGTTAGTGAAATAAACAAAAATTTGAAACTGTTTAAGGTAGAGAAGGTCTTTCTATAAAACAGATGTTATGCAACGTTAGACCAGCTTCTATTTGTACATTTTATGTTTTATGGTATTTTTAGTTTTACTATAGTTAAAGATGAATGTTAAAACGTTCTCCCTAAGGCCATTCGTATTCCCAAAAAGTTGCCAGTGCCCAAATTGAGTTCTTTTACATTCAAAATTCATTCTAAACTATCCTTGTGAAGTTCACACGGAATTTGTTATATTTTCGTTAAATTTTGGGCAAAGACTATGTGCAAAGACGTAATTAACATTGTGAAAGGGCCATTATGTATTTTTGATCTCAAATCTATTCCAAAAAGTTTGCATTTTACATTTTTTTTAATAATTGGTAAAAATTTACTATAAGTAGGTAGGAACGAATTCGTATATCTTTACGAAATATCAACCCATTTTTGTGATTTTTACGTCAAATGTAAGTAAATGTAATCCTTTATTTCAGTTACTTTAATAACTTGCTAAATTACAGATACCTACAGGGTCAAAAATCTGAAAAGGTACAAAAATGTAATTTTTTTTCTTTCTTCAAGCAACTAAGCCAGCTCAACAAGGTGTGATATTGTAAAACAAAAGCTATTACAACCTACAATCACAGATACCCCCTCCCCCCAAAGCACGCAAAACGCGAGAATCGCGTGTACCCCCGTTTATTATAATATAATTCTCCACAAAATAAGTAATTATTCAATATTTTAGTATAAACCTGTCAGTCGATATTTGATAGTTTTAAGTAAGTTTAGGGTATAAAATTAATTAAACTGTTAGTCAATATCATTGCAGCAATGGCGTATAAAGGGGGGGTGGGCGAAATAAGTTTACATGCTGTACTAAATCCTAAATCATGGTCAGCCGTAAATTTTCTCGTTACTGAATTGAGGATAGTAGACTCGACCTGACGAACTCTCATGCTGAACCCCTTCTGAAAATTATCTATAGCCACGTCCCTGCATTGCAGCACTGGAATTTCATTCATTCATGTGCAGCACCGTAGTAGATATAAACTGAAAAAACATGTTTGGTGGACTTTTGATCGCAATTTTTGCATTACCATTTTTATAACAACTAAAAAGCAAACAAAAACAGTAAAAAACAAATCCAGGTTCATATTTAAATCTGTTAACCTGATGATGTTATCTAGAAGCCGAAACATCGGAGTGCAAATATGACAATGCCGCATTGATCCTCTGAAGAAAGTGTCTTAAGAATATGTTTACAAACTTTAAAGGCTGCACGTTGCCCGATTTTCTAACTTTCGTAACTCGTTGTTGTAAGGGGTTCCTAGTTCATCCATTAATGTATTTCCTCTACATTTTATTGTTTTGGTCATTATACTGGCGCATTCGGGTTTTAGTTTAGAAACTATTTGCTGGTCCATCCCTTTTGACATACTAAAGCTATTTACTTCCCTTTCTAGGTTGTCGTCGTCATTTGGTTTATCTTAAAGGAATCCGAATGATCACAAAGGGGTGAATGGAATAATGAAATAAAAACCACACAACCAACCCCTTACTTTTCCGTATAATTAAGTAAATCGTAATTATCGGTTATAGATTGGCGACATGTTTCGGGAGACATTTCCCATTCTCATACATTTTTCGAAAAGGCTTGAGAATGGGAAATGTCTCCCGAAACATGTCGCCAATCTATAACCGATAATTACGATTAACTTAATTATACGGAAAAGTAAGGGGTTGGTTGTGTGGTTTTTATTTCGTCATTTGGTTTGTTATAATATTATAACGGTTCTGGAAATAGATTTTCAAGGTTGAATTTTTGTGTTTGGAAAAAAGGATGTCCACTCTATATTAATACAAGGTTCATCAAAATTTTCCTCGTGTTACGTTTATGGAAGATACATTTACAATTTCCCTGGCAAGGTAGAGTTGTGTTTATTATGAGCTGAACTTTGGAAAAAGAGTGAAGCCACTAAAATTCACTTTGTTAGGACAGTGTTTAATAAGAAATAATCGCGGAAAAGTTTTTAACATTCTCATTGTTTAAATCGAAATTCATTTTGCCATTTAATCGAACGCTAATAAAAATATGAAACCGATGTAGCGTAATAAATGCCAAATTGTGTCAGAAATTGAATCTGATTAGGGTAAGCAATTCCTTGAGGGGTAACAACATATGCGGTATTTTACACGTATGCCTAAAGGCGAACAGTAAAAGTAAATAAGATGGCACAAAGAATGCAAAATTTGGAATACGAGTAGTGTGTAACGAAACAAAAAAAAACCGAATCCAAATCATTATTATTGTTTCACATTACATCTCGGCTCGTATGTAAACACAAGTTTAAAGGAAAAAGTAATGAAACACAATATATGTGATGTTCAATAAATGCCTGTTTATTCGAGACATCGAATTCGTATTTCCATGACAACAGGGAGGTTCATTAGGTTGACTTCTGTTTTATTTCATATTCCTGCAAGCAAAGTATACAAATTGTAATCCTAAGATAAGTAAATTTCATCTGTATATGTTTGTGTATTAATTTAAACTTTACTACCGTATATATAATAATAAGAGTACGCTGTACGAATGTTTTAAATAATATCACAAGCACCATTAATTCCCATAAAATCGCTGATAACGATCGCATTGTGTAAGCACATATGCAGATTTGTAACAAAATTATAATGGGACATATATTCAAATACATCATGCACCACTAGTCAGGTATAGAGGACCGAATTTAACCCTTTCAGGCAGTACAATACCTTCCAGGTTGATTTGTGGGCCATCTGCATAGCCGATTTTTTTTTATACGGTACCGCAGTCTCGTCTTCCTTATTCCCTTGGGAATAACACTCGTTAACTGTCTCTAAAAAATTTCAGGTGTAAATTAACCGTTTTAAGCGCTACCAAGTAAATACCAGATCGTTATCTTTACACCATTATTAGAATTAATAGTGACTGTAAAATTTGAGATACAATCACTTTCAAATAACGTGGCGAGTGTAATTAAATTTTCATGTAAGTTTACGTTTAGATACGTCAAATAAATAACGTTCATGGTTTCGTCTGGTTGTATTAAAAAATCGTACATAATATTTATGGATAATTATTATGAAAAGACCACACGTCGCGATGGTTATGATATAAACCTTCCACAATTTTTAAGTTATATGAATGTGGCCATGCTTACGTATAAAACAAAAATGTCAGATATAAAACGTTTTAGCTGATCGTAAATTTTAATCTTTAATAGGCAGGTACTTTTGAATACTGTACGTAATTTTTTTATTCCCACAATTTTATTAATAATTAATACACCTACACAACTACCCATACGATATTACTAGGAAAAAAAAGCGGCATTATTTCCTCCAATTGTTCGTGATTAACTGGGAAACGGCAGGAAGGTTTAAGGAAGCAAGTTGAAATAATGCAAGAGGCGTTAAACATCCCTCCGTTATTATATTATTCATATATGAAAAATAATACACATCTGTTTCTGACAACCCCTTTTCTAAAAAAAAACCTACATAGGTTATTATGAGTAATACTGTTATTAAGTAACTATTTCTTGGGGGTTTTTCTTCTTAAATTTTTAAGCGCCTTTTCTCCAAAAAACTCATTTTTCTTTACAATTTACATGATTTATGGCAAGTGCTACAAAATAATGATAATAACGCAATTTAACTAAATGGTAGTGGGTAATCTAATACATCTGTAGGTGAGTGAAGCGTAAGGCAAAAAAGAAAAATATTCGTATGTGTATTGATTAGTGAACATCTCCATTGGAATGTATGCTTGACTGCCTGACGTATACGTATTTGCATGTCCCAACCCTATTGTGAACGTTTTGGGACCAGCTAAGGGCGCTTCCACGTTATATTAGCTAACGACATACAAGAAACCGGAAATAAAAATCGAACATGAAAAATACAAGGGAAAATAGAACACGAAAATATTTTCAATCGGAAAATTTAATCTCGACCAAGAATACGAATTACTTTTTGATCCTACGTTATTTATTGCATTTCGAATACAAATTTGAATATATATTAATCTGTTTTTTTTCCGTAAAAAGATTAAGTGATTCTTATATTTTCTAGCTGTCAATGCGGAGTCAATGAAACGTATATTAATTCTACATGTGAATGTTAGGCTAACCTTTTTATAAAGTTCTCTGTCGGATTCCTCCTTTACACGAATAATAATTTACAAGAGGCGTTATTTATAGTTTACAAAAGAAAATTTAATTTCTTTACTAAACCAAAAATTGTTAAGGGCACATATAAGTAAAAAAGACAACAGTTTAATATTTACAAATTGAAGGAAAACTCAAAAAATATGAGAAAATCAGATAAATTATGAAGTGAAGTAAAATTAAATCTTGAAACGCTTTGACGTGTAATATTTGATATCCGTGTGGCACAGCTAATATGATTTTAATATTTCACATATCTAATCTGAAATGCACGGAAAAATTGTAATAAATTTTATTCGCTGGCAATAATTCAAAAGGGATGAATACGTCTGGCAAGAAGCGATGACAGCGCAGAATATATCATCTATCGAGATAGAATCCTTTTAGAAGGAGTAATATTATATAAGTTCGCGAATATGGTGTTCAAACGAGGCCAGCGGCTGCCTTCACATACACAGGACCAAACTGCAACCGAAAATTGCTTTTCGCCCACTTGATTACTTCTAAACCACATTTCGATCCGTCATACGTTCAAGAAAGTATAAAATTACATTTCTACTCAGATTTATAAAAAAAAAACCGCGTTCATTGTCATCGCTTAGTTATAATTTAATATTTGAAAAATGTTTCTCCCAATTGAATGAACTCCTTTCCAAGTGTTTTAATTAATGAACTGAAAGGTGCCTGAATTCTAAATGTGTCACGGAGAAGAAAATTTGTACTATACATTGAAGTACGCCATTGAATGACATGTAATTAAAGGAACGGAAATGGAGAAAGTAATGTTACCTGAACATACATTAGTTCGAACATTAGTATGGACAATGTGGATGGAATTTCCCTGAACTACAACCAAAATTTCCTAATTTTCTCTAGCAAACATTAAATTTAAATAAATTCAGAATTTGACCATCTTAATTACATGGACATAATGTTGGCATCAACTAAAGTTTATCTTATAATTCTGCTTTTTTGTACACTATGATTAATTTCTCTAATTATCGACGAAACCCTGGAATGGAATAAAAGTATATAAGTATTTGGGATTAATTCACATCGAAAAAGCCTTTGATAAAGTGAATCGCGATTGACTGTGGAAAATAATAGAAGAATACCTATGATATTCCAAATAATCCGGTCAATTTAGCCCGAAAAATAGGAGTAGGGCCCTTGCATAAATTCCCAGAAAACTGAAAATTGACATGAATGTTAGGGACACCATTGTAATGAAATTGTGAAAAGTCCCCATCGATTCCAAAACATTTTATTGAAGGTCAAAGTTGGCAAAATGTGTTTTTTGGATTTTTCAGCGAAACGGTTAGTCTTATGATAAAACTCCTAATTCAGACAAAAATTGTCAATCATGTTTCTAGATCCTCAGTTAGACTAAGGAAAATTGGTCGAAAGAATCGGTGGAAAAAATCGTAGAATCTAAAGTTTCAAATTTTGATATTAAAGGCGCTAATCGAATATTAAGCTCAGAAGACAATTTGGCACCACGCGACAGCAATACATTAAATAAGTTGCGATTAAAACATTCGTTTCCATCACGTGAACTACAATTTTCTGATCCACAGCAAGATGATGATCCAACTTTAAGTGTTTCAGAGGAAGAAGTGAAAAAAGCTTCAAACCAGGATCAGCTCGAGGTATTGATGGAATGCGTCCACAATTTTTTAAAGATGTATCAACTTCTTCAGGAGAAACAGGCAAAAAGCATTAACGTCCAAGATTTATGCAGTTTCCTTCTTTCTGGGAAAATCGATGAAGAAATTCTTCCAATTTTATATGGTGCAACTTTATGCGCACTAACAAAAAACGATGGAGGAATCAGACCGATTGCAGTTGGTTGTACTATGCGTCGTCTTACAGCCAAACTTTCTTGTATTAAATCAGCTAATACCTCATCCGCATCAAATTGGTGTGCTACAAAGCGAGGATCCAACATGCATCGTGCCAATTTGATAAGCACGGGACACTCACAAAGTATGTGATCGTCTATGTAGCATCCTCTGCAGGATGGTGATTATACCACGAACCGTGCTTGCTTAGTTTACACTTTACAGTGCCCAGAAAGAATACCCACAAGTAGTCGTAGGTTCTTCCTTGATAGACGAAACTAAGTTCTTTTAAGTGTTACTTTTGATGTATCTATTCACCTGCTCACTTTCGTTAACCGATTGTAGGCGAACAGTAAAATAAGCGAAGATACAATTTTTTTTAGCTTAACTTTTTGGTTGAAACCTTCATTTCTGTAATAACCAAACTTGGATTAGTGATAACCCATGTTTATTGACGTTAGCTTGGTGGAATATTGGGTCAATATAGAACGATTGAGGCAATATTATCGAACTGCAGCCAATATTGGATGAATATTGAGTAATGAAATAAAAAACCACACAACCATTCAAGATGAATATTGAGTACCTATGCAATATTACTAAATATTGAAAATCAATATTTAAGCAATATTACTAAATATTGCAAATCAATATTTAAGTAATACATATTTATAATATTTATAGTCAATATTGCTACACAATATAAAGTCAATATTTCAATAACATTACAATACTGTGTTTTCAATATTACTGGGTATTTAAAATGATATATTTAGGCTACATGAAAAAAATATTCACAAGTAATAATAGGTTATGATACTTTCTCAAAATTCCCCGAATATTAATTTTCGCCGATTTAGAGATATCAAAATAATCAAAATATAATATGCACGTCCTCTTCTCGATTTTATAGTATTCAACTTTAAATTTCCATAGCTCAGTTGTTTCATGGCTGACTCTCTTAAACGGGGGATCGATGGTTCGAGTCCCTACTTGAAGCAATAGTTTTTTCAGCATCACCGATCTTCCCCAAGTGTACACGAAGTGAATGGGGTCCCTGGGTAAGGAGCGACCGCAACACACGGGGTCCTGGAGGCGCATCGCACTGGGAAAGATTCCCTCGGAGCAGTTACGGCTCTGGAGGTGGCCCAAGTCCACTCCCTTTCATATTATTTTGGGAGACATTAAAAAACAGTAATGGGTCAATATTGCATAAATATTTTCCCCAATATTGAATTAATATCGGTTAGTAATGTTTAGCCAGTATGTAAAATTGTTCACATTTCAATGTTGGGACAATATTGTACATTCATATTCAAACCAATATATTTACAACGAAACGCCAATATTGAACCAATATTAAATGCTACATGCGAAATGGAATAATTTCTCGATCGTTGCATTTTCTCATTTAAAATAGACTTCTGTGTGAATAGGTACTTGTCACCATCTAAAACTAGTTTTCATAACTTATTTTTTTCAAATAGGTGGTGTGGGACGGGCTAAATGTACTTGTGACTTTATCTAGTGAGCGCCTGTGTTGCTGTTTGACCATGGTAAATAATTTGTTATTTCCTCCTTCACACAATTTTGGGGCTCCATTTACTTGTATATTTTTTTTATACCTAACACCAAACTATATTAATTCATTATTAGATTAACCACAATTGACAAAAACACTACAAAAGTTTGTTATAGCTATAGAATTCAAATTATATTTCATAAATATTATAGAAGTGCTAAAATTAATTTTTTGTTTCAGGTGAGTACCACTTTTCTCTGTCTACCATTATGGGTTTTTTTTTGGGGTAAGTTCCATCAACCTTTCAACCAAATTACTTACACATGGGATTTGTTTTAAATTGTTGATGGATTTCTGTGGAAGGTTTCAAATTGATTTGAATTAAAAATAATTCATATTCTATTTGTACATAAACTCCGCAATAAATAAGAATAAATGGTATAGTGTTGTGATGTGCTATAGTATATTATTCAACGAGTGTGTAATGATAGCTATTACTCGAAGATGCAGTTTGCCACACGTGCCGCTAGGCGAGTGTGGTAAAACATCTAAGTGAGTAGAATACTATACTTTTTCTACGACTTGTTTTTATAGAGACCTACCGTACTTAAGATTCAAATATATAATAATAAAAATAGCGTTAGTCAAGCATCGTGACAACAAACGTCAACCGGTAAATTGTTTTGTCAGACAATGAAATTCATTACTCACGGGTAGGTAATATTCAAAACTAGCGAATAATAAGCATATTATTAAATAGTCGTAGAAAAACTTATTTACTTCATGGCCTAGGAAAAACACTGCTACAAACCTCGACGTACCAAATCCAAATACCTTGATCAACTGTACCAACGCCGAATTATCTCGCGCCAAAGCGAATTTCTTTATTAATTAATTAGTACAAGGTAAGCGATTTATAATTAATGAATCAATTAGATACTTAGAACTTGAGAGTTAGGCAAGCTTTTCTTGGACACATTTAACTAGGCGATCGCTACCAATTTTGTTTGCTTCCACGTAATATGGTAAATCCTGCATCCTCTGAAACCAACTTAAAAGTAACGGGTTTCTTATTTGAGTTAATGAAACAAAAGGCTCGAGGAAAGACAAGCTTGAAACAATTGAAAAATCTGCAATAGTAAGTGAATCGCCCGCAATGAAGTCATGACCTTCCAAAAACTTCTCCAAAAAATCGTACACCCCACGAATGACATCGGCCTTATCTTGCGGAATGGTGCGCATACCATCATTAAATATCGGCTTCTACAATTGGATTTACTACAATATGTACTAATTAAGGGAACTATCGCTTACAAAGATATTCGAGACGGCAGTTTCGAAAACTGAAGCACTGAAAAATAGCCGTTGATTTATAATGCCCTTCTTCTGTTCATCTTTTGGATATAAAGAATCATTTTTGGCGTATTTGGTGACAAGATGAATGTTAATGGCGTGACTGTCCCATAGATAGTAGCCGTTATCGTCCAAAGTTGGAACAGTGTGTTGAGGATTCATCTGAAATAAATAGATAAATTGATTTCAGTAATGTCTACGGCGAATCTTACTTTTAAATATTCCGGTGTTAAATTTTCGCCGTCACCAATGGACACATTTTTCAAATCTAACTCCAATTGTATAGCTTTTGCCGTTAATAACACAGAACGAGCAGATGGGCTTAAATCTGTAGTGTACAGTTTTGGTGCCATTGCTAAAGTACAACGTGTTCAAAGTTAAATGAGAATTTAAATTAATTGTTTTCTTAATTATCCATTATGTAGATACACTATCAGTAGATAGATTATAGTTCGTTTAATAAATATTAGGTACTTATTTCTAAGGCCAAAGTGCAGATGGCTGATGGAAGTGGTTAATTTCAATAATCTAACGGTTAAGATAACCACATTTATAAATTTTTTTTTCTTGTTTTTCATCTCAAGAGCGTTGTTACCTAACAATTTCAATTACTCCATCCTTTCACTACAACTATTCTTCCTATCCATCTTTCTGGGTACACTCGACTCACGCAACAGGTCAAGTACTGCAGCAACATTATACGGTGTGCCATCTTGCCGAAACTAAATCGCAATGTTCAGAATTTTTATCATCTTCTTGTACTTGTACTAAACCATTTTGACAAACCTAGATGATAACTACCAGCGAGTATATTTTCTTTAAGTTAATAATACCATGTGTCCATTTTAAAATACTGAAGGTAGTTACATGGAAAGTATTGTGCACAATTGTTTCTTTTCTGGCTGAACCTCGGGTTTTTTGTATTTTCAACAAATTTCTACTGTTGATATTAGACGTCCACTCTTTATCGAATCTTTAATATTTCGTTTGCAAAATAAAAATGGTAATTTGAAAACTAACCTCTAACATAAGGCTGATAAGAGGAGAGCAACCTTCGACGGGTTGACCGGGGTTGACCCGGACGCACGAAGATAACAATCCAGCTCACTAACAAAATAACAACGTATTTAGTTTAAAACAGGCCCGTATCTAGGAAAATTGTAAGCAAGCAAAAAGCGGGAAACGATAAGAACGCGAAGCGAGATGGCCGAATGGAAGGAATTCGCGCTAAATGATATTACGGGCAAATTGATAGAGATGGAAGGGAAAATCGATGAGATCAACAAAAATATGACGCAACAAACAATAAAAATGAAGAACCTAGAGAAAACCATAAAGCAAGGCTTTGAGAATAGAGCAGCTAGAAAACGAATCAAGGAGAAGCAGTATAATCATCGATAAGGAAAACCAAACAAATCTGAAAGAAAAATTCCTAAAGGCGTTATAAGAAGAATAGACGCAAACAGACTGGCAAGAACAATAGGCCTGAATGAAGACTTGGACAAGAAGACGAGAGAAATAAGGAAGCAAATGCTGCGGTATATGAAAGAAGCAAAGATAAGGTGATCAAAAGCAACACTAAGAGAAGACAAACTAATAATAAACGAGGAGTAGTGGAAGAAAGAAAGAGAAGGAAAGGAATAGGAAGACCCACGGAAATAGAGGAAAGAACCAAAAGGAGCAGATCAACAGACGAGGAACGAACTACCCTCGCGGAACCATGCGAATACCCCACAGAAGCAAAAGAATAGGAATACAAAAAGGGAGAACGGAAGTAAGCGTTGAGAAATATCACGAAGACAACTCGACAACAGCAAACTAGTAAGAAACAAAACCGCACGGATTCAAGTATAACGGAAACCAATGGCAGGGACCAAGAGAAAAAAACAGGAAACAGGACTACAAACGCGAAACAAACAAAGAAAAGACAACACAATAGCAATAGGGATTTGGAACATAATCACCTTGAGTAGCAAGGAAATAGAAATAACCGATGAGATGGCTACAAACAAAATAAGGCATAAGTGTGAAACGAGGAGAAAAAGAAAGTGGATAGAAAACATTACAGAATACCACACCTTATACTACTCAGAGGTGGAGGAGGACAATAGAGCAAATGAAGGAGTGGCAATAATAACGAAGGAAGATATAAACGAACTAGGTCAATTCAAGAATTATGGTGATAACAATGAAACTAGGACACATTGTGAACATAATACAAATATATGAACCCGTAAAAGGAGGAAGTGAAGAAATTCTATAGAACACTACAGGAAACTTTAGACGAAGCGAATGAAAAATCGGAAACAACCGTAATAATGGGAGACTGCAGCGCAAGAGTGGGAGGAACAAACACTTAACAGAAATGGAAATAAAATGATAGATTTCCGCCAAAGTAACGACATAATAATAGGAAACACAATGTTGAAACAAGAGAAAGAGGCCGTGTACATCTTTGTAGCGAAAGAGCGAAAAGCCAAATGCCTAATAGACTATATAGTGTATACAAGAAATCTAAGGGATACAATACAAAATATAGAAACAAGGAAAGAGACAGAACTAGGCACGAACAACAGACTAGTAACAGCACAACTATTTACAGTAAAATAGCAACATACAAGCTAAAAATCGGAGGCAAACGGAGGCTGTATGAAGAAAGGACAAATACACTAATCAGAAGATATAAAGAAGAGAAACAAGAAGCAATTTTAGAAGGAAAATGAAAAATACTTAAGGAAATAATTTTAAAAGTAACGGAAGAAATATGCGGGGAACAAACCATAGTAAAAACACAAGTAGAACAAAGTGGTGGCATGAAGAAATAAAAATGGTAATCAAGAAAAAGAAAAAAGCTTGGAAGAAATATATACGAACAAAAAGAAGATAAGACAGAGAGGAATACGAAAAAAAGGAATAAAGCAAAGAAAGCGATAAAAGATGCAAAAAAGAATAGTTGACGCGAATTTAGGATAAACAGAAAACAGACGCAAAGACATTTTGGACAACGATAAATAGGCTAAGGGGAACAAACGAAAAACAACTAAGAGCGATATAGAACAACTATAACGAACCCAAACGGGAACGAAAGGAATTGTAGAAGCATGGAAAGAGCACTACGAAGAAAAATTCAGAAACTCAACTGAGGAAATCACAAGGGAGGAGAATACAAAAGAACTACGAGAGATATCGATAGAAGAAACACTAGAAGCAATCCAACAGATGAAAACCGGAAAAGCAAGTGGAGAAGATGATATAGCCCAGAACTAATAAAGTCTCTAGGAGAAAAAGGTAAGGTTTGGATATGGGAGATATGTCGGGAAGCATGAAGTCAGGAAAAAATCCCAAACTAATGGAAGATCAATCTGATCATACGAATACACAAAAAAAGGAGACACCACGAAAGCGATATAGAACAACAATAACGAACTCCAAACGGGAACGAAAGAAATTGTAGAAGCATGGAAAGAGCACTGCGAAGAAAAATTCAGAAACTCAAATGAGGAAAGCAGAAGGGAGGAGAATACAAAAGAACTACACGAGATATCGATAGAAGAAACACTAGAAGCAATCCAACAGATGAAAACCGGTAAAGCACGTGGAGAAGATGATATAGCCCAGAACTAATAGTCTCTAGGAGAGGATGGTAAGGTTTGGATATGGGAGATATGTCGGGAAGCATGGAGTCAGGAAAAAATCACAAACTAATGGAAAATCAATCTAATCATACGAATACACAAAAAAAAGGAAACACCACGAAAGCGATATAGAACAACAATAACGAACTCCAAACGGGAACGAAAGAAATTGTAGAAGCATGGAAAGAGCACTGCGAAGAAAAATTCAGGAACTCAAATGAGGAAAGTAGAAGGGAGGAGAATACAAAAGAACTACGAGAGATATCGATAGAAGAAACACTAGAAGCAATCCAACAGATGAAAACCGGAAAAGCAAGTGGAGAAGATGATATAGCCCAGAACTAATAAAGTCTCTAGCAGAAAAAGGTAAGGTTTGGATATGGGAGATATGTCGGGAAGCATGAAGTCAGGAAAAAATCCCAAACTAATGGAAGATCAATCTAATCATACGAATACACAAAAAAAGGAGACACCACGAAAGCGATATAGAACAACAATAACGAACTCCAAACGGGAACGAAAGAAATTGTAGAAGCATGGAAAGAGCACTGCGAAGAAAAATTCAGAAACTCAAATGGGGAAAGCAGAAGGGAGGAGAATACAAAAGAACTACAAGAGATATCGATAGAAGAAACACTAGAAGCAATCCAACAGATGAAAACCGGAAAAGCACGTGGAGAAGATGATATAGCCCAGAACTAATAGTCTCTAGGAGAGGATGGTAAGGTTTGGATATGGGAGATATGTCGGGAAGCATGGAGTCAGGAAAAAATCCCAAACTAATGGAAAATCAATCTAATCATACGAATACACAAAAAAAGGAAACACCACGAAAGCGATATAGAACAACAATAACGAACTCCAAACGGGAGCGAAAGAAATTGTAGAAGCAGGGAAACAGCACTGCGAAGAAAAATTCAGAAACTCAAATGAGGAAAGCAGAAGGGAGGAGAATACAAAAGAACTACAAGAGACAGCTTTGGACACGATGAACAGGCAAGCAGCCTGGGGCACCCTGGCATACTTTGAAATGCCAAGGCAGCTCATGCGAATAATAAGAGAATTTGAGATGAGGAGAGGGATAGCCTAAGCCCCTTACTATTTGTGGTAATAATGCACGGAATTTTGAAGCGCATAGAGACCAGTACAACCTTACACACAGTGGTACGGTACAGAAATTTAAACGCCATCTCAATAAGCAGCCTACTGTACGCAGATGACATAGCACTAATAGCCGACACAAGGGAGACTGCTAGACAAATGGACTAAACAACGAAGGTGGAGATAAACACAAACAACACAAGAGTGATGATAGTTAACGAAAAACAAGATACCAACAGGAACAGAGAGATAAACTGCAAAAACTCAATAATAGAAAGAATAACAACCTGGAAGTACCTCGGAACTGGCTATAACCAATGGCGGTAAAATAGAAACATAACTAAATACCTAATTTTTTGATGATTTTGAAAAACAAAAACAGCTAAATTTATTTTTCCTTGTTTACTTGTATTAGTACAACGTGGAAATGTAACAAATAAAGGTGAACAATAAATTGACGTTTCACTTTTTTATATAAGCTTGTTCATAATTTTTATTAATATACAATAATTATACCTAGGTAATACAAAAGTATAAATACGATGACGGTGTGTATGTACAATAAGGATAAAATACAATTTATGGAAGGGTTTGGTACCTCCAACAATTGTCTAAACATTTAAATGTAAAATAACTTTCAATGAATTGTTACATTTCCACGTTGTACTAATACAAGTAAACAAGGAAAAATAAATTTAGCTGTTTTTGTTCTTCAAAATCATCAAAACTCCCACATCTACAACTACATCAACCCTTTGTGTAAATAAATACGTAATGGGGCAAATAAATGAATACTATGCGCTAAACAAAACAATCCGAGGGCACAAAGATATAGAGGCAGAGGTCAAAGTAAAAATACACAACACAATAACGATATCAATAATTATTTATCAATGCGGCAGAGAACTGGACACTGGGGAAAAACACAGAAAGAAAATAGAGGTACTGGAAATGAAGTATCTGAGGAAGATCATTGGGGTTACGAAGTGGGTTCATATGACGCTCCAGTGCATGAGGGAATCCTTACAACAACCACCAGCTTTAGAAGAAATAGAAAGAAAAACAGTTGAGATGGTATGGACAATTATCAAGAATGAGGAGAGAATAATACTAGAAATGGGTACATCGAACAGAAGAAGGAAAGGAAGCTCTAGAAGAAACTGGATGGACGAAATAAAAGATATAAGAAGAACAAAAGGGAAGTTTCAAAACAGCATCAAGAATAGAAGCAAGAATATTATGAAGAACGGAACGCTACTTTTAGTCACCTACATAGAAATGATCGAATGCAACCTGAATTTAAATGCAAACTAAGACACATTTTGGTTCATGAAATTAATATTTTTGTCCATTACATTTCTTTATATGGATTATTATCACAGAAGTCACATAAACGTTTTCTGGAGAGTTAAAGCACTTGTACGTGAAAGTTCCCCTTTGCTACAGATATAGACTAGTAATTCGAAATAGAAGATGACGTAAACTTACAAACTGTAGCAATTTAAAGTTGTGTGATGCTGCTACACGCCGCAAGTAACGAGATTTTAAGTTATTGACAGTATCTACATTTTTTGACACAATTTACAAAAAATGTTCTAGTGGTGTTTAAGTTTTCAATTTCACGTAGCGCCTCAAACGCTTGGAAATTGACCAAAGTAGATATAATGTATCCATGCTATTTCTTATAATTTTACCTTTTGTCTTTGAAGAAACGTTTTGGCACACGGAAAAAGACGCTCCCATTTTCAGTAAATCATACAACGAAATTTTGACCCAGTTCACGGTTTAATAAATTTTGTTTTGTGTTAGAACACGCAAAACGAATCACAGACCTTCATTCTAACAAAGTTAACAGAAGCTTTTAATTTACCGTTAGAGAAAAAGGAATCAAAGGGTAATTGAAACAAGGTAACATTTCAATTAATGTCGCACGATGCTGTAATCGTTTCTTCTATTACAGCCTCTTATTACATTTGGAATTTGAAAAATCGAACAACTGTCGTTCAATAAGCGTAAAGAGAGCACACAACGTTCATCTTATAATGTAAATTCAAATTTTACTACAGATTAAACACTAAATTGACATTTAAACAAATTGATATAACATTTAAATAATGTCCGATTGAGAAATGATGAAAATTGGAGTCACGAAATAAATACGTTTTCAAAAGAGTTTAAGTAAGTTCTAATTTTCCACTTCCGATTTTCGTCAAAAAACTTATAACAACATGCACTAGTAATTTGAAAGAGTGTAATTAAGAAACGTGCGTGTCTGATGGGGGGTTTAAATATATATAAAACCACTTGTCCGAAATCTATCGCGATCGTTATCGATGTTGCTTTAGTGGAAGCCCTGCGTGCTTAACACTCTGACAGCCGGGAAGCGCGAACGTTTTCGTACCGGACATCCTTTTAGACATCTCACGTGAGAAGGTACTCCACTATTTAACATAATATAAAATAATGCCTAAACATACGCACTATCGGTTTCTATCGGCCTTACAAAAAAAAATTGTAGGGTTTCTATAAAATAAAAGGGAGCATCCTTTATTGTATACCAAACCGCACGAATCTGGAACCTGCATCTGTTCTAGGTTTCTTAAGCTTTGACTCCCAAACTTCCCTCTAATTGAAAAATTTACTAAACACACAAGAGCACTTAAAACGGTGACACGAATCACAATAAAAAACACTTCAATTGCACCCAGTTGTGATCACAACTGCGTGTCAACCCTTTGATCAAACTTAAAAATTTGTTTGCATGTGATTAGGGGTGCATGATGGCTGCCGCTACCGTTCCGCCCTGTACATTGTTTTAGTGGTGTTCCTATTTTCGAACAATATATACAGGGACGTCCTCATGTCCATTGTGCAGCATGAGTGCCCAATAATATAGCTAGGGGTGGTACACCGGACGCATATAATCATATGTGTGTTTCTATGGAAACCGCACCCCTAACACGTGGGGTGCATTTCCACGTGGTATTAAAAAAGCTCTCACTAGAGGCGCTACCAATCGACGAGGGTAAAAATGTAAGTATATTGACAAATGTATCGATGTTGTTAAGGGAATTGCCTAAACGAGTCACGCACAATGTCAGAAAAATGCGTATCGCTTGTCTATTAAAATTATTGATTATGGATTTTCCTATAAATAGGTAATTAAGGGAATCACGTACGGTTTTTTTCTTCTTCTTCCAATCGATAAAAGCTCACGCTTTTTGCTAATTACATCACCTTTCTTTCCTCGTCAAACTTCATTACTTGCATTGATTAACTGTCGATTAAGTCACTGATTTACAACTAATTGCATGAACTCGAAAACGTAAGAGGTAAAACGGTAAGAGGAATCTTTTGGAAAATATCCGTTAATAGGGCACGTGGCTTCTGTTGTCACCCACTAACGTATGTGCAATGTGCATACATTAACGATGCATCTGCATCCGGCTGCTGGACCAAGCAGGTGAGCTTACCTAACTCTCACTTTTCCTTTAACTGCCTGTTACTCCTTTGTATAATCAAGTAATTGTGTTTGTTGAGTTTGTTTATTGTCACATGATACGCTTTATTAATATAGTTACTGTATACTTTAAAGGTTACGACCCTATTATCATTTTTACCTAACGCAACCTTTACTTTCACTCGTTTTCAGTGTGAAATTTCACTAAATCAGTTCCATAAAATATACGATTCAATCAATGGGTAGATAATAAGATTTTTAAATTATCGTAAATTATATTGTCGTTTTTTTAATAATTTATCAGTAGTATAACGCCTATGCCTAAAGGAGATCTTGTGGCGCACCTAAGAACAAAAATTAATTTTGCATGTTTTGATCGTATATAAATGAATTATTAATACCTTGTCATTTTAATTAAAATGTAATAGCCGTTGCACGTAATTTTTTCTTCAATATTAACGAGTCCGTTCACAGTAAATTAAAATAAAACACTGGTTTTCCAGCAAGTTTTAAATATAATTAATTAAATGTCATTTTCCTATAATAGAAGGTTGATTGATTTATTGACAGGTAAAAGTATAAAATATACGAAACTAATTAATGATGCAATGAATATTATTAGTTATAAATAAAACACCTGTTTATAATAAAATATGTATATGTTGCAAGGAACTTATAAATACGAAAGTGTTCAATTATTGATTATAGTTACATTAACGGCCGAATGTTTCTAATTTATTTAAATTTTTGTTCGGGTGAAGCGCGTTTCTGCGCTACTCAATTTAGTTGAGTGGGTTTGTTGAATTGCTTAAAGATAAACAAACATAATTTTTGAATATTTCAAACTAATCACGCCCTAATATACCTGCCATACCGCTAAGGAATTTATGAGAAATATAAGTGAATGAAATAATAAATCGGTAGTAGTTGCCACTCCTGATTAAAAACACCACATGGTGTTATTAACATGATAATCCACACCCCAATTAATTTAAAAACCGTTCGTTTTTCTATGGTTATACCCTTATCGGTCCTTGCCCTCATTCTCACTCATCTACTCCATATTTTAAGCATTTCCACATTAATTATGTTTATAATTATGCTTCTTCTTCATTATCTACTTATCTCTACAGTCGTAATTGTACCCCTAAAATTCTGCGAGAGTATTTGTGGCTGAAAATTTCAACTTTTTAGGTTTTAATAAGAATTAAGCATTCGTTTGGTTATTTACAATTACTATATACCGTGATTTGAGGCAAAACTCTCGATAAATAATAATAAAATTACTGGGACGAAGCCGCCGCTGCGTATTGGTGATGACTACCATCTAGCCATTGGCCATTGAGGAAAGGAGAAGGAATACCGAAGACTTTCTAAAGATATGAAATATCTGCGGCGACTATTCAGAGAAAAGTAAACGATCTCCATATGCGAAACCCTGGCGGTTAAACCATGCTTTCGTCACAGGAAGAGGAAAGGATTGTTGAAAATATTGCTTGTCGCTGGGGATTTCCTATTACAGGGAATGACTTTCCAAAGGAAAATCGTCCAGGTAAAGACTGGGTATATGTATGCTTTTTTAAATAGACATAGGCTGATTTTAAGCAGGCGAACATCAAAAGGGCAAGAAGTGGAATTTATTCCACTAGAGTAAACTCTTATTTTGACGAACTCGAAAAAAGTCTCGAGAGGATCGAACCCCATCTAATAGTGAACTATTATGACGAAACTAATATTACAGATGGCCGTGGAAAAACTAAAGTAATTGCACGACGTGGGTCGAAACATGTCAGTCACTCAGTAATGTTTGCTGGCAGGATACAACAGGAGCAAGTCCGGTTGGTTCAATGAAACATTGTTTGAAGATTGGTTCTTAAACGTTGCATTAAAGTATTTTAAAAACTTTCCGGAAGAACAACCAAAGGCCCTCATTGGAGATAATCTCGCTAGTCACCTAAGCATAAATGTTATTCAGATCTGTCTACAATAGAAAATAAAATTCATTTTGCTTCCCCCGAATGCGACTCATGTTAGTCAACCATTAGACGTCGCTTATTAAAAACCACTTAAATCGACTTGGCGCAACTGTCTTTTAAAATGGAAGCTTAAGACCAGGGGGACTGTGTCCCGAAGGATGTTTTTCCGAGGTTGATAAAGCAGTGTCTTCAGAAACTTGATCAAAATGATAAAACCCGCCAGAATCTTCAGGCTGGTTTTAGATGAAGTGGAATTTATCCGATTGATTGAAATGTGGTCTTGAAAAGATTTCCATCCGATCGGAATGTTGCACGTGCTCAAAGAGATCGATAATGCCTTTGAAATATTTTTGAAAAATGTTCACGGCACAGAAACTGAGTCGACATTTCGAAAAGTCCCAAAACAAAAGCCGAATGTCAGCGCGGGTGCCATCGTAACAAACAGAGGAAGTTCAAAGCCAAGAACATCAAGAAGAACCGACAGCATCAACGTCAAAAGGTCCACAATTCAAAAAGAAACGAAAAATAAATCTTTCAGACTCCGATACTCACGATACAATAATCTTCAAATAGGAGAATTCATCCTCACGGAGTTTTCCTACAGCGCACAAACATATAAAACCGTGAAGAAAAAATTCATTGGTCAAATCCTGGAGGTCAAGGAAGATGGTGTATTCGTTTGTAAATTTTTAAGAAAAAGTTTTGGTCTTAAAAATATTTATGTTTTCCCAGAAGTGCCCGATATAGAGGAAATATCGGAAAGAGAAATAATAACACGACTAAAGCCACTCGCAATCGAACGAGGCAGGCATACATTTTCAGTCGAAATTTAATTTTTTTGTTTTATTAAACTTTGTTTTGTAGTTCTTTTTGGCCAAACAACAGATTCCAAAGAAATGCCATGTTTCAAACTTGAGTGGAGACCCTTAGAACATCGTGGTCTCAAGTCACCCAGAATGGAGGGTGACTTGTGACAGTCAAAATTAAAAAAAAATAAAATACCTATCGAGAACAGGAGTCAAATTTAATGTCATAAAATCTTATACATTAACTGTTTGGCCAACTACAAAACTTAGGCAACAAACATTAACTCAAGACTCAAAACCTGATAGCAATACTTTAAAGATTTGACAAATTTTTTTATACATATTTTCGACTGAATGTGAAAATTGTCTTAAGTCACCCGAATTGACGGTAGCTTGTTAATTCAACACATCGTAGTTACTGTATGCACAAAAAGCCGGCACCCCCACAATCAGCAATTCGGAAAAATTCTATCTAATAATTAAAGAACAATTAAAGACTAATTTTGGAACGCAACCATAAAGTCGGGAAACGCAATTTTTGGGTGGGGGTGCTAGCTTGACGTCAAGCCAGCGACCTTTTCTTTGGAATGTAAAGAAAAACGATGCAATAATTAAGGAAAAATTAAAGATTAATTTTGGAACACAATAAACAATTTTGGAACGCAAAAATATAGTTAGGAAATGACGTTTTTCGTGGACGTACTAGCTTAACGTCATACCAGCGAACCTTTTTTTGCGAATTTAAAAAAAGTCCTGTGTAATAATTGAGAGACAATTAAAGACTAATTTTGGAACACAATAAAAAAATTTGGAACGCAAACATAAAGTCGGGAAACGCAATTTTTGGGTGGGGGTGCTAGCTTGACGTCAAGCCATCGACCTTTTCTTTGGAATGTAAAGAAAAACGATGTAATAATTAAGGAAAAATTAAAGATTAATTTTGGAACACAATAAACAATTTTGGAACGCAAAAATATAGTTAGGAAATGAAGTTTTTCGTGGACGTACTAGCTTAACGTCATACCAGCGACCTTTTTTTGGGAATTAAAAAAAAAAGTCCTGTGTAATAATTAAGGAACAATTAAAGACTAATTTTGAAACAATAAAAAAAGTTGGAACGCAAACATAAAGTCGGGAAACGCAATTTTTGGGTGGGGGTGGTAGCTTGACGTCAAGCTAGCGACCTTTTCTTTGGAATTTGCAGAAAAACGAAAGACTTCGACGCAATAATAGACTAACTCTGGAACACAATAAAAAAATTTGGAACGCATAAATATAGTCACGAAACAAAGTTTTTCGTGGGGGTGCTAACTTGACGTCACACCAGGGACCATTTTTGGGTAATTTAAAAAAAGTCCTATGTAATAATTAAGGAACAATTAAAGACTAATTTTGGAACGCAATAACAAATTTTGGGATGGAAAAAGAGTCAGGAAACGCAATTTTTTGTTGGAGATGCTAGCTTGCCGTCAAGCCAGCGGCTTTTTTGGGAATTTAAAAAAACTCCTGTGTAATAATTAAGGAACAATTAAAGACTAATTTGGGAACACAATAACAAAATTTCGAACGCAAACATAAAGAGCTACTGAGTGCATTAAACTGTACGGTATAAGCAACTGGAAGGGATACGGACGTTTCCAATGCATTGTAGGCGTTGAAGCTGACAAAAACAGATGTGGAGTAGGTACTTCTGTCGCCTTCTAACTTGTTGCGATAGTAGAGCCGACGAGAGAGAAAAAAAGAGAAAAAGATAAAGATTCCCATTTGTAGAGGGTTGCCGAACGTAGCTGCGGCTTCAGTGTTACTTATGCACGTTTCTTTTCCAGTTGCGTATAGCGTACAGTTCAATGACTGAGTGTTGTGGTTGATTCGTTGTGAAATAAATTAATTACACATGAGACCGCAGTTCCACTTTACCTATTTATTTATTTGTGTCGCTGATGTGACGTCAAGCTAGCATCCACATGAAAAACTTGGTTTCTTGACTATATTTTTGCGTTCCAAAATTTTTTATTGTGTTCGAAATTATTCCTTAAATATTTCATCGACATCTTTCGATTTTCTTCAAATTCCAAAGAAAAGGTTGCTGGCTTGACATCAAGCTAACACCCCTACCAAAAATCGCGTTTCCTGACTTTATGTGTGCGTCCCAAAATTAGTCTTTAATTGTTCCTTAATTATTAGATAGGAATTTTCCGAATTGCTGATTGCGGGGGTGCCAACTTTTTGTGCATAGTCTGGCAAATTGATTTAATACATACTTCTCAGTTTCAAATTTTTTAGCCTAAACCATCACAAGATTTTCTCACCGAAAGGGATATTTCAAGTCATTGTCAAACAAAAATGGTGTCCCTATGTTATATATCGTCCAATTTAATAATGGTTGAGTACTTCACTAACTAATTTTACCTAAATTCACTCGTAAATTATATTGAGATTATAATGATTTTTCGCAATAAATGATTTTTTATTCGCCAGTTCTCTGACATCTAATGGTAACCTCATAAACTACCTTTCGAATACTACAAAAATATTGCACTTGCACACATGTTAGAAAAATGTTAGAAGGGCTACGTGTAGGCAACTTTATAAGCGCATCAAGTAGATACCTTGCATAAGATCGTCGAAAATTTACACATTTTCACAATATTAATTTAATTTCGTTCCATTTTCACACAACTACAACTATATCAATTTGTGATTGTGTAATACTTGATTAATCGTCGAAATTAACATATAAATTATATTAAGAAGCTATTATATCGCTAATTAGGAAATTTAATTAGATCTCTTACCTAGATTTTATAACGATTACATTATTGTATCATTTGATTATCGATTAACGTTTTTATTAGTTTTTAATTGCGAATTTGATTGGAGATTTTAAATTATTTAACAATAAATTCATAACGTTTGACGTTTAGGAGCAACCCACTCGCGCAGCCCATTTGCTAGTTGTAAATCTTGCTCGAGCCTTTAAACATCATATATTATTATAACTAATAATGTATAAGATATGCTCATATATTTTCCCAGTTCCATTTGCAAAGTAAATCATTTTATAATACGGGACTCTGGTGGTGAGCGATAAAGGCGTCGAGCGCTTCTGAACATGCAGAATTTACTGGATACGTTACCGAGTTATAGGAAGATATGCATTTTGAGTTTTATAAGCCCTTAAAGGTATGCCGATATAAGTTGAAACGATGATATATAGAAGGTTAACGTCGCTATTGCGACTTGGGATACATAGATGGGTAGGTGCTTTGTAATACCAATAACTCAAAATGTGCTT
Source organism: Pyrocoelia pectoralis (assembly GCA_036250285.1). Lineage (NCBI taxonomy): Eukaryota > Metazoa > Arthropoda > Insecta > Coleoptera > Lampyridae > Pyrocoelia > Pyrocoelia pectoralis. Next base: position 9,902,645 of record CM070079.1, read on the forward strand.
TTCTCAACCTTCAAGTAGATAGTAGGGGTTAAAAATTACTACCGACCATAAATGGAATACGGAATCCTTATTCTCGAGTATGGATTTTTTTATTCCTTACAAAGGATTCGCTCATTTTAATTTAGCTGTTATGAATGATACGACAGTATGTAATTACGACCAGCATAAAGTATCATAAATTTTCCAAAATATTAATTTACATTACAATAATATTGTTATGAGTGAATTTAAAGCACGAGTTGTGTAAATTGCCGCCGAAGGCTTTCAAAGTAGGAATGTGTGTAACGTACGCACGTGTGGCGTTTTCTTACCAATATTCATGAAAAACTTGCTGTAAGCAAATAAAATACCATCGCCGATAAAATCTCTACCATAAATAAATTCGTCAAAAATTAATAGGTAGATTGTAGATTCGAATACCGAATATCGTGATCTGAAATGTTTAGCGATGGCGGGCTTATTCCAAATTCGTAGCAATCACTCGACGATCATCAAGGGTGTTTGTTTCGTGAGGTGTTACATCCCGATCATTTCAGCTCTGTACCTGTTGCGTTTCTTTTACTATGAGCAAAATCCGAGTTTACAGATAATTTCGACATAACGTAGTTGTCACATAATTATATCAGATATTGCGGCTTGTTCTCCTATTTGTTATTATCCTAATATCTGTTCGTTTTTCGAGATTCTGTAAAACAGATGTCACTCCATCCGTTCTGAAATTTAATTAATAGTTTTTCTATACATTTTAGTCCTTGGAGGACATGTATTAAAAATACCTGTTTTTGCAATAGCCGTGTCTTTGTTTTAAATATGTTTCTGATTATGTTCTGTTAAGGAGGGGTTCAATATTGTCCTAAGTAATAAAAAATTCATAATCGCACTCCCATATAAAAGCCATGGAGTTTTATGTCTCAAAATGACCCTAAGAACATGCCACGGCTCATATGCCTAGTTTTAGCAAAAAGTATAATATTTCAAGCTGTCTAGGATGTGTCAAAGTGAGACAGATACTGTTTTCTTGCGATATTTTGCGATTCTTTCAAAGTTACAATAGAAATAGCATGCCCCAATGCGATATCGATAGGCATAACTGCCGTGGGGGTTCATTGGGGTCATTTTCAGATATAAAAGTCAACAATCCGACCAATACAGTGGTCACAGCGAGTTTTCCAAAAAATGAAGTCCGAGTATTTTCCAATGACGAGTGAACTTTTGGCGTACAAGCAGAAAAAATTGTCGTTCCATCACAACTCTTTACCTCAGGCTCAATTTCCTCGTAAATTGCTCCATTATTCGAAAATTTCGGAATTCATCAAACAAATTCGTAGAGATTTCTTCAGTGGAATGGGCCAACGTAAACCAAGATCGGTGCGTGCAGGTGAAAGAAAGGTGGCTAAGAAGAACACCAAACTGGGCAGACGTAAGAGAGCTTTGGAGGCCCTCAACGCGATAGAAATCAGGGTCAATATTGGATCGAAAAAAGTTCTTGAACCCCCCCTTAACAATGACTTTTTAATCGACAATGTCATAGTTACGCAACTGATAATTATGATCAAGTGAGAATACGAAAATTAAGTTTTTTCTTGACAGTTACTTGACGGCTACGGCTGCTGTTAAGATTACTCTTACCAATGAATGTTTGACAACCAGACTGAAAGTTTCTGTGTAGTCCACACCTTATGTTTGTGAGAAACCCTTCACCGCCAATCTGGCTTTGAACTTTTCCGTTGCACCATTTGCTGTTCTTTTGATTTTATAGACCCATTTGTTCTTTAGCACTTGAACATTACTTGGCTTTTCAATAATTTCCCATGTTCTTTAAGGAATCCATTTCTTTTTCCATTGCTGCTTTCCACGTTTCAGCTTCTTGACTTTGAATTGCTTCATTGAATATCTCTGGTTCTTGGCACTGTGCCGCTAGTAATTCATCGATTTCCACAAAGTCTGCATGTATTCGTAGCGGTTGGATTGTCTTACGACTTCGTAGTTTTCTCTGATTACCTGCGGTTCAATTTCTTCGTCTTCATTTTCGTTTATATCCAAGGCTTCATTTGCTACTTGTTCTTCGGGTTCAAATGGATTTTCCTGTTCATTTAAATTTGCTGGTTCGACATGTTCTTCTGGCCAGTTGAAGTTTCCTTTTCTGATAATTTTCTGATTTTAATTATTCCCACTTCTTTAAGAGCGAATACCACGTCTCGGTGTATTTCGACCCTGTTCTCTTGCTCAAACCATATCCGATAACCTTTGGTGTTTTCTCCAACCAAAATTCCTTCATTTACCTTTTTTGTCATCTTCTTTGGTGTTTACTTCCACTCCGATGCCTTTAATTAACTTTTTCACTTATGCGACATTTTGGTGAGGTAACCTCTCGTGCCACAACTGTAAGCTTTTCTTCACTAGTTGCTTTCAGAGATTATGTCTTAATCTTCACTTAAATGAACCTCCGAGTGCAAAATTTCAATAAAGTGAAACTCCTAACGTGAATCTTCACTTAAATGAAGCACCGAGAGCAAAATTTCATTTCAATGAAATTCCTAGCGAAAAATTTCGATTAAATGAAAGTCCTAACGTGAAGCTTCATTTAAATGAAACTCCTCAAGCAAAATTTCATTTAAATGAAATTCCTAGCGAAAAATTTCGATTAAATGAAACTCCTAACGTGAAGCTTCACTTAATTGAAACTCCGACAGCAAAATTTCATTTGAATGAAACTCCTAACGTGAAGCTTCACTTAACACGTTCGCTACCAACTACGAGTTATTTCGTATGTCGAAATTTCTGTTTAGGCGCCAGAGACGAGATAATTCGTACAACGTTTTTGTTTTACCTACGCCACATACGAATAAACTCGTAGTATTTTCATGTTCTTTGAAGGTATCTGGCTTTGGGAATTAGAAAAAATCAAAACAAGTTGGCGCAATTTAAGAAATATAAGCCTTTTCCCACGCTGCCCGGTGGCAAGTATGCAGGTCAAGGAAAGGTTACTTACGGGTCGCCGTCCTTATAATTTTTATTTTACAATTAATTAACTAAGTATTAAGTATATATGTTGGCGTAGTGGGACGGTTTTTGAAAATGGCGCTCGGCAGCGAACGTATGTGAAATTTCCTAATGTGAAGCTTCACTTAAATGAAACTCCTGGAGCAAAATTTCCTTTAAATGAAATTCCTAGCGCAAAATTTCAATAAAGTGAAACTCCTAACGTGAAACTTCACATAAATGAGCCACCGAGTGCAAAATTTCATTTCAATGAAATTCCTAGCGAAAAATTTCGATTAAATGAAAGTCCTAACGTGAAGCTTCATTTAAATGAAACTCCTCAAGCAAAATTTCATTTAAATGAAACTCCTATCACAAAACATCAATAAAATGAAACTCCTAACGTGAAGCTTCACTTACATGAAATTTCCTAATGTGAAGCTTCACTTGAATGAAACTCCTCTAGCAAAATTTCATTTAAATGAAACTCCTAGCGCAAAATTTCAATAAAATGAAACTCCTAAGGTGAAACTTCACTTAAATGAACCTCCGAGAGCAAAATTTCATTTAAATGAAGCTCCTAGCGCAAAATTTCAATAAAATGATACCCATAACGTGTAACTTCACTTAAATGAACCTCCGAGAGCAAAATTTCATTTAAATGAATCTCCTAGTGCAAAATTTCAATAAAACGAAACTCCTAACGTGAAACTTCACTTAAATGAAACTCCTCCAGCAAAATTTTATTTAAATGAAACTCGATCCTAGCGCAAAATTTCAGTAAAATGAAACTCCTAACGTCAAACTTCACTTAAATGAACTACCAAGAGCAAAATTTCATTTTAATGAAACTCCTAGCGTAAAATTTCAATAAAATGAAACCCCTAACGTGCAACTTCACTTAAATGAACCTCCGAGAGTAAAATTTCATTTAAATGAAGCTCCTAGCGCAAAATTTCATTTAAATGAAACTCCTCGAGCAAAATTTCATTTAAATGAAACTCCAAGCGCAAAATTTCAGTAAAATAAATCTCCTTATGTGAAGCTTCACTTAAATGGAACTTTAATCAGTTTTAGTTTCTCTTGATTCCAAAGCTTCAAGCTCTTCATCAACCCATTTCTTCTGGAGCTGTAGTTTATTGACTATTGTTCACAGTGTAGCAACGGACGTTTGTGGTAAATTCGTCCACGTTAATTGAAGAGCGTGCATTTTGTACATGAGGTTTGTTAGCAGCTTTGTCGCTATTTAGAAAAGTGTAACTAAGCTCCTTTAGTGATGCTAGTGACACTCCAAGACATTGAGACACCTCTTGATACACTGGGTAACGCTTATCTTTGCACTTTTCTCCTTCAACCTTGAGAAACGGGATTGCATTCAAAATCATTGCAAAAAACCAAGTACAAGGAATTTGATACAATTTTATCGGGTGGTTGACGCCGCAAATCCCCCAAAAACGGGTACTTTACGTTGTACTCGCGTCTAAATGGTTGTTGAAATGCATTTAAAAAAATATGTCAGGCCTAACTAATGTAGAATTAAACAGGCTTTAATTTAATGCCATGCTCATAAAAATCCTCCAATTAATCATTTGTTTGTTAATTCCAAAGTTTCAAGCTCTTCATCAACTCATGGCTTTGAGTTTTGTCAATCAACCCCTTATAGACACGTTTCAGATTTTTAGTTTTCTACAGGAGCTTAAATTCCATTGCATTGATAACATTTTCAAACTTATGTTTTCATTTTCGAGCTTAAACTCCTTTTCAAAAAGAGCAACAAGGAGCGATGAAAAATAGTTAATCATCTTCATATGATTTCCAGAAAATGATATTCGTTACACTGTACCCAATATTTTTAATAAATTGACACGAATAATTAAAAAACTTTTTGAAGGTATGAAAGGCATTTCCTAATGTAAATTATTTGCAAATAAGCTAGGCAGTGTTGAATGTCGTCGCATCAGTGAAAATTGGCCAGATATTCCATTTTAAGTGACCGCTGTATTTGATTAAACAGCTTCAATATGCTAACGGCTTCAAATAATTCAACAAACTTCAGCTCATCATGTGAACCTTGTAAATCCTACAGGATTTCACTTACATTCCAAACGCTTTCGGGCTTTTCGGGCTTTTACAAATTCTTTACCAAAAGCTTTTTGGAACAAAGTTCTCTTGGCATTATTATTATAAAAAATGTTTGGAAAACTTTAATAGTCTAAGCGAATGCAGGAAGTGAGTTATTGCAAAGTTCCAGAGTCCCATCGATGTGTAGTGGTAGCAGCACCGTATCTAACGGTTTTGGAGCAAATTATTGATGAATTAGATCCAAAACTTATAGAGTAGGAAACAACCCATCTAGACTACGAACTTAAAGCCCCCTCAAATTGAGTCTCAGCTCTTATTTGTTCCGTTGCATAAAACTTCCTCTACATCTCGTAATGAGATGGTAGTAGGTAATTGAAAACAGTTTCATTGTCATGAATAAAGCACATCGACATAGTTTTTTGTATCTAGAGAAGAAAGTTATGTTTTTTATCAACCCGAGCGTAAAGTTTGACACACGAACGTAGCGGATTTGTCTCTTGAACAAGAGTTGAAAAAACTTTTCTTCTTGTAATTTTTTCTAAAACTGCATATAACACCATGAAGCTCCTTACGAAAGTGGGCGAAACGTTGACTATTGGTTCAACATTGAGCCGGAAGTCGATTTTATTTTAACTTAATGAGCTTTTGCCACAATTTTTTTCTGTATCAATTTGTTTACTAATGATGATACAATTCTACGTAAAGAAGATTTCTACAATGGACTTCTTTGGTTTAGTTATAGTGGAGGGCTTAAATTACACTGTTTTGATTACCACGCAAACATAAGTATTTTATCAATGAAATTAATTATCAAGTGGGTTTTTTTCCCAAGCGAGGTTATCCTGAGAAAAATCCCTGCTATGCAAAAAAAAAAGATTTTAATTGTGTAGATTTGTATAAAAAACTTAACCATGCATCGAAAGTATTAGTTTAACTAACAGTTCCTGGTAAGGACGTGTGGATATTAGCATGGGCCTCCGCTATTTTATATGACGGAAGGTAATCACGTCGCCGGCGGAAGTCACGCGTAAGCCACCGAGCTTCATATCGCAAGTCACGACCACGTGCACATCTCAACTGCAAATTACATATTACTTATAAGTAATATGTTTATTGTTCTTTCATGGTTCGTTATGGCCTGCCTTCATTTTTATAAAGGTTGTTGACCGTTATCTGTTCTGACATGTTTGCCATACCCCATATTCACGTACAAAAATCGCAAATTAAATACGAAACGCACGTTGTCTACCACGAGCTACAGTAATTTCATTCTATTTTGGCGATAACATCGCGAACGTAAGCAATTTACTCAATTACTGGATATCGCTCAAAGACATTCCCGAAAATCGCCATAATTGCGACAATCACAAACTATTACTTGAGATACGCATCCGAAATTCCTGAAAACGAATCGCTTTTTCCCCGTAAATAAAAATATACCCTAAATAATGACGTAATTACATGTACGAATGAGCAACAACCCAATTTTGATCTGAAAGGTAATCAAAAGCAAATATAACCATGTAATTGCTTGCATAAAAAGGAAAATCCGCCGTTATAAGGAATTTGATTTAAAGTGGTAGTGAAACAGGCAACACTAAATGGCTAAATAATTTGTATTTGATTAAAATATTCCCGTTTACCCAACACGCTTTTAGAGTTAGGGAAGTCGCAAGTTTTATTCTTTTATGATGGATTTTATTCCTCAATTTCACTTTGTAAATTGGTTTATTTCAAGCTAAATACTTTGACACGGGCGCGCTTATTCGTCTGGTTACATCGTAACGATTAATAACAAAACTTTTTTTTTACAATTCATATGCATTTATAACATTTACTATTATTCAATTGTTGATTCACCTTCGTATTTAGTTTAATTACAAGGACATTATCATTGCAATCTAAATCGTGCTTCAGTTAATTATGCCTCAAGGATGTCGATAATTGCCCTTTGGTGCAATTATGGAGGTGCTCTCTTAATTTCATTATCACGATCTTCTTAATATGCTGGTATTAGCGTAAATAGTAGAAATTTGCAATTTTATGCTTTTGCGAAAATATGTAGGCAAATCGGAAATTATGTTCTAGGAAAAAATCGATCGCTCCATTATATTTATAGAGCTTTTCTAGTTATTTCTTGTAACCGTATCCGTTGGAGTAATTATAACAATTAAAACCACTTTTTCTTACATAAGTTTTTCCACTAACTTCGCATGATTCAGTCTTTTTTTTTATTTATTTATTTAATTAAATTAAACACAACAGTTTCAATTTCACATATAAATTCAATTCAGTTTTGCGACCTTGGCGCGTCACTGCGTGCCATCTGGTGTCGAAAAAACATCAAAATTTTCGACCTCTGTGCTTTTTCAAAATATTTCCTAAACGGTTGGTATTATAGCAAAAAAAACCCATTATAAATTTAAACTACAATATATTTGCTACCGATTGAGTACAAAAGCAGTTCTGTAGCTCCAATAGTCACTGAAATAAATTATTTCAAAAACTTCGGTTTTTTCAAAAAGTTGGAAAATTGGTGATTTTTCTTTGGTTTACGTTGAATATTTCCTAAACTAAAATGTTTAGTGAGTTATAAAAAAACAATTGTATTTTTTTTGTAAAATGAGCGAGGAAAGTCGCATTTTCCTCACTTGTGATGAAAGTAAACAGTATTGCCAACACCATTTATCTATTGCAGGAAAACATAATATGAATTCAAAAAACTGTCAACATTGAAAATTTAAGGTTATAAATCAAAAATTATTGAATATTTTTTTAATTACATGCAATTTTAGAAAAAATGTGTTAAAGCACGAGAAGAAAATGTTTTTTCAACTCTCGCTTAATTGACGCATTCGCTACGCTCGTGTGTCAAACTTTGAGGTCGAGTTGAAAAAAGCATAACTTTCGTCTCTTATTCTACAAATAACTATTTCCAATTAACATTAATAAAATTACAAATTTAAATGTTGACATTATACAAATACACTAATAGTCCGGACGCTATAAGGTCGAACCTTGCACTTTGTGACAAGTTTATTCCAATGGGCAAATCGTGTTCTATATGCCCCCGGGCACATTTTCAGATGTGGTGCCACCCCCCGCTCCCCCACCCCCGCCGCCATCTTGTAAAAATGGTGGCCAAAAACGGTTTTTAGAAGTTATTTCGAGAACCGTCCAAGATATCGCAAAAAGCTTCAAACAAATGTTCTAGAGGACTAAATTTGCAATACAAAGTGCCCTATAAACTTTTTCATTATCTCTTACCGTTGAGCCGGAAACGACCTTCAAACCTCTGGTCAAAATGCTTTCTTGATAAATACGCTACTGTATGGGCCTCTCTCGCCGCATTCTCGTCGCTATAGTTATTTTTGAAAGGACTGACATATAAACGAAGCTGTTTGCAATATTTTTTTTACGTTGATCCATTATTTGCAACGACGATCAAACCGAGTTTCGTATTTTAGTTGATCCGGAAGGTTCTGCGGAAAGGAATCAATGGATTCCGACTTACGCGAATTAAACCGCCTGAAACCGCTCATGGTTATAAGCTCATAACTGCAAAACCTGTAAAACCTACTTTTCTAAAAATGATTTTCACTACATTCCCCTTAAAAGAGCTCATGGGATCGATGTAGTGCATGGATGCCTACCCACAGAGTCTCAAGTTGTCTTTAAAGTAATGCGTTGCAATTAAATGTCAAAGGTAACTCTGACGAAGTCTTAAAATAAGAGGGTTAAAAAGCCACTAGATTTTATTAGTTAAATTTCTAGAATGACGCAGTCGAATGGATAACAAATAAGAACAGTTGTCTGGGGTCTGTCTTGAAGTATACTATAAACCAATGTTTTTATTTTGTTTCAAAAAGTCCATACCTTTTATATATTTATTCCTCGCTGGAATCTCCTCCACAACCACACATTTCTATACATGGTAGGTTGGCTTTAGTGCACTTACATCGAGAGCTGCATGATTTTTTGCAGCCACACTTAACAAGAATTAATAGACACTCTTGGATGAGGGGCTGAGATGTCCATTCTGGCTCCCAGCATCCCCTGCCTTCAGAAATTTTTCAACCCCAACCAGTAGGATCAGGAAGAACTTGCATTGATTTTAAACACTGTCCCCATATCTGACCTCCCTGATAGCTAGCAGGCATCTTGAGTTGGTGGAATAGCCTCCAGTGATCGTCCCTTTCGTGTAAACATTGCTCTTCGAGCATTATTTACTGTGCTTACATCGCTGGTACGATCGTACATTGCCACAACAAATTGAAGATTCCTGCTCGCTTCTTTTTTGGGCTCGAGCAATGCGGTTTTCCGAGCAGTTTGTTCTGCAAGTTTTGTGATAAACTGCCCTGTTGCTCTTTAAAGTGTTAAAGATCCCTGTTCCGTCATTTAACTGGCTGAAATCGACTCTTAGTGGTATTGATGTCAATTGGTTTAACTCGTTAAGACGTGTCAAGGAACTCTCCAATGACACATAAGCAGCGAATTTGTCTTTTCTAGTGGATCTTCAGGGTTTGTGAGCTTTTCCCCTGTATCATTTTGACAGATAAAACATATTAAACCACTTTTTGAGGAGATTGGTAAAGAGGGGTCCACCACCACCAAATTAGAAGCCATACCGCCACCTGTTAAGAATTCAGTACGTATGAGATCACGTCTGCAACGCGTTTAGCTTTTTGGCAAACCAAGATGAAATAACTTACCGTAAAATGGCCGTTTTGCGACTGCAGTGATAGCGTTGACACAAAAGCTTCCCATCCAAAATAAATTTGGTTCATAGTCACTGTCACTTAAAATCAAGGGGAGCTTCTTTTACACCGAACCACACTATCGTTAAACACAAAAACTGTCCAAATATCGAATGCACAACACAAATAGCTTGATCACTCCTCTCAGACAACTCTGTCAAGACTGACTGGAATGACCGTGTGTGTTACAATTCGCGTAAGTCAGAACCGATTGATTCCTTTCCGCAGAACCTTCCGGATCAACTAAAATACGAAACTCGGTTTGATCGTCGTTACAAATAATGGAAAAACGTAAAAATATTACAAACAGCTTCGTTTATATGTCAGTCCTTTCAAAAATAACTATAGCGACGAGAATGCGGCGGAGAGGCACATACAGTAGCGTATTTATCAAGAAAGCATTTTGACCGGAGGTTTGAAGGTCATTTCCGGCTCAACGGTAAGAGATAATGAAAAAGTTTATAGGGCACTTTGTATTGCAAATTTAGTCCCCTAGAACATTTGTTTGAAGCTTTTTGCGATATCTTGGACGGTTCTCGAAATATCTTCTAAAAACCGTTTTTGGTCGCCATTTTTCCAAGATGGCGGCGGGGGTGGGGGAGCGGGAGGGTGGCACCACATCTGAAGATGTGCCCGGGTACATATAGAACACGATTTGCCCATTGGAATAAACTTGTCACAAAGTGCAAGGTTGAGCCTCATTTTGCCTTATAGCGTCCGGACTATAATCAATGCGCGTGAAAGAGAAATTCATTTATTTCTCCACTTATCTAGAGACGAGCGCTTGTTTTTCAGTATAATGGTTTCGAAGAAAACAAGCACGAATTCCGGGATTACAGTCTCCACATTGGCCAAAAAATTGTCAGGAGCTGTGTACTCAGATATATTGTACATCTAAGTGCGAATATCATGTCAGCGGCAGCTTTCACCACACGTAATTTTTCTTCTTGTGGATCTGATCTTTGGTTCTCATATCACGAATTTGTGAGAATCTTGTTCCCCAAGTTTCTGAAACAGACAGTGCATTTTTGGTTGGCTATTTCGGCAATCCCAATATCTTCACCGTATTGTTTGAACAGCCGAGTCATGACAGTTCGAATGTCAGGGTAAAAATCTCCATGAATTTGATTCAGTAGTTCTTCCATAGAGAACTGGCACCAAAGACTTTGGTTGGGCTGTTTAAAATGGACACAGGTCTGTAATTTGACACATCAGATTCAGCTCCCGATTTAAAAACAGGAGTTATTTTAGCTACTTTCCACATACTTGGGAAAACACCTGACTGTATGGATAGGTTAAAAATCTAAAAGCTCATTTTTTAATTCTTTAAGTACAAAGTTTGGAATATTGTCAAGACAACTGCTCTTTTTGTTACATAAGTCATCAAAACCATCCAAAACATCAAACTCAACTATCCTGCCAAAGCTGAAGAACCTCACATCCCGCACTGTCCACATTCAATAAGTTTAGATCATACTTAGGTAATTCCGTACTATGCAATGAACTAAAATATTCAGTGAAAAAATTTGGTATTGCTTTTCCTTGAGCTTTGACATCCCTGTAACACATTTCATCTAGTGTCTTAGTTTTAGACTTTAAGGTCTTTGTAAATGACCAAAAATTACTAACATCCTCACTAAATCTTACAAAGTTACCGTTTTTGTGCTCCTTAATTTTCACGTGCAGAGTCGTTTCTACTTTAAATCTTAATTTCCTGTGTAAAGTTTCCAACGTTTTATGTTTTTGAGTTTTTAAGAGTTGCAATTGTGTCGTCTATAGTATGTTCGGCAGTCCCAGAATGTTTCTTTTAAGTACCATTGGTCTTCTTCACTAGGTGCTGTAATCTTGGAGGAAACAGTAGAAACAGATCTTTTATTTAATGCTATTTAGGCCTAGCTGTATAAAGTATAATTGAGTTTCGAACGGCCATTAGGGTAAAATTGAGTCGCACAAACTAGGATTGACGTCCCACCCAGGGTTGAACTGACCGTTTTACCACACATTGTGTGACTCACGTTTACACTAACCGCCGGTTGACTCAACTAGAGTTTATACAACTGGGTCTAAGGGACTAAATACTATACGGTTTGGCCAGGTTAGTAGCTGTGCAATTTATGTACACGGTCCTTCAACAGTACGTCGGGCATCTATAGTACCCAGACCAAAAAGGTTTGAAGTTTCATTCAAGCGCAGTTGTTAATTATTGTTAAGGGCGCATTTCAGGAAAATATTTTAACATGTACAGGGCTTCAAGAACCTGTGGCAAACAAAAAAAATTAATAGGGCCACCTCTGCCATTGAAATCACGGTTCAATACTTCCCGTGCTGTTATTGAATAATGCGATGGGCAACCGTCATGCTGAAACCACATACTTGGTCGAACGGGCAACGTAACATCCTCAAGTAGAGGTTGTAGTTCCTGGTCCAGGATTTCGCCAAAATCAGGTTTCTTGCCATTCTATCACGAATCCAAAAAAAAAATGTTTCAAATAAAAGTTACTAATTTTTTTTATGGGAAATCCGAATCTGCAATAAAACATAGGGGTTCCCATTTAAGATTTCAAAGTTGGTATATGTAGATAATCCAACAATTTATAGGTATACATATATATATAATCTGATCCTTATATATACCCGTAGGTGTTAAGGAGTAACTAGTTTTTTTTTTACATCATAATTACATATCATTATCATTTATAAACAAATTTTATCCATTCCTTCTTGTTTTTTGCCTTTGCGCTTGCTTCCTTCCATGTCAGGCCCTCTTTTTTTAAGCCTTCCGACACTGCATCGTCCCACGTCTTCCTTGGTCTTCCTCTCGTTTTTATCTTTTGTGGTCTTGCTTGCCACACTCTCTTCACTTGTCTTTCCTCTCCCATTCTTGTCAGGTGTCCAAACCATTTTACCTGTTGCCTTTCTATGTGTTTTTGTATTGGTTCCACGTTGAGCGCTTCTCTCACCGTTTTATTAGGGATTTTGTCTCTTTTTGTAATACCCATAATTGCTCTAAGGTATTTCATTTCCATAGCCTGTATTTTACTTTTAGCTGGTTCATTTAACACCCAGCTTTCACATCCATAGGTCAGCACCGGTTTGTAGATGGTGTTGTACACTGTTATTTTTGTTCTATTGGATACTTTTTTGTTTCTCAAAAAGGAATTACATAGCGAATAGTACAGTTTCGTTGTGTTTTGGAGTCTGTCTGCTAGCTCCGCTTCCATCCTACCGCTTCTATGTATTTTGACTCCTAGGTACTTGTATACATCCACTTGTTCTAGGTTTATATTATTCAGTTTTATGGACATCTTACTTTCCATGTTTCCTATTACCATTACTCTTGTTTTGTTTATGTTTATCCTCAAATTTTTCTTTTCCAATGCATTGTTCCACGTTTCTATGTTGAGCTGCAGTTCCCGTTCACTACTTGCAAAAATTACTAGATCGTCAGCAAATGCACATTCTGATATGTAGACCCTTTCCAAATTCCTATATCCAACTTGCAGTTTGCTTAATTTTGTTTTGATTTCTTTCATTATATCATCAATTACGACGTTAAATAAGATTGGACTTAGCACTCCACCTTGCCTTAATCCTTCTTTGGTGCTGAATTCTTCTGACTGCAGATTCGCTGTTCTGACGTAGTTTCTTGTGTTTTTGTAGATGCTAATTATGCTGTTTATCAATCTTCCGGTTATTCCTTTTTTTATTAAGCTTCTCCATACGTCTTTCCTAGTTAGGCTATCAAATGCCTTCTCTATGTCGATATATGCAACGTATATGTTACTATTTCTCTTTTTATCGATTAATTGTTTTATAGTAAATACGTGATCTTGTGTGCTTCTGCCCTTTCTAAAACCACTTTGGGGTTCCTCTAATTGTGTTTCTATCTTTGCTTTTAGTCGTTTCTCGAGCACTCTTTCATATAGCTTTGCTACGATGCTTAATAGTGTGATCCCTCTGTAGTTTGTGCATTCTTTCTTGTCCCCGTTCTTGTATACCGGTAATATTATTCCTAATTCCCAATCTTTGGGTATTTTTCCTTCTTTCCATACTTTATTGCACAAGCGTGTTAGTATTTCTATACCGTTTTCCCCCAAATTTTTTAACATTTCAGATGTGATGCCATCATGTCCTGCTGCTTTCCCTCTTTTTAACATTTTTACTGCCTCTTGTACTTCCTCTATATTTAAATCCTCTTGGTCTGTGTCGTCTTCCATTTCCATGTAATCATTTTCTTCGTCCTCTGCGGAGTCTTTTATTCTTGGTCTCTGCTCTATATTTAGTATTTCCTCGAAGTATTCTTTCCAGAGTTTCATTATTTCCTCGTCTTCGGTTAATATTTTCTTGTCCTTTGCCTTAATGTGTGCGCTTTTGAGAACTTTCTCTGTTCTCAAATTTTTTAAAACTTTATAGAATAGTTTTTGATCCCCGCGACTATCCCGTTCCATCTTTGTTCCAAAATCTTCCCATTCTTTAGTTTTCGCTTCTTTCACTATTTCTTTAACTTTTACTCTTTGTTCTTTGTATTCCTTGTAATTTTCGTTGCTTCTGCTGTTTAAGTAATTTTTCCATTTCTGTTTTTTTAACTTTATCTCCTTCTTTATTGTCTCATTCCACCAGCTGGTTTGCTTCTTAGTGCGATTTGTTTTTATTTCGCCACATGTTTCTTTTGCCACTCTTTTTATTGTGTCTTTAAAAATCTCCCATGCCTTTTCGAGATTCCAATTGCTTATGCTACCTTTGATTTTGTTCATTTCTTGCTCCACTCTTTCATTGTACTTTATGGCAGTACTTTCTTCTCTCAGTTTGTATGTTCTTATTGTTTCTTTCATTTCTTTCCTTTTCGGCTCCATTTTTGTTTTGTTATTGTATATGTTGTTTTTTATTATTATCTTTGCCGTCACTAGGAAGTGGTCAGAGTAGATCTCTGCGCTTCTTTTAACCCTTGTGTCTTTTACTTCATGTCTGTGTGTTTTGTCGATTGCTACGTAATCTATTATTGATCTCTCATTCCTGCTAATGACTTCTCTCGTATACTTATGTATGTTCTTATGTTGGAAAAAAGTATTTGCTATTATTAAATTATGGGTCATGCAGAAATCTATGAATCTTGTTCCATTGTTATTCTTTGCGTCTTCTCCATATTTTCCAATAGTGTCACCTGTCTCTTGGTTCTTTTCCCCCACTCTGCCATTTATATCTCCTATTAATATTAATCTTTCTTTACTGTCCTCTACTGTCTCCGTTAGTTTCTCCCAAAATGCATCTTTACTTTTGTTTGGCTCGTTGTCGTTAGGTCCATATGCAACCACTATTGTTGTAGTTTTTTGCTCGTTCAGGTGCAGTTCGACTGTCATTATTCTCTCGCTGATGCCTGTCCATTTTTTAACGTATTTTAGATTTTTATGATTTATGATGCATCCCACCCCTTCTTTTGCTTTAGCTACTTGATCTACTCCACTGTATATTAGCATGTGTCCATCCGTTAGTAACAATTCGCCTTTTCCTTTCTTTTTAGTTTCCGTTATTCCCAGTACATCTAGTCCAGCCTTATTGAATTCTTCCCCCAGCTCAAATTCTTTCCCCGTTAAGCTCCTGACATTCCACGTTCCTATTTTCCATACTCCACTTTTAATGTTTTGCTTGTTGCCTAATATTCCCTCTTCTTGGGTGTTTATATATTGCGAACCTGCCTTATGGTCAGCCTTCACGTTTGCACTCGTTTTATATCTCATATCCATTTCCGTCGCCTGGTCTGTCTCCATTTTTCCTTCTACCTCCTCTTTCTTTAGTTTTTTGGAGCTTCTTCAAGTTTGTCTTTAGCCTTATTCCACCTCCATTCCACGCCCTCAATTGTTATTCTATTGTAACCCACTTTTACATATTTTCCTTTTCCTCTTTCCTCTCTTGCCATGTGTCTAATTTGCCGTTGTTTTTCCAGTTCTATTTAGTGAGGTCGTGATCAATATAGATTCTATCCGTTTGTAACTTACTTAGTTTTGCTTTGTTCTGCATCACTCGGTTTTTAGCTTCTTCGTTTTCTAATTCAATTAACCATACCTTTTCTCTTAATTCTACAGCTTTTTTGATTTCTACTTCTATTTTTAGATTATCTTTAATGAAGGTTTTTGGGTATACATAAGATCCTCCAATATAGTTCGAGAATTGAAGACATTTCCACGATTTTTAGTTTGTTGTTAGAAAATTCCTGGAAAGATTCGTGCAACAAGTAAGTTAATTCATTTCTTGATCATTTTTAGGTGAACACCTATAATCACTAGAATTAACAAAAGCATACAAGAGAAACGCTTTGGTGTTAGCTGCTGGTAATTTTCAAGTACCTTCCTGTCATTATAAGCCGTATACAAACATACTAATTTAAAATTTTTTAATTGTAATATATCCCTCGGTCGTTCTGAATTTAGTATAGAGAGCTACTATTAGTGCGATTCTTCAAATTATAGTTGGTACTATTTGCGTTGCCTGTGGTTATTTGTAAACATTCCAGTGTATGATTGCAAAAATATTTAACTAGTATGTGCAATTTTAATATGAAAATAATTGTTGTCTCCAGTTGTAAAAAATAAGGCTATTGGCGCCTTTCGAAAAAATGATTTACGCTACTACTAGTTAATGTTACATTCGCAATCGTGGAAAAAAGCGCGATGGGCGAGTGTGTAAAGGTAAAGTCGATAATCTATAATTTATACACGTTTATCGTGTATTTAGCAGCTTCCGAGATTTATAACGCACGATGGTGTATAATGACTAGTTTGCTTCAGTTTTTTTTATGAATTTCAAGTGAGCTAATTTCACTAAATAACGGATTGAGCGGTTAAATGTGTTGTAGAAATCCTTCATTACAGATTTAAAAAAGAATGACGTGTGTATTATTACACCCTAATTGCACGAATAATTTGCAATTAAAACAAGTTTTCATATTGCAAATATAAAATTATTTATTCATAATTATTCTCAATAATGAATATTTTGCCAAGGATTTGTAGTCACTTCCGACTTTAGACCGCACACGTATCTTTGACTAATGGGAATGATGACAGTTTTGAGGAGATGTTTGAAATATTAATATTTAAAATGATTCATATAAAGTCGAGGCACATAATTTGCATGTGTTTCGTAAATGGAATGTAGAAGATTATTAAAATGCCACAAAGAGTTTAGAAATAGAAATTTAATCAACCCACAGTGTTGCTTGATCGGAAATGAACGTAGTATTAATGGGTATAATACTGGTAACATTGCACTCTTTAATAATCATCACGAGAAGGATTATTTTAGACACATACACCATCTCGTATCTCAATGAGGGAGACAAATAAGGGTTAAATGTTTGGCGATAACTTTATAGAGATAAGTTTTGATCAAATCACACACGAAACTATTTGGAGGAGCCAAAAACCCAAAACGTGAGCATTCAAGGATTTGTTTGTGCCCTTTCGTAACAAATTTTGCCGATTTCAATGCGAGGGTTTGCCAGACTGCAGTTTAGGATAAAATATGAAATATTACACTGTTCTACCCTTAACTCATGTCTGTGAGTCCCACTTTCAAAAAAATTTTGTCTAATTTTAAAAAGAATTAACGTTTCGGTTAGGAAGATCAAATTTTCAAAATCCATTTGGTACCACCAACCGAATACCAAACTCAAATTCCCGTGAATAAATAGCACAAACCGCTACCAAATATTCGACTTTTTGAGGATATTTTGACATAAAGAATTAGGAAAATTTACTTCTTATTAATATTAATGCAAGGTGGCGCCTGGAAACGGTCGATTTTGAATTGAATCGATTGAAGTTGGTAGTAGGTACTTTGATAGCGCCATTTTATTCCTTATTTCAGTTGCAATGGGCGAAAGAGCAACGTATTTTCGCAATGAAAGCTTATTGGAAAAGAATGATTTTTATGAAGCTGCGCGACGGAAATTTCGGCTTCATTTCCAACTTGGGCGTCACGCTGTGAAAACATGGGTTAGAAAATTGGAAACAACAGGATCTGCTTTAAATCAGGAGAGCCCAGGACTAAGAAGAATTGTTCAAACGGCAGAGACAATCCAAACAGTCAACGCCACCGTCAAGCAAAGTCCACGGCGTTCTGTACGGCGACATGCTATGTTTTAGGTTTGTCTCGTTGCACTCTCGACAGAATATTGTTTTCGCATCCCAAATTGCATCCATATAAGCTTCAGATCGTTGAAAAATTGCAAGCCGGTGATCGATTAACTTTCGTCAAAATTTCCTAGCAAAATGTGAAAAAGATGAAATGTTCCTAAACAACGTCTAGATGTCTGAAGGAGCTCATTATGATTATGTCAATAAGCAAAACTTTCGCTATCGGGCTGAAGAGAATATCCATGGCTGCATTACGACGTTTCTTCGAGGAACAACATGAATTGACCTACCAGGTCACCTGAATTATTAAGGCGTGATTTCTTTTTATGGAGTTTTTTAAAGGATTGCATGAATCGACATTGAGGTGTTGCAGAGAGTTGCGATGAACTTGCGTTTACAACTGCAAGAATATGTGCTGAAAGAAGCTACACAGCTAGCAATTTTGGTAGAATTTGTAAAATGAAATCTACCTCCTGCCCTATCAAATAATATATGTACAGAGAATTTTTGAAAGAACAAAGAAGAAGAAGAAGAAGAAGAAGCTTTACTCCCTGAACTAATAGATTCTAGAAGAGCGAGAAACTCACAAATCAAAAATGAGAAATGTGACGAAATGTAATTGTGTTACAATTACCATGGTGTTTTGTTAGTTATCTTGTCAAATTCAATTTTACCTCCCTATAATACATATATTTTTGTTGTTTTATGGAATCTTTTCTTTTCTGAAAAGATATCTAACATATAAGCGGAAAATATTTTACACAATAATATAGGTAGGTACATGAAATACTTTAACAATATTAACTTAGCGCACTACGCAATTGTACTTTCAGCCTATGCACATAGGTGATTTTAATATTGATTTACTTGCAAGAGATTATAACTGCAATTTCTTCTATTTGATGGTATTTTTGTTAGAAACCCAGAGCGCTTTTGATAATAGATAAGATGAAAGTCGTGAGGACTCCAAAATTACATGTAATTCATTGATGATGAATCCTTACCTACTTTCCTTGGTTCAGTTGAAGTATTGATCAAAATGTTTCAGTTGTGCAATGAGACAATACAGTGTTATTCCCACTTCATTAACTTTATTTGCTTAAATAATAATTATTTTTACAAATTGATTCGTATTTACAACTAAAAAACAAACCAGTTACTAGACCCGAATATCCCTCTACCCTCTTTTTTGTCCCCCTTTGCTCTCCTACCCCTTGCACTTCCCTCAGCTCCTTCTTTTCCTCATCCCAATCCGACGTACTCCCTTCTATCCACGCCTTTCTATATCCCAGTTTGGCTCTCCGATGAAAATAGTCGTACCGTTTAGTATCCCCTCGCCATTAACTCTCTCTTCTCCTCCCACCACCCCACAATAAATTCCCTTTCCGTTCCCCTATTCACAACCAATGCACTCTTTATCTCTACCTGCACCCCCACTTTCTCCCTTATATATCCGATCAGTTCCTTTTCTGGATCTCCCACCCTACTTTCTCTAACAATTATGTTGTTCTTTCATCTATACCCTTCCTGCTTCTCAACTTCACGCTTCACTTGTCTTATCTTCTCCCTCACTCCTTTACTTTCCTTCCTCCATTCCAACTCATTTATTGCATGCTTGTCCCTTACATCTCTTACTTCCTGAATCCTTGCACTCTTTATCTCTGCCTGCACCCCCACTTTTGCCTTTATACATTCTACCAGCTTCTTTTCTGAATCTCCCACCCCACTTCCTCTTACAATTATGTTGTTCCTCCTCCTAGATCTGTCCTGTTCTTCAACTTCATCCATCACCTATCTTATCTCCTCCTCACTCCTTTTATTGCATGTTTGTCCCTTACATCTCCTACTTCCTCAACCCTTGCACTCTCTATCTCTGCCTGCACCTCCACTTTTGCCTTCATACATCCTACCAGTTCCTTTTCTGGATCTCCCACCCCACTTCCCCTTACAATTATGTTTCTTGCCTCTTTCTCCCTTACATCTCTTAATCAACTCCTCCTTCATGCCTCTCTTCTCCTCCTTTACAAGCCTAATTTCGTCATTGTACTCTTTCAGCTTTCTCCCCATGTTCTCAATCTCCCTCCTAATTAAATTCATGTCCTTCGCCATGCTCCCACTTGCTTTTGGTAATAATCACAAAAGCCGTATTGAGAAAACTAATCTTTATAATATACAATATTCCGGTTTGATTTTATTAAGTTTATTTGAAGCGTCTTTATTATTACGTATGGAGTTGTGTTCAGCTGAACCTAAAAAGCTTTATGCAACTATCGATTTCCAAAACTCCTTCTATGGTTCTAATAATATTTAGTTATGGAGGCACGTAATTTTTCTTATTTCCGATAGTGTCACCACGATTCGTTGGACGTATACAATTTATGACCAATGTCGGATTAACGTATTTTTTTTAAAATCGGCCAGAAAGTAGTACTTTCCGGATTATTTTTAGGCCAGAAAATATCATTTTGACGGACTGAGCCGGAAAGTTATTGTGATAGTCCGGTAAAAGTTTTACCGGACTCATTTTTACTCGATTTTTACCTTACCGGACTCGTTTTTTACTTTCCGGCCTAGAATGGTCAATTGTTCTTCCCGTTTCTGGCCGATTTTTAAAAAAATATTGTACGTAATACGTCCCAAAAGTGCTTTTACTGGACTCGCAGGCTTGCAGGCTTCATTCAACTCTTGCACAATCTGAAAGGAATTTTCTTCGTTGGTTGAGTTATTGCCTTTTGCCGTTGAATTCCTTTTACTTTTTTCGGAATCCTATCAACATAACTCTTGTAGGATTATCGCTCGATGTTGAATCGATAAGTAATCACACTGACCGTGTACAACCCATACAGATTACACACATGGGATAGTCAATCAATTTTTTTTAATTCAAAAACAGTATTAACGCAGCATATCTCAAAGATTTAATGCAGAACATCAATTGAACGACCACCATGCCGAGAATAATTCAAGATTTATAACCTTTCGGCGATAAGTTTGATGGGTTTCTCAGGCTCTAACAAAAAAGTAGTTGGTGTAAACTTCAATGGTGTTCCTGTGTGCGAATGCACAAAAAATCTAAACCGCGTTATTAAGGTAACTAATAAAATCTTTATATTCAGAATTCCAAATTTGTAACCTGGAAAAATTATTATAAGTACGTCTGTATCTTGATAACAAGTACTTACCGATGCACCTACGTGGACCACTTCCAAAGGGCATAAATGCGAAGTAACTTTGTTCTGGGTATCTTTCCGGTTTGTACTTCTCTGGTCCGGGGAAGAATTCGCCATCCGTGTGCAATCCAAAAATTGGTATTAAAACGTCCGTGCCTGCCTTAATGGTGACGTTGGAATTGGGGACTTTATACGATTTTGTGCAAGTGCGGGTGGTTAAGGAAGCTGGTGGGTACAATCTTAGGGCCTCTGAAAGAGCTTACATGAATATAATCTCGTTTTCTAGACGCACACTTACCAAGGACGCACTTGTCTAGGTAAGCCATTTCCATAATGGCGTCGTAAGTGATTCTTCCACCATTCCGTTCTAGAGTGGAGCACACTTCAGTCCTAACCTTGTCCTGAATATCATGGTGGAAGGCCAATTCGAACATCGTGTATGTTATAACATTAGCTGCTGTTTCGACTCCGGCTAAAAAGTAACCAAAACACTGACCGGCAAGTTGTTCCAAACTTAAAGGTTCTTCCTCGCCACTTCTTGGTTGTATTAAACGATCGATCAACACTTTTGGATTATTTTTCTCTTTTCCGTTATTATTTACAATTGTTTTGGCCATGTCTATAAAAAAATTGGTAAGAGTTTCATCATATTGATTTACACTAATCACTTTTAAGATTTTTGGGAAAAGTATATCAGTAAAGCGACTGATTGAACAAAACTCATATGAAACATTTTCTTTAAACACATCTTGAAAATGGAATCTTGATCGGTTAGCAATTGACTTTCGAGACCAAAACCACACGAGGCTATTATGTCAGCGGTGTACTTTTCGCTCACTTCTCTAATTGTAATTATTTCACCAGCGTCGACCATTTTATCCAAGATTTCTCTGAACACCTCGGCGTATTCAACGATTTTTCCACACGCAACTTTTAGATTAGATGTTGTAAGTCCAGCTGATAGTTTCCGCCGAACGAATTTCCACTGTTCACCCTTTAGATTAAACAAATTTGCTTTTAATGCGACAATGCGACCTTATCTAATCATGGAGACCTTACGTCAAATTCGTGAATTTAATTTCCACAATGGCCGACTGTTGAGAAGTTTTTTTAGGAGGTTTTCCTTCTCCATAAATAGCTTTACGTAATGCTTATCATCACGTCTACAATGCGAACGTTGGAACAGTTCGTTGTCTCTCTCAGTATCCTAACTCGATTCCTATTTTGTCACACTGGAAGATGAATCTTGCAAATGAGCATTTCTGATTTACAGAAGCTTGCAGTTTTGTCCATTTGAAATACGACGAAAAACCTATCGAAAACTGAGTTCCAATAAAATATCAGAAACTATACATAGGTATGTAGAAGAGCTTAAGTACCCTTATATATGATCATTCACGATATTCTTGTTGATCGAAAGATTTTTGGCAATCGACCGTCGTATATTTTTCACTACCTCCCTTGCTAACGTAGGTAAAGAGCGCTAGTATTTAATCAAGAGAATGATGAAGAGATGGTGAGACCTCTTGGAGTGTAAACTCCCACTACTTATTTGTCCTTCTACTTGATGTTTTTCCAACATCCTTCCGTCTTCCACGTGTATCCGTATATAATAGGATTCAACGTTTGTATTACGATGCATGATGCCCCCAGTATCTAACTTGTTACGTTCTAAGTTGGGTAACCATAAAGAATAGGCCATAACCCTGTCGGGGTCGGTCATTCCACAATTGTGGAGATATTTCAGATGTAGATAATGTAATGTAATAATACATTTATGGCACCCATATATACCCTATAACGTTGGAAATCCACTTATTGCGATAGAAAATGTTGCTGCAAATCCACAATTATGGGGATATTTCAGATGTAAATGCGGATTCCTCATGTTAGGTGTATCAACATGCAAGAATTTGTCCATTTGCTCCCAACAATAGATTTATGGCACCCGTATATACTCTATAACGTTGGCAATCTACTTCTTGCGATAGAGAATGTTGCTGCAAATCCATAATTGTGGAGATATTTCAGATGTAGATGCAGATTTTCATTCCTCATGTTTGGGTGCATCAGCATGCAAAAATTTGTCCATTTGCTCCCAATAATAGATTTATGGTACCAGTATATAAAACAAGGGGGAATAACGGTACCGCTTTACGTTTTCATAGTATCCACCATGTAAAGAAGAAAAGGTATAAAGTATAAAATTTCTTTATATAATTATGTTCAGACCAATAAATTATTTTCTGCGCAATTCAACGCATACTTGTCGTTCCTTCATCAGCATGAATAGTGAATACCTTTCTTTTATTGCCTGTATCTTTTGTATTGAAGTTGTCTGTTACAAACATAAGTACGCCTCTGATATCGAGGACTGCTTAATGTTCGCTTTGAGTACGACAAGAGACAAAATTCCAGACTGAATGAAGTGACATCTTCACTATCAAAGTCGGTATGTAGTTTCTGTAATATTCAGCGAAAAATGGAAACTTGGGAACCCGAGTTTTCCGTTTCAACCTCTTCTCCACTTTCCCTCAATCCTAGTCCGCAATCCGGGCTCACGATCATCTACTTTCTTTTTATTTCCACTTCCTTTTTCTTGCAGTTGGCCAGCTTTCCTTCCCTTTGACTTTTCTATTTACTCTTGAAGGTTAACTTTTTCTTCTTTACAAATTTTGCCGCCTTTAATTTTTGCAACAAGTTATCTTATTATCTGCCCTGTATATATGTATGTGTGTTTAGTTTCTCTGTCAGGATCCTCTCGAACAGCTTCCATTAATTATTTATACGGTACAGATCGGAATATTCCATTTTCAGGAATTTTGCACGTTTTTTTTTAGGTTTTTTCACCGGTCTTTTAGACCGGGGTAATCAGGAGTATATTTGAAGACTCCTATAATCATAAGTTGGTCAAGATAACTAATTTTAGACTTATACCGCGTCGTTATGTTTGCTCCACGTCCAGTAAGGCTTTCCTTGCCTTTTTCCTTGTGGGCCAAAACAGGGATTTTTGGAATGATTATCTATAGTGGTGGAATCCTATAACTCTGAAGGTGCAAACCTCGATGTCTTGCGAAACGTGTGAACTTTTGGTTTCACATTCAGCAGTCAGGCCTGGCAAACATAGCCTTAACAGCACTGACCACCATCAGAAGGTAAGAAGATGGATAATCATCCCAAAAATCATTGTTTTGGCTCACAAAGAAAGCCTTTCAACGCAGACTGTGAAACAAACTTAACGACGCGACAGTTCGTGGAACCGCGAAAGCCTCAAATTATTTATCATAAGTTATTCACTGCTAGGTGGAACGGGCGCACTTTTAGGCGTCACAATTTACACGAAAAGAGCGCTCCGGATCTGTATTTAGACTCAAAGAACTCATTTACAGAATTTAATTAATCGTCGAATTTTAACGTGGTAAACCACACTTAAGAATTTTATTTTGTAGTAAATAAAGAACGAATAATTCTTTTAAGTGATCCGAAACGTGGTAACTACTGTATTTTCTTAACGCAAGTAAAATTTCGTGAATTTCAGGTTTTTCAGGAATTCAGAGCATAAAATGACAACTGAGCTTAATTCTGTTTAATACTCCCTCGTCAGATCGCACCACACTTGCGGTTCACCTACCACTACTTCCGTTTTTTTACAGCATCTTCCTGCAAAACTGAAGGTGTTTAAATTATGTTTGGGCTGTAACAATTCATAGTGCTTATCATTTCAGTTTTTCATCCATAAATGTTGATATGAACGAGAATATCACACCCTACTCCCATGAGGGGGAGACGAACCTCTGATGTTCCAAATCTGTGTTTAGCCCACAACAACTGTTTGTATATCTGAACCATTTTGCACACTATTGAACACTAAAATGAATTCTATATTCACAGCCGATAGTGTAGTAAACTATATGGGTGGTAAGTGAATTTTACCAAGCCAAAGGCAAAGTTTGAAGGACCGAGACTTGTCGAGGTTCTACAATTGCCCGACACCTCTGCCTTACTCGCACGATCAAGTAATTTTTACGCAGAAATATTTCAAAACGACATTAAATTTCTTCACCGATTAACCTATTCCAATCTTTGCCAATAATTTCACTTTTACCCAATTTTATCGTGTTAATTATTGGAAAGCGTGATGTTGCTAGAGTTTCCCATTTTACTTATGAAATAATCCTTCGTACTTACCTACTTATCCGAATGAGGCTAGTGATATTTGTTCGAGAATACATGACATTTACAGGACGATAACGGATATTCCTTGATTCGAGGCTCGGTTTTCTGTTTTTTTATTTGACTGAACCCCACGGGTTTTTGAGATGCGACAAGAAACTGTGGTTGGCGAATGTAAGGTTTTTAGGCGTTGGAGAATATGGTTTTCTTGGGATGGATACCGAAATTGTGGTAATAGCGTTTTCACAGTTTTCAATTGATTTTATTCATTCAACAGGGGGTGAAATGTGTGAGATTTTTTGATTATTCAGGGTTTTATTTCAACATTTCTACATTCTGATGATAGATTTTGAAAAATGAATAAGTTGGATTATTTTTAGATATCAATTAAATATTTGTGTGTAGATCAAACCGAAGAGTTTAGCAGACCGTGCAAAAGCTCATCAAAGCTCCGAAAGTGTATTCGAGTACAAGTTCACGCAACAAGTTTCCTTCAAATCGTCGTTAAATGGCATAATTTTGTTACAGTTTACAACGGTTGACTAACAATGAAGTATTCTAGAATCCTTCCACCCTCTTCCTTCTCCAATTATTATAATACTCGCTGAACTTCAGCTGCTAATAACACACCCGAGGCTATAATGTACAGAAAAGTTATTAAAAGCCCAAATTATAATTCCACATATATCCCCCAAGTACCTAACCGTCATGCCTTAATTATAAATAACGAAAAGTTTTCAAAATGCGTGGGTCGTACAATTATTCAAATGATGGGTTGAAGTAGTATTTTTTCGTAATGTAATTGCCGGTAGAGTCATATGTTAATTGGGACGAAGGAGAATGACGCCGCTTATCTTGCAGCTGTCGTCTTTACGAGCACCGGTCACTTTCAATAAAATAGCAAGGATATATGCATATTAGAAATCAATTTGGAAAAGCGTGTCGGAGAAAAGAAAATTAATACAATCTTGTTTAGTTATCCTAAATAGCAAACAAAGGATAAGGAGCGAGAATAAAAGACACTGTCAAACTCAAATTACGATTTGGTTGGATTTCTATACAGTAAAACGAAGCCGTTCTATTCCGTAAAGTGCACCAATAATCGAATTACCCGGAGGCGGATAAACTAAACATTCGTTCTCGTGTCGCCGATCGCAAATATCCCTGTCTCCAACCACTATCAATAAGTGAACTTTCCATCTGGAAAATATTACTGCATATCTAAACTGTAATCGAATTTCAACTTCTTTCAAATTCAGGCTATCAGCGAAATATTAAATTTTCTTTGACTGCTTCCGCTTGCCTATAATTTTTAGTATTTTTATGCTAGTAGACATTTTCCCTTTAAACACAAATTATATTTTGTGATTTAACCCCTTTTTTTCAGCTCGGTACAGACTCCTGAACTGGAAGTGACTAACTTAAAAATTGACAACAAAGGCATCCGTCTTCGAAATACTTTTACGGATTACTGAAACAAATGGAATACATGAGGATGAGAGAGGAGAAAAAAAAAAAGTAAATGCGTTAGAAGGAACGTTTTATTATACAACACTATTTTATAGCCATAGAATTCAATCGAGGGCAATTTCATCGCTATTTCAAACTAAAGCAGAATACAATACAGGAAATAAAGTGTTATATTGTGAACATTGATTATGCGTATCTTTAGTTATTTGGTTTTTATTCAAAACGGTTTTTTGTACTAAACTGAATTCAATTTTATGCTTCCATTTTTCATTTTTTGGCAGAATACGAAGAATAACTTTTTTTTTATTAATTCGAGTAAATTTGTTCGTGTACAAATTACCTTCAGTAATAACATAATTATAATGATCGTTTCTCATTAAATTGTACACATTTACATATAACAAGTCAAGGTGTAAACTAAATAAATTAATAAGGTATCGCAGTCCTTACCTTATACAAGTTTATGAATTCGTTAACTGAAGAGAATATAATAATTATTTTATCTGACATTCATTGTTAATACTCACTGCACATGTACGGCATGAAAGATTTAATGAATTACCTACATTAATTGTGGCGTAATGACATGTTTCAGACTTAAAGTCATCTTCAGGCTTTAAATGATAGTGACACTTAATGGAATATACAGATGAATTTTTTTTTAAGTAGGGAAAAATAGATTATCACACTGGGTACATTAAAGATTTAAAAAAATATCATATCTTAATTTACACAGCGATGGCAAAAATCTACATATTGAACTTTCAATTCAAATTGCACAGTTTTAAAATGCTTACACGGTACTTTGATATAGAAGAAGAGAGGCGGATACAAGAAGAGACCAGAAAGATAGCTAATCAGGAAAGAGATAACGGGTAGGATATAAGAAAATATGGATAGGAGAGAGGAGATTTGATTGAGATGAGAAGATACTAGTGGATGGTGTGGGAAAAAGGGAGTAGTGGGAAAAGGGAAAGAAAATATAAGCGAGTGAGGTTGCTCTTGTGTAATGTGACGGGGATATGCAACAAAGGGGAGGATTTTTGGAAGTACATAGAGGAGTGGGATATGATGGGGGCGGTAGAAACATGTAGAAAGATGGAAGGCTTAATTTTCAAGAAAGGAGGAGAGGAGGTATAATAACAAGCATAAGTACATAGGGGAGGGAAAAGCAGGGAATTATAGTGAACTATATGAGGGAAAAGGAATGAAAGAAGTACGAAGTGGCAACCGTGTATGCGCAGGGTATGAGGAGAGCATGATAGGGAGCATTAAGGAGGTAGTAACGGAAGAGCAATTTTAACGCTATAATAGGATTTAAGGGTGGAATATTGATAGTTGGGGTGGAAAGAAATAGGAATAGTAGGAATGAGGTAAGGAAGGAAAAGAAGTACTGGAACTATGTGAGAAAAGGGGGTGGTGTAATTTAAGTGGAAATATGGAAGAAAGAGATAGAGGGGAGTGTACATAATATGTAGTATGAAATGTAAATGGGAACTAGGGAAATGTTATATTTAAGTTTAAGAATAAGGATCTTTGTTAAAATTGTTTATAAATAACAAATATAGAATACAATACAATACTATTGAGAATATTTACTTTAAGAGATTATTTCTTCAAAAAATGAACTTGTGCACAAGTGCGCAGCAGTCTAATTACCAATTTGTGTTTGTCAAAAAAATTCAGTCTCATCTGAAATGACCGAAAGTATTCTCCCTTGTATTGCAAGGTATTGATCCCTATACGCGGGCGTTGGCTGTTCTGCCAGTAATCGGCTTTGGCCAACTTTCACACCAGCCAGCGGGTTCGCCAAAATAACTTTCCAAATAACTTTGGATATGATCTCCTTCACTGCACACTCATGAGATAGGTACAGTGAACAGTGAGGTATCTCCTAATATTTACAATCCATGTCCTTAATAATCAGGTCATCACCATCAGATTTTTGGGCCACAGATGATCAAAGAATGTGAACATCTGTTTTTGTTTTGACTGAAACAGTTATCACAAAAACGTTTAAGAATTTTATGATATCGCATCTTATTTCGATGTATATAATCTGCCAAGAGTGATATGACTTCGTTGGCCTCTTTTTGGGACAATAGTAACTAGATAACATTTTCGCATAATGATTTATTATGACCTAAGAAAGGTTTAAGTGCGTATGACTGCAAAGAAAGTTTAAAATCAACATTTGGTGATGAGGGTCCTTCCTTCACAACAATTTACAGATGTTAAAAGGAATTTGAACGTGGAAGGCCCTTCCATTACCGCATAATAATTAATAATAATTACATAACGAGAAACAAACTATGACATTATATTAATTAAATTAAAATATGGTTGGCAAAGATTATGTTTATACATTCATCCAACAACCGCTGTTATAGAGGAACTACTGTGAAGAAGATTATGGAAGCGACAACAGAACTAGTTGTGGCGTAATAGAAGCTCAATTGAAGATTGGATCGTCATCTGTGAATCATTTTTCGACATGCCAACTCGACAAGAGAGCCGCACCAATAATAATCAGAAGCAGCGAGCAATGAAGAAAGTAATGTACTGTACTGTGTGTAAGCTAGAGGAACAGAAGATTGTCACAGCTAAATGGCACCCCGAACACCGATTGCTGGAAGTGTTTAACAAAGTGCCAAAGAAGGGAATTATGTTACATCACGATCGTGCTAACTCGGCAGTATTTGCCTGCAAACAAGATTAATGTAATCCAACATCCTCCCTACGTACCTGATCTAGCAATGTGCGACTTTTGACTATTTTTTGGGTTAAAAAAGAACTTACGAGGAATGGCTGAGTGCATTACAGCAGAAGGCAACCACTTCGAGCATATTTAAAATAAAATTTTGAAAAAGTTACACTGGTTGGTTCTTTTGTTCTCAATAATAACGACTTGTCTCTCGTATGTATATGGGTACGTATTTTTTACATTATTGGGGGTTATCGGTACAGGAAATTCGCGTGTCATTCTTGTTTTTATTGGGAGTAGGGTCTTGGTTGTGAGTACCAGATTTCTCTTATCAATACTTATTCCATTTGTTAGACTTCGCTGAGTTGTGAATGAATTAAATACACATAAGGTTACTGTGGCGTTTGCTTGCGGTTGATCACTGTTCAAGGTTGTGGAATCTGGTTATCCATACAACGTTCCAGTTCACGTGGAGAACAGCAGCGAGGAGTATTATTTGAGCTCGCATATTTTGATCTTGGTATTTAATTTCAGGTTCTGACTTACCGTGAGACCCGCCCCCACTCCGTAAGTATAGTCGGGAGGGCCGCTGGTAATTCCTCATTTCTCCCGGGGGAGCAAAATAGCTCTGAACATTGTTAAAAAGAAAGGACGTGCATTATACAAACGTATTGATATTTTCTTTTTTTTGTGTTTTGTCATAATTCATAATCAATCATTTTTGCTATTGTGCGGCGCAATTCCTATCAGTGGGTATCAAAAGGTTAAAATCTTACTCAAGGACGGTTTTGTAATTTAAATGACGTAATGAAAGATAACTTTATCATGCCAAAATTAAAGGAGATTATCTAAGGTTCAACTTTGTTATATTATATTTGTTGTGGTAATACAAAATCCTTTTCTTTTCTTAAAAATATTTAGGTCGAGTCATAAGTAACTTCCGTTTTTTTATCAGACATTTATTTTGCTCTCATTGAATAACAAAATTAATTTATTATGTATTCACCACTACATCTTCCTTGTAGTTTATCAATTCCTTCTTTGTAAAATGTGGTTGGTTTGGACTGGAAGAAGTTTTCGACAGCCTGCCTGACTTGCTCTTCAGAATTGAAGGTTTTTCCATTCAAAAAGTTTTGTAAGGAACAGAAAAGGTTATAGTCTGTCAGGGAAAGATCCGGGGAGTAAGGTGGATGTGGTAAAACAGATCATCCAAGCTCAAGAATGACGTTTTTGCTATTGACGAGTGCAGGACACTTTTCATGGAGTTTCTCTTGCACTCTTAGCAACTGTTGAACGTATCTATCCTCAGTAATCGTTAAATTTCACTTCAACAACTCGTGGTGAATTATTCCTTGACAATCCCACCATACACACAATAAAATCCTTTTGCCATGGCTGTTTGCTTTCGGATCTGGTAGGGGTGGTTGATCCTTTTGCGGACTGTAGTGTCATAGGTAACCCATTTTTAATCGTGTTTAAAAAAGGCTACATTTTTACCCGTGAGAGTAGACTTGTAGCGAATGACATGCGATCTTCTTTATTCCGTTCACTGAGATTGTGAGGTACCCATACTCCTAACTTGCTGACTTTCCCTAATTTCTCCAGATGGCGGTTAACAGTTGATTGTGATGTATTCATCCTTTCTGTTATACCTCTTATTGATTGATGTGGATTTTGCTCCACTATTGCCTTTAAAAGGTTGTCGTCAAAGTCGGAAGGACGTCCCGCCCTCAGGTCGTCTTTTAAGGTCGTACAATGAGTGATTCGGACAAGGTTGAAGATTTTTTTGAAATCGAAAGTAGTGTTAACTGAATTGCAAACACATTAGGATGCACTGACACGCTTTCACTGTATTTCGCACTGAATCGATGTATGGTTTTCTTGACGACGGACTCCAGGGGGATGTCGTGTAGAATCACTTCGTTGGAAACGTAATACGGCGCGTCCACTATGGCGCGCAAAACCTTGTTCTGGAACCTCTGCAGGATTGCGATCTTGGAATCACCAGCAGTACCCCCCAACTGGATTCCATAAGTCCAGATTGGCTTTAGGATCGGTTGGTACAGCAAGATTTTGTTGTCAATGCTTAGTTTCGATTTGTTCCCTATGAGCCTGTACAAATGACTTAGTTTAAGTCCAAGCTGCTTACGTTTGGTAAATATATGTTTTTGCCAAGTAAGGCGGCGGTCCAGGTATATGCCAAGATATGTAGCTTCTTCGGCTTGTGGGAGTTGGCAGTTATTAATTTTTACCGGAGGGCATGTTTCTCTGCGTAACGTAAATGCTTGGATTTGGTTTCATTAGCTTTAATGCGTCACATTTTTAGCCAATGTTGAATTTTGTTTAGGTTTATTTGAAGGTTACGGGAAACAGATGTTGGATGAGTGTGAGATGCCATCTGCGTATATGTTGCTACCGTAGTAGTTCTTGTTGTTGGTAGATCTGCCGTCTACAGGAGGTACAACCAAGAACACTGCCCTGAGGGACTCCTGAGTGTATGGGATATAAGCCGGTGTATACACTACCCTGCTTCACTAGGAAGTGTCTGTCGGTCAAGTATGATTTAAGCAATTGATAGTGGGGGTGGGAAAGCAGCTTCTTCAGTTTTACTTGTACGCCGCTGTGCCGTTGTCAAAAGCTTGGGATATATCGAGGAAGGCTGCAGACCAGTATCTTTTGGCATTTAGATCTCTATTAATTTGTTAACTTGCTCTATTGTACCGTGTTTACTGCGGAATCCAAATTGGTGGTTCGGGATTATTTTCCTTTCTGCTATTATTATGTTAAGTTGTTTAATGTATAATTTCTCAAAAACTTTGGAGAGCATTGGTAATAGGCTTATGGGCCTGTCTGCTGGCTTTTTCCCTTGTTTACAAATTATAATGATTTGGGTAGTTTTCCAAGTGCTGGAGAAGTAGTTTAATCTCAGTATTGTATTAAATATAAAGGTTATTAGTTTGTAGCATATTTCAGGCAGTTCTTGCAGTATTTTACCAGATATGAAATCAAATCCTGGTGTCTTTTTGATGTTTATTTCTTTCATTATAACCTGCATTATTTCTTTGGTTTTGAATTTGCGATGGGGCAATTCCATTTGGAATGCGACATCTAAGAATCCTGTTCTCTCGATGTCCTCTTCGGTGAACATCACTGAAGGGAAGGGTTTGAATACGTTTTCTAGATGTTTCGAGAAGGCTTCAGCTTTTTCTTTGTCGGTTCTGGCCCAAGTACTGTCCTCCTTTTTAATTGGAGGATTGTGTTGTTGGGATTTTTTAAGCTTTCTTGTGGCTTGGGAAGCTTTATCATAATTATCTACAACTAACATGATTGATTTGTTAGTCAATTTAAGCATCGCAATGTAAACGAAATGGTCTACTTAATAATCAATTTTAACGTGACATAAGTATCTCATCGTTCGTTAAATAAATTTTTTTTTTCACATTTTCCGTCGTTACCTATTATTATTGGCAAATTGATACACCCTCCCAATATAAGATATTTTAACAAGCAAGCAAGAGAATGTGCACGCGACAAATGAACCTCTATTGTAAAGTGGCAGGTAGAGATAAAGCAGGACGCGCACTGAATCCGCTCAGCTCGGCTCGGCACAGCTCAGCACAATCAGCATTCACGCCCGTCCGCGCACTGATTCAGTCCTTTCGGAACGTTTAGTCTTTATTTACAAAACGCATTGGCGTACAGTGATCTTCTTTTAATAATTTTAATTTCTATTAAGGCCGATGCACCTACTGCACTGACTAAACTATTGAAAGCTATCCGCCCGTTCAGAAAAGTTGCTACCTCGAGCAATCTGTGCTGAGCTGAACTGAACGGAAAGGTCCGTACCGGTCCGAGCCGATTCAGTGCGCGGGACTTCATTTGTTCCCATGTATAGCAAAACTGCTGATTGTGCTGAGCTGTGCCGAGCCGAGCTGAGCGGATTCAGTGCGCGTCCTGCTTAAGTCGAAGTAGATGGCCTACTAAATCAGAGATCTAAAGTAAGATTTCATTGTCGTCTTTTAGTACCGTATACAAGGAATCAAAGCAATTTTATTATTAAAAAAATGGCGCCCGAAATTTTTCATTGATATAATTTTAAACCCCTCAGCATGTTCGTGCCTTTTAATACGCTAATTTATGTCTAATTGACTTTGGTTTTGTCTACGTACACCTTTTACGATTTAATTAAATTTCCCTACATACTCCAGCTGTCATGTGAAATAACTTTAAATTATTGTTTCTCGCATTACGGAGAAACATGTCTGGAACAATAAGAGAATGCAGTTATTTGTGCGACAATTAGACGCCCAGGCTTGTTTAAGTATGTAACTTATGGGTAGAAACCGGTGCATATAAAAACTAGTTTGCTTTCATGTAATAACATAAATTGTTTCAATAAACTCAGCCTTGAATTACCCTCCACATTACAACAATTGAAGAAATTCTTAATAAATGTCGAGCGTTTGTTGCCCTCCTCGTCCTCGTATACGATTACAATGTTTACAATGTTAAAATGGGTCATGCACTTTTTCCGCATTAATTTTCGAGTCTTTTGGGAAAAAAAAGCGTAAAATCGCAAATTGCCGCACAACAGAAGTTAAAAAGTCAATCAAAATCTAAATACAGGTTATTAAAAGGAACCTGGTATAAACATAACTTGGTAACGAATTACTATTTCACGCCGAATTTCATTCTGAAAGGTTTTGTTAACAGAGCGCAACTCTGTTATTAACCTATTACACGAAACGTACACACAAATTGGGTTATCATCTCCAGTTTTATTTCAAACCGCGTTAGTAAAGGTAAAACTAATTAAATTCATTACGAAGGATGTAGAAAATTGAATTAGAAGTTGATCTCCTTCACGAAGTGATAAGGATCTTAAATGTCTGTAAGGAGAAGCTTCGGTGTAAGAAGATGAACATAAGAGGATTAAGGCATCCTTATTAGAATATATGTTGACTTTGAAGTAAGGCGTGTGTGTAATACAAGTCTGTCATTTTAGTTAAATTTCGAGCAATTTTTTTCCCAATTAAAACGGTTAACAATGGAGTTGGGGTTTTCGAAACGGAAATGAAACAAATTGTCGATCCTTAAGCTACAACAAACTGATAATTTTATTATATTATAATAGTTAATAACTGTTAAATGAGCAGCAGAGCTTTTTTATGTAGGGTTAAATTTCGTATCAGGTACGCCTACTTCCATGCGTTGTAAATTCAAGTTTATACGGATAATTGAGCACACTCATTATGGCAATCTGTATCGTTTAATCCTAATGAAAAATTATGGTCAAAGGTCTTTAACAGCAACCGGTAATGAACAGATTGTACACGATAAATTTCTAGTGATGAATTGACTTAAAGGTTTACTTCAGGGAGTGCTGCACTTTTAAAAAAATTTTTATTGTAATTTATCTTAGTAAAATTCCTAATTAATTTGAAGCTTTTTTTTTTCCTATTGAAAAATTACTTTGACCTCTCTTGTGTTCGAACCCAATTTAAACGTTAATAATATTGATAAATTACTTAAAGTTGTCATGCGTTAATAATTTGTTATGTTCGGTATGACTAAATTGAGAATCTCAACATTACGCATATATTTGCATAAGTTCTTTTTCCTTTTAGCAGTTGACGCGTATATCAAAACGAATCGAAACACCTTCTTGAAAAATAATTATGGACTGTCGCTGTTCATCGTTCAATCGATGGTGACGAACATTGTTTATCACCTCCTGAAGTTACTCAGAAAATTACGTATAAAAGTTTAGAAATAAATATCTAGTAAACTAAACGAAGGACTTAATAAGACTGTGGAAGTCCCCGTTACATTTAAACAAGATCTATTTGATGGTATGACAAGGATAGCGGTCCGCTTCGAATTTGTCAATGTATTGGACACAGAGGTTAGGCAATTCGGGCTCTGTGATAAAATTTCGTGCGGTCCTCCAGTCATTTTTGCTCCCCCAGCGCCGTATTTGGCACAAAGCAGATGGGAGGGCCAGATACCTGCTACTTGCATACTTTGCATTGCAGGACCACTAGACAGATTATTATGGAAAACTTTTATTATGGTGAAGAGCTGGTAGTCTATCATGACACATTGTTAACCTTAATACTTGGGTATATTTTCTACTATCGTTGTGAAAGAAAAAACTGTTCAGAGCTTGCCGCAGTTTCGATCACCAGGTTTACTACATCGATTACATTCGACTCTTCAAATTACATTGATGGTCCAAATGAGTAGCAGACCAAAAGTGATTTTGCAAGCTTTCTACTCTGTTCTGCCTCATTGAAGGACGAAAACCAATTTTTTTGTTTTAAATGTGACTTCTCTTGAAGCTCTGTGAGCGAAAATTTTGCATTATCTTTTATAAATAATGGAATTGTAACCCTTCCCTGTATTCTTCAGTTGCACCCCTTCCTTAGTGTTCCTAAAGTACGGATCATAGTAAAACGTCGATAATTCCATTCATTGTGAGAAATATATAAAACGATGTTAACAGTTCTAACCGTACTTATAGTTGTCTTTCATTTTTTCGTGCGTACTGTCCTTTTTCAAACCACAAATCTGGTGGTGAACCCATGATAGTTAGGGTTCTAGGTTCTGCTTGAATTGCTTTATCTCTCGACCACCTTGAAGGCCAGATAAAACAAGGGCAACAAAGAACGCAAATTGAAAAACTGAAATATGTGGGGGAGTATTTCAGTGACAAGAATGCATAAAGAAAAACAACAAAAATAACGAAGATAACCTATACTTATACATTGATAAAAATAGGTAGAAAAGAGGAATTTGGTAATATACAAAACAAACACCGCCTTCACATCTAACTGACCAGCATGTATTTATTCAAAAAGACGATACCCGATCTGGTCTTGGGTTGGTTAATCTTTTCCACTTTTCGCCGGCGGTAGCTCTTCCGTAATTATTGTACAGTTTCTGGTTTTGCAATATACAAATATAGATTTTTGGAAAAAGAAAAAAGCTAAAATATGTTATTATACCTATGACTTTAATTTAAAATTTACTCACGGTTCTATTTTATTCAATGTTTTAGGTTGAGCGCCTTGTGAGTCCCATGGGATGAGACCAGCGTTAAATTTCCTAAGTGGGCTGCGTTGGTCCTAATTATGATACATGCTAGAGGACCAGCAGGCTCTGTGCGGACATAAGAAATGTCTTGGTTTATAACTCTTTAACTCTAACGACCCTGTGGTACCACCCTGCTAAAAAAATTGCAAATTCAACAATTGTTTCTTTTTTAGGATTTTATTTATTCGAACCTTTATCATAAAAATAGGAAAATGTTATAAAGAAATAAAAAAGGAAACTAAATAAAGTTTCGTTGGAGTATTCTTAATATTTGTTGTGCAAGGCATTGAAACAGGGTATGCACAGTGTTGGATTTCCCACACAACCATCGCAGTATGTATCAAATTTTTTTGTCCTAATGGGACACACTAAGATAAATTATCTTAGTGTGTCCTGCGCAAATACATCTAGAATGTTTTTGGGACCAGCGGCTCAGTAGCATAAAAATTCAAGCAAGTGGGAGGTGCTGATCCCATAGGACCAGCAAGAATTTTCGAATAAAAAGAAACTTAAAATAAAAAATTCAATGTAATTTTAAGGTCGTATGCCTTTTTAATGTTGAATACAATACAAAAACGAAAAGAGCCCACTTAGCATTTTTTTTTTAATATTTTAGGCAGTCAACGTGTTAATAATAAAGCCAGTATGGCTGTTATTGGAATTTTTCTGGATAAATTCCCATGCCAGATCGACGCACGTCTTGTTACCTTTTCAACCGATTTTATTTGTCTTTTTTTCTTATCATTTTTATTTAAATGTTATTTCCAAGTGATTTTTACATTCTTGACACCATTGGGAAAGGGAAGATGTTATTCCCGTTAAATATCTATAATATAATCTTATCTTGTGCAATTGGTGCAAGAAAATGTCAATGCCAGGGAGGAGGTTCATTCGAAGGAATACGTGTAGTATCCTTTTCAAATTCATAGACATCGTTTTACGTGATGCGGAAGGTTAGATGTAACTATGGTGGAACCCCAAAAGGCACTAAATAAAAGTTATAAACAAAGTAAATGTTATATCCCGTGATCTCTTCATGACCACTCAGTTAACGTTTGCTTAAGTAGATTGAGGAGATCCAATTTCCTTTTTCCAGAGAAAATGTTTTTCTCTACTTTGAGAGGAAGGGATTATGATTCATCTACGGTGTAGATGGGCAAGTAATCTAGAGATACTACGTGTATCTTAAACTCGAATACCCAGCAACTGAAAACGGAAACGAAGGTAATTGACATAATGTACATACATTAGGTACATAAAAATCAGGTTTTCAGAAATAGACACGTTAAGGCCCAATTTAATCGTTTTCGTTTCATGGTACCCTTTCTTTTTGGGCGAGCTAGGTATCACCGAAGAACGCTTTACACTTACAGCACGATAACACTAATACCTGCAAGTGTGGCAAAGAGGAGAGCCACTGCGCCCATAACTTGTTGAGAGATGCTCTGAATGGAGGTAACTAAATAAAATAGGAGTCGTGGACAAAGGTACTTATAATTGACATAGCCATGTTGCATGGAAAGGAAACAGTAAGGCGTGAGGAATCGAATAGTAATGTTCAGAAAACCTGCCCAGTCCTGCATAAATGCGTAGATGACAAATTTCGGTCCCTTGAATTAAAATCGTAAAAACCGGAAAGTACAAAGAGCAGAGTAAATTTTGAGTGAAGCCGGAAAACACGGCAATAATGGAAATATTAACTGAGAGGTCTCAATGAGTAGAGCTTTTAAAATTTAATAATATATCCTGTAAAACCGATAAGGAAGGGAGAAAGTGAGGCAATTTTGGAAGACCAATGGTAATGGTATATCATTTTGGTACATATTCTTTTTTCCAACTCCATCTGGTGAGTTCAACGGTTTTTAATACTCCAATTTTGTACTCAATCCCATTAACTAAAGGTCCAAACACAGGTGATGACTCTTTTTTGCTAGTCAGACTGGTAGTGTGGTGCTGTGATTGAAATCCCTGAAAACTTTGCCTGGTTTGGAAACTATTGTGGTCACTGTACATGTTTAATATTGTGGTGATCTGATTAAGTATTTTAGTGATGTACGGTAGTGTTGGTATTGTTTGTAAACCACCAAATCTGATACCATCACATCCCAAATTCTTCTCGTCTGTGTAGCATCCTCTACAGGATGGTGATTCGTTAAGTTTACAGTGCCCAGAAAGAATACCTTGGGCCCCCATATCGATATGTGTAACAATTCGGCACATAAATATGAAACTTTGAACCTAAATGGATCTCGCCAAAGATTGAAATGACCACCACATGCTTTTAAAAACGTTTAATTGGAATAAATCTCAAAACCTTCTCCATGGATAATTAAACGTTAATTTGTTACCTCATTTCGAGCTTAATCAACGAATTTATTGATTATTGATTTATTCGATTCTACAATTTTATCAACTATTATGGACGCAATTAATCAACATGCTTTTAAAAACTGAGAACCCCAAAATTTTGAAAACATTATACATGTTATCGGGCGCTGGAGATTTTCGTACTTAGGTAGCGTGTGGATGTTGTGGTAGTTTTGGGTAACTGTGGTTCTGGTAACCTGAGGACTCGTTTTCCAATCGTGTATATTATTATAGTCCTTATGTGTCCATGAGCAAAGTTACTGTCTCGTTACTGTAACTTTAGTTAACAGCAGCTACTTGATAGGTCAGTAAGCTTCGATAGTTGATGGATTTTGTTCGGAACAACTTCTTCAAGGGTACCGGCATATCGGCATTCATCTTCAAATTGTACTAGTATGCAAATAATGTGAATCTACTGATGTCTTTGGCCCAGATTTGTAGATCCTTACTACAACTCAAATATTCACAACTCTTCGTGATTGTGTTTTGCATCGAGCTTTCCAGTTTTCCATCTACAACTGTTAATTAACTGATTTACAGTTTTTTAACAGTCCTAACTTTATCTTTAGAGTGTAAATTTTGAAATTTTATAGATACATTTCGTCATCTCGTTGCATTATTTGATAGGCACAACAGCTTCATCGTGACAAGGTCCAATAGTGCCGCATAATACCGCTTGGAATTGTCTCTTTTTCAAAATGGATCGTGAAGTTTATTTCATACGAAAATCATTTACTAGCTTTTGTCTGTTGTCTTTATCTCATATTTATAATAATGGGTCGCAGTTCTAACCTCATATAAGGCGGAGATCTCAGTGACATGAGTGGGAAGAATGTCTTTTCATTTCTTTCGATTCGTTAACCCTTATTGTAGTGTTTATTACCATTCCCAATCACGTATGATCGCTAAAAATATTAGAGCAAGACACTAAAGACTATTTTAAGTTATTTTAATCATTTAAGCGCCTTCATTACACCATGGGGCATAAAGTTACCGTAATGGTATTGTAATATCCAAAAGGTTGTATGAAAACTTTTGCGGAATACTAATTTTCTAACGATACTGAACAAAATTTAGAGTTCTAATAAATATACAAAAAAGATTAATTTCTTGTCCTCGTCCTTAAATGGCACTCAGTCGTTAATTACCAAAATAGGTATTCGACGGAATAAGTTATTTTACGACCCATTCTTGTATGGACATTAAAAA
The DNA here is from genome assembly GCA_036250285.1 of Pyrocoelia pectoralis. Classification (NCBI taxonomy): domain Eukaryota; kingdom Metazoa; phylum Arthropoda; class Insecta; order Coleoptera; family Lampyridae; genus Pyrocoelia; species Pyrocoelia pectoralis. The sequence goes on from CM070079.1 coordinate 9,942,786, forward strand.
AAAATATACGGGTAAAATATGATAATTGATATAATATATAGGTATTAATAACAAACAGAAAGTTATCTATCTACTAATTTCCCTATTTGGTTTAATAAATGGGAGGTAGATAACCCCCGCATTCTGTTTATTAATTATTTCCTCAAGACCTTGTGCCATATATTTTTGCATACAACAAGAATCAAGAGTTGTTAAGCTGTCTGAATAAATAATATAATTTATTATGTGTTGCTACACCGTGAATGTCATTAACAATAATATTATTGTAAATATCTTGTATTTTCCTTACACAAACGCTGGTGACCTACGCTTTCAGTTTATAGGTAATAATAAAGGGTTGTTTATATTTTCAGGAGTCTGGATAATAAATTACCGAGATGGTTGCAACGAAAAAGTAACGGTTTACAATGCCAAAAAGTGTATCATATCGAAATTTCAATCCGATACACACCTACTAAATAACAATTCAAAACAGTTCGTCGTATAACATTCACACGTACGCGTTGGTATTTGCCAAATAGAAAATTATAATTGAACTTGCGCCAACATGCAGACGACAACTGAACACGAATAAAGGGCTCGTTATTATTAACACGATCTAATTAAAATATAGGGTGTGAGTTGAAAATGACGCCTATTTATTTATTACTTATATAAATGATTGAGTTGTGTGTGTGGAGTGTATAATGTTCGTGTAGGTACTACATGAAGTTTAATTTCATGCTCAATGTCAAATTTGTTGCATTATTGATAACTTTGCTAGCAATTCATTGAAAGTCATTTTAATTAGTTTTAATATAAGCAATGGAGACGGATTGCATCAAGTTTTTTTTTACAGGACAAGAAGTTGCCGTATAATACGCTCATTTGGATAATAATCCGTTTATATAAATAATAAGGAATTAAGTTTCTCGCTTTAAATCTAATTTGTAATTAAAACTATGACAAGATTTATATAGTTTTTTTTTACTTAATCACTTAATGTAGTAGGAACTATGCCGATGAATTTTTCATTAGTAGGTACGCCATCTTTTCGCGTAACACGTGCTTCCTTGATGGAAACGTCGGTAAAGCTTCAAAAGTTGCATTTTAATGCTGGTATCGCATAATTATTGCTCTTTATCCTAGAATTTTCTAGCAATCAAAAGCTGAAATTTTATTTAAGTACTTTCTCTAGTTGTCATCAATTCGGTTATTTTAGACTTCACATAGTCGCCTCATGTTCACAATAAATAAATGTTTTCATGATAGGATTTTTTGCTACTTTAATATAAATAACATTTCAACCTCCGTTAGACAAAAGTACTTTTCTGTGTTGAATTTGTAATCTGTTCTTCAGTAAGAGTTTCTTATTTTAATACTCGTATTACTTATTTTAATTTATAGTTCACAAATTTTAATAATCTCTTAGTTTAAATTAGTTTTCCATCTAAACGGCACATGGAACATAATATAAACTAGTACGTATATAGGGTTGTCCCAAAAATTTTCTAAAATATAAAGGTTTTATTTATTTATTTCTGAACTGTGGAAAATATTCAAACCAAAATTGGCACACAAGATACATGGACAGAGGATAAGATCCATGCGAAGCATTTTTGTATACAGCCAAGATACATTTTTCGTGAAAAAAATTATAAAAAATTTAGTTTGCGGCAGGACGGTAACAGAAACGAAAAAAGTCAAGAGACATTTTTTGTTCAGAATTGAATGCTCTATCGAAAAAGATATTGAGAACTTTTAATTCAGGGCCGTATTCTTTTTATTTATCAAATTAGTAGAACGGATTACCTATATCAACGCCATTGGTTGATTAAAAAAATTCATAGTATTCAGTCTTATGATCCTCTGTCCATGTATCTTGTGTGCCAATTTTGGTTTGAAATTACATATTCATATATACAGGGTGTAGATTGTAGAATTAGCCGTTGCACCATAGGGATTTCAATGTAAAAATCTTACTATTCGATTACTTGCTTCCCTAATTACTTTAGACAAAAAGGCTATTTAACCTTCTTGTAGATTAAAAAATCTACATTCGTACATACAAGTTGTTCGTTTTTATTTTACTTAATATAGCATGAAGAAAAATTGAAAATTAAAAGTGATACTGGCAAAAATTATGCTGCCATGGAATGGTTAACGTAAAAACCAGCGTTGTTTGTCTGTCAATGAGCATCATGGTAGTGCAATTTTCTAATTTGAGCGTCGTTGCAGAAGATTCAGACATTTTAAATAAAGTTATTTTATTTATTTAGTATTATCAATTAAAAGATTTTAGTTGTGTAGAAGTTTATTATTTTATTAAATTAATACCAAGACGCCACCGATTTTTGCGAAAGTGGAAATATTTATCTGCCTAAATATTTGCTTTCTGAAAAATTCAAAGTAAAAATAAGTAAATCAGTCGATTCAGAATTTTTGTTTCTACCAAAAAGTTAAATAGACTTTTTGTCTAAAATAATTAGGGAAGCAAGTAATCGAATATTAAGATTTTTACATTGAAATCCCCATTGTGTATCGGCCAATTCTACACCCTGTATATATGAATATGTAATTTACCTATATAATAATATATTGTGATGTAGGCTTTCACGAACATTATTATGTATTTTGATTTGAACACATCTTACGTTAGTAGAACACCGGCACTTGTTCCCCCCCCGTTTTTGACGTCACGGTGGGGGGGGGGGGGGCATGGCCCACGTGGGGGACGTATTTTTGACCTTGGGCATTTCCAAGGCCACGTGGACGACCTCGAGATTTGACCTTGAAGTTTGGTCTTGGGGTTGACCTCGGGAATTTCCTGGATGACTTTCTGGATGGCTTTCCAGGATGATTTTCTGGATGCCCTTTTGGCTTTTCTGGAAGACTTTCTGGATGGCTTTCCAGGATGATTTTCTGGATGCCCTTTTGGCTTTTCTGGATGGCTTACCTGGATGCCCTTTTGGCTTACCTGAATGACTTCCTGGATAAGTTCCTGGATGACGTAATTTGATGTTGGTTTTTTCCACTGTTCTGGGGATTCCCGATGACGTCACTTGGCCTTTAAATTTGGCCTTGACTTGGAATTTCACATCGGCCTTGAAAATTGTCCTTGAAATGTGACCATGGGAATTTTCCATTGGATGACGTAATTTATCTTTAGGGATGATTCTGGATACTGGATGATGGATGCTGGATGCTGGATACCCTTTTGGTTTTTCTTAATGCCTTTTTGGCCTTCCAGGTTCCTGACCTTTTTGACTTTTCGGGTTTCTTAACGCCTTTTTGCCTTTCCAAGATGCTGAATGCCTTTTTGGCTTTTGGTTTCTTAATACCCTTTTGGCTTTCTGTTTTCTTAATGTCTTTTTGGCCTTCTAGGTTCCTAACCTTTTCGGGTTTCTTAACGCCTTTTTGCCTTTCCCGGATGCTGAATGCCTTTTTGGCTTTTGGTTTCTTAATACCCTTTTGGTTTTTCTTAATGCCTTTTTGCCCTTCCAGGTTCCTGACCTTTTTGCCTTTTCGGGTTTCTTAATGCCTTTTTGCCTTTCCAGAATGCTGAATGCCTTTTTGGCTTTTGGTTTCTTAATACCCTTTTGGCTTTCTGGATGACTTCCTCAATGCCCTTTTGACTTTCCTGGATGTCCCCTTTGGATAATGTCCTTTTGGCTTTCTGGATACCTTTTTGGCTTTCCTGGATGTTTTTCTTAATGCCTTTTTGGCTTTTCTGGATAATTTTCTGAATGCCTTTTTGGCTTTCTCAGATGATTTCCTGAATGTCTTTTTGGCTTTTCTGGATGCCCTTTTGTTGCAAAACATTTTATGCTTTTGTATACATTTTGTCATTTTTGAAACAAAAACATCTTATCTCCTGAATTAGTTTTCTTAGAAGTATGTCCACGAATCAAAACTAAGAAACAAAAATACTTAAGCCGAAATCTATTTCTATTTCTATTTCTATTTTCACCTTAAATTGCGAAATGTTTGGAATTCTTTATGTTGTTGCATACTCCCTTTTTCTGAAAATGTTGTGAGAAAACAATTTTTTAAAGTCTCTTGATCAGCCATTTTTTGTAAACAATGTTCGGTGCGCACAACAATATTTTCGGTGCGCACAACAATATTTACGATGCGCACAACATAATTTATGGTGCGCACAACATAATTTACGTTGCGCACAACATAATTTACGGTGCGCACAACCTAATTTATGGTGCGCACAACATAATTTACGGTGCGCACAACAATATTTTCGGTGCGCACAACAATAATTTCGGTGGGCACAACAATATTTTCGGTGCGCACAACAATATTTACGATGCGCACAACATAATTTATGGTGCGCACAACATAATTTACGTTGCGCACAACATAATTTACGGTGCGCACAACCTAATTTATGGTGCGCACAACATAATTTACGGTGCGCACAACAATATTTTCGGTGCGCACAACAATATTTACGATGCGCACAACATAATTTATGGTGCGCACAACACCGATTACGGTGCGCACGATAATATTTTCGGTGCGCACAACACTATTTACGGTGCGCAACACCAAATTTTCGGTGCGCACGATTACCCATTTTACTTTTGGTGGGAATTTTGATTTTTGCAGCCATTTTGGTTTTGTCGGTCATATTTATCGGCCAAGCAAGCTGCATACCTGAACTTTGAGAAGAAATACAAGATTTAAACTATAAACAATTGTTGTATCAATCAATCAATATTGAAGGAGGCACATTATGGTAAGCGTGTGTGGCCAATACAAATTTCCGATGTTCGTTTTCTAATAGGTATTGGTAAAATTTCGTAAAGTTTGGCTGCTTTTTTGATAAGTACAATGTGAAAAATATAAACTAAATCATATGTTTGAAGCATGTTTTGCCTTTTTGGCTTTATGAATGCCCTTTCGGCTTTTTCGGATAACTTCCATAAAGACTTTTTGGGTTTCCTGGATGACGTAATCCGTTACTCGATTATAGATTAGATTAGATAGTGTAGTACCTTTTTTGGGTTTGAGGAAGAGTCGACTCTTCCTCAAACCCAAAAAAGGTACTACACTATCTAATCTAATCTATAATCGACTCTTCCTCAAACCCAAAAAAGGTACTACACTATCTAATCTAATCTATAATCGAGTAACGGATTACGTCATCCAGGAAACCCAAAAAGTCTTTATGGAAGTTATCCGAAAAAGCCGAAAGGGCATTCATAAAGCCAAAAAGGCAAAATGTACCTAACATGCTTCAAACATATGATTTAGTTTTGTTTATAGTTTAAATCCTGTATTTCTTTCCAAAGTCCACGTATGCAGCTTGCTTGGCCATTAAATATGACCGACAAAACCAAAATGGCTACAAAAATCAAAATTCCCACCGAAAGTAAAATGACTAATCGTGCGCACCGAAAATTTGGTATTGCACACCGTAAATGGTGTTGTGCGCACCGAAAAGGTTGTCGTGCGCACCGTAATTGGTGTTGTGCGCACCATAGGATGGTAGGGCTCACCGAAAATATTGTTGTGCGCACCGTAAATTATGTTGTGCGCAACGTAAATTATGTTGTGCGCACCGCACATTGTTTACAAAAAATGGCTGATTAAGACACTTTAAAAAATTGTTTGCTCACATTTTCAGAAAAAAAGGGAGTATGCAACAACGTAAAGAATTCCAAACATTTCGCAATTTAAGGTGAAAATAGAAATAGATTCCGACTTAAGTATTTTTGTTTCTTAGTTTTGATTCGTGGACATACTTCTAAGAAAACTAATTCAGGCGATAAGATGTTTTTGTTTCAAAAATGACAAAATGTATACAAAAGCATAAAATGTTTTGCAACAGAAGGACATCCAGAAAAGCCAAAAAGACAAAAAGACAAAACACATTAAATGATTTATTTATTTATCAAATCAAATCTAATAAATATTTTTCTAGCCTTAGACCTTATTTGCTGTAAACAATTCCTGCCCTTAGGCATAACAAATTATATCCTTATTACGAAATTGAACATTTCCATACTGTTCCGTTTAGCAGCCCCAGTTTCTGTTATACGGTCGAGAAGAATGGTCACTGCTGCATTTGTGGATTTGCAAGGGTTTCGGGGGGATGACAATAAATTCATTCCTAAAGAGTTTGCCGTAGTTACGGATGATGGTAATCTGGCAGTTTTCCTATTTAAACCACCAACATCCTATTCGACATTATCCCCTGATGCAAAGAAAACTGTAAATTATCTCGAGACACGTCACCACGGTCTTCGTTGGAGTTCGGGATATGTCCCATTCCAAGATTTCGAACGAGAAGCTACAAAGTCCTGAAGTCTTACAACAAAATTTATGTGAAAGGTATTGAAAAGTGCCAGGTACTGGGATTTCTTAACAAACCAATCGTGAATCTGGAAGACAATGAATGTCCATCGCTTAAAAATTTGAAGAAAGAAGCGCAAGCTTATCGCTGCATGCATCATACTATTGAGGATCCTATGTGTGCCTTAGAAAACGTTTTACTACTTCAAGATTGGGAATGTGCAAATTCCAAGGAAGAATACGGGTCAAATTCTCAAGTTGCTGCATCTGATTCCGGGTCAGAAAAATGTATTTCGACTTGTATGTGCTTGTAATCAATTGCCGAAACACGCACCAAGACCTTGTGCCATTATTGTAAACACCGATCCGTCATACAGGCCTGGAGAACATTGAGCTACAATCTACATTGATGGGAATGGACGAGGAGAATATTTTGATTCCTTTGGTCGACCACCGGAGGGATATCACCTGAGATTTTTGGAAAAGAATTCTACCTTCTACCGTTACAACGACAAAGTACTTCAAGATTACCATTCAAACGTTTGCGGACTTTATTGTTTAATGTTTCTGTATTTTAAACTTAGCGACTTAGATTTTTTTGAAAATTTGTTTACTGTAAATCTAATTGAAAATGATAATATAATTAAGCTTCTGTATAATATATGTTTTCACAATCATAAAATTAAATGAATTTTAGTAAATGCGCTTTTCTAATGTACCTATACCGTTTACTTGAGCGGGACTTTATGCAATAATTAAAACTAAAAAAGTGAAACACATATTCAGAAAGTCATCCAGAAAGCCAAAAGGGTATTAAGAAACCAAAAGCCAAAAAGGCATCCGGGAAAGGCAAAAAGGCGTTAAGAAACCCGAAAAGCCAAAAAGGCATTAAGAAAAACCAAAAGGGCATTAAGAAAAACCAAAAGGGCATCCAGCATCCAGCATCCAGAAAAGCCATCCAGCATCCAGAATCATCCCTAAAGATAAATTACGTCATCCAGAATCAGCCCTAAGGATAAAAAACACGCCCCCCACGTGGGCCTATTGTGGGGTTAGTGACGTCAAAATCCAAGATGGCGTCTAGTGCCCGTGTTCTACTTACGTTGGACAAACTAACCGGAACCTTAGTCCAAGAGCCCAGGAGCACAAATTAGCTATTAAACAACACATTTTATGTAACTCTTTGACAAATCATCATTTAAAAACCGGCCACAGTATCAACACTGACAAAATTAAGTTACTTTCTTCGGCATGCACACTACGAGAACGGATAACGAGAGAAGCAATTGAAATTGAGAAACGTCCCTTGGCCTTAAATAAACGAGACGATTGTTCCAGATTATCACCCATGTGGAAACCAATAGTAAAAAGGATCGAAATAATCCACAATAACAATGTAACACTACCTAACTCCCTCAAAATCCACCACAAGTCACAGACGGTTGTAGGGCAAATCGCCCCATGACACATCGCCCCCGGACTTTTCGCCCCGTTACTTCGCCCCACGGACCGTTCGCCCGCGGACATTTCGCCCCCGGGACAGTTCGCCCCCGGACATTTCTCCCCCCGGACAGTTCGCCCCCGGACATTTCGCCACCTGACACTTCGCCTCCAAGATATATCGCTCCCATACACTTCGTCTCCAAGGACATATCGCCCCCGACAATTTCGCCCCCAAAACATATCGCCCTCCCATCGCCTTCATCCGTTATACATATACAGTGTGTCCACATTTCGATGCTCACCATTTGTAGAGCTGTTAGAAGAAGTAGAGCAGCGGTTAAATACTTAGGGAATGTTTTTCAGGGTTTAATACCCGTGACATTCAAATTCTCCATAATTTTCGTAGATTTTCAAAAACACAGTTCTGGTTCCTGTATTTCACAGTGTTACTTAGCACTTGCATATCTTTAAGGTTATATTTCTCATGTGTGTCTCATTAAGATAAATACATTTTTTTGTTAATATCTCTCCCATAAATAAATATTTTTCAGGCATGTTATACATTTTTGAAAATCTCTTTTCAAAGGCAATTAACTAATAAAAATTCTATAACATCTGCCGTATGAAAACGATTGCTGGCACACATTACTTAAAAAATTAAAAATAAAACGGTGGTTTTCTGATTACATCAAAAAGTTTGTCTTGAAAATGTTTTCGAACATTGTAAAAGTTTAGAAAAGGTCAGATTAGAAGCTGTGGAGTTATTGAAGAAAATTGGAATCAGGAAATTTTGTTTTTTGTTAAATTATTTGAAAATCTAAAGACATTGAAGAGAATTAGAAATGAGATTTATAGCGAGAATTGAATTCTAAAAAACATTCCCTATTTAACCGCTGCTCTACCTCTTCTAATAACCGCGAGATACCGATGGTGAGCGTCGAAATTTGGACCACTGTATAAGCTAATAGACAATTGATAATGGAATATTGGGGTTTCGGGGGCGAAATATATAAAGGCGAAATGTCTTGGGGGCGATATGTTTCGGGGGCGAAATGTTCGGAGGCGAAATGTCTTGGGGGCGATATGTTTCGGGGGTGAAATGTTTTTAGGCGAAATATCTTGGGGGCGATATATCAGGGGGCGAAATGTCTTGGGGGCGATATGTCCGAGGGCGAAATGTCCGGGGCGAAGTGTACGAGGGCGAAGTACCGGGGCGAATTGACCGCACACCGTCACAGACACGTACATAGGACCTGCAACTAGCAGTAGAACGAAAGCCAAAACTGAAATAAAGTTCCCTTTTCCCCTAATATTTCTTCAATCCTCCTTTCATCCTCCATTAACTCTCTACACTTTTTTAACATATGCGTCATACTCTCCATCCCTTCCCCACATAATATGAAATTCCCTTCTTCCTCTTTTCTCCAATACTTATTACTCAACTCTTCATTACCTCATCAACCTTGCCCTTCCCTTTCAGATATTCTGGCATCTCTTTTCCCTTTAATATCCCTATAGTTTACATTGTATTTATTTTTGTCCATCGCTCTTGTTTTTGTATGTCCCTCGTATCTTCTTATTATGTCCTCTCTTACCCTTTAACCTCTCTACTTCTTCCTCCGCGTACCCTTTTCTTTTGTAATATTCCTCTATACTATCTTGTCCATTTGTCTTCTTTTATCTCGTTCTAGCATTCCGGTAGTATTTTGCATTCCTTTCTTTCTCTCATTACTTGCTCAAACTTTTTTGCCCTACTTCCCTCCTTTATTCTTATTTTTTCTTCTTGAACTTCCTCGCTCAAAACCCACTTCCAATATTTTTTTGTAGCCCTTCCATCTCTGTTTGCTCCTTCCACCCACATACTTCTGCCCCCATGTTACTTTTCCCCACGTCCATTCCACACTCCACACTTGTCCCATTAATTTATTTCTTTTTGTCATTGTATCCTTTATTGTTCTGTCTCATCGTACATCCCAGTTATGTGAATTCCTTCGCCTGCTGCACTTCTTCCTCCCTTTCCCTTCTCTCCCTCTATGTTTTCTATAATATTTACTTCCAGTTCCTTTCTTTTAGATACCTTACCAGCATCTTCACCATCTCCTTCATTTACTTTTCCTCCCTAAACACCAACACTATATCGTCTGCGTACGCCAGCGACCACACCTTCAATTTCCCTACCACCAACTCTCCTATCTGCTGCCTTTTTAATATTTCCTCCATATCGCCAGTAAATATTGAGAATAGCCTTGCACTCAGTGGGCATCCCTGTCTCAGGCCCTTCCTTGTGATGAATTCCTCGCTCATCTCACTATTTACTCTCACTTTGCTCCTCGTTTCCTCATAGATTTCTTCCATCCTTTCTATCAATATTTCATTTATCTTTCTCAAGTGTTCCCATAGTTTTTCTCTATTCAATATGTGTTTCAATATAATATATGTGGTCTATTGCCATTCTTCCTTTCCTGAACCTCGGCTGTCCATCTGGAAACAATTTCTTTCCCTCTATCTTCTTCTGTAGCCTTCCTTCTAGCACTGGCGCGCTATATTATGTATGTCATTTCTCTATAAACCTTCGCTTCTTTCTATCCATTTTTTGTTTACTGGACATATTACTCCTTCCCTTTATATTCCCGGGAAGCCTTCCCCTCTCCATATTTTGCATATTATTGTCGTCATACTTTCTGCAACCTTTTCCCCTCCGTATACCCACTCCCACCGTTTTACCTTTTTTCACCTTCTGTATTGCCTCTATTAGTTCCTTCTCTTTTATTCCATCTCTTTTTTCATATATTTCGTCTACTTTCTTTGTTGGTCTTTCTTCTCGTTTTTGAATCTGTTCCCCTCCAACAGCTTCCTAAAGTATCCCTCCCATTCGCTTATTTGTATTCCCATATGTGTCCCATTTCATCCACACTTTCTTGTACTCCCTTCCCTTCCCAAATTGTTTTTTCTATTTTCTCTTTTGTACCTCTCTTCTGAGGTGGTCCCTCTCCCAACCTTAAATGCCTTCACCTTTTCCCCAGCTTCTGCATTCATTATTACGTAGTCCATTATTGATCCCCTCCTCCCTCCTATGTACGTTTACTCCCCCAATTCTCTTTCTTCTCAATTCCCGTTCATTATTTCCCACCCTCATTGCACACTTCCAGCGGTTCCACCTTAATTTAAATGATTAAAAAATTATCGATTCAAAAAAATTATACTTTGGCAGAATTCGAACCTCTGCTCTTACAGTAGCTAAATCGTTAAATAGGAATTTTTCGGACAAACAATCCGGCTATAGGTGAAAGTATATGCTGGAATCACTATCTTGTAGAACATGCTATACAAACAAGAAAGCGCACCACATACTTTATGAGTGTCCTGTATTTATCCAACTGAAACGATCCATGTTGGAGGTATTCTTGGTTACGGTTAGCAGCATCCTCAGGTTTATCACACGTGCGGGATGGCTTGAAATAACATAAAGGGCCAAAATCCATAACACAGAATCCCAAGCATATCTTTGGATCCATAAAATCATAGTTCTTTTTCCCAGCTGATGTAAGGTATTTATTTAAAGTTTCGTTGTGAAGCAGTCCTTACAGGACTTCAACAAGGCTTCTTGCATCTGCACCAACCATGTGAAACACCATGTTTCGGTAAGGACATCCTTGCAGTAGGTAACTCATTCACTACAAAGAGTGCACACCCCTCATCTTTGCGCCAAGGGCCTCTTTTACAAAGAAAACTTCATTTTATGTTTTTCTTTTCGTATTGTGGTAGCTAAACTATTCAGTTTAGAGGTTCACCGTTTCCACATTTTTTCTTCATCCTTTCATCTGTACAGGAAAAGTTGTCACCCATCTAGTTTCACATTAGATTCCCGCATACATTTCCCTTTTGAGAACATAAATTGCGTAATGAAATGTTCCTTCCTCTTCGTAAATTTTGTACTTTTCCTTTAGAATAAGAGTAGATCGACCTGTTTTCGCATTTTTTATCACACGTTTCTTGCTAAACATGTCCTATACTCGTTTCATTACCGGAATGATAGAAGGAATGAAAAAATTTAGGGGAAGGTTGGTCTATACAGGTGTACCGTCAGTGCAGGTCGGTAATGAGAAATCCTACTACTACATAACCATCCCATCCTGTTTCTTATGGAAAATTGTGTTTGATTACTCGTCTCTTGATCACTTCGCTTTCTTATTCCCTGTGCATTCACCTCTTCCTTCAAAAACTACCTATTATAACAGAGGCTGTGTGATAAATTTAGAGTACGATCACGAAATTAGTAACGTGGGCGCGAATTTAATTCCTTTGTAATGAACATAAGAAAAGTTTCGTGTAAGCCAAACTACATAAATTTATGAAATCGTTTATCTAAATGCAAGGAATACTAAAAGTGAAGGAAGTGAAACTGTAAAAAGAAGAAAAAAAATCTTGGAGACTAACGGGCCGTTTATATGTCTGTGTAAACTACCAGACAATCTGTTAGAGCCATTCTTTCTGTTTTTCTAGACTAATTCATTTTACAGATAGCATTTTTAAAAACCCATACGTCATTTAAACGTCCTGAAAAAATAATATATTCGGTTAATTACACGTGTAAATTCAAAGTTACAAAAGCTCATAGTCAATAATTCATATTTAATTATACGAAAACTATCCAGACAGGTGCACATAAACACCATTATATAAATTTATTGAAATTTGGAATTTCTATTTTCATGTAACGGCTCATGTTTAACGTCTTGAGGCTTATTACTTAATTAAAACGTACAACCATAACTGAAATTATTTTAGTCAGCATTTACATACTTGAGTAGTATTTGTAATGAAAGAACATTGCACTGAAAAAGGACATCGGTACATGCGACATATTTGGATCTTTTCTACATTTAAAATTACAGCTCGAACGTGACTGAAAATGTTATTAGTTTTTCCCACACGTTTCATATGCATTTAATAATATGCATTCTTGAGGTATATTTCGAATTATTATTCTGCAACATAGACGAAATGCATTCGAATATCAAATCAACCAACCGCGTCGCGTCTACGAGCAGCGTTTACTTTCAAGATACGCATCGGTATTAAATTTCAAAAGTTGACAGTTGACATGAACATTCTAATTATCAATTACAAATACATATAAACAGTAGGAAATCACAAATTACAGGTAATACGGCAAATTGCGGTATCTCAGATCTGTATGTAGTTAAAGCTCTCTTGCTTTGTACAGAAGGTGTGTAAAATATAGATAGGCATTTATTAAACTGTATATGTATAAAAACGTTGCTAAATTAATAGAGAATCTATTACTAAGAATATTATGTTAAGAGTTAAGATGTTTTGGTTACGAATGGTAATATAAAAGTACGCTCATTTGTAGAAACGAACACATTGTTATTGACTTAATAGCGTGTCCTTTAGCTTTAGGGATATGGTTACTTAAAAGAATGTTATATGAAATATGTTTGGTTTAGCGCGCCTGTCAGGATTATGTAAGTTATGATTATTATGTTTAGCTTACGAACATGAATGTGAAAAAAGCACGTAGACAACCTTAGTTAAGGGACGAAAAATGAATAGACGGGCAGTCAGTCTGTATACGAGATTTGTAATGCGAGTATATGATATCTTTTGGTGATCAATAAATTCGAGAGGTGTTGTTCTTTGAATTATATTTTTGTGTTATTTGAGTTTTTCTTACATATCAGAAGTGGGATTATACCAAAGTGCCGCTTTAATTAAATGTAACATTTAAGAATGCATTAGTGATTCGATTGTGTTATTGTTAGAGTGTACCTATTTGTGAAATTACGGGTCTTCTAATGACGCACGGCGTCAAGTGAAACGTTTAAAGAAGCGTGCATCAAAATTCGGTGTGTCCAGTTGTGACGAAACGCTTGTGCCAGCATTTCATTCCCAAAAAGATGATTTGTCGATTGAAGTGTGGACATCGCCAGTAGAGGATGTCGCAGGTACTTATGAGTGGTCCGATAAAGTGGTAGCAAACGTTGCGAATCGCCTCCATGGAATGGTGAGATGAGAGAATGTGAATGTCAAATGGCAGCATCTCGGAGAGGATTTGACGAAGCAAGTTCGTAAACCACTTCCGTTCTCGGAGTTGTTGCTTGATGCGGCGAATTATCGGGCTGTTCCTGGAGAAGGTTTGGGTGAGTACTGTTTTGATAAACTAACCAAATTGAAGTTGCCTAATAGGCAATGTGCACATACCTGAACTGTATTTTGTCAACGCTGTAATTGGCGGAATATCAAACGAGAATATTGCTAGGTCAGCTAGGTCGTCGAATTTTCAAGAGACTAATCAACTGTATGTTTTCTTGAGTACGCTGGGATGTATCCCAGATAGGAGGGCTGGTGTCAAACCTTAGTAAAATTTAAGAGTGACTAGTGAGTGTCCCAAGCCTCTTGTAGAATGTTAATTGCAAACGATTGGGTCATATTCAGAATAAATGTCCTTATAAGAATATTAAAACTGCCAACCAGCCGAAAGCATCCTCTAACCATGATATCAATGAAGCCAATATACAGCACAGTGTGTTGAAAAACCCGTATCTAAAGCATGCCATTATTAATAATAGAAAAGTGAACTGTTTGATCAATACGGGTAGTACGTTAAGTTTAGTTTGGGAATCCATTTTGGGAAAAATAGGTTTGCAGTATCAACCTGATACAAATAAAATACTACGTAGTTTTGACGGAAATCTGGTCCCCGCAGTTGGAAGTGTTAGAACTTTGATTCAGGTAGACGAAGCCACAGCTGTGGATACTTTAATTGTGATGAAAGATGGCAAATTAGTGCAAGACTGTATAGTGGGTGGAGATTTTCTGAATTCGCCCAATGTAATGTTCATGAAGAGTGGGAACAAAGTTATTGTACGACAGCTAACTGAATTGGAGCTCTCAACGCAACCTGAAATTGCGAATGCATGTGCGGTGGAGAACAGAGCGCATCCTGTGTTTGGTAATGTGGACTAGGGCTAAAGCACCAGTGTAAAGCATTGCTTGAATACATACCAAGATGGCGGATTTAGGCAAGACCAATACAACCGAGTTAATTATAAAATGATCATCGAAGAACCAATTGTGTATAGGCCATATCGACTGCCAGTGAAAGAGAAAGAGATTTTACGTGGAATAATTGACGAGCTGTTAGCTAACGGTATAGTTCAACCCTCTCAGTCACCCTATGCAAGTTTGATTCTTTTGGTGAAGAAGAAGACTGACGATTACCGAATGTGCGTTGATTGACGTTTGAATGCAGTAACGGTAAAGGACAAGAACCCGCTACTGTTGATTGAGGAACAATTAGATAAGTTAGGGGGTCATCAATGTTTGATAACCTTGGATTTAGCTTCGGGGTTCTACCAAGTCCCTGTTGCGGAATAGTCAGTGCCTAAAACCGTTTTCGTCACACTGGATGATCATTTGGAGTTTCTAAGAAAGCCATTTGGTCTTTCAAATACGCCAGTTGTGTTTCAGAGGTTTACGAACAACGTATTGGAACCTTTGAAAGATTTTATTGGTTTTACGTATATTGATGATATGATATTACCGTGCCCAAATCTTATAGAGGGACTGGATCGGTTGCGTCAAGTGTTGGAAGCTTCCGTAAGAATTGCCTAATATTGAAGTTAGAGAAATGTAGATTCTTTCAGGAAAATATAGACTATTTAGGTAGGGAAATGATAGTCGAAGGAATAAAACCAGGCGCTCGAAAAGTGCAAGCCATGTTTGAGATGAAAAACCTCAGACTGTGAGAGAGCTACGACAATTTCTGGGTTTGTCGGAGTATTTTCGTCGCCATTAAAAAAATTATGCAAGGATGGTGGTGCCGCTGACCAGGTTATTGCGTGAAAGTGTACCGTGGGTCTGGGGACCGCAGCAACAAGATGGCTTTGAATTGATCAAAAGTGTGTTAATGACGAAACCAGTGTTATCGGTCTTTAATCCCGAATTAGATATTGAATTACATAGACGCCAGTTCGCTGGAATTTGGAGCAATGCAATTAGAAAAACACAATGACACTTTACGCGTAGTGGCGTACTATAGTAAGCAGACCACGTTGGAGCAAAGATTTTATCATTCCTATGAGTTGGAGACAATGGCCGTTGTTTACGCTTTTCGGCATTTTAGAGTATACATACTTGATTGGATTAAAGTTTCGAGTAGTAACTGATTGTAATGTGTTAAGAACGGCATTCTCAAAAAGGGACTTGATACCGCGAGTGGCGAGATGGTGGCTCGAAGTACAAGACTTCAATTTTGAAATTGTGTATCGTCCCGGGAGATGCATGTCTCATGTTGATACATTGAGTAGGCAACCAGTCGACTTACCGGAGATTAACCAAGCCGACTTGACTGAAAGCGATTGGATATTGGCAGCTCAGCTGCAGGACGAACAGATAGCACGAATTCGCACTATTCTGAGTAGTGCAGAGAAAACAAGAGAGACGAAAAGGTATTTTAATGAATACGAGTTGAAGGATGACAGAGTTTATAGAAAGTGAGAAAATGGTAACAGTGCCTGAGTGGTTTCCAGAAATGTGAGATGACAAGTGTGTCGATTGTGTTATGATCAGGTAGGTCATGCCGGTATTGAAAGCACAGTAAAGAGGATGCAGAGGTACTATTGGTTTGCGAAAATGCGACGTTTTGTAAATGTTCGAGCGTGTTTGGCTCATGTACACGAAGTGTTCTGGTAAGAAGCAAGGGAAACTGTATCCCATTGAGAAAGTTGACGTCTTTACGAAGTTGTGATCGTCGAAGCGGTGGGGTCGCAAAAGGCTCAACCAGTAGTGCTAGTGCCGCAAGAGATCATGTGTTTGTTCGGAGTGTCGACCCGTATGATAAGTGAGCGAGGATGTGCTTTTATTGCACATTCGTTTAAACTCTTTTGTGAAAGATAGAACATCAAACATGTGCCCTTGCGCGAACGGACAGTGCGGAAGGTATAATAGAACGATTCTTAGTGCGTTAGCTGCCCTTGGTGCTGATACCGATGGTATGCAATAGGACACGCAAGTGAGAGAAGTGCAAAGTGCGATAAATACTGCTCTTAATGAAGGTATCAACCAAGACCTATAGCACAAGCAGCTTTGTTGGCAGAGTTCAAACGAGAATGGAACGCCTCGACTTGTCCGAAGTAAGAGACAGCAGGAAGAGGTATATCGCGGCAGATCTAGTTCGCCAGAAAGAGTATTATGAGAAAAGTCGCAGAGAAGCTGACAAGCATAACGAGGGTGATCTGGTGCTGATACTGGTCACCACTGGCTCGACGAATGCTGGATTAAGTAACAACATTTTGAGATGTGGTTGTCGCCACACGGACAAGGCTGTCCAGTTACGTAAAGTTTTGAGATGGTGGTTGTCGCCACACGGACAAGGCTGTCCAGTTACGTAAAGTTTTGAGATGTGGTTGTCGCCACACGGACAAGGCTGTCCAGTTACGTAAAGTTTTGAGATGTGGTTGTCGCCACACGGACAAGGCTGTCCAGTTACGTAAAGTTTTGAGATGTGGTTGTCGCCACACGGACAAGGCTGTCCAGTTACGTAAAGTTTTGAGATGTGGTTGTCGCCACACGGACAAGGCTGTCCAGTTACGTAAAGTTTTGAGATGTGGTTGTCGCCACACGGACAAGGCTGTCCAGTTACGTAAAGTTTTGAGATGTGGTTGTCGCCACACGGACAAGGCTGTCCAGTTACGTAAAGTTTGAGATGGTGGTTGTCGCCACACGGACAAGGCTGTCCAGTTACGTAAAGTTTTGAGATGTGGTTGTCGCCACACGGACAAGGCTGTCCAGTTACGTACAGTTTTGAGATGTGGTTGTCGCCACACGGACAAGGCTGTCCAGTTACGTAAAGTTTTGAGATGTGGTTGTCGCCACACGGACAAGGCTGTCCAGTTACGTAAAGTTTTGAGATGTGGTTGTCGCCACACGGACAAGGCTGTCCAGTTACGTAAAGTTTGAGATGGTGGTTGTCGCCACACGGACAAGGCTGTCCAGTTACGTAAAGTTTTGAGATGTGGTTGTCGCCACACGGACAAGGCTGTCCAGTTACGTACAGTTTTGAGATGTGGTTGTCGCCACACGGACAAGGCTGTCCAGTTACGTAAAGTTTTGAGATGTGGTTGTCGCCACACGGACAAGGCTGTCCATTTCGTTTTTCAGATAATGGTTGTCGCCACACGGACATGTTTGCCCAGCTATGTAAAGATTTGATGAGTGGTTCACGCCATACGGGCCTGATCTGTCCAGAATTTTTCCAGTGATGCTGTCTACCTTGGGAGGTGGACTTAACGGATGTTTGGAGAAAACTGAGGGGTACTGCCTGAGGACAGGCAGTTTGTCAGGATGGTCGAGTGTAAAATATAGATAGGCATTTATTAAACTGTATATGTATAAAAACGTTGCTAAATTAATAGAGAATCTATTACTAAGAATATTATGTTAAGAGTTAAGATGTTTTGGTTACGAATGGTAATATAAAAGTACGCTCATTTGTAGAAACGAACACATTGTTATTGACTTAATAGCGTGTCCTTTAGCTTTAGGGATATGGTTACTTAAAAGAATGTTATATGAAATATGTTTGGTTTAGCGCGCCTGTCAGGATTATGTAAGTTATGATTATTATGTTTAGCTTACGAACATGAATGTGAAAAAAGCACGTAGACAACCTTAGTTAAGGGACGAAAAATGAATAGACGGGCAGTCAGTCTGTATACGAGATTTGTAATGCGAGTATATGATATCTTTTGGTGATCAATAAATTCGAGAGGTGTTGTTCTTTGAATTATATTTTTGTGTTATTTGAGTTTTTCTTACAGGTGTTCATTAATTTAACACAATAAATAATAAAAGATGTAAAGACAGAGCGAGCATTTTGTAGTACCTACTATGAATTATTTAAATTTATGTTTTCTATAGTTTAACTACAATAGCTGTTTACTAAACACGACAACCTTTTGTAAAAGAATAGTTTGAAAAATGATTGTTAAGTGTATAAAATGTTGTACTAGGAACGAAATGATGTTGAGTTAATTGATATAATCCTCAACTTTATTTAAATTAATGGAGTTTTAATGGTAATAAGTTTGTTGACGTTTTACCTACTGTATATTTTTCCTAAATTTTATTTAAGATGTCTATGGTTTTTCTCAATCGTTTGTCAGGTGTCACACAAAGGACGAATGAGAAATTAGTGCAACTGCATAAACAGGTTACAACACATCTTTTCATTTTTGACAGTGTATTCTTTGTGTTAGTGTTAGCGAAAGGGGCGTAGAAAGCGACTCCTTTTACCGAAAGTATTTCAAGGACGCCGCAAGAAAATTTTCCCAGGTTGGGCATGTAGTATTGGGGGTTCGTGGCTACTGGCGTTTTTTCAAAATTATTTTTATTTTTAATAACTTTTACGGGGGGTGTCCCCCCTTAACGGCGCCCTTGAGGTATATTGTATTGTAAAACAGTCACACAATTATGAGGAAAAAACTTGAGAACGATTGAACTGTTCTTGTAGGTTACCTGTAAAGAATGAATGGCGAAAAGACGCCAAAGGTAGTAAAGTAGAAGAACATACCTCGTTATACTAATCCACCGTACAAAAAAACCCCTATTCAGTAAATGGTTTGTAAAAAAGGACGCCATAAGAAAGTTTTTTGATCATGAACCGGTTTCAACTCCATCTTACATCTGAAATCTAAGTGTAAATAGCGAAACTGTTCCCAGTGACATCGCTTCAGAGCGTCACCAGGGCGAGTAACTTTACAGAGGTACATTACAAAGCAGTTGTAATTAAGGTGCTCAGTTTACAAACCACAATGGAATTATCAAGTTTGTACTTAGGGAAGAGGAAACACACGTACTTATCTCGACTGATGATGGGACTTCTCCCACACTGCTCATGCCCTGTTTTTGTCCAATTTGTGCACTATTATCTGTACCTACATGAGCAAGCAGTTTCGCTCACTCTCCGGGACACTATCAAGGGAGAATCCATAGTTTGCGGTCAAAAATCACAAAGGGGTTAATCAAATAAATCAAACTATGACAATCTCCCCTTCAGCAAATATATTTAATGATGGAATGTAAAATTGTTATGTTTTTAGATTATAGCACCCGAAGGCACTGAAACTACCAGTAAAGGGAAAACACTGGCAGGTGGTAACATTTTGACTGATGTATAATTATTGTGACACCAGGTAACTAACTTTAACCAATCGTGAAACAAAATTATACAGGGTGATTCATTAAGAATGTCCAATCTCTGAATTGTAGATTCCAGACCTCAAAATATGATGATTCTGCCCAACATGCCTTATACAAATATTGCTAGTTTCCGAGATACCGGGTGTTTAAAGTTTAAATATGAATTTTGATTTTCGCAATAACAATTAATTAATGTGATTAAAAATAATAGACAAGGGTTATTTGATATGAAGAGATCTTTGCGAAAACGGATCATAAATAATAGTTTATTGTTGTTACACATTTAGAGAATAAATTTTTTTTTTAATTAAAATTTATTGAACTGTTTAGAAGCAAATAACTCGATAACTGATCGAGTTACACGAATCAAACAAGAGTAACTTTTTTTGTAGAATCTAACGCTTTTCCATATTTTATTATTAGTTTGCTAATAGTTCAGCCGAAAAAAATTTTTGCTTAGATTTACTAAACACAACCAAGTATAACTAGCGCCCTCTATTAGCAATGCTAAATTAGAGTCCAAATTGGCAATCCTCATGCAAAAAAAGGTAAAACTGCCAATTTTCAAAAAGAAATTGTGAAAAAATAGAAAGTTATTGCGAAAATCAAAATTCATATTTAAACTTTAAACACCCGGTATCTCGGAAACTATCAATATTTGTATAAGGCATGTTGGGCAGAATCATCATATTTCGAGGTCTGGAATCTACAGTTCAGAGATTGGACATTCTTAATGAATCACCCTGTATAATACAAAGTTAACAATTAATTAAATGGGATTAAAATAAAGGGCGACATGTTTCGAAACTAACTAGTTTCATTATCAAGCAGAAATTTAAAATTAAAAAGTTATCGCTATAGGATTACATGTGGGAGCTTAATGGGGAATAATGAAATATACAGTGCTCGCCAAAAAGTCGGCACCAAATGGATTTTTCTTTTATTTTTGATTTTTTTAAAAAACTTTTTACGGCAATAATTTGTGCTTGTCTAAAAACCTGTTTAGCCCCTATCAGATATACCGAGTGATTTTCACTTAGCTAGAAAATGGCGTTTTTTGAAATTGTCTAAATTCAAAGTGTGCTATTTTTCGTAAATTAAGCAAGATTTCAATGAAATTTTTTCCTCGTCTGTCAGTTTTAGCTTACCGAACAATCTAAAGACCAGAAAAAAAATTTTTCTTTAACTTCCGCTAAAACTAAATTTTTAATTTTTTGGAATATGTATTTTCAAATTTTCACATACCAAGACAAGATTTCAAAATTCAATTTGACTTCGTTAAAATCGTTGAAGATTTATAATTGGAAAAAACAATAGAAATTGCTAATTATTCCTTTAGGTTTGTTATTATTTACAGGAAAGTAATGTTGTTGCATAATCTTTACGTTTTTGGTACAACATACTTTATGGGAGAAATATTTTTCAATGAAAATTAATATCTATTTACGTGGCTTCTAAAAACTCTAATTTATGCATGCTAATGAATTACTTTCACAAAAATCCTGTAAATGTTCTTTTACAATTGCCTAAAATAAGGAGAGTTCTCTTTGTGGATTGTGTTACTATTTAATTGACTGAATCATGTAAACTGAATAAAGAAAAAACTCCTCGTTTAGGCAACTGTAAAAGAACATTTAGAGGATTTTTGTGAGAGTAATTAATCGGCAAGGGTAAATTAGGGTTTTTAGAAGCCACGTAAATAGATATTCATTATCATTGAAAAACATTTCTCCCATAAAGTATGTTGCACCAAAAACGTAAAGATTATATGCAACAATAATACTTTTCTGTAAATAAATAACAAACCTAAAGGAATAATTAGCAATTTGTATTGTTTTTCCCAATTATAAACCTTTAACTTTTTAACGAAATCAAATTGAATTTTGAAATAATGTCTTGGTATGTGAAAATTTGAAAATGTTGCAAAAAATTGAAACCTTAGTTTTAGCGGAAGTTAATGAAAAAAAAAAATGTTTTCTGGTCTTGAAATTATTCGGTAAGCTAAAACTGACAGACGATAAAAAATCTCATTGAAATCTTGCTTAATTTACGAAAAATAGCACACTTTGAATTTAGACAATTTCGAAAAACGCCATTTTCTAGCTAAGTGAAAATCACTCGGTATATCTGATAGGGGATAAATAGGTTTTCAGACAAGCACAAATTATTGCCGTAAAAAGTTTTTTAAAAAAATCAAAAATAAAAAAAAAATCCATTTGGTGCCGACTTTTTGGCGAGCACTGTATAACACTAACGGTAACACTAACTAGGTAACATATTAAAACTTCTTAAAACCGTTTTTTACAAAGTACAACGGTCCAAAAGGGGCTCTGAAGACAGGCTAACTTACGACCAACATTTGTAAAGGGTGAAGCCACATCAAGGGAGTGTACCTATTCGACAATCGCAGAAGATAGTATGTCGGTAAACAGAACACTATTTAAAAAATAATATCAAATCAGCGTGTGCTGATTAGGATCAATTTCTGAGTGGGATGCTGATAGTGAGGTTACACAAGCGAAAGAAGAAACGTCTACGTCTCCTCAAACTTGACATATATACGGCCACCTACACAAAGTAATGTTCAAAAAACCTCAAAAAACCTAGTTTGGGTAACTTTTACAACGTACAATCTATGTGAGATGAACCGTTTAAATGATCTGAGGAAGTTGATTTTGTAGCGAAACTTTCAAATACGAAAATGCATCCGTTGTGCACGACAGCATTTTGCTTGTTCTTGTCGCAAAATTTAAACGATCCACACGCCACAGTTATCAAAAAAGTGTGAAATTTGTACTGTGGAGCTAATCAAATTTTGCCAATAGTTTTGAATACCATAGCAATAGCCTCACAGTTCCTCGGCATAAGTTCGATAGTGCTACTTGTGGCCTATTGACTAGGATTGGCACAAAAATGTGGGAATCAGATGCGAGAAACCGTATTTTCCAAAGTGCTTCTTGCAGTAGTCATCTGTTCAACTTCGTGCATTGTAGCCTGCTTGAAGCAAATGTACAAGGTCCATCCTCTGTCGTGGCAGTCGATGAAACGCCTGTTTCATTTTTTAGCCTCGGTTATATTTTATTCGAGATACGCAACAAACTCTTAAGCAAAAGTCGTCTATACTCTACCTCTAATCGATTATCCGTCTAAAATTGAACCCACCTCCCACTTGATTTCGCCTTAAATGTAGACGGCTTCAACAAAACAAGTGGTAGGCCACTTCCTCCTCTTCGGTCAGCAATTTTTTCCGAACTTTACCATCCTGAAGTTTATATCAGCGTTATCGCTGAAGGCCTTTTTTGTGATTCCCCTATTTCTAACCTTTGTAACAGATTTTCTTATCTAGGGTATTGCTACCCGACCGTCATCGCTTTGTCTGAAATGCAATGTTATTTGTAAGCGATATTGTAGATCTACCTTCCCCCCCTTTGAGTAAAGTTGAAGACACTTATTCTTCAGTTCGTCCGATTTCCCTTTCGAGCCATCGGGGTTCATGACTGAATTAGTTGAAGTACCTAATGTTGTAGTAGCGGTTTTACGAGTAAAACGCCATTAACCCTGACATTAACCTAAGCATTCCCCTAGGCTGTTTCCCTATCCGCCACTCAGGTCTAGTGTGGTGCCACTAGATCCCAGTGACCTACAATCATAAATCAGTATCTGCTCCCTCCTCGGATATCCTATCTTCATCTGTATGTAATCACTTCGACTTCAATGAAGAGATCACTTTGTCGTGCACATAGTAACTCTCTTGGGTAGATTTCCTGCGGAGCGCCACCTATATTCAAAACTATTTACACCTTTTTCCTTAATTTGATACGACTAATATTGTGGAAAATAGTAGAAGTAACAACTATTTTTACCACTTGACAATCGACGAATTTTATTTACAAAAAAGTGCTTTAAAACGTACTTATGATTTTTCAACACGTGTGGGTTTAGGCCTCCATAAATATTTTATTTGCATAGAATGTGAAATTAAAAAAAATTGGAATTCGGTATATCCATATCTGCTTAATACAGGGTGGGTCATTGAAAAAAAAACAGGGCCATTTTCGGATCATTACTGTTATTTTTCGAAAAATTTCTGAAACAGGTCAATTTTGTATTTGAACGGGACAACTTTTCAGTATATTTCTAACTTTGTAAGTTCAACCCCCTAGCGGTGGTGACACCAACCCTTAAAATATTAAATGGGAATAGGGGTCGAGTAGCATACCACTTTAAAGCTTATTTAAAGGCCTATTTAACGGTGTATTTGTTTTTAAATTTCGAGTAGTAGTTTTCGAGAAAATGTACTTTTTTATAAAATGTTGTAATACTTTTGTATTTTTTTATATTTTTATATTTATTTTTACAAGGAATTTTTTGAAACCAACAATGATGTGACAGATGTGACATGTATATTCACAAATTAATCAAATTAAATGTTGTCATTACATTATTACTGTAATCCTATTAACGTTATAAATAAAAAATGAAGTAAAAAGTAAAAACGTTTATTGTGTGTCTCATTAGATGATCTACGCCAACGAATTGTAAACGATTGCGGTCTTATTACGCCAGCCAGAAGTACTCCAGAATGTGCGTGCCCGTTTTGAACACAATTTGTATTATTGCATGGAGGCTGGAGGTCATCAATTTGAACATTTAATAAAATGATTTTAAGATAATTGCCTATTGACATTCCTGACGTTTAAAATTCAATTTCTCGAAAACTACCACTCAAAATTTAAAAACAAATACGCCGTTAAATAGGCCTTTAAATAAGCTTTAAAATGGTATGCTACTCGACCCCTATTCCCATTTAAGATTTTAAGGGTTGGTGTCACCACCGCTAGGGGGTTGAAGTTCCAAAGTTCGAAATACACTCAAAAGTTGTCTTTCTCAAATACAAAATTGACCCATTTCAGACATTTTTCGAAAAATAACAGTAATGATCCGAAAATGGCCCTATTTCGTTTTCAGTAACCCACTCTGTATATTACGATATAAAAATTGTAATTAATTGTTTTCATTTTTTTGTAATTAGCCCAAAAGCAAAAGGTAACAACTTTTCACTTATTGCTGTAAACAAACTTATTCTCTTAGACCGATTTTTAAAATATTTGGCCCACGTCCAAGCATAAACTATAAATATACCTAATATAGTATCTTGATCGTGTGAACGTAGAGTAGCAGTTTTTTAAGAATGTCTAAACATATATCTGCCCAGGTTAAAGAGATGGTTCTAAGAGCAGAAACATATTTCAAAGCGGAAAAAAGGAATGATGTAGGTAAGCGAAATCGTGTTTAAACAAGTTACAAAGCGTACTACACAATGCTTGGGAATTAGCGAAAGAAGTGTTGTAAGAGTGTTTAATGAAGTAATACTGGGACAGTGTCGCAGACAAAGCCAAGAAATGGTAAACCAAAGATTTCGGAAGAGAGATATTAAAATTTTTATGTGGAAAAAAGGTTTTTAACAATAATCGAGCTACGTCAAAAACTGACAGACGAGTGTCCGGATTTTCCACAATTAAAAGTGTGGGTCAAAGAAATGAATTATGTCCAAAAAAAAAGTTGCAAAGAAAACGCAACTTTCAAAATTAAGGACGTTTTAGTCAACATTGCAAAATGAACCAAGAAGCGTTTGGAATAATTTTATGTCGACTATGCCAAGAACCTGCACCTCACCTCCCATCTTCTGCAGCTCAGTTATTAAATAAGATAGGTTTTTGATATTTTGTAGACGTTTCGTGTACCTCAGAGTATATTTCAGGAAAATATTTTTGATTATACAAAGTGTGACGTCATGATGATATATTTTTTTAAATTACATGCTTTACTTTTTTTACATATTTGGTCGTCTTTTATGCTTGCCTATATATTCCTAAAATTCTATTTACATCGGTTCGATGAAACCAGCGAAAAAAAATAAAAACGGAAAAAGTCGGTTTTGCACCACTGGTTTTAAAAATTATCATGGCGTCACACTTTGTTGGGACACCCTGTATAATCAAAAATATTTTCAAATATATTCTGTAAGGTACAGGAAACGTCTACAAAATATCAAAAACCTAACTTAATTAATAACTGAGCTGCAGAAGACGGGAGGTGAGGTGCGGAACCCCTTTGGTAACAAATTTGAATGAAGATAACGATTTTGAAAATAATAAGGATCTTGAAGAAAATAGTAATAATGACTGTATGTATATGAGTTGATTGATTACTGTGAATATAACAAATTTTCCTCACTCAAATAAAATGAAAGCGATTCTTGATTATTATTTCATCCCAATCAGAGTCTCTATGAATACGTTAATTTCTTGCATAATATTTAACGTTTGCCGCGTTGGTGTTGTAAGAATAGTGGCTCTTAGTACAAAGAACCGCTGACTGTGCTTTCATTTCATGCCTCCAACCGCGCGAACTGCACTGTTGCGGCCACTTCATTCCGAAAAATATATAATTTCCTCCTACTGTTAAAAACTTTTTTAAATGAATAAATCTCGATTCTTAATTTTTTTATTTTTATTTATCAATTGCCGTAACCATTTTTGACATACAATACGAATTAAGCAACCAAATGTTTATGGATTATTATTAATTCATTATAACGAAACAAAAAGGGGGCAGATGAGATAAAAGCCGACTTCGTGCCATTTACTATTTTCGGGATACCAATGGTAGCAGCATCGAGTTTTGAACACATTGTAGGTATACTTAATAGTTAATATAGCAAGAATACAACAAAACAACTTTTAAATTGATTTTAAAATCTGAAACAAATCCGTACATTTAATGACTTACCTACTTACTTAAATTATGATAAGTACTATTACTTTGTAGTCCTAATGATCACCGTAGGATTACATTCCTTGATCTAGCATAAAAAATTACAACTACATACTACGTAATAAGCAAATTTAAATTCAATTATAAGTAACGATATCATGCACTGGTAATTTTAACAGTTGTAATGGTTATTTATTCAATGATTATACAGAAATTATCTTTTAAATGTAATTTATTACGAAATAAATTTGAACGTTAACGTGCTATAGGTTTTAAAAATTTTGCTAAATCATACCTGTTAAGGTATTATAAAATCCATTAAAACGCGAAAAATAAAGTTAATTGATCGGTTTTCAAAGTGGATTATAAATTTTTAGATAAAACAAGTTTTTATGTGCAATGATCATAACTAATTACGCCGGTGAGCTGAAATTAACGAAAGAAAATGACATTAATTTAAATAATTAACTAACGTTTAAATTCAGCTTTGGCTCGTTAATGGTTTAAAACTTATTAATTATTATAAAAAAAAGGGATGTGTAAATCACCGGCGCTATTTTTTTTTTTTTCTAAAATTAAAAGTGCCTCCAGATTTATAATGAGAGTAATCAGTCTAGATTTTGTGGAAGGTAGGTAATTAATTTTGGTTTTATCATTTTTGATCTAATTCGTGTGGTGTTCTTTTTTAATGATGGTATTATAACTTGATTTGAAAGTATGATAGGATATTATAAATCGAAAAAATTGATTCGAATGGATTTGCTTCCGTATGACCACCACGAATGTACGTAATCTTCTTTTGCAGTTTAAGCACCGTAAATTTTATAAACGGGTTTATTATCTTTTGAATTTATCGCACTACGTTTCAGATTATATACAAGCTACCGCACTTACGAACTTCAAACTATCAAAGGTTGAATTTATTATACTAATTTAAAAACGCATACCATACTAACGCCCATTCAACTTGCTAGACGTATTCGTGTAAGATATATAACTATAATCATTCCTATACATACCTAATCATTTTAAAAAGATCAACTCGTAAAATGGATATTTCTATGTACCTACGAGGAGAAGCAATTTCCATTTTACTTACAAATTAAAGTAAGTATTCCCTGATAAAAATGACAGTTTTACAAGAATCTTATTAAGCTCTTAAACATAAACTTGCCAATTGCCGTTATACTTGAATCAAATGTAAATATTTTCTATACAACAATTACAAATTTGGGATATTTAAAAAATTTTTTCAGTTGTCGGTACTGCACTCACCGGGAAAATAATCGATGAACTCAAAAAATTGATGACGTTTGCTCATTAATAAATTTGTTATTTTAAATTCGATTTGATTAATTTTTTTTCACACTGTAGGAAAATTTATATGAAATCTAGCACATATTTTGAATTTTAAGAACATTGGCCGTACGTCATTTTATACAGGGTGATACAAAGTGTGTTTTTTTACTCTAACTTTAAAACCACGTATGAAGTGTCAGAGTTGTTCCACCTTGAAATTTCTTATTTTATCACATCATTTCTTTACAATTTCTTTTTTATTTATTACAGTAGCTTAATTTTTGTAAAAGATACAAGGGTTTAAGAAAAACGTTACATTTTTACATTTTTGTTGTTGCAAATCCGCAATTGTGGAGATGTTTCAGATATAGTGGCAGATTATCATTGCTCATGTTTAGATACATTAGTGTGCAAAAAATCGTCGACTTTCTCCCACAAATGGATTTCTGGCAATGGTAGATATACCCAAAAACGTCGGAAAATCAACTTCATGCGATAGAAAATGTTGCTGCAAACTCGCAATTGTGGAGATATTCCAGATTTTGTTACATATTATCATTCCTCATTTTTAGATAATTCAGTGTGCAAAAGTTCGTACACTTTCTCCTGATAATAGATTTCTGGCACCAGTAGATATACCCAAAAACGTCGGAAAATCCACTTCATGCGATAGAAAATGTTGCTGCAAATTCGCAATTGTGGAGATATTCCAGATTTTGTTATAAATTATCATTCCCTCATGTTTAGATACATCAGTGAGCAAAAATTCGTCGACTTTCTCCCATAAATGGATTTCTGGCAATGGTAGATATTCCCAAAAACGTCGGAAAATCCAATTCATTCGAGAGAAAATGTCGCTGTAATTCCGCAATTGTGAAAATATTTTAGATGTAATTGCAGATTATCATTCCTCATATTTAGATACAATAGTGTGCAAAAATTCGTCGACTTTTTCCCACAAATGGATTTCTGGCAATGGTAGATATACCCAAACACGTCTGAAAATCCACTTCATGCGATAGAAAATGTTGCTGCAAATTCGCAATTGTGGAAATATTCCAGATTTTGTTACATATTATCATTCCTCATTTTTAGATAATTCAGTGTGCAAAAGTTCGTACACTTTCTCCTGATAATAGATTTCTGGCACCAGTAGATATACCCAAAAACGTCGGAAAAACCACTTCATGCGATAGAAAATGTTGCTGCAAATTCGCAATTGTGGAGATATTCCAGATTTTGTTACATATTATCATTCCTCATGTTTAGATACATCAGTGTCCAAAAATTTGTACACTTTCTCCCACAAATGGATATCTGGCACTGGTAAAAATACCCAAAAACGTCGGAAAATCCACTTCATTCGATAGAAAATGTTGCTGCAAATCCGTAGTTGTGGAGATATTCCAGATTTTGTTACATATTATCATTCCTCATTTTTAGATAATTCAGTGTGCAAAAGTTCGTACACTTTCTCCTGATAATAGATTTCTGGCACCAGTAGATATACCCAAAAACGTCGGAAAATCCACTTCATGCGATAGAAAATGTTGCTGCAAACTCGCAATTGTGGAGATATTCCAGATTTTGTTACATTATTATCATTCCTCATTTTTAGATAATTCAGTGTGCAAAAGTTCGTACACTTTCTCCTGATAATAGTTTTCTGGCACCAGTCGATATACCCAAAAACGTAGGAAAAACCACCTCATGCGATAGAAAATGTTGCTGCAAATTCGCAATTGTGGAGATATTCCAGATTTTGTTACATAGTATCATCATTCCTCATGTTTAGATACATCAGTGAGCAAAAATTCGTCGACTTTCTCCCACAAATGGATTTCTCGCAATGGTAGATATTCTCAAAAACGTCGGAAAATCCACTTCATGCGATAGAAAATGTTGCTGCAAATCCGCAATTGTGGAAATACTTCCGATGTAGTTGTAGATTATCATTCCTCATGTTTAAATACATTAGTGTGCAAACATTCGTCGACTTTCTCCCACAAATCGATTTCTGGCAATGGTAGATATACCCAAAAACGTCGGAAAATCAACTTCATGCGATAGAAAATGTTGCTGCAAACTCGCAATTGTGGAGATATTCCAGATTTTGTTACATATTATCATTCCTTATGTTTAGATAATTCAGCGAAACTGCTAGAAAAAGTCATTCACTCCCGGCTTAAAGACGAAGCACAAAGATTGAATATCCTACCAACCTACCAATTCGGTTTCAAAGAAGGCCACTCCACTTGCCACCAATTACAACGCGTAATTGAAACCATCGAAAGAGGATACGAATCCAAACAATATACAGTAACTCTATTCATAGACATAGCGCAAGCCTTTGATCGGGTGTGGACCAACGGCCTGAAATACAAAATATCTCTACTTCAAATACCCAACTACATCAAATCCATACTGTTCTCCTTCCTTGACAATCGCACGTTCGCAGTCAAAGTTCGCTCATCATTATCTGCTACCAGAAACATCCACGCAGGGCAGTATCCTAGGCCCAATCCTCTTCAATATCTACATGCGGGACCTCCCCAACCGCTGATCTAGCACTATACGCAGATGACACAGTAGTCTTAGCCAAAGACGAATGCCTGGAAGCTGCCATCTCCGAACTACAAGAAGCAAGCACTATCCGCAGCAGATGGTTCAAGAAATGGAACCTATCTATCAATTACGCTAAATGTGCCACAAAAATCTTCACATTAAGACAAATCAACCACCCACCAGCTGTCACAATAAATGACCATTCCATACAATGGAACGCCAAAGACGAGCCCGTTAAATACCTTGGTATTTACCTTGATACCAAGCTCAACTGGAAATACCACGTCCACAAAATACTAAACGAAGGGTACACAAGACTAATCCAACTCTACCCACTCCTAAACCGCAAATCCTCGTTGCGTACTCAATGCTCCATTATACTGTATACAGCACTAATACGTCCGTTAATCCTATACGGGTGTGTTATATGGGGCAACACATCTAAGACAAATCTACACAAAATACAGGTACTCCAAAACAAGGTGCTTAGAACTGCAGTCAATGCTCCCTGGTTTATTACCAAACAGCAGCTACATCACGAACTAGGCATACCCACAATCGAGCAGCACATAGCGAAACTCGCTAAAAAATTCCACGCCAATCTTATCAACTGCAGCCGTGCAGGTGCAGCCTACTACACACTCGGCCAACGGAACAACCACACCAGAATCAAACGAAAGCTACCTCAAGACCTATTTCTCAGCGACAACAACTAAGTGACCAATTCAACCAACGCAGTCCACCCACAGAGCAATACCTGTCATCAATCCAACATCTAGCGGTCACACCTACCGCCTACGCAATTATGATATAATACTCACATTATAACAATGCCTTGTATAACAGTATAAATTGTTGTGCAGGCAAGCATCTAATAAAAAAAAAAAAAAAAGTGTGCAAAAAGTTCGTACACTTTCTCCTGATAATAGTTTTCTGGCACCAGTAGATATACCAAAAAACGTAGGAAAAACCACTTCATGCGATAGAAAATGTTGCTGCAAATTCGCAATTGTGGAGATATTACAGATTTTGTTACATATTATCATCATTCCTCATGTTTAGATACATCAGTGAGCAAAAATTCGTACCCTTTCTCCCTCATATGGATTTCTGGCAATGGTAGATATTCTCAAAAACGTCGGAAAATCCACTTCATGCGATAGAAAATGTTGCTGCAAATCCGCAATTGTGGAAATATTTCAGATGTAGTTCCAGATTATCATTCCTCATGTTTAGATACATTAGTGTCCAAAAATTCGTACACTTTCTCCCACAAATGGATATCTGGCAATGGTAGATATTCTCAAAAACGTCGGAAAATCCACTTCATGCGATAGAAAATGTTACTGCAAATCCGCAATTGTGGAAATACTTCAGATGTAGTTGTAGATTATCATTCCTCATGTTTAAATACATTAGTGCAAAAATTTGTCGACTTTCTCCCACAAATGGATTTCTGGCAATCGTAGATATTCTCAAAAACGTCGGAAAATCCAAATCATGCGATAGAAAATGTTGCTGCAAATTCGCAATTGTGGAAATATTTCAGATGTAGTTGTAGATTATCATTTCTCATGTTTAGTGCAAAAATTCGTACACTTTCTCCCGATAATAAGCTTCTGGCACCTGTAGATATACCCAAAAACGTTGGAAAATCCACTTCATGCAATAGAAAATGTTGCTGCAAATCTGGAGATATTCCAGATCTGGTTGCATGTTTAGATACATCAGTGTGCAAAAGTTGGATGATAATTTCAGCGCTCTTTTGTTTGCCACTTTGCAGCTTGAGTGTTTTGTATGCTACATTTCATCACAACCTTGCTTAAATTCACAATATACATATTTTAAAAAATAGTTGTTTCATGTTTTTTTCAATAACACCATCTTGATGTATTTATTTATTTCGTTTTCAGCTTTTCACTCCTGTCATCATGTGATCTAAATGAAGCTTATCATCCATAGAGTCACGCATTCGGAGTGCTGCTTTAATATGCGATCCATAAATGGAATAGGATTTACACTTTATGCGCTATACCTTAGTATGCGATCTACGGAGTGATATGCGATTTACATTTTATTTAATAATAGAACAGGTGTTATAAATAAATAACAAATATTAGATAAGGTAATTTTATTAACTTTATTATTTATCTGTAACAATTAATTTACGTATATGCAGGGGTGATATCCCTAAGGAAGGTTACGAACAAATTAATATCATATTTTGTCCGAGATTTTTCCAAGAAATGTGATTGGAAACGGTTCGCTGACATACTTCCCGTATTTTTCAAAATTTCTTCTTCTAACCACGACCGTTCAATTCTTTGGGTATTAGCACCTGCTATACCATCAACATAATTTTGTTAATAGTTGACCGTACGATGCGATCGTGTAAATTGCCATACGCTGACCTTTTCATCGGAGTGGATTGTAGAATCTGGCTTCTACATCTCTTTGTATTACTGTTAGCGGGGTTGCTCTTTTGCGTCTTTCGAGAACTATGTCGCGATCTTCGTTTGCTGTACTTAAAGCCAAAAATCCAGGGTCCATCAACTCTTCGTCCATCATTTCTGTGGTTCTCCACCTCTGTTTCCAAAATTTCACATGGTGCAAGTTGACAATTGATATATCAATTTAGTTCAGCGTAGTGGAAGAATTAGTTGATCTCATACTTTGACATCTAAGACCCGCTCGTGCTCTTTCGATTTATACGTCTTTCCTGCATTTCTGCTCCACAACGTGCACATTGATTAACTTGCTGATTCTCTGCCAATAATCCATGTTGTCGAAGAAAATTAACGTTAGTTTATAAATATTGTAGATCGCATACTATAGTCTGAAATTTTTAGCTATTTCGCCAAAACTTAGAAACTCTTCCGGTTTTTATGGCACTTATTAGGCACTATACTAGCAAACAATAGTCGCTAAATGTCCTAAAAGTATGGCGGCCATTACTTTCAATTAAAGATCATGTTTAATTGTTGTTGGAGTTTATTAAAAAAAAAAGAAAAGTTTCGATTTCGTTCAATTAATGCCGCTACCGAATCGTCCGTAAAAAAAGCAAGGAGCAAAAAATGTTTTCAATTTATTATTTAAATTGGAAGGTCGATTTATGGCCACATACCTTAATTAATGAGCAAACTTCGGTAACGAACATTATATACCAATATATTTATTTCTGTTGTTTCAGGATTGTTGGGCAGACACTTACCTCTAGATGTTAACCTGATAGGTGAGTAAACACTAAAATTAGTAGAATCATAAATAAACAATTCCCACTTTTATCTTCTTTAATCGCATTGCCAAATAAGAGGCTAGTTTTAACGGTGCAGGTGTTAGCAAATATAACAGTTGAACGCCTTTTTGATGGTACTTAACGGAAACGTGTAATATATCCTTTTAGGTATTGTGTATAGCCGCATAAAAGAAGCTTTAACAGCTACTGTTTACAGTCAATACGTCAGCTATTTTATAATGCTTCAGGTTCTAACAAAGAACTATAAGGAATACGGAAAAAAATCTCGAATGTACCGTACCTGAGATTTACCTGTTTCCCTTTTCAGAACTGCCCTAGCTAGACGGTCAGGATTATTTCGGTGTGGGATTCAACAATAACTCACTTTACAGGGTTGTTAGCACAAACGATGAATCAGTCTCACCCAAGATTAAGATTCGTTTTTTTTTGTCAATTAGTAACATTTACAAATTATTATTTTTAAGGTGAAAGCCTCCCGCCGAGAGTTCCCTACTGAGATGTTCATATACCACCTGACTACCCTTTAAATTTTACACTTCGCACATGTTTCTATTAAAAGAAATTCAATTGTATTATTTTATTAATACCTACGTAAAAGGGTTACCTTTTCATATTTCGTATAATTGCTTAATACTATCCCTTCGGTTTGATTACGTCCTTTTTGTAATTTCCGGTTTATTCATCAAACGAACTCGATTTGTATTGGTACCGACAGACACACGAATTTGTTATAGATACGAATTAAAGTTTCAGTGATTAACTTGCAGGTAAATGATGCAACGAATCATTGACAAACAAATAATTGGATATAAACTATGTATTTTATAAGTGTCGTTATCTCTAATTAAAATTAGTGTGCACGCAAGATCATAAAGATTTTCAATTAATTGGGATCTTACGGAGCAGGGACCGCAGTAAACACTAAAAGTTATCTTTCTTGCTTATGGTAATAAAATAGTAATTGCATATCTATGCGGTTTCCCTCAGAATGCAAAGAATTATTATGCAATAATATATTTTTTATGGCAATAAACCACAGCACTATTTATCAATTAACGGTATGTAAAAGTTGCATATGAAGATATTTTCATTTACGCGGAACGTTCGGCCGAGCCTGCCCTGAGTTACATAAAATCTTATTATACGAGTATATGGTTGATTTATATACTTCAACGAGATGTTCACCACCTTTCAAATTTTCTTTGTCTCAATAACTTTTCCACGATGAAAATAACAGTTCCATGAGCTACACAAACAGTCGCACTTTCTCGAGCTAACATACCGGTAAGCCAAACATAGCTGTCTAATAAATTGAAGGTACCAAGAAAGTATTTGTTTCATTTTACTCTTCAAAACCTTTGAATTGGTTGCTTTCCTTTCCCATGTTTCTTCGTGATAATCCTTTGGATGAGCGAATTTCTTGTTATTCGACATTATAATAGCACTACGATAAGTTCACTAGAAGATTATGAGGTAATTGTCTAAGTTAAAAGCGCGATAAGGTTACTCTGCAATAATTATTCAGCTAAATTCAGAATTGACCTAGTAGTCGAGGAAATAAAGCACTAAAATAAGCCAAACCTACCAAATTTTTGTAGTAAGACGGATTGAGATGGGGTTTTTTGCATTCGCTTCCTAAATTTAATAGGAAACTTTGTACCTACTTTTCATCATGTTTTTTTTCGAAATTGCATTTGTGCAGTCGAAAATGCATCCTGAAAAATGCATTTTCATAGAAAAAATTCATAACTTCGTTATAAGATTCTAGAATCGACTCAATTGGGGTACAAGGGGGTTTTCGAGGTCGCTGATTCCGAATATGACCTCCAAATTGCCTCACCGCCCACCTGGAGCTCAGGATGGCTGAGCAACGTCATCTCCGGAGATTTTTCTGAAATTCACTCTCAAATGATTCTAGACATCTCATCCGAGGGTTTTTAGGGTTGCTGATTCCAAATCAGACATGGGAAACCGTCCCCCGCGTACCTGGTGCCCCACATACGGGCATCAACGCCATCCTCTGAAGTTTCACTGAAGTTTCAAGACTATAGGGAACCGAAAATTGTTTCCGGGGTTTTTTGGGTAGCTTAGGTCGAATGTGGCACCGGATACTTGCTAACGGACACCAGGTGCATCACACCGCGGCGACATCAACGTGATCCTCTGGAGTTTCACTAAAATTTTTAGCCTAGTGAACCGAAAATAATTTGTAATTGCTAGGACGGGGTTCTTCCAGAACCTCTATCCGGACCTGACCAGCCGTGCATGGTACATAGCCCGCCTGCAGAGGCGGATTCCGAAGTTCTCCACGAGATTTTGAAACTACTCTAACTACCAACCTTATATTAAGAGTTTTACATACAAATTTAATCTGTAATAAAAGGAACAAATTAAATTAAATTAAATTTAAACTAAATATTTTATAATATTAACTTCATACATTTGGATGATAATGTTATTAAACAAAACTTACATTTTTTTATATATATATATCTCAATTTTATTTCACAAAATGAAAATGTCCACATCTATTCAAATGTTCCATTTAAGTTTTACCTTTCAAGCGAAACTCCAAAGGATGACGTTGATGCCGCCGCGGTGTGGTGCACCAGGTATCCGTTAAAAAGTATCCGGGACCAGATTCGATCTGAGCGACCCAGAAAAACCCGGAAACAATTTTCGGTTCCTTATAGGCTTGAAACTTCAGTGAAACTCAAGAGGATGACGTTGATGCTCGGATGCTCGGGGCACCAGGTACGCGGGGGACGGTTTCCAATGCCTGATTTGGAATCAGCAACCCTAAAAACCCTCGGATGAGATGTCTAGAATCATTTGAGAGTGAATTTCAGAAAAATCTCCGGAGATGACGTTGCTCAGCCATCCTGAGCTCCAGGTGGGCGGTGAGGCAATTTGGAGGTCATATTCGGAATCAGCGACCTCGAAAACCCCCTTGTACCCCAATTGAGTCGATTCTAGAATCTTATAACGAAGTTATGAATTTTTTCTATGAAAATGCATTTTTCAGGATGCATTTTCGACTGCACAAATGCAATTTCGAAAAAAAACATGATGAAAAGTAGGTACAAAGTTTCCTATTAAATTTAGGAAGCGAATGCAAAAAACCCCATCTCAATCCGTCTTACTACAAAAATTTGGTAGGTTCAGTGCTTTATTTCCTCGACTATAGGTTGTGGTAGTTTTTCTCTAAATCTAATCTATCGTGGACGGTTGATTAGCAGAAACCCTCTCAGTGTATATATTCAATAACTTAACACCATTCAAGTGAGATCACATGTTATGAATCGCGCCCTAAACATTTTCCACATGATACCCTACCCCTAAAACATAGTTACCTTTCGCCTGGGTTCGTTGCGAGTAATACCGTAGTAAAGATCTTGGAACTGATAGATCACACAACGTCCCCCATGAATATTGTATTCATTATATTATATTCATGGGGAAGATTGTGTGATCTATGAGTTCCAATTATTGCTTTACCCCATTTGGAGACTTTTTTCACCGTATTATGGACTCAATTAATCTCAATTAACCTTGGAAGAGAAAATTAAGGCAAAATTCTAATAGGGGTAGTAGCTTACCAGTTGATGCACGTAGAGATGGCTTGAAATTATCTGCTCCTAGACCACCGTGCAATTAGAATAATATGGAAATGTAAAGTGAAGGTACTTTAAGTATACCAATTGATTGAATTACCATTGTCTAATGACTATGTATGACCTCCTCCCCTTTCGAGACTCTGTTTTTGACCACGAATGTAGTTACATGTCATTAAAAAAAAGTTAAGTGGATGATTCAATACTAATTAGGTATATGCACAATACAAATGCAGCACAAGATATCTCGCCCTTTCAACATGCTACTTGCAGGAAATTCCTTTTCCACCTCATCTATGTCGGATCATACCCCAGTCGTGTTTCGTCTGTAGTATTAATTTGATTCAATTGTCAATTCATTGATAGCTTTTATTTCCATCTTCTCCCTCATTTCCCAGAGATCTTCACAGGGCATTCCTGCAATAGCCTCGCCACTATTTGACTAAAGCATTAGAGCAAAACTTTAACACCTATACTTATGAAATTTTCATCCCTTATTTCTTCCTTTCGCTCTTTAAAATATACATTAATTAGGTTAGTCAAATATTTAGCTTTAGCATGTATAAACATTATCTAGTTATGTGGAAGAAACCTTTTACGCTCGTGATACTTTCGCCATTATGGGAACAACATATTATCCAAAAATTTTAAATGTAACCAGTAACACATGAAAAGGTTGATAATCCAAAGATATAATTGGTGAATTATTTTCTCTCAAGGTAAAGCTACAGTGAAGGAAATAGCGAATGGGATAACTATTCAATCTTACAAATAAAAGATGATTGAAAGGTACTAATAAGGAGATTAGCATCTCTAATCCATACAAACAAGCGTTACAATATAGAAGATAAAACTATCGCGATTGCTCTTCCTCTAACTGTAGAGCTCATCAGCGTACCATTACAACTATTAGAAGCAGGCACAGCGGAGCCGGAGGAACTATGTTCCCCCAGAAATATACAGGGGTGGGGGACAAAACAGCATTTGTCCCCTCCGCGATTTCTTGCTTTCTTTAAGGAAACTTGCGGTTACAAATGTTATAAATTTACAAATTATTGAGGGAAATCAGCGTTAATAGAATGGATACGTACAATCACTTCCACAACACTCAGAAAATACGAGCTAGACAAATACGTCAACCGTTATCACTGTCTTTCGACATCATCAAAGAGGAGGTCGATTAAATGGGAAATGTTTGTGAAGGGATAAAGCTTGCGTTGCATTCAGACGAGTTCGGAAACCACAGTGGAGTGGAAGCAGTATTGGTACTGGTTGCAATTGCACTACAGACAGGTTAATCTCCTTCAAAAGCTTTCCGGAACCATGAGAAGTACTCAAATCAAAGCATTTGGAGTGGGGGATTACGTATATAATATTTCTTGTCGCAGAGTAATCCTCGTAGATGCTTACCGCTGGGCGTAAAAGGCATTTCGCACTTTCCTTAACTTCCGAAACCTCAGCATACCACCTGTTTCTCGTGATTTAGATGAGGACCTCATTTCGTAACTTATACGAAAATGGAAGCATTATTCATCTCGGAAAAAATGGAACTGCTGAAATCTTGGAAAATTAAATTGATACAGGATGCAGATAAGCTAGAAAAAACCCTCGGCTCCAAATAAACCTCGGTTATTAAGACCATTTTCATTATAACTAGACTTACTCGTGTAATTGTTTTTTTTACTATAAAAAATACATGGAAATGCCCCCCCCCCCCGGTAGCAAAATACTGCTTCCGCAGCGACTAATTAGAAGGACAGCGACATTCGTTTGTAATTCATTTGTATAAATAATCATTCAACATTGTAAGCAACAACTCACTTTTGCTTAATAGTATATTCTACATTCTTCAGATAATTATATGAATAAGTACTTTAATCTTTACACTTATACCGAGTAGTAAAGTATAGTTGGTTGCTTGAAAGTTCCTAAGCGATACGATGCTTAGTTCCTCACTCCGTGCTTAGTTACTCAGAACTAAGTTGTCTTCAAAAGAAAAACAGTATTCGCATTCGCAGCCTTGTGAAAGGATTAATGAAGACGCCGGATTTGTGAATAACTGTCTTATATCAAATTATTTCCATATCAATAGGTATGTAAGCAAGCGTTTTAGATGTTGAACACCCTCATGATTTGCACGGGGCTGAAAGGCTACAGTTTTGTGTACCACATCATTTCAGCAAGATCAACCAAGATCCATATAGCTAGAGCGCTAATGGTTGCTGTTCGATAGCTCATTGGTGATCATGTCATCTCATGTTTGGAAACGTCCAGTAACTCTCAAGGTCATCTGGTCTGTCTATGTTCAATTTTTCTGGTAGAACCATATTAGTAGCAAAACAAGTTTTCCACGTAAGTGTCACAAAATGCCATGCAATCATATTTTTCTAAATTTCCCTGTTTCTCTACAGCTGTATTTCCAAAAATGAATGTGTTTTAATAATGTGGCATGCATTTTTCAAAAAACTAAGTATTATTTTTTCGACTCTAGCTTTTTAATTATTTGGGTCCCAAGATTTCTGATGCCAAGAATTATTATATTAGCCCCCAAAATTATTATTTTAACCCACAGAATCATTCTTTTGGCCCCAAGATTTTATTCATTTTACCCCATGATTTTATTCATTTTACACCAAGATTTTACTAATTTTACCTCAAGGTTTTGACATTTTTACCTAAGATTTCCATTTTCACACCAGCCTTAAGTTGTATGCCGGAAGGTTTTAGAGACTTACTAAATAAAGTACCTACGCAAGGAGTTTGTAGGTATGAGCTTCTATGTAGCCATTGTAAATTTTTTTTAGTTTCAAATACTGTTTAGTATCATATTCCCGTTTTTGTATCAATTGAAAAAAAACATACTAAACCTACCTCTAACCTAAGCACCTGAGTGGCAATATACGTTTAGGGTGGCATTTTTTTTTTAATTTCAAATACTTCTATAAAATAAGTAAATAAATAAAATCTTGGGGTAAAATAAATAAAACCTTGGGGTGAAATGAATAAAACCTTGGGGTAAAATGAATAAAATCTTGGGGCCAAAAGAATAATTATGTGAGCTAAATTAATAATTTTGGGGGCTAATATAATAATTATTGGGAACAAAAATCTTGGGGCCAAAATAATTAAAAAGCTAAGGTAGAAAAAATAATTCTGGGGGTAAAAATAATAATTCTTGGAGTGAGAACGACAATTCCTAGGATGCATTAAATAATATTTCATTCCTAAATCAATCCATAAATAAACTGATTGATCAATAGAATTATTGAAAAATGTCCAATTTTTTACAATCGAATTCTTAAAACCTTTACAGCGACCACAGCTTAGCTTATTCCATTTAGCGCTCCACTCACATTAGTGCGCGATTTAAGCTGAAAATACTTTTATTTTCTGTTGAAGAAGCACTTTCGCACTGAAAACAACGCGTATCCAAACAGAGACAGCTCGGTAAAATTCAAATAATTAAAAAAAACTGTTATTTGAACATTAATTTATAAGTGTCACATTATTCAGTCAAAAATTGTAATGTTAATAAATTGGCTGAGCAGATGTAGAAATGAGTTCCAATTAAAAACGTTTTATGCGACACGTTACAAACTGATTAATTTAGAAATATTGCCTATAGGTATGAAAAATATACCTACACAAACAAATTTCAAAGTACTTATTGAACGAACTTAAAAATTATAGCTATTCCCCGTTAATAAAAGTTAGTAAGGAATGCGAGGCATACAAATTTCTGTTGTTATCTTAAACTAATCTCATCTGTAAAAAAATACTTTGGTGTTATGTCTTGTTTTAGTTTTTTTAACGATACTAAGGTCAGAGTGGGTTGTAAAGATATTGGGAAGTGACCAATGTCTTGTTATCTAACGGACGTTCCTAAAACAATTTTGTCTTAATTTTATCAAGTTTAGCAAAAACGTAGATGTATAACGGTAATGGTATAGAGCTATAGACGACACTCCTTGAAGGAGAATAGCAAATCAAGGAAATGAAATTCCGCAGTGTACCTACTCCACAACGTGGTTTTGTAGTTTGAAATTTTTAGCTACTACTAAATTGTTTTATTTTATTACGGTAGTTGTCTCACGAAATGTAACTGGTTTTGTACAAACCACGCCAATTTCCATATTTTGACGTAAAACAGGAAGTCTATGATTTATGCTTTTACAATGCAACTTTCGTGCTTCTTAATTTTGTTTAAAAAACGTGTCGTTTGTTAATTCATTTGGTAACCCTCGTATTTTTCCTTATAATTTACGACTCCTTTTTATTAGGAGGAAATAGTTAATTATATCACAATTACTAGGTATAACTAAGTAGTTAGAAAATATCAACAGGTAGGTTACGGTTTTATTTCCACTGAAAATTCAATAATAACTTATGGATGCTCATCGTTATTATGAAATATTTTTATACCTACTATGGATACGCACGCAATTAATTGGTCGCGGTAAACACGAAATTACCCATTAAAACTTGCCATTAATTATGTACTACGACAAGTTTTGCATTTAAATTGTTTCTTAAATAATACCTTTACTATACGAGGTTATCAATTTCGACATTTTTACGTGATTTTACTTTGTAAGAAGTACATCCCAACGATAAATTGATGCATTTAATGGATAATATTACTATGTATGAATTGCACTTCATTGCAGTTTTCTCCAGAAACGGTATTAATAATGTAAATAATATTTTATATTTACAGGCGTATTATAAATAGTAGTGGAAATGATAATTCGCATGCAACTTCAGGACGACTTTAATTATTACATCTGTAAATAATTATGAATTTTTGTGAGTTGAAGCTAATTTCCATTACGGTTACCCATAAAGAGAGATAGAGATTTAGAGGCCTATATAGCGACCCTTCTAGCGATTTTCGAAAATATCGCAAAATGAACTACTGGACTGTCAAAATTATTGCTCACGATGAAAATGTACAAAATTCAATAAAACGAACAAAAAACGAATAATACCAAAAATATAAGAAAAGTCAACACAATGATAGAAGACGTGCTTGATTCGCTACAGGATAAAAAAATAAAGATTGTCACAATTGACATTAGAAAGTGATAAGTCCAAAGCGTCAATAATTTAATTTATTTCATCCTGTGTCACATTTTTTGATTTTCCGGACTCATTTCAGTCCGGAAAATGAAACTTTACTGTATTAAAGAATATCAACAAATTACACAATTGCTGGAAACCGTTGCTAACAAAATGAAACCGTTGCTAACAAAATTGTGATTCACAGACATAATGATTGTTGTGACATTTAAAAAAATTTTTAGTTTTTTCAAACAAAATTGCTCACAGGATGAAATAAAACGTTATACGATATACGTCCGGTAAATATTTCCACAGTACTCGTTTCGAAATTCATGACTCGGCTCCTTTGCCGCCTCGTCCAGAAACATCTCACTCGTTACTGTAAAATCTTATTTCCCGGACTTATAACGTAAATAACTATTTTGCATTCGTCATTCGGTAAACGATGTTTTCCTTTTTTATTTCTGGAGCTACTTTGTTGTGCTAGGTTAGGACATATGATAGGAAAGTACTTGTTCCAACAAATAATACGCAGGAACTTGAAATGACACTTTCTTGCATGCCTTTCTCGATGACTATTCGTTTCTCTTGGAACGGTATTTTCTGAGCTGTGAAACATGCGAACTGTTATGATTTTCTTTGTCACAGAAAAGACAGGTCCATACGAAGGAATTCCATGGAACGAGAGAGCTTGTTTGTCATGGCTTTATCTTCGTTAATGGTTTGGCTCTGGATTCTTTCTTAGGTCCCGATAGTTTCTTCTGGAAGACCTAATTCTACAAAGGATGGATAATATACGCGTACTTATCCCTAGTTGCACTCAAAGTTTCCAGCGCACGTAAGGTAAATTCACCCATTACCGCCCCACTTAAGGAAAGTTTGACTTTCTAGTTCAAAATTAAGCCCAGTTTGAAGTTTTTGGTGTATTGAATGTTTTTTTTTCTGTAAATGAAGATTTTCTTATGCAATAAATGTTTAGTTTTTGCTTGTACGACAAAACCTTTAATTAAATTTTATTTTATTTAGTAAAGATTACGTTTTTTCCTATTACCGCTCTACCTTAAGAACCGCTTTCCTGTTTTCGCCCTAGAGACATCCTATTACCGCCCTATTTTTTTAAATGACATGAACAAAATATGTTAATATTTTAACCTTTTTTGTCTGAATTCCACAGGTGTCACGTTCGTATCTTTTATTCATTTTATCATATATTGTAGTTTTTGGAATGCCATAGCTCTGAGATGCTCGGTAAAAAGACATTCCGTTTTTCTGAACACCTTCTACGGCTTTTTGAAGCTTCAGAAGCATGATTTTTCCTTTTGGTATATTAGGTTTTGGTGGTGCCATTTTACTGAAAAACGTTAAATTTCAGAAATAAACAGACAAATGGGAACAAAAACCAACCGAAAAAAGAAAGTATGCATAGTCATTTATATGAAATAGAGCGGTAATAGGAATAAACGCATATTTTTTCGCCTATTTCCGCCTACATTAAAAATAAACATTTATTAGTTTTTCTTACCTAAAATAAAAGGAAAGACATAACAAAGTGTCCTAAATATAAATTTTTCATGTACATTGGGTATAAATATTAAAAATTGATTTTTTTAAATATTCCTTATTTTAATAATTGAATATTGGGCCCTCATTTAATCCGTAAAATAAGGTATTTCTGAAAGCAAAATCATAGGGCGGAA
The DNA here is from genome assembly GCA_036250285.1 of Pyrocoelia pectoralis. NCBI lineage: Eukaryota > Metazoa > Arthropoda > Insecta > Coleoptera > Lampyridae > Pyrocoelia > Pyrocoelia pectoralis. Next base: position 9,987,014 of record CM070079.1, read on the forward strand.
ATTGATTTTAGTCTATATAAGGATTATTTAAAAAATGTACTATAAGAAAAAAAATGTTTTTCTTTAATTAAATTAAATAACTGGGATTTAAAAAAACATTAGATTTCCCTTATTCCGCCCTAATAGAGCGGTAATAGGAAAATAACTAAAATATTTTCCTATTACCGCTCTATTTTTATTTATTATTTTTCTACTTTAGCGTAGTATTTATTTTAAAGAAAACCTATATACCTATGGCTGAATACCTATTCTGTTTACTTCTGTAAAAGACTAATAAATATAAAAATAATTTAAAGCTTTTTTTGTGAAAATACCTTAACAAAGCACAAATGATTGCTTACCAAAATAGTTAGATTATTCACTTCCTTCACCACGTGCACCGACCTTTGACTAAATAATTTAGGCCTACTCTCAAGACGCTAATATATTCCTCTCGCCATAATGTTTTTTGGGTCGCCTAATAACTCTTGCCTCACATAAAACAATGGGAGATACAATTTTGTAAAGAATTTTAAGAAAATACTCTACAAGAAAAGGCAAACTCTTACAGGGCGGTAATAGGTAAAGATTTTGCATAGGGCGGTAGTGGGTGAATTTACCTTAGTCCGGTTTCCAGCTTTGACGATAGATTGATTTCCTCCACTACGACAGTTTTGTAGGACATGCTGAAGAAGATTGCGAACGTGGAGTTCCACTTCGAACGGTATTTTCTGAGCTGTGAAACAATCCGAACTGTTATGTCACAGAAAAGACAGGTCCACAGGAAGGAATTCCATGGGACGAGCCGACGAGAGAGCTTGTCTGTTATCGATTTATCTTCGATACTGGTTTGGCTCTCGATTCTTTCCTAGGTCCTGATAGTTTCTTCTGGAAGACCTAATTCTACAAAGGATAGATAATATACGCGTACTTATCCCTAGTTACACTCAACGTTTCCAGCGCACGTAGCCGAGTTTCCAGTTTTGACGATAGATTGATTTCCTCCACTCTGAGAGTTTTGTAGGACGTGCTGAAAAAGATCGCGAACGTAGAGTTCCACTTGGTGCGCCACTAATGTTTCCTCATCATCAAAACGGGACTTGAGATATTCTGTTGGAAGAATGTGAACACAATCTTAGCCGACCATGAATTTAAATAGTTTTGTTGTTCACCTTTCCTACACTTGGTACGCCACTGTACTGTATGTTGTGACAATCTATAGTACTTACAAGTCTATTTTTGTAATTATCTTTTTGACTACGCTATACTGTTAAATAATCTATTCGAGATATTCGATAACTTTCGAATAATGTGCCGGTGTGGGTGGGAAACTCGAGAATTTCTTTCGCCGTTGTCTTCTCAGATACGACTTGAAAGAGTAGGTGAAATTTCGTTTCAGGCTTCATCTACCGTCTTGAATTGGGACTAAAATGTAAGCCATTCTCTTGGATCTCAAATGAATTTCTTAAATTCCATCTTAGGGAATTTGTATTCCACTGGTGAAGGATGTGAAACACTCGATACAACGCTACAAGCGTCTTGGCCTAATCTGCACATCAGTGAATTTGTCTTGGAATTCCGTAACCTCTTCATATTCTGCAACTGTTGTTCTTTGTTTAGTCTTCAACAGTTTATGTCCAATTTTCTCATTTAATTGTACTAACTTTTGCTGTTGAGACGCTAAGCATTAAAAACATTGATTTACTGCAATAGTATTTGGTTCATCCTTCTCTATCTCCTCGGTGAATTCGTTCCAAACCTTACAGGAGCTCTTAATTTCTTCAAATCTGAGTAACACAGATCAGGTTATTCGGTATTGTTCTTTCTACCCAATATCGCATAAATTCGATGCATTTAGGTTTTTATTCAACCGCTTATTTACATTACCCTTAAGCATAGTTAACTTCTACAAAAAATTGGACTTAACTTTTAGCATCGCTACCCTAGACATCTTATTTACAAAGTTTATCATAGATCTAAGCAACAGCAGAAGATAAAATAGATGTTTCGGAGAAATCGAGTGTGTATAAGCTGTGCTTTGGTACTTGCAATTCGTTCTATATTGGTCAAACAGGGAGAAAATTTACAGTTAAACTCTCAGAACATTTTAACGCGATAAAGAAAAACAACCTTGCAAATAGTTCTTCGCTAATCATATTTTACAAACGGGGCATGTGTTCGACCCCAAGAATAATTTCGAGATCCTCCACACTTGTGGTAAAAGCATAAAATTGGACCTTTTGGAAATAACAGAAATCATCTTATAAGAGTAACACCACATGCTCCTTAAACGAGATCCTCAACATCAACAAGAATTTGCTCAGTATTCAGTAATTTTTTGGTTCCTTTCCTCGTTGTTCTTAGGGTTGTTTTACTTTTTCACTTCACCTGGTAGGTTTAGGTCCCCCGTATATGGCCGGTTTTACAGTTTCCTGCGGGTTGTCACGCGATGTTTCTTCTCGTTTTCATTTCGTTTAATTAATGCAATTTCTTAGTTTTGTCTGGGTCATCAACATTTCACTTGTTTCCACTAATTTTTACTTTCCCGTGCATATACACACGTGTATTATACACCTAGGGAAAGTAAGACATTATAATCGTTCGTGACCACAAAAAGGGGTGTGAGAAAACTCACAGCCTCCCCTTTTTTTTAAGGGGAGGCTGTGAGTTTTCTCTGTTATTTAGGGAAAGTAATGTAATCGAAAAAAATCGATTTCGACGTTTTGATGAATATCAACGTTTTGAGTCCATAAACATCTTTGAAAAATTGTTATCTGTGGGTGATTTTGGTTTTAATTTGATTATGATAGTTTTTAAATTGTTTGTTGGCGCCTTATTAGCTTCTTTTGAGTATTTTATCACTTATTTAGTATCATAACCTCTTATTGCCACAGGTGGTTTATACTGTTTCGGTTCATCTTGCCTCAATTGGACTTGTTGGTTAATTACCTTTTTACCTTAGTATTCCTAATGTGTACCCTTCCCAGTGACGGTCCTTGGGAGCACGTTTGCTATTGGCACTTATTGGTTAATTTTATTTATCTTACGTTACTTCGTTGTCTTAACGCTTTTATATATTCTAGGTATTTCTTGTTTTTAGTTCAGTTATTTATTATATAATTTTAGCGGCCTGATGATGGAACTGAGATTGTGTCGAAACTAGTAGCCTTTTTTATCTAATGGGAAAGATTTGGAGTTACTTTCGATATTATTCACTTCCCATTTTGAGATAGCCAAAGAGTCAACAACAAAAAATGGATGGACCAACCAACTTCAATTAGTAATATATCCATCATTGGCTATGCAAGGACATATATTGTTTTGTTTGATTTTGAAAGTATATTCCTCAACTGAATATCACTGCTTTATGTTAGAATTCGCTACCACAGGATCTGCAAGCGCTTCTGAACACATTTTGTCATCAACTGTCTTGAGACCACAGGACCTCCTTACCGCATTCCTTGTTCTGGAAAAAGCTCATTCAAAAATTGTCGAAGTGCTTGTTTAAGACCTGCTAGTCTACCTGCTGTTGAATGGTGCAGAGTGTATGTTTCCTGTTTCTTCGAAGGTTTGGTGGAGGTAATGAGGGTGTTTGAAGTGGAAGTTCGGCAATATAAGAATCGCTGTCACAGAAGGACACACGAATTATTCTTTGGCTAACATAGCTAAACATTGGCAATGAATTTTGGCACGGTTAATTAAGGTTCAAAGCCACTTAGCTCTAATTATCGACTGAGTCGCATAGCTACAATGTCTGTTTGGAAGAAATCTGATTCCAACATTTTCACATGGCTGTATATCGTAGCTGCTCCTCCGATGCGTTGGTTTATCTACTACAGAGTAAGCAAATGATTTTGATTTTGAATCATGTGTCAAAGTTTTGTTTTAGAATTCCATCGCAATCTATACTCAACCAAGCGGGGTTAATCCTAGGGCTTTAGACGGGGCGATTGAACCGTTAGAGCACGAATGTCCACTTTTGTGACTTTATGTTGATACGAGAGATTTGCAAAGAAGTGCAATTAAGAGAACGTTAGTGATGCAAACGAATGGTACTGAAAACCATGATTTTATTAGTGAACGCTAGACCCAGCCATCTCTAGCGGTGCAAAGTAGGAAAAATGTGGTGCATCTACACAATGGGGTGCAATGCAATAACGTATAGAATCGTCAATAAATTTACAGTAGGGGTGCAACTGAATGTACCCTCGATAATGATTATTCTGTTTAGGTAGATAATTAATAAAGTTTGCATGAGTTGTAAACGTGTTTCGTCACATTAACGACGAAGAGAGGTAACTTTATCTTACAGAGTCAAATAAGTATTGCAGTCACGTAATGATCTAGTTTACAATTTTGGTAACCGTACGATATTAAAAATAAAACAATAAATTTTCAACCATATGTCGGAAGATTCGTTAGATCGGAATGCGAGTTATTAAAGAAGTGTGTTACGGCATAATCTTTCATCATATGTTTCTCCGGGGGCTGTAGAACCAATCCCTTTTTTTTTCTAATTGATGCAGTTTACCTTGGATGTTGCAGCAGCTAGGCTATTTAGAGAGCAAAACAGAGAAATTACATATTTTATACATTATGTTATTTTGTTGAATTGAAGCCAAAAAGTGCATATGATGTGTTTATTTATAAGTATGCAAGTGCATTAAGCTCCGTTTTATCTTGTGAATTCTCAAACGTCCACGAGAATTGCTTACATGTTATGTGTAATTTTGCGACTTGGATTAATTCCCAAGTTTCGAAATCGAATTATGCCACGATGCAAAGTTACCGAAATACTTCAAATAACACGATTTTGAAATACCTACACGTAAAATAGCTCATTTCCTTCCTTTCGCATCTTTTGAAAAGAGTTTAAACGTAAATGCAAAAGTTGTGTTTGACAATTAAATTTCAGTTAGTCGAAGTAATCAACGGACACCTTTTAGCATAAATTACTCCTTTTTTTTCTAATTACCTAAACAAACTTACGTTTCTTAAAAGAGGAAATAATATACTACGTAGTATGTATAAATGTGTACTTTGTTTCACGTGAAATTGCTTTTAGCACTTTTTAACCGCGATTTTTGCAAACGTTTAAACATACAGCTTTGAATTAAACATTAAAACTCAATTACTTTAAAAGCTTTGGAGTATTTCTGTATGCCGAGTTTTGGTAATAATTAAATATTACATTTTTAGTTAATGATTAAACCGGTAAATTCTTATTGTGCCGACATTTAAAATACATACGTCATTAATTTGGTTTGTAGCCACACGTGAATATTAGAAACTGTTAGTGGGTGTGGGTTTTAATTAATACATTTGTATGATAAGAGGAACTTGCTGAAAAGCAATAAAAAAAACTTAAGTATGTTACAAGCAATATCATTTGGGAGGTCAAACATGTATTTCTAACGTTGCCAATAAACGTATTTATTTTGTATTTCCGGATATTCAATCTTTAACATTATTGTACCTACTTACCTATCTTAAAACAATGGCTTACTATTCTCTAAATGAAACCATCTTTGGGAAAAAAACAAACTGAGGGCGATTCGGGAGGAAATGGAAATACTTTTAAAGACATGTCCAGGAAGCTCAATATAGAAAAATAAGCTCATATGTTCAAATCCGATTTTCATTTACGTGCACTTGGACTTGGGAACATTCCAGTTTCTTTGGCACGTGTAGGTAAAAACATTTTGAAACACATGGCTATTTAGGAATTCTTTGATTCAGAAAACACTCTACTGAGCGAACAGACTTATCTATGTGCTATGAAAATTAGCGAACGAATCAAAAATGGACCACAGGACAGAAATGAGGATATAAGATCATCGCTACAGCAGACCACGATCTGTACAAAAATAGAAAACAGACGGCTAGAATGGTTCGGGCACCTCTACCGAATGCCGATGGAAGAAGTCCCAAAAAAATGGAAGTTAAAAACACAAGGAAAGGAAAGAGAGGAAGACCTAGGTTGGAATAGATTACAAAAATAGGTATAAGCAGAGGGAAGACTCTAACCGAAATGAAAGAAGATGCCAGAGACCGAAAACATGGGAAAATGTGGATAGATGAGTCATCAGAGGAACAACCGACACCGCCCTCCTAGGGTCATACGCTTGAACAAGAAAAAAATGTACCTTAATGTCTTATGTCTACACAGATTGTACAATTCCTTCTAGTTTCTCCTGAGGGAAAAGTAAGTTGTGAAAAGTACCCATTTCACCAATTTATATTGAACTGGATATCCTTGTGATGACCAAAATTATTCTTTAGGCATATTCACCACAAATTGTATAAGGTTGGGGAAAAGAAATCCATTATTTTTACGTGAACGTCAAGACCTTATTTAACACGTTTCGGATTGTCCGATTTGGCTCAAATATACACCGTTTTGTTCTATAACTCTCTCTCTTGGCCCCTTCGTCTGGTCTTCTCTTGATGCCAATTTCTTATCACTAAGAAAGTTTTGCAATACAAGAAAAAAATGGTAATCGCTTGGTGCCAGGTCCGGACTATATGGTAGGTGCATCAAAAGTTCCCAACCAAACTCCCAGAGTTTCTGGCGGGTCACTATAGACGTAGCATTGTCCTAATAGAACGCAACACCCCTTCTGTTAGCCAATTCTGGCCGTTTTTGGTCAATCGCTAGCTTCAAACGGTTCAGTTCTTGACAGCAGAGATCCGAATTTTGTGTTTGGCCATATGGAAGCAACTCATAATAAATGATTCCTTTCCAGTACCACCAAATGGATAGCAGAACCTTCCTGACCGTTAGCCCCGGTTTGGCCACCGTTCTTCTCATCCACAGTCACCATCCGTTTAAGAAATGGGTCGGTTTCATTCCGTTTGGCCAAACCTTCGCACAGGGAAATTCGATCCATCATGTTTTTTGCTGTTAATTGGTGTGGCACCCAAGCTTTTTTTTAAATCCAGTTTTGCACAAATGGTTTAAAACTGTTTTATGGTCGATTTTAGTTCCTGGCCGATGCTACACTACCACCTCCTGCCTCCTCGGAGCTATAATTACAATTCCAGGGCGAAAATGAAAATTATCCAATTTAGCTAGAGTGTCATATCTCGGTTATTTTAAAAGATATTTACACATTCTTAAGACACTTTTTTCAGATGATTAACCTGGCATCGCCGGATTTGCACTCCGACGTTTCAGCTCCTGGATAACATCATCAAATCAAAAGAATGAAATACAGACCTTGATTTGTTTTTTATACAAAAATCAACAACAAAATATGTTCAAACTGATGATGATCTAAAGGAAGCGGACACCTATGGACTATTTTTCGCAATGTATTTAAAATTATTAAGGGCCTTTCTTGTACTTGCCTAAATGGTGGCTTCTGTGCGTGCATATCTTAAATCATATACTGTTCTGTGTGGTTGACTATCAATTATTAAGAAATCTCCATATAAAAAAATCTAACAGGAGGTCCATTTTTAAATCCTTGAATTCCTAACCATCGCAGTGGAAAATTGTTGTCTAAAAGCGGTCTAACAACTTGCTAATTGGGAGCCCCATCTTGTTGGAAGTGGATCTTGTTAAGTGGAGCCAAAGGCACATCGTCTAGTAAATCAGGTAGGTATAATTTGCTCCAAAATATCAAGATATCTCTTTCCAGTAAACGTGTCTTGAAAAATAATATCTTATGATTTTTTAGTGAAAATTTTCATCATTAGGCATTTTTTCCAAGTACCTACTTCCGGCAAAATGTTAACCACTTCTGAGCATCACCTAGGTGCAAATTATGAATTATTTTCTTTTTATGAATCGGTTATTTCAGAAACAACCTAAGTCACATTTCGGCCATTTTGAGATATACATGTTAATATACATTTTCGAAGGTCCCGGATCGTTTGGTGTAGAAACAACCTAAGTGACGGCAAAATCTAATAAACTATCGCTAACCAAAGTTTACGTTTAGTGTAGAAGCAACCTAAGTCCCGGACTTAGGGTGTTTCTGCAGTAAGTGGGCGATAATGCTGCAGTTACGAAGTTATTTCTAACCTCTAAATTGAACAGTGGTTTTGTAAAGACAGTTTCGTGTTGCCGGTGTGTTTTTTGTTAATTATAATTATAATTATACCATGAATAACGACGAGCCAACTACATCTGGCAATAATAATGAAGAGCCACAGAAAAAGCGGAAAGGAATAAGGCACACAGATAAATACCAAAGAAATGTAATACGAAATTCCAGAGTGAAAGGGGCAAAATATCATAACTGGCGTGGAAAGGAAGTTGAAGCAAAATGCATGGGACCAGAGTGCAAGTAAGTAATGATTAAATAGTTTAAAGAATGTGATGTGCTCTGTTAATTACTGGGCACTATTTTTTTTACCTTCCAGATGTCCCATGAAGTGCTTTACAGTAGTAAGTGAACAACAAAGACAAGAAATTTTTGCACGTTTTTATAACATGGATACAAAAACTGAACAGGATATTTATCTACAGGGGCAAATTGCTATTAAAGAGGTGGCGCGTAGACGTAAACGTAAAGAAAACGCAAAAGACAGGCTACGAGCTTATGAACATTATATAACGATAAATCAGGTACGAAAGAAGGTTTGTGAGGCAGCATTCTTAAGCATACATGCTGTAGGACGTGAAAGATTAAAAAGAATTAAGCGTCTGTTAATTAGTGGAGAAGTTCCGAAAGATAAAAGGGGAACCAATGCTAAAGCAAACGTCGTTGGCCCGGAAATTAGAGAAATTATTAGCAACCACATTAAATCCTTTCCGGTCAAGGGGTCACACTATTCGGGGAAGGAATACAGGTACTTGGATGCTCGTTTAAATGTAAAAATTATGTATCAGCTGTTCAAGGTAAAATACCCAAAAAGCGACGTCAAATACAGCTATTACTTAAAGTTTTTTCACGAAAACTTCCAGCTCCATTTTGGTAGGCCACAGGTGGACACTTGCAACGTTTGTGAAGAGTTGAATGTCAAAATAAAGAGCCCAAAATTAGGAGAGCCTGCCAAAAGGGCTGCTGTAGCCGAAAAAGTTGTGCATTGTCGCCGATCAAAGAAATTTTATACTGCCTTACAGAATTCTGCGGTACAATGCAAAGAACGTAATGATTTAGTTGCGTTATCATTAGATTATATGCAGAATATGCAGCTTCCTGAAATACCTGTTCAGGATTTATTTTACCTTACACAACTTAGTGTAAGTGTGTTTTGTATTTACAATCTTGGTACAAAAAAGGCAATGTTCTATCTCTATCACGAAGGAGTGGCTGCCAAGAGCCCCAACGAAATATGTTCATTGCTAATGGACTATATACAAAATTACATTGGTCCGGAAGTTAAGGAGCTTCACTTGTTCTCAGATAATTGTCCGGGCCAAAATAAGAATCACTGTGTTACGCGTATGTCTTTAGCTTTGACAGATACAGGGCGATTTAATAAAATTCAGCATTTCTTTCCCATAAGAGGACATTCCTTTTTGCCATGCGATCGTGCATTTGGGCTAGTCAAGAGAAACCTTAAAAAATTCGATAGAATTTATGACCTCCACAAGTATACTGAAATTATTGCAATGGCAAGTGCCCAGCATGCATTCACCATAAAAGAGATTCAAACAGAAGATATTAAAAACTTCAAGGATTGGTGGCAGAACTATTATAAAAGTACCTCTGTATCCACAGAAACACAGTCGTTCTCTCGGAATGCACGAGTGCACTTTACTATTTCAAAGTTTCACCACTTTGTGTATACCTCAGAAACTCCAGGAACCATCCAAGCTAATGAATACATCAATGGGTTTGCATGGCATACGTTTAACTTAGCACATCCTAAAAAGAAACATGAATGTGTTAAATTTCCAGCTGAATTAGCATATTCAGAAAGGCTTCCAATTCTTGAATCCAAAATAGAACATCTAAAAACCTTGCTTCGGTGGGTAGAAGAACCGTATAAGCCATTTTTTGAAGATATTATTGCCAACAGCACAACAAAAACTCGCAAAGTGACATCAAAACAACAGTAATTAGTAAAATTTCCTTAAATTTTCTGATGTATCCTCATTTTTGTTTTGTAATTTTAATGAATTTTAAGTTCCAATAAAAAACGTTTACTACAACTAAACATTTGTTTCAGAAACAACCTAAGTCCATTTTTTCAAATTTGAATTTTGGATTTGTTAATACATTTCATACGGTGTCCTTATGGATTCTCCTTCTATACAGCCTAAATATCACATCTACAAAAACATTTTGCTCATACTAAAAACAATAGCATCATAATATGTTTTTTTTATTTCCTGAAAACCATTAAAATGTGACTTAAGTTGTTTCTGAAATAACCGATTCTTATATATTATAAATTTGTTTTTCCTTAAAATTTTGTACGCCCTTGACTTTGCTCTTCAATTTGTCTACATGAAGTTTGAGGAACCACCTCTATGCTGTCCAATACATTAATTTCGGCAATTTGTGGGGCAATGAATGTACAATAATTAATTAAGGTTGTCCTAATTCGGCCAAATATTTGTTTATTAAATTGCCTTCGTTCCTTTTTTGACCTGATGATGTTATCTAGACGCCGAAACGTCGAAGTGCAAATTTGAAAAAAGTGTCTTAATAATGTGTTTAGAGTATGCAAATGCCTATCTTTTATAATAACCAAGATATGACAAAATATGACCCTGTATATCTTTAAAATTAAAAATGTTAACAAAAATTTATTTACGTCATCGATTTTGCCTCAAAAATCGAGACAGGAAAGCGGAAACTAAAAGTCGCTAGTTCTAATACATTTAATCCCATCGAAATGTGGACAACTGTACATTAAACGATCCCTCATGAAGTAAAACTAACACATTCTAAACATTTTTCGGAAAAAAAATTTTTCAATTTTTTCGCAAAAATTGCAAGGTTAACAACCCCTTGGAATATTTTTCCGATAAAAAATAAATTTTCGAAATTCGACCAAACAAAAATGTTTTCTTATCGATTATTGGACGACAATTATTTACCACTCGCGTTTCTCAAAGTCACACCGTCTCGCTCACTTTCGAAAAATAGTACCTAATGGTGCATTTTCTACAATTATTGTCCAAATGAGACACTCCTACAGGTGAATTTCGCACACTTTTTCTAGATTAAACGATCCCTTATGAAGTAAACTAACACATTCTGAAAAATTTTCATTTTTATCGTAAATATTTTTCCGATAAAACATAAATTCTCGAAAGTCGAGCAAACAAAAATGTTTTCTTATCGATTATATTGGACGACAATTAAATATTTATTACCACTTGCGTTCTCGGAGATATAGCTCACTTTCAAAAAATAATAATTGTGCCTTTTCTTCAATTTTATCGTTTAAAAATGAGACACTTTTACGGGTGGATTTCGTAAACTTTCTGTACATTAATGGATCTTTTATAGGGAACCCTTGAGGCACACAAAGCAAACAAATTTGATTTGAATTTGTTTGTGATCGGTTATGTAGGTATGATGTGTCAATGAATTGTAAGAAATTTATTAATTTAGCCATAATTATGGAATGATGAACCTAATCAACACCCTTAGCAATAATTATAAATAATATCGGTACCATGGCGAGGAATAGAGGATGGCTGCTTCACTACCAAAAATTTTAAATTTTAATCGATTGCTTAAAAATAGTTTTAAAAAGTACTTGCAAACGCGAGCAAATTACTCACTACAGCTCGTCGTGAGCAAACATTTGGTTCATGATACGCAACGAACCAATCGCTGTTTCCTTAATTGTTTAATTTGTGGGATTGGTGTACTGAGCGAATTTCACCTCGTGTGCTTTATACCCTTGCAAATTTGGGCGGACAAACATTTTCTTGAAAGGTTTACAGAAGTTGCAGGATCGTTTCAATCAAAGTATTTGACCGGGGAAAAATATTTTCTCTCTGATTTTTTGTGATAGAGGTTAAGAATTTATCAATATACGCTCGTATATTCTCAGCTTTTAATGTTCTTTATGATATTCGTGATTAAACAATAACTTTTTTGCACTTTTTTGCATACTTTTCACTTTTTCACTAACTACCGCTGGAAAGTGAATCGAATACGCGATATCTTTAAATCAGCACTAACACTAACCTTATCAAATGATAATTTACTCTAAAACTTCTAAAAAATGCAGGTTTTGATACCTCTGAGAAGGTAGGTACTAAAGTGTAGGTACTTTAACCCTAATATTTATCACAAAATAACCTTTTTAACACTGACTAGCAAGAATAAAAAGTTCATTTTTAGCTACAATGTTTGTAGAAGTGAAAACTCTAAAAGCGTAAAGTAAACTTACATCATTTTACAGTAGTTCATTGAAGAAAAATTCACGAATTTATTATTACGTTCTCTACACCTACACTTTTCTTCTCACACCGCCGTTCTAATTTATAAGCAAAAAAAAATACTACGAGCCTTTGTGATTCGGCGTTCACAACGTGATCTAATAAATACACGTGTTATCCAGAAAATGGGGCTTGAATCCGTACGTTTAATTGCTAACCCTTAAGATGAACTTTTAGATTTGAGCACAAATATCCATTGGAGGTGTCACAATTCCAATTTAGAAAGTTTAGAAAGGATAAAGGACAGTTAGTAGTAAATGTAAGTAACATGATCCCGCACCATTCCAAATCCTTTTATTTAAGTGTAAGTCGAGTTAAAATAGTGGACCCGTGCTTCTAACGAAGATAATGGAAGAGCGAGTTAATGCCAAACTAATTTAGGGAGAAACCAAGGAAATACAATAGTCCCTATTTACATGTTATTCAAAGCAATATGGTCTAATTAACGTGAAAACTGTCGGGGAGTTGATAAATCAGGGAACCTGTGTAGAAACGACAACTAAAGCTTTGCGGGATTAGCTTTGCCTCTGACTGAGCCAAAACAGTAAATTTGCATGCACAGACCGTTTCTCAAATTAACCCCCATCAAGTTTCCTCTTTCTCTACCTAAATCTCAATATTCGCGCGAACGTTTCGTGCAGGAGAAATGTGTGCGAGGAACTAAAGTTTACGTAGCATAAAACGTAATCGAATGGTCTATAAATTGACACGTCTCCTCTACTATCTTCGAGAAGCAATTTGTTGTTGGGAAATTTGTACGTTGTGTAATCAAAATCCTCTACTAATCACTTGCTGATAGTTTTATTGATTTAGTTTAATTTGATTTTTGGCCTTTCGGGATTTGTTTAGGCTAGGCGTCCCGAACACGTTAATGATTACTGTTATTTTTTAATCGATTTTACCTGTTGCGTTCATTAACTGGGTTTATTTTTAATTACAGGAAGCGTCGCGACGCGATGTTAGAGAGTTGTTAGGATACACCGTTGGGTTTAGTACAGATGTCGCCACTTTACTGAGCGTCGAGAGAAGCTCAGTTTTACAGTTTCGTTTCGACGCGCGTTCGTATAGCGAGCGTTGTGTCGGTGTCAAGTTTTTTTCATTTCGTTTTACTACTTTACGCCCGATGGCGCTATTGCTGACATTTCAAAGAATGTAGCGGGAGATCTTTTTTGAAAAGGTCCCCCACTATACTATTCCCCTCGTTCGTTTCACGATATAGGCGGGGTTATAAAAGAATTGCTAATTTTTTTAGGGTATGCTTACTAGGCGGAGTTCAAAAAATAAGTAGCGCATTATGGTTGTGTAGTGCGTCGGGGCGGAGCGGTTTTGCGCATGCCGGAAGTCGTCGGCGTCGCGATGGTAGGGACATGCACTTGTACTATTCACTTTTAGCTTTAGTTATACGTAAACTTTGGCTAGTGTTTCATGTATTATAGTGACGAGAACAAGTGCTTCTTAAAAAATTGTTTGCACCTGTTTGGACATTTTTATGGATAAAGGTAATTTTTTTCACATTTTCCTCTAGTAGGCCTAATTTTTTTTTTGAACAGTTTAGAAGCGTGAGTGCAGGTTGAATGAACGCAACAAAAATTCTTTTGCACTTTTTAATTTTCTTTACTATTTCTTTAGAGATGCCGACCCCTCCGGCGACGTCTTTCTCCCCTCCACTTTCTTCAAGATCAGCCACGCAAGCTCGGCGGTGGACGCGGCTCCGTAGATTCAGAGGCAGTCATTTCAGAAGCAGATGCATATTAGTACTTTACAAGTCTCCAAGAACGAAGCTTGTTCAGAAAAGTTTCAAACTTTTAACCAACGATGACTCACTCAAGCCAACAACACTTAGTAGAGCATCGAGTGATTTTTTTTCGCTAATACTGAATATGTGCCGAAAGTTTTTTTTTGTAAAGTGAATTTAAGCGAACTTGTGATTGGTGTTAGTGAATTTAGCGCGCGTAATAAAATTTCGAAAATTGTTTCACGAAACCAAGACGACACGCGCCCGGCTTTTCTAATATTGTGAGGGAATCCGACGGAAGCCCCATTGTTGGCCTTTATTAAACCACACTTGAAAGAAGATGATGATGATGGTACCTGCCCTCCTATGTGTTGTAATTCTTTTGAATACAATATAAGAATAACGTACCTGTGGATTGAATTAAGAAACGTCGTGCGACCCTCAATTGTTGAAAAGAAACGGGGGTTGACAACACAGAGAGAGTGACGGATCTATGGATTATTACGTAGAAAGATTTTGAAGGTAAACGCCTAACGGGTGCGGCGGAACGGCATCCGGTCTTTGAACAGACGCCACATCATCCCGGCTCACTAGATTAACTTTACTTCACAATTGATGCCTGGCGTGCCTTTTTTTGTTCACATCAATTTTAGTACAACTACATACTAAAATGGTGTTTGAAATTCAGCTGTAAAATACTTGGGTAAGAAACTTAATTTTAATCTACAACATTTTTTAAGAAAAATTTCCGAAATGAATTCTAATGACTTTTTAATAACAACCAACAGATGCAAAAACGAGCAAAGGGTTAAATACTTAAAGAACCCATCGATTTAGCATTGTGGGGTGCAAAAAACCTACCGTATGCTTATTTTCCCACCTTTGGGGACTACCTGTGGTACACTAAGATTATAGCACACATCACTAACCCTTTATATTTATATGCAAGTTTTATAATGTAAGATGCAAATATTTTATTACCTGCTACTAATCGTGATTTATGGATTTTTTAGTATTTATAATCGTGAGAAATTTTGTGACGATAAAACGTTACGAAAAAATGTTTTGACCGTTTATATTTTATACGAATATTATTATCATTGCGCAAAGTTCAAATCGCTCCATTTTTCTGGAAACAAATCGTACTTAAATAAAAAATCCCAATAAGATACCCGAGTTTTACCCAAACCAACCCAATTTAATTTTAAAGTCTAATGATAGGTTTTCTATCTAATTTATTTTACCTGTTGACTTTGATTGTCACTGTCTCACGTACAAAACCGAATCCTTAAAACTCGCCTCGCTTATCTAATGGCATTCCTCAGATTAACAAGAATTTTAAAAGCTCTCTGTGAGAATGCGATTTTCGTTTTACCGGTTACTGGTGTCGACGAAATGAAAAATTGATAATTTACGGTTTGGGTACGGGTTTAACATATGAGAGAGTAGGGAACCTAAAGGGTTAAAGCTTTTTAAAAAAAAAACAAGAACGAAGATTCTATGCATATAAGAATGACCTGGACCCTTGTCGTTTGGGTTATTAAATTTTAAGGTCATTTTTTTTGTGGTTGTAAGGAAAGAGACAGATGTTAGATATATAACTTTCCCACTGAGATTCTTTTAAAAAAATTCAAGGTTATCTTATAAAAATTTGAGATATGTGTAATTAAAGTTAGCAGGTGCGACGTATTATAAAACTCTTAAGATTTCTCCTAGAAACAAGTAAATAATTGTTAATTCGATTTCCGTAATAATTTTGACTGGGCTATCTGAAATGACTTTCTAAATTCAAAACAGCTCAGTTTATCATTTTTGTGCTAATTATTTTGACAACACGTTTTTGTAAATTTCACCGCAATCGCACTTTTTGCAATTTGCAACTTTATAACTGGACGCGAAACCTGTATGGAGGATCCCGAACTGTATTTTTTTGCGGAAATCGTAACGGTTTTGTTCAAATGCGTTCAACCTTTTTCCCATTTCCACCTAATTAATTTGTGCACATAGTGATTAACGTGTGCAAGCACTCACAACCCATTTTGATACAAGGTGTCATCATTAATACTTTGAAATTTTAAGTGTAACTTCCAATACCGTTTCTCAGAAAAAGCTCAAAGCTAATCTGTGATAAGACATAAAATTTTAATTCAGATTTGAAATTACAATTTTGGGTAATTTTCCAAAAACTTTATATTTTCGTAGAAGTTTGATTTCTTACTCCTTGTTTAGTATAAATACAGATAAACATTTATTTTTGTTTATGCCAGCGTTTTCCGTAGGTATATTTAATTCATTAAAAAGATAACTTTCTTTGCTTCACTGTTTAAAGGTTTTTTTGATTTTGAGTCAATTGTTTTAATTTTTAACCGAATTTTTAAAAACTCTACCAATTGTCGCACTTTGATCAACTTTTTTAAATAAATTTTTTTTGTAGGATGTGATTATTTTTAGTGTGATTATTTCACCGAAATTTACACTCGTACAAGCACGTTTAAGCTCGACGAGCCGAGCATCGTATAAAAAAATCAGAAATTTCCCATATATGTAATTATAATGCAGACGAACACATTTCTGAAAAACGTTCTGTCTTAGAAATGTTTCATATCATTTTTTCTTCGGTAGAAAAAATACTCGATCGCTTAAAATCGTTGCTTAAATTCATATAAGTAGGTAAAAGTTAAAAAAAATGTTAAATTTTCGTTTCATTTTTGATTTTTCATAAAATTAGGATCCAAAAACACTACTGTTTCTCCAAGAGCTTCCTTATTTTTGGTTTCGCAACGAAACTATCCGTTCGTTTAAGGTTTAGAGTTTTAATTAATTTTTTTAAATAACATTTTTCATAATAACATTTTTTTTTTTAAACATTTCCTCGTTTTTTTTTTGAAAGAAAAAGTCGATTTTGCATTTTCACAATATTGAAATGAAATCCAAATCGGTATCAGGTAACAAAAAAATTGAAAAATAGAAATTTTCCTTAAAATACTTTGACTTATAAAATGAAAAAGTTAAGCCACTTCATTGTAGCTGGAAGCTGTAAAAGTAATCCTTGAAATTAGAAAGGAAAAAAGGAAAAACTGTAGATATAATTTTTCATCGTACCAAAAATTTACTAAATTTTGTAACGTTCACAATTAAGAAAAAGTATCGACATGATCACGGTATTCTCTTGTTGCACGATATGGAATAAATGTGACTCAAAAGTTATCCTACCATTGGTTAATTTTCATAAAATGTGAAATTACTGAAATTCGTCGATTAATGCTCATTTTATTTAAAAATCAAAATACGCAAACACCGTTAAGTACCGATATTAACCATTATATTTTAAAGGTTTTCGCAATTTTTCTTTCACTGTTTATTTACAAAACAAACCCCCTCGCACGCATCAAAAGGAGTCCATCCAATATTCATCTGCTAATTAGGCAAAAATCCTGAAAAATCAAACATATTGTTGATCGTCATCGTAATGTAAAATAATTGTCGTTTTTTCTGGTTTGTTTGGCACCATTTCCAATTTAATTACTTATAGTTACTAAGTACCCCGTACGCCCCACCGAATTAATAATAGTCAATTTTTCAGTCAAAATTTCTATAAAATTTTTCAATTTTCACCCTTGCCGCACACAAACAGTAAAACGAGGCGACCCATTAACCATCCACAAATTGGCCATTTACATTCACAAAAAAATCATCGACTTGCAGATAAAGTTAGATTTGTAATCATTACCGATCTAACTTTTGACAGTTCTTTCTATTTCCCAAGAAAGTTACAAGCACTTAAAATGTTATTTTCTTAGTTTTCCAGCGTTTTCACTTTTAAATAGTCATTTAACATCGCTCATCGAATTATCGAAGAAAACAATTTGCAAAAAAATCGTCGAGACGCGTACCTACTTTCTATTCTACTACCTATAACAAAAATTGCGTTGGCATGATTTTCAATTTAAAAAAAAAACAACTCACCACAAACACTAAAACAATGTTTGCAAAATTAGTAATGGAAAGAATTTCTATATTTACAAAGAAATGATTCACAAAGTTTCCCACTAACCGTAAAAATTAAAGATTCTTCCTGATAAATAGCACTTTCTAATCATTTCATACATTTGGAAATCCCACGTTTTAAAATTGTATTCTTGGTTTGATTATTTTAATTCAACGTCGTTTGCGATTTTTTCACAATTTTTTCGTCCGTGTTTGGTCTCTCTCTTTGTGTAAGCGGCAGGACATGTTGATTTTTTTTTAATTCATATTTTATTGGGGAAACGTTAAAAATTCGTATTTAGTCGAAATTACTTAAGTGGATTTACGTGGAAATATACCTAAGTAATTGAAGATTATCTATTAATACAATATAACTAAAGTAGAAAAAGTCCTACATGTAATAAAAAAAAAACGATTCTACTGACGTAAGAGATGTAATCGAACAAATTGAAGAAATCCTACATTCAATAAAAACACATTTTTAAATTATAGCAAATTGTAGGAAGATTCTCTCAACCCATTGGACCAATATAATTTTAGTACAGTTTCTTTTTTTTTGTTACGATACGCCTTTAATTTCGATTTTTGGCTTGAAATAGGTATTTAAACAAAGGTACTTAAACGTTCATTACGGTTATAATTAAAATCGAACGGAGACATTTTAACTAATTGGCTGCAATCGGGTTATAATACCAATTAAGCATTGTGCAGAAAGATTGCGCCTAATAGTTTAATGATGTCAATTATAGCGGTTTGGTTAGATTTGTATCGCAGGTAGGCTTTAGAGCAGGATGCGTGCGGTAATTAAAGTAAAAACCGAAATTTTGTTGATAGCGGTTTTGTGTGTCATCGCGTAGTTACGAAAATAGACGTTTTTTCGACGACCTGTGTAACGATAGGGGGATTTTGAATTGCACATGTGATGTAGATAGAATCTGAACATTTAGCACCCAACCAAATATAAGAGGGAAGCTGATGTGGGTGAAGTGAGAGAGAGAGAGGTGGGGGGGTGTGGGAATTATGGATCAAGGGCCAAGGTTAGCTAATTGACAACATATATCTCCCCTAGTCGCGGGTTAGCGACTCGCGAGCTGACGTCATTCATCCATCATGGCTGCCACCACGCGTACTGACTAATTCAGGATGTAGCAATCGTAAGCCACGTTTGGCGGGAAACGTATACTAAATAGATTTGCACATTAATTATTATTGCAGTTGTTTTAAAGCAAACGTGCTTTCAGGTCGTTACCTAAATTATATTTACCGTGAATAATATCCATAGAACCTCATAATCAAATTAGTAGCTACTGTTTGCATCTAAATTTTGATACTAATGAGGTTTTCATGCCAAACAAATCATGCACGAATATTCTAACCGACCGTAACAATTTTCGTACCGATTGTAAACTTTTCGCTAATTAACACCTAAAAGTTCGAGAGGTAAACGAAACATGTTGATTAAGAAAATTGTGCAATTTACATAAGAATTTTGAGGTGTGTTTAAAGATATTCAAAAATTTTCTCTCCATAACGAAGAAAAAGTCGCTCTCTTGAATAAAACGTTTCAATGATCTCATCACTTCATAATGTAAAGTTTGTTATGGTACGATATCTTCAAGTTGTTCTTTTTTATCTCAAAATACAGCACGCACACACATGGTTCTCATACTCCCCAGTTCTTTTTTTAGAAAAGAGTTATTTATTCACGTTGTGTAAACTGAACTGTACTAACAACGGTCGTTTTCAAATACTTAGTTGTAGCCAAAAATACTTTACTATACATTTCTTTAAAAAAAAACTTATTTATTCCCCGCCATTTTTAACTATCAGATTAAGGGACGTGGATTTAAACGATGAATTGGCAGAATTAGTTTTCCCCCTCACCTAATGTTAGGAACTCACCGTTCTGTGTTATTTCAGACAATGAAGCTTAGTTTGGACTCCCTTTAATAAAATTTATTTGATCTCTCGTGACTTGCTCAAAACTTGTTTAATTCAAGAAGCCGATCGGTGAATGTCTAGTTAAATGCCTGTGGCGCTTTTACTTCAAGTTCGCAATTATCTTACGCTTTGTGAATTAAACAATAATGATCCCTTCACTTACTATCACTTTCCCACTCGTAATAAAGCTTTAGACCTGGAACAACGCCAATGAGTAATTGGGAAGACCCCGTTACAGTTTGTATAAATAATCCGCTAGTTTTAGGTGTTAAATCACTTTTTTTTTATTAATCCACCTGTTGATTAATGCAATTATTTCAGGGTCAACTTTTGAGAAGAATCTCGTCCGAAGATTGTTAAGTGTTTAACTTTATGGTAGACCACTAGCGAGGTATAGAGTTCCTACGTGACTTTATACAGTAGGAACTTCATACCGTGCTCTTGGATCGGCCACAATTCATCGATAACCGAAAAAATATGGACGCACGAAAGTATCTATTAAATTCTAAATTCCAGACTCGAAGGTAATAAAATTAATCACCCACCTAATGATAAGATTTATAACGTCGAGATCTTTTTTTTTCTTTTTGGTAAGAGCTTAATTTTATGCATGGATTTTTTATTGCCTGTGAGCTAATTGTATACGCATGGGAAAAATGGCCATAACATTCTTCCAAATCATTAAGTATTATCATTATGTGTATGTATATAGAGCTTGATATGATAATTATACACTCAGACGACCTTGTCAAAGGAAAACATTGCGGAAATAGAGTAAATAGTTAGATAAGATTATTGTTAATCTTCATACCAGAACGTATGTCTCTATCGACTTTGAAAGATTACATCCTGGCGCGGTCTCTTGCAAATTGCTGATTATGCTGGAATCCGGCTTTAAATCATAATTTTTACGTAATGTATGGCAAGAAATGTTGATTAGTGGAATTTTCTTCTTCGTCAATGAAGATCCTTAAATAATCTAAACAGCACGATTTCAGTAACCAAAATGAAGCAAAAATGTGCGCTTCTTCTCTAACAAGTTGTATACCTACTCATAAATTCTGTAAGCTAGTTACGTTTTAATAACTTCCATTCCGTCGCTAATTAATTGAAACCGAGCTAATTAACGCTATTTCATATAATATTTCGCTTGTACAAATTTCCTGCTAAACAAATTTCAAATTGACCAATTCTACTAAATATGACTAACTGGTTCGTACCATTGATGGCTTTCTAAAATCATTACAACCCGAAATTTCGACAACGTTCCAATGATCAATTTCATGCTGTATCGATCTTTGATTTTATCTTACATCTCACACTAATATTACACTTTCTGAGAGATATTTATAGCCAGTTGGCTGAATACCAATAACGTATTGAAAGAATTCTGAAAGACACTGAAACGTCATCTGGCTTCAGTGGAACTTTCATTGATTTTATTAAATTGATAAATTGAGAAGGAATTTGTAACAAACAAGATTATTTCGGAAAAATACTACGTTATACTGTAAAATAATTGTTGGGGTCCTATTAAGAATGGCTTACCAATAAACTAAAATCTATTTCATATTTTTCTGTTATAACACGTTTGTCAGAAAATAAATACATTAAGATCATTCCTTGAGAAAATGTAGTTAGATCGCTCTGAAAGTGTCTTCTTCGCCTGTTGGCAATTGCTCAAATATTCCTTTCACACATGCTGTACCCAAAGGTATAGTACCTATTGCTATTAACTAAAATATTGCTTGATGTACTCGTTGAAGTGTAGTTAATTTAACTCTGCTCAATAATTGACTGAAGAGCCAATATAGAGTGAATTATAATTGATTGCAAAACCTAATAGCTTGACGTTATAATGAAAACATCTTTTGGGGTGGTTCAGCTATTTCCCCCTAGCGAGACTGGAAAAACTCAAAAAGTATTGTATTTATTGATAACGTAATCGCCACAATTCAAAATCGTTTCTAGAACTGTTGATTATGGTATCTACTTCATCGTTGGCTAAATTAAATATCGAAAAGAATCATAATTTTCTAAGCTCCAACATCCTTTCAGTTATTTGGTCATTCAGCAAACCAATTTACGTAATATTTTAAATCTGATCATGGATGATTGTTAAAATATCAAAAGTACCTACTAGGATCATAGCTCATCTATAGGTACCTACGCAACGGTATAATTTATATATTATATTTTGTACATTTATATCTGATATGATACATACTGAACTGATATTATCCATGTAGTTGTTAGTGATTCCGTCAGGGTTTACCTTTCGCTCGAGTGACGCGGGTAAGTCACGTGTCGATGCGAAGTTCGGCACAAAAAAGAACTCTGATTGAGGATGGAATTCCCTCAGTCAAGCAAAATTCTAATAAGGGTAGTTGCTAACAACCAAAGGAGTTGCATGAGTGTAGAGATGCTTGGAAGTTTGCTGTCCCTAGATCTCGGTCCACAACATAAAAATAAATGCACTGTCTCCGATTCCATGATCCAGTATCCATCCGATTAGTATTGAGAATTTGATTTTTCAAAGACTATGCTGATGTCGGTTTTGGTAAAAAAAAAATGAATGAAGAATGGTAATGTCTGATATTTGCCCAATTGTTTTCTTTAAATATTGTTCACCACAAATCTCCAGCTAAGAAATCTACAAGTAACTGTTTCTAATTTGGTAATAAATTTAGACACGTTTCAAAGAGTCGTGGAAAGCCTAAAGCTTTGACATTTTTCCATCTTCTTGCTATGTGCACTTGTGTAAAGCGACCATTGTTGCCAAATATAACAGGCAAAATAACGAGGATTTATCAATAGTAAATTATGCCATCATCGCGTAAGCATTTCTAGTTTTATTATACTTTATATTTCTGTATGTTTGGCGCATTGTGGAGTTGGCAACCTTTGTTATCAAATGGCATGATTATGACTGTTTCATTTGTCTTTGAGTAGTACTGCATTTTTAATATTTACAAGCTGCCCACAGCTGCTGTTATTGGAATTCCTCAATTAAGATTAGACTGAAATGAATAAAATTTCATAAGCGTTCGAAGTCTGCGACATATTTCAGGAACTCCACACTGAAAATTACTTCGTGGCATCATCGGTACTTCAATTGACAACGTAAAAACTGTACAATCAACGTACATGACTCCTTCGGACAAAATTGTTGTATGTAATAATTGTTTGAATTTAAGTACTTATGTGACTTAATGCCGCACATGTGGTAATAACTTTTGATTTTCGGTATATAGTGTGAAACGTAATATTGTTTATTGAATGATCTTGAAACGTTAACCTTCACGCAGAACTTTGCTCAAAATCGAAGATTTAATTTCTTCTGTAGGTATTCTTCCCACCACGCCCAATTTGAAATGATTCGATGGAATACAGAAAAGGTTCTTTCGTGACAGGTTTTTGACCTTATCGAATCGGTCTTAACTCTTAACTTGAAGAAGAAATTCTGCTTACGTGTCCAATGTTTCCAAAATTCTTCAACTCTTCAAAATGTCTAAATACCTTTTTTGAATTTAACCATACTTTTAGTTTTATATGTATTCTGAATTTCACTGGTTACTACTTAGATTTGAGCTGTAAAATAACGAATTTATAAATTTAGTAGGTAAGTGCTTATTAGCATCACCATTTCAGCATGTGATGCAGAGAAAAATTAATCTTCATTAAGCCATGTTTCAAATTCGTGAAGTGCTGTATTTAAAGCTAGGTAGGGTATAAATATCAGTGAGAAAGTATGTATCAAAAGTAGTAAAGCCACAAAGTAAATTAAATAACATTTTGTGTCAAAACACATTAATTTTATATACCTACCTAACTGTAGAAACTTTTATTCTTTTAATACACACTACGTTCTCATTTAAACTGTATAACGAGTTCCGTTGAATATTAAAAAATTGATTAGTTTTTGAACTTTCTATTATTAGGTTCTTGCTACCTATTCAATACAAGAGTTGAAAATTCGAAACATTCACGTAATAAGTTCAAAATTGGAAATAGGGTTTCTCCAAAATCGAATTTAAAAAAAAAACTGCTTTTAGATATCGAACCTACTGCAAAGTTGGCGTAGAATTTGGGTGATAAAATGAGGATCTATTATCACTTCAAAATTGAAAAGTGGTTGGGTAAAATAGTTATTGAAATTTGAATTTTTTTAAAACTATAATCAGATTTCAAAATAAATTCTTCAAATTTCGTTAAAACAACAATTAAATTCACCAAGACAAGAAAACAATTTTATTTTTAACAAAGTGCAGCTCTTAACTCAGAAGTACTTCAAGTTTGGTAAATAATAGATGTAATTTCCTTATGAAAAATGTTAAAATTCATAATAAAATTTTGAAATTATATAGGATTAAGCAATTTCTAATGCAGTGTGAAAAGTTTGAAATTACTTACTTTTGCACCGATTTGAGAAAACGTTTAAGCTTCATTTGAGCAAAGCGCCAATTATTGAACCTCTCCAAATTTATGTGTTTAGTTCAATTTTAATAGATTAATTAAGTGATACGGTTCACTTAATAAGCCGTTAATTGATAGGCCTTTCGTACCTACTGTCTGCATCACCAAATTGGATGTTTTTTAAATTATGTCCAATAAATTACAGGAAACGTTAGGTAATTTTAATCCGCTCGACTAATAAATGTTTGTACGTTTATTGAAATTGTATTCTCTGTGTAATATAATTTCAATCTATAGCTGCATACGGATAATTAATTAATAATGAAATACTCGGAAATATTAGTTTAGAATGACGATTTTTGAGAACTCGTTTAACGTTTCATCTAGGTTAAAGTTCTATGATCATAAAATAAACTTAAGTATAGCCAATAAAAATAAATTTATTAATTTTCGACACGAAATAATCAATTCACCGAAAATTAACCGATTTTAAAAATCATGGTTTAATTAATTTAAAATGTAAGGTACGAATTATTTACGTTTATAGAGATAGATTTATAATTAGTATGGAATTAAGTATACACTGGTAATGTCATTAAATTTATACTAAACAGACACCTTCGAAATTTATGAAAAGTAGGAGTTACGAAATTTTAAATTGTAGGTATTCATTTAAATAAAAAATTATAAGGCAATATGAATTTAAACTCTCATACAAACCTTCCACAGGAGTTGGTGACTTGATTTAATGAAACACTCTGTACTTCATTAAGGCCGACGTTTCGGCATCTATATTAAAACAATTATACCCTTGTTTTAATAAATATGTCTCGATTAAGGCTAGACCTTTCTAGCCGAAACGTCGGCCTTGATGAAGTACAATGTTTCATGTAACCAAGTCACCAACTCCTGTAGAAGCCTCCAGTACAATCTAAGGAGACACTCGCTACTGAATTGTATAGAAGTGTTCATTTCGGCTAGTGGCTTCATTTCAACTGGTATATCTTTCAAAATTCCAATTTCTTTTACAACAAACGTTAGTGATCATTAAATGAATATTAAGCAAATGTTTGAAAATATAATTAATATAACCATGAATGAACAGACAGTGACCAAAATCTAATTTTAATAATCCTCTCGAACTTTAAGGATTAAGCTTGACCCTAGATTAAACCACTATTCCATTCATTATTTATAAACTTCGATTTTTAAGAATCGAAAACTAAACCTTCCGCAACATATTTTTACGAAATATCATTTTATTCATTTTTTGTTCAATTTTAATAAATATTTCATGGGTGACATTTAGAATTAGATTCATATTTTAACCCTATTCATATAAATATACTGTCAACGGTACCCCAAATGGATCTGATCTTCGCTCCAAAATTTATCAAACTCGGTACTTAATTAAGAAAATTAAATTTACTGTCTTTATTTTCAAAGACATTTTCAAAATCTCTGTAGAATTCCACAATGTGACGCATCTAAATGCTACTGCGCACAATTTATAAAAATTGAAGTTTTGCGCTGAGTATTTCCGACACTATTCATAAAGTTTGCGTTGAGTTTTCCAAATAGTTGAATTTTGTGCTTGGTTTATTGCGTTGTAATAATTTTAAATTTGAATCAATTCTAGCAAGAATAATTTTATAGATTTTTATTAAATTAAATTTTGAATTTCAGATGTACGATGATGTTTCAAAATTGACTGGTGACATTTAGAATACCTATGTAATTTAATACAATTGAAGACCTTCAAATTACAAATACAACGATTTTGTTAATTACTAACTTGAATCTAATTCTAGACTAAAAGCTTCAAGTCTATAATTAAAATTTGAAATTTAATTAATAGTTTCGATTTGCAAACATTAAAGCTTACCCTATTATAATCTTTTCAAAATCAAATTTCATTCTATCTAAAAAATAATAACAAAATACGCTCAGAATTACATTATATTATGTTACACATCTTCGAAATTTTATAAATCTCAAATTTGCCTACGATTTACTTTAACATGTAGACAACGTCATTTATGATAACCCAAATTTTGAAGAAATATAAAATTAATTGTTATACATCAGTAAAATAGTTTAAAATTACATTTTAATAGCGCTCAGAGTTCAGACGGTAGTAAAAATTAATTAGGGAATTTCGTTAAATTCTATTTTATCATTTGGAAAATGAACGTTGTACTATAATTTGGAAGTTCGATCTTAAAACACAATACATACAATAATTCGGAATTTATTTTTTAATTTTCGGTTGTAATTGAAACAATCAATGCTATAAACTTTTTATAAAACGTATTAAAAATCGTTGTTATAATATCGGATTAAAACAACTGTAAGTGGGTTTATACCACATTTCCACATTATATGGCATTAGTCACACGGAATCTTTTAATTATAAAATTCGCTCCATTGTGTTCGGAATTGTCTTTTTGTGTTCATTCCTAACGTCATAATTGGAGTTTTCCCAAATTTTACTCATTTAAGGATACCTTAGCTATTATTCAAAAGTAATTAACCACTATTTCCCAAAAGTTTCAGAACAGACTGCAGTAAAAAAATTTAGTGATAATCTACGCTTAGCTTGGAATTTCTTTTAACTCTCAAACGCCGTTTTGTGTCATCCTATTATTTTTGCTTGAATTAAAAAAAAATATGCTTAACTAACCTTTATTAACCTAAGCCTAAAACCGTTAACTTGTCAACTAACAAAATTGTCATAATAAGATTCCAAATACGATTTTGTTGTCTTTTCATTCAAAAACAAAAATAATTTATTATATTATACATTATTAAAATAATATTTCTACGCCTCGGCGCCCAAATGCCCAACGCCCAAATGTCCCGGCGGCGGTCAAAAGGCAGCGCCTAAACGGCCACGCCGAAAAGTCCTGCTTCGTCTTTATCATGGGTCAACAGCATTCCCTATCGACGGTAACACGCTGACCATTTTTATTTTTGAAGAATGATAGTCCGATGATTCCTCAAACCCATCAAGCACTCCAAATAGTCCATTTTTGTGATTTTAGGGTTTTTGAAAAGTCACATGTGGTTCTTTTTAACTCCAAAAGGCAACAATTTTTCTTGTTGACATATCTATTGTCTCGTCGCTGAACAAAGTTTTGACATACATTTGATTTTCACTCCATTCATCAAACGGAGATAAACGATGATAAAACGGCTGAAATTCTTGTACGAATTGTATCTTGTAATTAAGACCTTCACATACCATTTCCCATAATGTGGATGTACAGAGAAGATCCAATTATTGCACATGGTGCCGAATTCAGGTATTTCCTTTCTTTCTTCTTCGCCTCACAAAATAGGCAATAGTATAGCATGGACGCGATGCAAAATCCATGTCGTCGAATTTCTGGTTCTAACGGTCTATTGTGTACCTGGCCCAGTACCCTATAAGCTTCTCAATTTCTCAAATATTACCCAACAGAAATAATGACTCAACTTTGACAATTTTTTGATACCAGAAATGTCCCAATCGAAACAAGAAACGCCCGTTAAAGATTTAAAAAATTCTTTTGGATCCATTTCTGGAGCACAATTTTGGTAGAAAATTATTTTAAAGTAATTGTATTATCTGCATACAATCCATAATCATCGTTAACATTATTTTACTGTTGTAAGACTTATGGTAAAATCAATTATGGTAGATAATTGTATTTTAGACCCTTTTTATTTTCCGCTTTCTTCATGTAATTAACCTTTTTTAGCCGTGGTTTGTACGATCGGTACGAAAATTTAATGCTTTCCTCACTTCAGTATGAGGTTATCTGTATTTTTTTTAATGTGGTCACATTAAAATTGACAATTGTCAGTGCAATAATATGAAAATATAAAAATTCGAATAGCTTTTTCTTTGAAGCTTAAAAATATTTCTGTTACAACGCTGAAATTTCCCCATAAGTAGGAATGAAACAGGGAATGAGACACATTTAACGCATAGTTTGTAGGTAACACTTTTCTTCAGTAAATAATAATTAATTTATTACTGAATGTTTAATTCGTGCAGGTTTAGTATGAAGACCCAGCAATTTTTCAGGATTACCTAGTTAAAAAACTTAGAATAGGTATACATGATGGTTCCCAAGGGCAAACGTACTACGCCAAATTTTATTACTGCCTTGGAAATAATAGTCGAATCACTCTGATTCCAGTTACGGGTGCAGAATACCATGGCATGCACAGTCGAAGTGTATAGATCGGTTTATCGTTGACGGGTCTCAACCTTTGTATATAGGTAAGACCATGGCAGAATACACGGTTTCCTATAATTTTGTTATTGACACCCATGGAAGATGAGTTTTTGAAGTTTGTTCCGGATATTTGTAAGGATTATAAAGTTTGTGGCTTATTTCATATGGTTCCTTGAACGAAAATAAATAATATTCATTGAGTTTTCCTAAATGATACAATGGATTTATTTCCTACACGTTAAGATCCATTAAAGTACTATTATGTTGTAAGAGGAGATAATCCCATATAATTTTATACTATTTACGAACAACCAATATGCCTCACTAAACAAAAGTCACAATATTTCAGGAACAAAACAACAAAACAAACCTCAAAAATTGTAAACCAGTGCCTTTTTGTGTCAGAAACTACATTTCTCTAATTTTCGAATGAAGGCAAAGTACTTTCGTATAATTTTAACGACTGAAATTTTATTCTACAATGCGACACGTTAATAATGTAGGTGAAATTATTCTTCCCAATAAGTAAAAATTGCTTTTTTTTTTAAGAATAATTGCTATCAATGTAATAAAAACAACAAAACCTTGACGGACATATAAATTATAAATACTGAGTGGGCTACGCTAACTAATTTCAATAACACATTCCTTTGGATCAAAATCAAATTAAGTCATTTTTTTGTGCTCACGCAGTGAATTATATTAAGAGTAGTTGTTTTAGAGCGTTATCGACTTTTTTCCATACACCAATTAAAAGTGACACATAGAGAGTTTTCTTCATACCTTCTAATATACAAACATTCCCACCAAGGAACACATTTCACCGTTTTTAATTCGGATTAAGAAATATTTGTCGTAATTTTTCGTTACGAAATTTGATATGGGGGCATGCGGTAAATTTAGAAAATTCGAAAAATGCACCAAGATATCGAATATAACAAACAGAAATAATCCTACATCGAGCCAAATACTTACTTCATGACAGTTTTGATTGCTTCCAACTTTACAATCACTTAATCCTGTTCTTAAGTAAGGATTTAAATGCCACTGTAATTTACACTAAAATTATTTCGGTCATATATATGTACTGGCAAAAAAATTTTTTCCCCCATCATCATACACACTTCTAACGAAATTGGATTTGGCTTGTCGTACAAGATGTTGCTTTTATTATAATAATAACGTACAGCGTCTGTACACATTTTTTTACAATTATATTAACAAGTGAAGGGTATAAATTGGAAGCTCCAATTTTAAATTTTGGCTACTGACCTGTAATTATAAAGAGATGAACGAATATGGGTCACTTATTCTCCTTATGACATGTTTCCTTTTTACGAATTTTTCATCATTCAGTTAATTACTACTGCCTAACTATATCTTGTGGTGTTTTTCCTTGATTGGTTACATTGCTTTTTTACTACGTTTCTAGTAAAAATGGACTAAACTTTGGTAAGACCTTCTTCTCTGAAAGGGCGAATTGGGGGTGTGGCACTTTAGCAAAATTATGGTTTCAAGGAAAATACCTCGAAATCTGATTGAGAAGAGAGATTCAGTTCGATGCCAGAAATTAGGTGATCACACTGTATATCATTATTACTTCTATTTTCACACGATAGTTTTCTCTACAGCTTTGATGAGTGGGAAAAGTCATATATTTAATTCCTTTTACTCCACATGGCTTCGACAATGCTGTTCCATTATTCTTTACTTACGCAGTTATTTCTCTCCACCTTTTGCCTTTCCTAATTCTTTTTCTGTTACTCTTCTCCAGGTGTTTTGTGGCCGTCCATTTCCTCTTATTTTCTATTGCTGTAGCGCAAAGCATGTTTACTAATTATATTTGTATTTGGTTTCATCTATCTCCATTTTTCCTTCTTATCTGTGTCACCACGAGTATTTGTCTAGTTTACTTCCAAAGTTCTCTATTTGAGATCATGTTTGGGCAGAAAATATTGAAAACTCTTCTTATTGGATAAAGGTCTGTGCTCTCTTGAGGCTCTTCTCCGTTGGTGAATCATGCGAATGTAAAATACAACGAAATAATACTTATGTTTAGCTCTGCAATACGTTTTTTTGGCTATTTGGCATCTCATCCCGTTAAGCGAAATTAAATAAAATTAATATACTTAATGGCAGAACGAATTTGGAAAAAAATATGTCTCATCCTTACAAAATGAGATGTTTTTGAATAATTCGTTTTTCCCATCAAAAATATTTACAGTGATCGGTAAGGGTAAAATATTTTTCTGAAAATTCTAGTTCTGGATCTGTTATAGCTGAATAGCTTTTAGAGCTCTACTTGATGAATTCCTAACGTTTTTTTTTTAGATTTGCTGGTATTATTTTTCGGAAGAATTGTCGCAATGGTATCTATTAGGGGAGTGGGAGAAAAACTCCACTCAAAATTTCATTTTGTAAATTGGGGGTTCTAAAAGACGTAGAACAGTTTAGAAAAAACACGTGACATTAATTTGAGGGGTACATTAACAGATACATATGTATGTAGGTATGGCAAGGGTGTAGCGTCACGACACTGGTCTATCTGATCTAGAATATGGAAGAGTAAGTGCAGATGGAAATTCAAAAACCTACAATGGGTACAAGGGGGTCCTCAAAAACTCATTTCAAAGGGATAAGAAGAAATGTTGGGAGCAGATGTCCGCAGAACTTGACAAAATTATAACTGATCGATTAAGGAGGAAGGAGTTGGTAAATCGGGGGAAATAAGGAAATAATCGATAAAGTAAATCAGCCGTTCCTGCTACACAGATGGGTTGATCTCGAGAAAACCACATATAGAGCCGTCCAAAACCATATACCTCCCAGAAATTCAAACAGAGTCCAATAAGAACCAAAAAGAGAGTCTCGGTCCTGACAGTGTATGATTAGTATACGCTCATGGCTAAGGACCACTTGAGCTTATTTAAATAGTAGGCGGGTACGGATAATCCCCCCCCCCCTCCATTGCGCGTGTAGGGCTGTAGGTAAACTATTTCGGGGAGTGCTAGTCGCAAGATTAACCGTATCTGAAGCTGTAGATGGGTTCATAAAGGTACACTTTGATGTTTGATAAAGTCTCCAGAAGACGCAAGGGAGTGCGGGTAGTGAACATAAGACAAGTAGTGCTTATTGGGTTAGCTCTACATAACAAAACTCCGGTTTATTGATATTCCTAATAAGGGTAGTGGGCTGTGGATTCGGATTGAGTCAGAATTACTACTTTTATAGGGTTTCGAAATTAATGGGAGAGTTACGAAGAAGTCGGTGCTTGGACCGATGAGATGATAGGACGAAGTTTTGTAATCGCTAGTAAGCGTGATTACATTTTCGGACACTAAATGTTAGTAATCTTTCCGGCATTTTGCCAACCAAGAATGATAAAGTTTTTTACTTGGAATTTCGGGAACTGAAGCATTACTGAAATGGAAGCCGGAAGCCTTCAGCGACGTTTTGTTCCGCAAGATTGCGTGTGTACAGTGGAAGAACAAATTTTTCACTACATTCTTGCAAAATTTTTAATGCTCCATTTTATATTATGCTATTCCTTTTATATATTGGTATAACCCGAATTACATGTTACCGTTATTCCTGGAACCGAGTTCTGGTCCCACAAGGATCTGTTTTAGAGCCTTCGTTAGGTATCTTCTTCGGCGTTTTGTAGTGATTCTCAACATAATCTCGATGTTATAACTCAGTGATCTGTAAAAATGTGCTCCTTTTTTGTTAAATTGATCATTTGGTTTGTTTTTCACTGTACTCTAAATACAGCGTGTTAAACGTGATAACTAGTGATAACGTTAAACACCAAATCGTCCATGACTGATGTGTTTAACAAAAATTCATACAATAAGACTGAATTTTTAAACTTTTCTTTTTTTTTGAAAACTTGCGTGTTATATTTCGAATTCAATTTAATTTATGATCAATTTCTAACAGAAGAAAATTGTAGGTCTTCTGCTAGGGCTGATAGAGGTTATTTGTATTCCCCTCACTCTTCATTATGTCGGTGGTAAGGGGAAAATTGTATATTTTCTAACATACCTGGTTGTCTACCATTACTTTCACATTAATATCATTTTGTCAACAAAAGCTCTAATATCAGTAATAAAAAAATGAAACGGTTTTTTCTTGTTTGTGATATTCGAAGTTTGGTTATTTAACCATCTTAATTATCGTGTAATTTGAATTCATTTACTTTAATTATAATGTAAGCATAGGGAGTTTCTGGATCATTTGGTAAGGAGGTCATAATCACCCCATTCTTGTCAGTAATGACATTTCTAGGTGGCGTTAGAATTGTAATTTAGGTAGGAAGACACGTGCCGTACATGGTTACGAAATAGTAATCAGTCACGTAAATTTCGATGAAAACTATAATATACTTACGTCTATGGAAAAAAAGTGGAATCGATTTTGATAGTTTGAGTAATTCAAGAAGAATTATCAACCTTCAATTACTCATTTGTTTTTCGTATTTGTAAATTAGAGGAAGGGTGAGGTAAACAACAAAAACAAATTCGCCATTAATATGTATGTATCCATAAATATGCATACAATGTGATTCACACTAAAGTGTTGTCTTTTTCTTCTAAACGTTACCAGCTACCTTTTTTTTTATTGTTTTTACCGTTTTATGGGAATTGATGAACGTGATTATCATAGATAACGTTTGAAGAAATGAGTAATTTGAAAACGTGTTTGTTATTTGCTACCTTTCTTTGGTTAAAATTCTGAAATACAACGTCACCACCAGCTACCGTGCAACATTTTTGTATAAATTATATAGGTAGGTATGTAGTAACCATTCAACCATTTTAATTTAGAAGTGAACAAATTGTTGTCCTTGTGTTGGGCAAATCATTTTTCTTCGTTAATGTTTATTATTAACGCTCAAGATTACAACGATCTTCAATCTACATAGAAATAATGGAAACCTGTGGTTACTACTGAATTATGAGAATATACGTTTTTGAATTAAACACAAATTTGATTTTGATAGAAGTTGACTTAAAATTTGACAGAATCAAGTAAATAAAGCCTCTCTCGACATCTACGTGCGAAGGAATAAATACATATCCACTTTTGGCAAGATACAACAAAATGAAAGAATATAATGATGTCAGCAGCAATGAAAACATTACGAGCAATGAAGAAGTAACAAGAGAGGAATTCAAATTTGCAAGATGAAGAGAGAACGACGGATAATCGATGTGCAAATGGCGAAAAACCCAATTCAAAGAGAGTCTCTGGTCGGCCTTCAAAGAAAGTTGGACATCAGCTACCCAACAGGATTAACAAAATCGATGGAAGTCTTAACAAGAAGAGAAAAATGAAGAAGAAGGAAAATCTTCATTGATACACATACACATACACATTAGGCGACGATGAAAGAAGATAGGAATACGTTCAGAGTTGTTTATCATCATGAAGTGACATTCTGCAGCATTGCCATAGACCACCAAACAGTTACTTTTGAAATGTGCAATTCTCTCGAATTTTGAACGGTTCACCATACGATTTTTATGCAAATGTGCTTTACCGCTCATTAACACAATGATATTATTTTCTTCAAATGACGCTTACATCTGATGTTCGCCGAATAATTATCAAGGCGATGTGCAGCTTGTTCAGCAACAATTTTTGTCGTAGAGCTCTCGGCGATCTGCTACCCATTACTCATCATTGTCACTTGTGAGCGCAATACATGGGTCTAATGCCAGCTGGAAGAGCCAAATTTCAGTGTATGTTAATTATCGACGAAACTATGAACTGCCCCGATAGACAGCGTTGATGATGCAATGGTTTCAACTAAAATACAAAGGTTGAAAATTTACTTCAACAGATGTTCTCCACATTTAATTTTGTTAAATGCTAATTCAATGAATTTTTATTAGCAAAGATAATTAAATTGTATTTATATCACAAACGTCCGTTCCCATTGTCCCACCTTGTAATGACACTATTTCACGAATAGATGTTTTTGTAAAATCGTATTAAAATTAAATCATTTATGCAGTAATTTGCGGGCGTAAATAGTGCCGTTTACGCCCTAAGGCCTAAAAAACCAGCAAATTGTAATAGTCAATGTTTTTTTTTGCATCACCAACAACTTGATTTTTGAGAAGGGCATTTATTTTTTCAAAGCCTTCGTGTCTCGGCCAAAGTTTCCTCTTTCTCTCTCTCATCCCTAATGTTCATTAATGGGAGGTAAGTTGGCAAAACTTTGGAAGTATGAGTGCCTTAAACTTAAACCCCATTTGCTTTTGTTGCCATAAATCCCTCGTCTTATTCACCCCAGAAATACCTTTCAATTTTTGCTGCTGAATACATTGGAAGAAAAATCGTAGAAACTCGAAACCCTTGTATTACTCCTTTATCCCTCTTCGAGATGATGAAGCCAAAACCGGGGCTGTTCCGTAATCTGGAATAGGGAGAAACACATCAAGTTCCAAGGTAATTATGTTGTTGCGTAAAATGGTGATTATTAGGAAGCGTTACAGATTTTCAAAAAACATGTGAGATTAAGTGTGCAAATGAAGTAAGAACGAAAGGAAATAATCAATACAAACATATAAGGCAGAGCGGAAACTCTTGGTTAATTATATGATAGAATTACATTACCTTTTATCATAATGCAGAAAGTAGTCGGTAAAAACACGTTGGTTGATTATTTATTATAGTGACTGTATAAGGAAAGTGTTACATCGGTCACACGAACCAAACAAGAGGAACGAAAATTGTTTACTAACATTTCGTTTGAGGTACGTTAAGTTAATAGAGGTACCAGAGGCTCTGAAGGATTGTAAAGGTCTTGTTCAGGGAAAACAAGGGATAAATTGAAAAAAAGAGGGCTTCAGTTAATAAATTGGCAAAAGTGGGGCGATTTTCTGTATATTTTCCATATTATGTAAAAAAGGAGACATGATTTCAAAAATTAAGTAGAAGAAACAGTACGAGAGGTAAGATCATACAGTTTTAGATTCCTTTTTCTTCAAAAACGTTTAATGTAATAAAGGGCATCAAAACGAAGAATTTTTCTGAAATTTGATGTTTAACGTAGTAAAGTGATATTTAAATTGCTGGCGGTACCCTCATTTGACACACTCGTATCATAAAAAAATAAATAAAGTAAGCATAAGTTAGCACACCATCATCAAGTAATATGATATAGCAAGTACAAGCGTCACCAGTTTTATACAACTTCCTGCACAGGAAATATAATCCTTTATTTACGAATTTTTGTCTAAATAAATTTAAATTACAGTTGGCCGGAGAGAAATGTGAAATTTTAGCGTCGGTTTCCTTAATTAACTCTTTTTTTTTAGATAACCAATAAACAACACATATATTATAAAAAAAAGAGGCTACACTGTTAATTATTGCAACTTCCGTTTTACTTTGTCAACTTGCTATCATTACTGTGTGTTTGTATCAGGTTTTTTCATATCCTTTTTAAAGTAAATTTGTGGATTAATTGTATGTTAACTAATTAACAAGTTCACAGACGTTATTAAATTTTTTTTAATAAGCGCACAAACTTTTAATTTCGGGTTGGTTCTAATTGCTAAAATGCAAAAAAAAGTGGGTATGACCATTGACCCGAATGTCCTCCACTGCATTTACTACGTGTATCGTGTTGAGAAAGCATAAATTCCGGAAAGTGTATAAAAATTTAGAAATGAAAATAACGTTTTTTTTTTCAGCTATTGAGTGTATGGCATTGCGTGACAAGCAAGTTGTCATGGACCGCGTATATGGTCTACAGTTTTACATATTTTATTGCATCGGAGCAACGACAGGGGAATTTTGTGTCTAATTCCCAATTCAGCGTAATGTTATATGTTTGTTAAAGACATTCGTTTAATTAATCCCGATGCTCTGGATAAAGGGTTCGTTTTAATGTTGGTCGGGGAAGGCATTTTTTTCGATTATTGGCAGTTACCAAAAGAAGGTGTATTAGCTATTAATTTTTTTTTACGGGGAGCGAGAGACAGGAAATATATATAGTTCTATAACACATACAATTTCCCAATCGCTTTTTGGGCCATTACGCCTCTAATTTTAGCAATTTATATGTAAATATGATTCTAACCGGTGTTTTAGTTTTTATTTACTTCAAAAATTATTGACACTCGCACACACGATATGTAATAATTTGCATCGTTTTATGTGATTGCGTCATTAATCTAAATTTGTGTTTGTAACTTTTTTTTAGTAGTAGGTACGACTGATTTGTGAGTGCAACTTTTTTCTAGTTTAAAAAAATGCTTTTAGTTCATTTAATAATTTTAACTTTGTAACTCGTGCCAAGTTATGCAAGTATATAATAAGGAAACTTATTAAGAGCACCTACAGTTTTTTTCCTGTACAATGACTTAATTTGTTAAGTTTTCGCAAATACGGATTACGATGGAAATTTAGTTTTCATCGAGATGTGAAAACGCTTAGTTTGTTTATAATTATGGCGTTCACTTTCAATAAAGTAAATTTTTTTAAATCTTTTCTTTTATCCTTCAACTTTATCTGTAGAATGCATAATAGGTTGGAGTCGGGCCCTATCGGGCGCTATCCCCACCAATCAACATAACAAAAACCACCCACAACAGTATGGAAAAGACGATTTCAATGGTTTTAATAAAACTTTAAGCAAAATTAATATCGTCACAAAATGTTGTACAGTGTTAGTCTGTTATGCCCAATAGTCTCAAAGGAATTTGTACCGAGGCTAAGGCCCACGAGAGTCCTGGCCAGGTACAACTTTAGACATAGTTAGGCCGGATGCCCACCGTAGGCGACGAAACAGCTTGCGACGAGTCATTTTTGTCAGAGACCGTCTCGAGGAGTAGACGTGGGTTGTTATGGAGCAGCCGCACGCAAAAGTTGTCTTAGAACTTAGACTGTCGAAAACTGCTTGTAGTGTAGCAAAACAGTGAAGGTGTCTGGAATGACGTCTCGTCGCTTGGGAGTTCAATTCATTCCGCTTTGCGCTTTCGCCAAAACACTTGTGAGTGCCATACAGCTACATGCACAGCAGCAGTATATTGTTTGCATGGGTTACGTTGTGCGTAAAATTAAAGAACTTCTTTTCATCATTCCGTAGTTCGTTCAAAAAGCTTATGAGATTTCTTTTCTGATTAATTGGATGTGTCCAAAACCTACGAACGGTTCTTTCTTCTTCCAAGAAATGACATAATATAACGCAATAGCTACATCTTCATCACTCGCCATATTACCTCAGAATGATAAATTCTGCTTGTCACCAGCAACGTAACGCGACCATCGGAAACCAAAAGATTTGTCTCCGACGTTTTTGTCTCGAGACAATTCGTCGCTCGCTGACAGTTTCGTCGCCTTCGGTGTGCGGTCGGCGTTTAGTCCTAATGAAAGAGGATTCAGCACCAAATAAATTGCAATGGAAAACAAATAAATTGTTACATCTGTACAGGGCTATCCAGAGGAAACCTGCGGATACTTGTAGGCATACTTTCTGGACACTGTAAACTTAACAAGCACATGCATCTCATGGACTTGGTAGATTCACCATCCTGTAGAGGATGCCACACAGACGACGAGACGGCGCAACACATACTGTGTGAATGTCCCGTACTTGTCAAATTAAGACGATCCATGTTGGGAGAATCCTGGCCGGACATGGCTAAGATTAGAGCCGCTACCCCGTCCAGCATCCTCAGGTTTATCTCATGTGTGGGATGGCTTGAGTGACGCTGCGGGGTCGAACGACTCTAATCAGGGAGGCAGCACAAAGGGCCCGAATAAGTGGCCTAGGTGCGTGTGGGATTTCCCACCCTCCCATCGAAATCCAGAATACATACCTATGTTCGCAATATAATTCGGCAAGGAAGGAAGGAAACAAATTTTACTTGTAATTAGGACACTTTGATCAGAATCAACAAAATCAATACAAGGAACTTAATTGATGCCAGGAGTGCGTAGAATGTCCAAAACCAAAAAATCCAAAGGCATTGCATTGAAGATCACTCTGTCGAAGATACAGAACTTATTGTCGCTAAGGAAATGCAAGTGGTAAAAAACAAACTAAAAAAGTCAAAACGAAGAACACAAAGCAACGTATAATAATGGAATCCAGTCTAAATAACAAACCTGCGGGCTACAGATCATATGAAAACTGAATGTAACGTGCAACCAAGTTGTAAGTAACACTTCCAAAAATAATAACAATCAACAACAAAATATGCAGACAAATGAGCAAAACCTTTCTATATGTCGATGTTAAAACCACACTAAGCAGTTTTGAAATTCCGAAGCTTTGAAATGGCGTTAAGGATGGAAAAATGGACATGAGCAAGAGGTTGACCACCAAATCCTAAAGAAATTGGCGAACGAAGATGAAGAGATTCACAGCTGACAGCCTACACTGACTTGACCAGTTCCACATATTATGCTATTCTTCTGGGCTATTCGTGCGAATTTCTCAAAATTTCAAACATCGTTTTCTAACTTATTGGTAATGGTGCAAGTTGAGTGAGTTGACTACGAGGAATGCACGTCCACTCATCTTCCCCCCTGCACATCAGCCCGGAGATGTTGTTGAGGGCTATGTCGCACCCTGCCCTGGCGCTGGCTTTTCTGCGCTCCGGCTCCTACCTTCCGCACACAAAGACGACATGCCTTTTATCGTCCTCCAGATCGCAGTCGATACACCTATCGTCGTCTCTTCTCCCTATTCTGTGGAGGTATCCGCCGTTCTCGCCATGCCCGGTCATAAGCTGAGTAATGTGATAGTTCACCTCTCCATACCTTCTACAGTTCCACTTTCTAATATCCGGGATCAGTACTTTAGTCCATCAATCTCTTTCATCCCATAGTTTCTACCATTCGTCGTAAAGTCGCTTCTTGTCCCACTTCAAGACTACTACTATCTGGGCAGGGGGATCCCTGCAATCACCAACACATCCTTGAACGCCACCGTACGGAAGGCGGATGTGACTCTGATTGCGATGAGCCTTTGTATTCTGTCCAGCAGACTCCGCATCATTCCGCGAAATGTACCTATACCATTGAAGTTTCACTCTGGCTTGGATGTTCTTTCTAATGTTTACTAATCACATCGAATCGCATTCTTCCTCCATTCCACCCATATAAGATATAAATGAGAGATTTTAAATAACTCCAAAGGAAGTAGTCGTACTAAGGTCAGGACAACGCGAAGGCCAAGGCGCATCTCTAAACAAGGAAATGATGGGAGTGCAAAAGGTACACCGAAGCAAATCCGTGGATATTCTTGCTGTATGAGCTGTGACTCCACGTTATCGGAACCAAATTTCGTTTGTGTTTGGTCTTCTCATCTCCTCTCTTAGGAAAGATCATCATTTCAGTTTACCGTTTAACATTAATCAAAGGACGATGGCGCAGCGGCGCGACATCGAAAACAGATTGTGTGACTGGTGTGGATGCAGCGGGGTTTCTAGGATTTGTCTCTGCCTAGTATCGATAGTTCGGCTTGACTTCTCCGCTCATTCCTTCATATGACATAAAACTTAGGGCATCGTTGTTTTCCTCGAGGAGTTGCACCATCTGCACATCTATACGTCGTTTTTGTTTTGGGGATATTATTGCTGTGTCAATAATTGTTAAAATTACGCAGGATAAGAGTGATAAGACGTTGCTGTTACTACTCACCCGCTTACAAACGGCAACACGCCATGTTGTAACGACTATTGTTCCATAGTCACTGAAATGGCATACCTTCAACAACTCAAAGCCATCAACCCCACATTCACTACCGAGTACAATGCCAACCAAAAACGCTGTGTTCTTCGTAGTCACCTTGCAGTTCCTAAGCACTACACTAACAAAATTTGAATTTCGGTAAGTATAACCAGTTGGTAATCAGACCCATTTACATCTTAGGAGCTTTCAAAGTCTTTGGTAACTAAGCCTTCAATATCTAAGCCTTTGCACAGCATTAGATGGAGACAATCAATCGTCTTTCAATTGGTAGGTATGTCTGAACTTTAACCGCTGATTAAGGTTGGTTGGCGCTATTGTCATTCCGCAACGTTTTTTTTCTTATCATAGCTATCGTTTAATTGTTGAAAAATATACGATTCAACGACGCCTTGATATTATTGAAAAGTTGCTATCAAAATTTGTCCCTTGTTCGTCAAACAAGTCGAAAGTAATGTGAGATAACTGGGTCGGTTGTTGATTAAGTAACCTGGGTAACCAAAACGTTAAGTCGAAGAAGAATTGTAGATACGCAATTTCAACTTGGCGAAATGTGCAAGATGCTAAGCCTTCGCGCATACAAGATTCAATTGACACGAAATCTATAGCAGGGCGCTATCCTAAAAAAATCGAAAACGTATCTGAATTTGGTGAAAAATCAGAAGGGAAATAAGAAGACCTATCAGGAAGAAGGAGAAAATACGGGAAAACAAAATAGGATCCGATGGGAAGAAATTAAGGGGCTGGTACAAAATGGGAAAGACTGCAGAAGGAAAATAATCTCAGTCCTACGCCCTAGGAAGTGGGCTTAGGATTAAGTTAATCTTGTTCCATGATACAGTATCATGATCTTGATCCATGTTATTAAGGGCCAGTTTACAAAATAACGGGTGGACGGAAGCGACGCGAGCAGAGAAGCTTACATCATTCAGTCCAATCGCGTTGGTAATTAACTGTAATGTAATTCAGTTTTCTCTTTATCCTTAGTTGATTTTTTGAATTACTTGACTGTTATTGTTTAGGTTACATAAGGGATTTGATATGTGCGCCTTTTTGCCAATAAATCCATCGTCGAAGTTGCCTCTTGGAGATACATGTTCCTCAATTTTACACCATTTGTGCACGAATACACGGGAAAGGGGCTCAATTGTAAGTAATCCACCACGATAATGAGACACTAACCGCATTTTGAGAAAGATGTGTTTAATAATTACACAGGTACACGAAAGTAAATCATGCATGTATATGGCAAATATTTAAGGAACAACTTGTTCATCCACGCCACCTTCAAAAAGTGATTTCGCTCCCAGTGTGAACATTTACCGTTGGTTTCTTCATGTCTGTGCAGACAACATGTGGGCCACGATTGTTGGAAGAAAAGAAGGTTTATGAATCTTGCATGTCTGACCGGTTAGATTTATTACGGGACACATTGTTTCAATACGATGGAGCCCCACTTCATTTTTCTGTTACCGCTCGAGAATATTAAAGACGTTTGGCCGGCTTGTGATTGGTCACCTGATCTGCATGTCCACCAGATCTCACCTCTTTAGATTTCTATTTATGGTGGCACGTGAAGAGTGTGGTGTATGAAACTCCAAAGAAGATCGGATGGTCCGAGTTACCGCTGCAGCAGACATCATCCAAATCACTGCCGCTCTATTTGACAAGATCAGTTTTAACATAGTGCGTCGGTATTCAAAGTGGTCGGTACTTTGAGCATTTTGCTGCAGTTTAGACATAAATTTATTGTTTTGATTGATATTTATGACGATATCTCCCATTATGGATTTATTGGAAAAACGATCACACATGGGTTCTCTTATTTACCCAAAAAAGTAACGTTGTCACAATAACACCTTGCATGACTGCCTGAGTAGCAATCCTTTTAGACAAATTCGACAATGGGAAGAGATGAAATAAAAATGTCATAATGAGGGCAAGGCAAAGTTATGGCAAATTCATCAGCTGATTTTTCTTGGTACCTGCATTATTATAAAATTACATTTTTCAGGTCATAAAAACACTAAATACAATCGACAATCGTCGTAACCACAATAACCAATTGTTTAAACTTTATTGAGTGAATCACAATAATGCAACACAACGAAACGTGATAACTAGAGGGCGGATTAATATGCACATAAAAAGTCACATATATGCGCATATATATGCACCAAATATGTTAAAGATATGCAGTCAGTTTGTTGAAATATGCAACATTATATGCAAAATATGCGTACCAAGAAATAATAAACAACCTGTATTAAACAAAAACTGTTATTATGTGAAAAAGGTTCTTAATGAAATTAAAAAAATTAAGTAATTAAAATAATAATAATGTATATGTGTAATATTAACTACAAATAATCTTACGATCAGTTGGAGAATTAAACATATTATTCTGATCATCGCTTTTCTGCCTATAACAATTTACAATAAGGTTTTTTTCCAAATTGTTTAAGTTAAATCCTTGTCGCGTATCAGATAAAATATATCCCCGTTCGATCAAGTTGATGCAAGGCAGCTCCATCTAAATCTCGATATGATCGAATGCTACGGCGAAATTATGGCAGTAACGCTTCTCTTACCTTCTACAGGAATTTTTAAAGGTTTTCTTTTTTAGATTTTAATCTTTTATTTAAAAAGTTTCATTTACTGTGCTCGTTTGAGGAGATGAGAGAAATTTTTTTAAGTAAAATGTCAGATTTATTTAGAAATGCACAAATTATGCAATAATATACACATTTTACAAAAATATGAACATTGCTGCAAATATATGCAAAATATGCAAAATTAAATTGGTGTCATATAACTCGCATTAATGTGATTCACCTAGATACGGAAGGGTACTTTTACAGCATCAATATTCAACAATATGCATTTTGCATATAATCCGCCCTCTAGTGATAAC
This sequence comes from Pyrocoelia pectoralis, assembly GCA_036250285.1. Lineage (NCBI taxonomy): Eukaryota > Metazoa > Arthropoda > Insecta > Coleoptera > Lampyridae > Pyrocoelia > Pyrocoelia pectoralis. The sequence goes on from CM070079.1 coordinate 10,030,285, forward strand.
GATGTAATCATGGCATTTTGTAACATATGATTACAATAATATATAAAAGTATCACAGTATTTATTTCAAAAAAACTGGGCATTCCATTACAATGCATATAATAAATATATGTTTACAGTAAATGTATGATAAACCTATTTATATAACAAAGAACTAAATGCCAAAGCTGATAAGAATGATATGAACCAACTATAAAATATTAACAAACACAATTGATAAAACGTGAAGCGGTTTACCGCTCAACTTCCTCTTCAGGTCTCTCTTATCATTTCCCGATTTAGCATTATAAATGTCTCAACAAAAGAACATGCAATTTTTCCTTAAAGTGTCGTATTTAATCATCGCATTCCAAAGCGCATTGTGTCACTTGCCTTTCAACAAACCTATACGGCATTATGCAATAAATACATTAGGACGACGTCAGAATACAGAAAAAAGTGTCCTTAGCACTACACTGATCACATCTGTAATTCGTAGTCCATAATCAAGGTCTTGAATAGAAAATGGCCGATGTTTACAATCACACATACGAACACTCCACGTCGAGTTAGTTAATCAATAATTATTAAAATTTTAAACGCGGTAAAATACGTGGTGAAAGAGGTTTTTTTCGAAGTAGGTAAATAAAAAGCAGAAGAGAAGTTTAACTGATAAAAAATTTAGGAAGTAACGGTTTAGTTTATGTTTATCTTACCATTTAACCTGAACCACATTCTTTTTTTTTAGCATTAACGTTTTCTATTTTTGTATCCAAATTGTTATCTCTTCTATACTTAGGAGGGAAGATCCAATTATTGGTACGTCGCAAATGATGAATTTCATGAATTCATCAGACTCAGACACCGAGAAGTAGTGCACAATGTACCTATTGCGTTTAATTGTAATTATGTGCAATTAAAAATTTAAAATTTGCTATGAAACCATACGTGACCATTAATTAAAAGTTGATGAACTAAGAATTCAAGGACAGAATTGCATTTTATATTATGTATGTCTGTAAATTAATTTGTACAGAAAAACTATGATTTATTTACTTATTTATTCATATTTTTGAATAATCGGTGGGTTGTAATAGTCATAAACCATTCAAATGGCGCCTCAAAATGTCATAATATTAATTATTTGCTCATAAGTTTATGATGCCATTTTGGGATAAACTTTGTACGAGGACCGCTGCAAAAAACTGTGTATTGTATAGAATACAGTAAAAATGCATTTGTTACCCAAAATACGAAGGTGTAGCTGTCTTAGGTAGTTCTAAATACTTACACTAATTAAATTTTTCTATTTTAGTGTTACAGTGACCATATTGTACACATTTATAGTAGGTTGTGAAATATTTAACCATTTCAAAAATGAACATATTTCATATGAAAATTTAATCTCATCCTTCAGCTCCGGAAGCGAGTTGGGCTTGTTTGCGTAAACCCTCTGCTTCAAGTAACCCCAAAGGAAATAATCCAGGAGTGTGAGGTCACATGATCTTGCTGGCCAATTTTTATCAGTTTCTTGAGCTGTATGACATGTGGTCCCGTCTTGTTGAAACCAAAAGTCGTTCAAATCGTTATTACTAGCCATTTCTTCCAACTGCTGCCAAAAATATTCACGTATCATATCCCGATAACGTTCTCCATTGACTGTAACTACCACGGGCATTTTCAAAAAAGTAAGGGCCGCCAACCCAAAATCCGCACCAAACAGTTACCTTTTTGAATGCATTTGTTTCATGTGAATAGCATGAGGATTTTCAAGTCCCCAAATGCGCCAGTTTTGCTTACTTACATAGCCATTGATATGAAAATGAGCTTCATCAGAAAAGATGATTTTGTTCACAAAATTGTCAGTCTGATTGTTCTCCAACACCCAGTTAACAAATTTACGCATCTGTCTACGATCTCCCAGTTTTAATTCTTGGGTCAATTTGATCTTGTATGCATGCAAAATAATGCAGATCTTTTCTCAAAATGCGCTGCGTTGTACCGTAGGAAAGGCCTAATTGCTGGGAACGACGACGAATTGAGGTTGACGGATTTTCTCCAACAATTGCGCTTGTTGCGGCGATATTTGCCACTGATCGGCCACTCCGAGGACGTACTGGTCTTTGAACATCTAACACTGAACCTGTTACATTAAATTTATCAATCAGTTTTTTAATTGCCATACGTGATGGACGGTTATCGTTACCAAAATCCTTTCGCAGTGCTCGAATCGTGTGAGTAAAATTTTTCCCACTTTTGAAAAAGGTTTTAACACGTTTTTCAATCGTATAACGCTCCATAACAACAAATGTCACTAAACAACAATGCCCAATTACAAAACATCAACTGTTTATCTTGCACAAGAGACCAGTTTCGCCAACTTAAAATTGTAACCTCTAACTGAATCATCCGTTATAATCATCTGTAGTAGGTAGAAATGTTCAGATGCAGTATAATTTGAATGTGAAATAATTCAAATTAGAAATGAGTTCCAACCAGGACTCTAACAATGAAATACGGGTAGCCGTACATGGACGTACCGGACCTCCGGACATGGATCTTTGTAAACCCCCCCTACGTAGGGCAGAAATTAAAAAAAATGAAATACGGAACAATAATTAGTTTTAGCTGCTCGCAAGTTTAACTTTAGTCATTCTGAATGGTAGAGGGACTGTAAACTTTATAGATATTATGGATTTATTGCTATACGATGGACCTGCAGCCGCAGTAGAAGGAACTACAAGAGAACATTAGTTGTGTTTGTCAGGGACTCTGCGACAGCAGAAGATTTTCATCAACCGTGTTTCTTAAAGACTAAAAGATGTGCACGTCGATGTGTTACCGAAGAATGGCGAAAGCGTTGAAAATCGTGCCCAATATATTACTCAGGGTTTCTTCGCCATTTGTTTGGAGACTTCTCCTAACTTATTTATACCCTTGGCCGACACTGTGCAGTGTGCATGTCCTCAGGGAACAACTATTCTGAGAAACGTCTTCTGTCTCGTTCGAACCTATTTTTCATTGAAGGTAATCCACGATGCTTCTAGAACAAGAAATATACCTACGTGAAATGTTATGGTTTTCAATTTAGGCAGCGAACTGTAATAAAAAGTCCAATCGTCATCTTCTGTTAAAAATTTTGAAATATCGACGTTTTGGTAGATGGATAAACACGAAGTACACGAAGCAATGCAAAGCCCTGTATCCTCTATTGCTTTTAAAAAAAGAATTTAACGCTGTCGCCTAAAACAAAATTGAAATGGCAAGTATTTTAACTTTGTGCAAAAAATTAAATTTTAAGAGCCGAAATAGAGAAAATAATATACCTAAAGAACGCGTGTTACAATGCCCTATTCCCATTGTACCACTCGATACCTACTCAATAACGTTCATTGTTTTTTTAATAATACTACTTTCGTTATCACGGCTATTCCATATTTAAGTCAAATATTAAAATTACATTAGAAATAGTTAATGCATTGACCTTAAAACCAGAACATTTTTATTTTTCTTCCCTTATTAAATTAATACATTTGTTAGGATGCAACTGACGCACTTTAGAATTTTAGAATCATATAAGTTTGCCTTAAAGCGATCTTTTCTAACTCTGTTCATTATATCAACAGAACTGGTACCTTTTTCTATCAATTTGTTCATCCACGTAAACGATTATTCGTTGAAGTGTTTCTACCCATCTTGGAAAACGGGTCAAGGTGTTTCAACACAATATATTCTGATCAATTCTAGATGAATTACCACAACTGGCCTCAAAACAGGTGTTTTATGGTCCAAAGCTGGATCTTCCACTTACATTATCAACTATACACAACTTTCTTTTGGGCATACTTTCTGGGCACTATAAACTAAACAAGCACATGCTTGGTGGAATCACCATCTTGTAGAGGATGTTACAGAGACGACGAGAAGGCATTTTGTAAGTGTCACGCACTTATCCAACTGAGACGATTCATGTTGGGGGGTATTCTGGCTGGACATGGCAACGATTAGAGCCGCTTCCTCTTCCAGCGTCCTCAGCCTCATCTCACATGTGGGATGGCTTGAGTCTGCAATCACAATCTTCATCGTCCATCAACAATTTGATAATTAATTAAACAGTCCTAAGCGAAATTGCGTGTTGGTATTTTGTCATCAATTTTTTTAAAGCTTTTGATTGCGACATAACTACGCAAATGGATATATTTCGCATTGTATAATTGATTGTATCTGCTTCCACTCAACATTTATTTTGTTTTAGTCCGGTTACAACGTTATCAATGTTTAATTGGAATCCATAATTTCCCATTTCGTGAAAAAAATTTAGACGTACTTGAGTTTAAAGGTAACTGTTTCCTTCTGGTAATTTTCTTACTCTGTTGAAGAGCTTTTCCTTCTAGGCAACAACAACTGCGGAAAAACAAAATTAAATTATTATTACAGAGAAACACATTTTTCAACAATTTTCTGGCATTTCAATAGATCACGTAATGCAGACGAGCATTGAATCTGAAGAATTTGAATAGATATTAGTGGTGGTGATGCATATTCATCATAACTTTCAAAATTTGCTTTGTAATCAGAAACATTGTCATATTCAGCGTTTGTATACTTTCAAATCATTCAATTCAGGAAGAAAATTTTCATCAGTTAATTTTGACCAGAATATCGCGGCATTTCCATAATAAGAACAAATGGACGACGATACGGGAACAACCGCAGTGTGAAAACAGACACGAATTCCTTATAGCAAAAGAGACGTATCGAGCTTAAAATGAAAAATCTCTGAGACTGCCGTCGTTTTAGTATTAAAAAGCTCAGCCCCTCCTAAATGTCGCCCCTGACGCCAAACGTCCCGTTACGTGGCATTTATAGTCAACCTGAGCGCAAATTTGGAGAAAAACTCGTCCACTTACTATTAGAGTCAAGTATGCTTAAAAACTCAATCCTCGCAGCTTTCCCCGTTCACAAGGAATTGGAATTGCCACGGCAGTAATTTGGCGAATTATTGAAAAAAACAAATGCTAAATCCAGAAAATCTCATTGCCCATTCGCTAACTAACTATTGTACTTTTCACGCCGAGAATTCAGTATCGAGCTTTACGGAGCGCGCCGTTGTCTTATGTAGCATGACTGGGCCGGTCAGGAATCAGGTGTGGCCAATGCATTTTATTTTTATTAGATACAATTTATACAAAAGTCAAAGATTTTTTTATCTTTATTTATTAATATTGCTTGCAAATATTCAAATATAATTTACAACGATTAAAGAGCGAGTCAACACTGTAACTATTTTACCAGTACGGCAACGCTCCCGGGTTTCTCCCATTTAAAATGCATTGCCTATGCTAGCCATGCTGAATTCTCGGCGTGAAAAGTACAACAGATTAAAAAGCAGTTGGAAAACAGATTCGAGTTTTCACAAAATTGCCAATCCACATCACTTTTGAAACCTTCCTTTGCATTCACAAAAGCTTACCATTTGGTGTTGATTTCTTTTGATTCCTTCAGTGTAGTAAGGATGGCGAAAGTGTTTAACAAACATTTCTTTCCATTTAGAAAAGTTTTCAGATCTCCAAAATTTGAGTGGTAGCTGGTAGTGCTTCCTGAACAATTAATGAAACTCAACAGAGACGCAATGTGCTCTTAACAAATTTATAGGAAGGTGTCAAAAAAGTCATGGGACAAAGACGATAGCAAAAGATAATAGCTAAAAAGACATAGGTATAAAAAAATAAGCCACGCATAACTAAGAAAGTGAGCGAACGAACTTAGAGAGCTGGCAAGTTCTTCTATTAGACTGTGGAAGAAGAAATAAAATAAACACAGCAGTAAACCCAAATACCAAGCATTATTACCTTACCACTTACGTTTCGGTAATGTTCTATACACGCACAAAGAATGTGTATCCTCACGACTTTTGGAGTGGGAAGTGAAGGATGTAAGGATCACTATTCTGTAATATTCACCATTCCAAGAGTACTAAGAATATGTTACAATACGCGAGGAAACCAAATAATAAGAAAAAAATTGGAAAAAATACAATGTCGTAGAAAATCAAATCCTACTGAAGAATGAGAACTGAACTTTGGTTTCACGTAGTACTGAGCTTTGGCTTGCCAGATCCGTGAATCTAATTGTGTGATTTGTGTTTTGGTAGGATATTTCCAAATTTTAAACATTACGTTTTTATTTACAAAGTAATGCTGAAAATTTTGGCGCTTGTCTCGTCCCGTTAAATCCAAATCATCTCTTTGCACAGAAATGACTGAACGCTGCTATCTAACTAAAAAGTTTATAAACAGTTACCGTTAATCAATGTTTTATAATATGTACTTATAGCAAATGATCATGGTGTATACTCTCAAGCAATAAAAAAGGTGTGGGAATGAAGTAATTAATGATTATCGATACTAAACTCTTGTGTCTAATGACGGTAGAAGGTCAAGAAGGAGGTACTATTATACGTAATTATATCGCTATTCGAGTACAATTTATTTACATAAATCTAAGATTACTATCAATTTAAAGTTTGTTTTTTTAAATACCTAATTGTTTGGTATCTCGACCTAAATGCTTTCAATCTAAGCCTATCTGCATATTCTAAAGGACACCGTATGCCCATTTCGAAATTGAAAGAAATTTTCAGATTAAAACCAGCAATTAACATATAACATAATACCTAACAGTACTTAATTAATTAATATTGCAATTAAATGTTATTATTTCAGTTTTCTTTAAGATATCTTCCCTGAAATATTCCCTAAGATTCGGTAATACATAATAGTATTTTGTATCACTGGGCTAGAAACTGCACTTTTGCAAGTGCTCGCATCATCTTTACAGCTTACCTACGCCTCAAGTATATAATAGTTCAAAAACAGTGAATTTGTAAAAGTTTTGACATTTCAGTAATTAGTGTCAGCGTCCGTCGGTGAGTTAGTGGTACCAATCAAAAATCTTTCAAAATCCATGTTTCATTTTCTTGCCTAGACAGGAAAATGCCGTTTTCAAGACGATTTAGGCGAATGGAAAATCAGTTTTTCTAGACGGAGGCCGAAAAAGAGAATTACACAACGTTTATAAAATTGGAACCTAAAACTGCCATAAATGAAACCAAACTGGGACAATATTGTAAGTCGTAGAGCGGGAAAGTACCTATTATGGTATGTAGTAAAGGAAATTGTTAATGTCTATAATGATGCCATGAAATGAATGAAATTAAACTGCAGATCCTGAAATCGATACTACTACTCGTACACTTGCCGATAAATAATCAACAAAGCGACCTATTATTACATGACAAAATTGTTTCTTTTCAGGAGATTGAAACTAAACATTTTTATAAAATACCTACCGAGTTCAAATACGTTCCAACCCATAACCTAGCGGATGAGAAATGGCGAAAAAAGCTGTGTCACATATTTAATTTAGTTTAGTTCAGTAGGTATGTCTACTAATGGAGCTCGATCAATGTTTGTCGTTATATAGATGATTACATGTGCTTATTCGCAGCAAAGCACCGTACCCTATGTGAATCCATTGCATAATCTTTGGGGAAGCACTTAACTGAATATTGGATTAAAGTATGCTGTAGACGTAGCTACTGTAGCTTCGAGCTACTTCAACAAATCCAGATTATTCTGCAAGAAAAACGCCATCAAAACTTCAGGTACCTTGTCGAACTCTCGTATGCCAAATGCCTTCACTCTATCTCTAAAAGGTGAAGAGATGCACATGTTCAATCGTTTGGGGAAAATTGCGGCGTTCAGGAAAAAGCTGCAGTTATCGATAAGAAAAATCAATGAGGTTGACTGTCATCATTGTTTCCCCGAATTACAAAAATACGTGACCTGCAATCATGTCTCTTTTCAAAGAACAGTGTTTCAAAGTACATTTTACTGGTTTAAATAACGTAAGTAGGTACCCGCAGTGTCCCCAAAAGAATTTACGCAATTTCTAAATTTCTTCTACATAGGTTTGACATTTCGGAATCGACTCCTCATTTCTGCTTTGAGGATTTACGAATCACCGTAGTGTGATGGTCAATGCATATTGATAAGAAAACTACGTACATTACTTAACTACAAAACGCGTCCGTTAGCTTTTAGTATATGGTGGTTTACTGAGTATTGCCATTATTGATTTGGCATTATTGGTAAATATGAAAAGACAGTACGGAAAAGGCACAAAAGAAAGGATGAATAGAATGCTTTGCAAAAAAAGTTATGGAGAAAATGCCAAAAATGACTAAGGCTCTTCATGCCGTGCCTCTCCATGTTTCCGAAACATCTGATTCAGAAGAACTTGTGACATCGATACCCGAAGCTTTAGGGTTATCCGAAGCAAATCCTATTATGGATTCTCCATCAATGACTCTGCACGTGAAATTCACGAAACAACAGATACAGCGGTGCCTACTCCTGATAATAACCTGGAAATACGCTATCTATCGACTGTCTACCGGCTTGCCAAATTAGACAATGCAAAACGAACTATTAGGAAAACTTTTGCGTCAAAAACTGATGACAAACATGTTGGAAGTGCCTTGCAATTACAGCGTATACAACCCAAGATGTTGCCCAGGCCCGGATTAAAGAATTGAGTGGCCCTTTTTAAACTCATCCAAATTATTTTACATGATAAACATTGAAATAAAATCATACGGATATAAAGTAAGTAAATAAATGTACCTACAAGTAAATAATTAGATAAATATTTTAAATAAACAAATACCTACATTTAATTACTTGTTACTAAAAGTTTTTAAAATGGGGCCCCAATCTAATGGGACTCGGGGCTATAGCCTCCCCTAGCCTCTCCTCCCCCCCCGTTAATCCGGCCCTGATGTTGCCAAAGTAGACCAATCGTTATTTTAAAATCTGAAAAGATTATGTATGTGGATCTACACAAATTAGCATTGAGGAGATTTTCTTCCCTGCCAAATCAGAAATTCGGCCGATAAAATTACTTAGGTAATGTTCAAAGGTCTTTGAAAAATAATATTAAGAGCAAGAATCAAAAAACCTGCACGTGCAAAATTCCAAAACTATAAAGGCGCGAATATGGTCGAATTTGAATTTGTTTTTAATACTGTTGTATTTGCAAAATTGTTTGCGATAATAAGTTGGGCTTCCAAAGTACTCCATAAAAAAGATATTGCAAAGGTATCTGAAATTTGAAACACTTTAAAAAAGAAAGCCGATGCTATGGGAAAAAATTCTGGCAAGTTGCCACGAGACTTCCCTCGTATTAACACTTTTTTCAAAAAATAAATACTACTGAATTCAGAAAAAAATACTCTTAAACTACATAAAAAACTGCAATTTTATCTTATAAAAAAATGAGTGCCGCCATTTTAGCTTACACCGGAAGTGACGAATCAAAGGTAATATCAGCATTTTCGTTCTTGGCCCGAATGCAATCGATTGGCGAAAACCGCATTTCGATAACTTTAATAGTTTCTGAGTATAGAGCGTTGCAGTCATTTTTTAAAAATGATTTTTTTAACACATTTTTCAAAAAATAAGTATAGCACAATATATATTGCTGAATTCAGAAAAAAATACTCTTTTAAACTGCATAAAAAAACTGCAACTCTATCTTATAAAAAAATGAGTGCCGCCATTTTAGCTTACACCGGAAGTGACGTCATCAAAGGTAATATCAGCATTTTCGTCCTTGACCCAAATGTAATTCATTAGCGAAAACCGCATTTCGATAACTTTAATAGTTTCTGAGTATCGAGCGTTGCAGTCATTTTTTAATAATTATTTTTTTTAACACTTTTTTCAAAAAATAAGTATAGCACAATATATATTGCTGAATTCAAAAAAAATTCTCTTTTAAACTACATAAAAAAAACTGCAACTTTATCTTATAAAAAAAATGAGTGCCGCCATTTTAGCTTATACCGGAAGTGACGTCATCAAAGGTAATAACAGCATTTTCGTCCTTGGCCCGAATGTAATCGATTGGCGAAAACCGCATTTCGATAACTTTAATAGTTTCTGAGTTTAGAGCGTTGCAAGGAATGTGTACGTACAGACTACAGACTACAGACTACAGACTACAGACAACAGACTACAGACTACAGACTACAGACGACAGACGGAAAATTTTTTTTTGCATATTTTGAATCTACGTATTCGGAAACGCAAAGATATGTAAAAATTTCCATAGGTCAAATTTTTTTTTTTGGAAAACTAATACAATACTTCCCTTTTACTTCGTACTCGGGAAGTAAAAATTAGGGTGCTTCTCGTGAATTTACAAAGAAAAGCTTAAAGATCACAAAGAGAGATTTTTAAATGAAATAGTTCAAGATCGTTTTTTAAATGAAGAAATTAATATTTTTCGGAATTATAGTCTATAAAACAATTTTATTTTTTTTGTTTCTTTCGAATTTGTTTGCAAAATACTTTCAGGAACAGAATGTCGAGAAATTTGCGTGTATTCAAGATCACTGAAGTTCTACCAGAATTCGCCTTGTAGTAGGGAGTCTAATGTCTCTTGCGACAACAGTCTGCTTTTGTGGTGTTCAGTGCAAAACCTTTCATTCTCTTTGCGCAAACATGTTTTATAAGAAATAATTTTTTGTAAGTATTTTCATAATTTATAGTTCCTTTGATAAATCTATCTTACGAGTTCTTTTATCTTTGCACGATTTATGTCATTGTTGATTATACATACAGGGTGTAGAATTGGCCGATGCACCATAGGGATTTCAATGTAAAAATCTTAATATTCGATTACTTGCTTTGCTATTTAACTCTTTGGTAGAGACAAAAATTTTGAATCGACTGATTTACTTATTTTTACTTTGAATTTTTCAGAAAGTAAATAATTAGGCAAATAATAATTTCAACTTTCTCAAAAATCGATGATGCCTTGAAATTGTTGACAAATAATAATTTAATAAAAAAATAAGCTTTTCAGAATACAACTAAAATCATTTAATTAATAATACTAAATAAATAAAATAACTTCATTTAACATGCCTGAATGTTGCTGCAACGACGCTCAAATTAGAGAAAATGCACAATGATGCTCATTGACAGACAAACAACGATTGTTTTTACGTCAACCATTCCATGGCATCACTATTTTTTTTTTATTTATTCCTGCCAAAATACATACAAACGTAATGTTTACACTTTACAGTCGTCAAGCTATATTAAGTACAAAAATAAAAACAAACATGTACGGATGTAGATTTTTTTAATCTACAAAAAAGTTCAATTGCCTTTCTGTTTAAAATAATCAAGGAAGCAACTGAAGCAAGTAATCGAATATTAAGATTTTTTTACATTGAAATCCATATGGTGCATCGTCTAATTCTACACCCTGTATATTTTGGAAAAGGTACCCAAGACAAAATACTAAATCTATACGCCGCTTACTTGATAAATGGTGGGGAACTCTTGAAGAAAGGGACTTCATCTGCGATTAAAAGAATTTTAGTAAAAAAAAATAAAAATTGTTACATGGTTGATTTCAAAAGTAACAAACATTTGAAAACCTTTGACAGTTGGTAACGTCCTATAACAACGCTTTTCTTTGTTGGTCCGTTTAAAATGTTTTGATTCAAAAAGCTCTTAAGCTCGAATAAAGCTGAATTCAAGGCGCAGTAACAAAGATTATTTAAAAAAAAAATATTAATAACGATTTGATTAAGTTTTAAATTACATTCAATTAATTTTGTTACCAGAGGCATTAAACGGAAATGAGTTTTTGTTATTGAATGCTATCATCCTGTGCATTTTTAACTAAAATGATGAAGCAAGACAGTGTGTGTGTGTGTTTTACGTCTGCTAAATACATCATCTAAATGTAAATATTTAGAAAAAAGCTTCTGCACATAATTTAAACAGTCGATGAAAATTTGTCAAGGTTATTGCAACGTTTCCATTACAAAATGAGCTATTGGTACATGAATAATTTAAATAATCGAATTTTTTCTCATAGAAACCTTACCTGAAATACAAACGGGTTGTATCAACAATTGATGAAATATGCAAAGTCAACAACATCAATAAAGGCATCGGAAATACTACAACCATCGTAAACTGCTTGCTGGTTTATGGTAGACACATTTGCATACGTATAGAAAAAAATCATCGATGCAAATCGTCAGTAAATCGTTCTAATACATATTTAGGGGTCGTTTCAATCCCTTATTCGCAACTACTCTTCAATAATTGAATTAAATGTACTGCCAATTCTAAGTGAAATCCTGATTGGGAACCTGTTTTGTGTAATACTTTGCCTCTTGATTTATTTGGTAATCAATGTAGGTATATTACCTCCTATTTGAACTTTATAGGGAAAAAATACAGAGGATTTAATTACATAGGTTAAAATGTGATATCGTTTGCAAGAGTGTATTCGTATCTCGCGTATGTTAAACCATAAAGTTAAATCTTAATTGCTGTAGATAAGACACTTAACTAAATTTATTTTCGTGTATAGTTGAATAACGTCATTATAGTATCTAGAGAAACTAAAATCCTGAAATTATCGTCTACGCTTGTTTTCAGTTGTAGAAATATCATTATTCTTCTATTAAGCTAAATTGTTTATATTATACTGTTATTGCTTGGCATCTGGAATAGTGAATCAGGGCTATTTATTTGTTTACGTTAAATTCGTAATTAATTACGCCCGTTCTTAAATGTTTTTGTGACGTACATATTAAAATCTCTGCTAATTGCTGTCAGAAGTTACTGTCGTAACCGACGAGAAAATTATTGATGTACACGGATAACCCCCGTATTAATCTCGAAAAGTCGAAATAATCACTTGGAAAGGTGATAGTGAAATTTTAGATTAATTGATGAGCAATGACAGTATGTGTTATTAATATCTATAGGAAGGCGTAGCAACACGCGAATTTATTTATTCATTATTGTAGTAGGTACAATCAATCTGTTACAAAAAAAGTCTTCCCTTACAAGTCTAATTTTTTTTTTGAAAAGTGTACAAAATCGTATACTCAACAAGTTTTCAAGTAGGTAATTATTTTCAATCAAAAGTGACAATGTTCCGATAATAATAATAACTGTTATCTGTTTTCTACTTAAACATCTTTCCGCTAAAAATTTTCCCGAAAAGTCAAAAGATTGTCTAATCACGATCAACGATTATTGTGAAAGTGAGTGTACCTATATACAGAAAATTTCGTTGACAATATTGTAGCTGGAATTAATTTTCGTTCGAATTTTCAAAAAATAATTTTGGATTGGTGATTTTCGTAGAGATCAGAATTTTTTTCGTTTAGGGGATAGGATTTTTTTTTTTAATTTTTGCAAAGTCGAAAAGGACATACCCAGAAACCTATCCAAAGGCGTACAGTCCGTTTTTGTATGTCTCATCGTTGTTTAGGAAAAGAAATCAAAATCTTAGCACTTTATTGAGAGTAGCTCCCAACATCCAGATATTAACAGTAAAAAGGAAAACGACAAAAGTTGCAAGAGAGCCGACACGGTGCAAATTCGAACTAGATAAACAAATAATTGAACTATTTGATTATCTAGGAATAGAAATAAACGGAGCAAGATAAAAAAAAAAGTGGCCATTCCTGGTTTATCTCCGTAAAGGTAAAACACAACACAACCTGAAACAAAAGCAACAAAATGAATCATACATGTAACAGAAACGTTGAGGAAGATACAGATACAAATGAGTGAAAATATTGGAAGGGAGCTGAAAGTTGAAGGTGTAATAAAGAAGAGAAAAAAATAATGGAACCACCTTTAATAATCCTGTACATTTTCTTTTATTACCTAAAATCATAAAAGATTACAACTCCGAGTCCATTAACACATTTAGATTTCTAAGTTAGGTTTGTGGAAAACTGAAATTTATAAAAAATAATAGTAAACTTTATAATCAATATAACGGGAGAAAGAAATAAAACTGGTATTTGTTTCATTTCATGATCGAGCATTCAAATAGCCTCAGTCAGTGAGACTGTATTTAGTAATTAAATAATAGCGGGATGAAAATAGGGAGGGAAGTGAACCAATAAAAAGATCGGATTTTTCACAGTTTCCCGAAATTTCACTTTTTTGCCACATGAGATCGCTAGGTGAATTCTAAATCAGCCATTCGATCAACATAAAGGAAATCGCATGGTCGATGAGACGTTATTTGTTAGCAAAAAACAAGAAGAAGAAAATGTGTCAAAAAAATGAACAATGATTAACCACAAATTATAGACTGCTGCCTAGAAAAGAAAATATGGTGAGCGAAGTAAAGTGGGAGGGAAAGTATCCACAGAGACGTTATAACTTTGGGGGAGTACAGCAGAGTCTAGGAGCCAGATTTATAAATGCGCCCCTAATCACACCTTTCCTTACAGAATCTTTTCTAATTTCTACAGCTGTCACTTTTGAAGGAAAATCTCTTCCACCAATACTTTGATATCCATCTGAATGAGTTATATATGGTATTAGAATAAATTCAAATGTTTACCTCTTCGTCAAAAACAAAGGGCTGTCGAAGATTGGATTTACCATATCAAACATCTTGGAATGCAGTGTGTAACCATAACGAACACAGAAAATTTCAAATATCGGTGGTCATTTTGACCAACTTACCAAAATGATATTAAAAAACTAAGACCACCTTACAGTAATACTTTTTTATCAAGAATTTGAAGCAGCGTTGCTCAACTCCTAGAGGAGTGCGATAATTCTAAAAGGGGGGCGCGAGCATATCGAACAAATAAGAAAAAATATTAAGAAAACTATTTGATTTAATAAAAAAAAGTAATAAAATACATTCTGACATAGTACAACGAAAAAAACACTTATAAACAGACTTGTGTCAGTTCAACACAATGTATTTGATAATCCATTAACATATCAGTATCAAATAAAATACTGGTTTAATAATAATTAATTAGTGACTTCCTTGGGCCTGTCTCGCAGAGCAAAGTTTTTCGAAAGAATATTGGAAATTGACACTCTGAGGCATTTTGATTTTATCATTGCAGCGAATCGGAGTTGCCAAATATCAAGGAATTTACCTATTTTTTGTAATTTTTAAGATTTGTAATTAAGATCGTAGCCGAACCTCAGGGTCAAAATACACATTAATGGAAACTAGTATTTGATACAAATACAGCACGATGTCTGTAATAAAATAACGGGGGGCGACCAAAATTGTAATTACGTAACCATAAATACTAAAAGGTTGAGAAACACTGATTTGAAGTCAAATTTTAATAATTCGAAAAAGATTCCGGACGCACACACATACATACGGACAGCGCGAATATAGTACAGAACAGAGTTCGTTAAACATTTGATATACAGGGTTAGTCAAATGTCCGGCAACGGATCGATTACAGCCAAACGAAGCGATGTAGAGACACCGGTTGCGGTTTTAGTAAATTTAGGAGATTGAAATTGATAATTTCAGAGAAAAAATTTGTTTATAAAAAATTTTATTTTTTCAGGCCAATGTTAACTGCATTAAAAAAATTATCCATCTGAAATACCATGTATCTAATATCAAAGTACCCAACAGTATAATAAGATACAGGACATTTCATTAAAAAAAAGTGTCGGTGCGGCAATAATTTTTCCGGATGTGACGTCACAGATATCTCCTAAATTTTCTAAAATAGATTATAATTTACTAAATAGCCTCCCGCAAACCTGATGTCTCTACATCACTTCGTTTGGCTGTAATCGATCCGTTGCCGCCGTTGCCGGACATTTGGCTAACCCTGTATATTGATTCAATACAGAATTTACTACTGAATATACAGGGTGTCCAGAAATGAAGGTGCCAAACGAAAATCCCAGTTAGTGGACATTATTTTATGTCGATTTAACCCAAATTACCTTAGTCCAAAAATGCTTCTTAAGCGAGCTGGAGCTCCTTATAGATGGTGCCATGAAGTACTTTTTTTTGTAATATGTATTGAAATAGGCGGCTGTCATGTAGAGCACTTACTGTAAAATTTGTTGTTTTTGATATAACTTGACATAAGAGTAATTTAGTTAAATAAATTAGTAATTTATTTAAATTTATTTTTCTCGAGAGGGGTCCATCCTAACGATTTGAAACAAGAGCACATTATTTTTAGAAAAAACCCTACACCTAGGGAATTCGAATTTGGCACAAAAAACAAAGCATTTTTGGACTAAGGTAATTTGGGTTAAATCGACATAAAATAATGTCTACTAACTGGGATTTTCGTTTGGCACCTTCATTTCTGGACACCCTGTATACGGCAAATTTTCTAGTGAACAGTCGTAGTAAGATTTCAACGAGTTCGTTAGGGTTATACAGATGTTTTAAATATTAAGATATTCAGTTTTGAAATATGAAAAATTCAAACATCTTCAACATAGTTATCTCTTGCGTGTTTGGCACAAGGGGTGGTTTTCTTGATAAGGGGTTGCAACTCGAAAGTCAGTTTACATAATATTTAGTAAGCTCCTAAATCGGAAGATAATTCGCCGTCCTAAGATGATGGTGGGGTGGTGGGGAGGGGGGCAGCTTAACAGGGAATGAATTTTTTTAATTTTTCCAAGTAACACTTTTAAAGCATTCACTGAAAATTTTTTTAAAAATACAACAGAAATGTCTTTTTCAAGTTAAACGTACGTCTTTAATAGATCCGTCTTGAATACCTTTTTCAAAATTTGTGGTACTACTTAATTTTGTTTGAATAAATTCGACAATAGAAACAGTAGTTAACCAACAGGAGTGAGTGACTAACAACCACTGAAGGTGTTAGCGATTTAAAGTTTCGATACATAATTTCAGAAAATGATCCCTCTGTGGTTTTTAAGGTCTTATTATGGTCCAAAAAAATACTTTTCGAAAATTTATAAGATGTATTTAATGATTACTATTAGTGGTTATTGTGTCCTCAGAAATACTTCGTGTTCTCGTAGAACCGAAAGGACGAAAAACGAGTTCAATCACTAATTCAATTCCGTACAAAGGACTAAGTAGACTTATGTAGGTAGGTACACCCTGAAAATGGATTATTGCAAGTGCAATATACGAGTAGGTAACTTGTTAGCGCTGAATTTCGGTTAGCGATGTGATTTTTTATTGTAATTCAAAATAGTTTATTGTTGTACATGTACAGTAACGAAACCACGACCAATCTTTTGGAATTTTTCGTTTCTTTTTTAATTTTTTTTGTTCGGCATTGTCTATGGTTTATTGTGACTCATCATGGTGCGTA
Organism: Pyrocoelia pectoralis; assembly: GCA_036250285.1. NCBI lineage: Eukaryota > Metazoa > Arthropoda > Insecta > Coleoptera > Lampyridae > Pyrocoelia > Pyrocoelia pectoralis. The sequence continues at coordinate 10,047,472 of CM070079.1, forward strand.
CTTTATTCGGATGATTCATATTCTCTTTTCATTATGTTGATTATACGGTAATTACTCGGATGTTGTTGAATATTATATTAGAATGAGTACTGAGATTACGTCATAAAATGACGAATAGATTTGTCCAATGTGCACCGATGTCCGTTATTTTTTAATTTAGAATGCCATCCAAGAATTATTACGATAAAATTCCAAAATTTTTACAAAATATGTACCAATAAAAAATAACGTCAAAACTGACCATTTCAAAACCGATTTACGAGGAATTGGTCATCTCATGTTTCGAATGTGGAAATATCGTTTTTTTTTTTATTTATCCGCTAAACGTGTGGAACTTGAGCACACCTATTACGTCGTATAAAAAAATACCGGTATAACTAACGTCTAAACATTTTAAATAATTGAAATACTCGAGCCGGTATATAAAAATCAAAGAATTTTAAATACAGTTTAGATGACTAATATACATTTGTGTCATAAATTTGTAAACCGAATTAATGATTCTTTCCGTAAAACTTTTCTAAAAGTTGTAGTTCACGAAAAAAAAACTTGTATTTTTTGACATCGCATGCAACAAGACGATAAAATATATTAAATATGGAATTACTGATTAAAAGCCTATTAGAATTCTAAGAGAATATAAGTAGAAAGAGAAATTCTTTAATTAGTTATAATATATTCGAACTAGGTGTTTTTATTGTATTTTTAATAAAAAGTTTTTTATCAAACAAGTCATGCTATAGTAACTTAGACGTTGATTAAATGTTTTAATAAATTCCTTCCTATATTTGTACTACGTGAATTAGAGGTAATCAAAAAATACGACCGAGCAGGAATTTTGAAAGTTGTAGCACAATTATCTGAATTTAAAATGCAGCTAAGTGATGTTTAGCTGACGTGTTTGGCGATGTATAGCCATTTGCAAAGTGCGTATACTTCTAACGAATACGAATTATGCTGTATAACGTTCGTGACAACCTTATTTAACTAAAGGAAACCTATCAATAGAAACAGTACTTGAAGTGATATGATTCATTTAAAATTGTGTGCAATTTACTCTTTTAAAATTGTAATATACCACTCCTTGCAATAACATCCTTTTTGTAACGAGCGTTGCATATTTTTGCTGTCAATCCATCTTGTCAATGTGCGTGCAACCATTAAATGATCGTCGATTTGTGCAATAGTTACAAATAAACAAATTTTTATTATCTACACGTATTTCTTGTTCATTAATTTTTTTTTTACAGACATTTTTCTAATTCCCACGACTCTGGGATGACATTTATTGCAGATTTAGTTTCAATTTTTTTGACACTTAGTCAATTCAAAAAAATTAAGTCTTTAGTTGGAAGAAACTAGATAGTCGTCGTAATTAATAGATTATATATGATACATATAATAAATTTAATGGTGATCGTTAATGGAAATAGTTTTTCGGATCATCTTTTCGTTTGATTCACAATTTTTGTGTAGTGATTCCACTTTTTATTGCCATATCTTATCCTACTTTTATAGACATTAATGAATCGGATTCGGCAAATATTCCTTTGCGCATTATGTGATCGTAAACTATAGTATTCGAAGCATCAAAACGAGTAAAAAGCGATGTAAAGAAACAGGAAACCACATGGGTGGACAAATTTACAAAAACGCAAATTTCCGTTCTTTGCTCTAAATAATTATGTATTCGATATCTTACATGTGTGTTTTAGTAGCTTTTAGTTAACAATTTTGCCTTCTAAAAATGAAACAAGAAATTGTAGAATTGTCCGTTGGTTTCGAAATTTTATTATACTCTAGAATAAAAAAACATTAGTCTTCTTTTCGATGAAAGTATTTGTCACGTACTGTACGTTATTTACATGCTGTGGTGATCTTATACGTGCGTGTGTTGCCCAAACCATGGTCTCCAAGCGAAACTCATGAAAAAACCGTCTCACCACGGCAATCGTACGAGGTCGAGCATTATTCAGCACGGTTAGGAAATATTTGCCAATAGACAGAATGTACTAATGTGTCTTGTAGAATATTTCCCATGTACTTTTCTGCAGTCAACACTTTGTACAGCTGTACAAACTTTCTGTTTTTTTTCCATAAATTTATGGTCATCGAATCAAACGGTTCAAAGAATCTACGGACACTGGGCCGGACTGAATGATGATGCACTGGTTAAGAAAAGGGGTGCTTCAATAGCATGAGGTCATTGAACAAAGCCTGATCATATTGCAGCCTTTGGTATTGTCTCGCTTATAACGCATTGAGGCCGGAGCTGTGACCAAAGCGGTCGAGTGATCCATTTTCTCCACGGCTTTAGAAAAATGTACAAAATGGCGAAATCAATGATAAATGTGGGAGTAGTACCTTTCCATCCGTCATGAAAATCTCTAAAGTCATTAGGTACAAATTTAAAAAAAAAGTTGTTCCTCTGATCCTAATAACTACAAAGCTGTCTCGTTGACATCCGTGTTTGGCAAAATCTTTGAATTTGTATTAAAAATGCAAATGGAATATTGCTCGAGAGCATTCATATAATGATTAAATCCCAATTTGGTTTTAGAAAAGGATTCGAAAATAAAAAATATATCAATCTAGCATGTTTTTAGTTAAAAATTACGGTATTATGGATTTGCCAACAATAGTGCACAGGTAATCCAATCCTGTTTAACACATCGACAACAGTATCAAAGCTATTACAAGTTAAGCACGCTGTGCCACAGGGATCTTCTTTGGGACACATTTTGTTTCTTGTATACATCAATAATCCTCCCAACTGTGACGTTCACACCAATCTCATTATGTTTGCGGATGACACAGCTCTTATTAAACAGCTTGATAGTGTAGAACAAATTAATGTTGGAATGAAATCAGTTCTCTTTCCAAACTCTAGCATTAGATTCATGCTTGGAACACAGCCTATAGTGTAGGACCTTCCCTGGCCTTGTATGGTTAAACATATTAATAAGAACAGGGCAAATACCTAAAGGAAAAAGTTCGGTCCTGATCATATTACAAATGTCTGACTTTTAAACTTCCAGTTACTGAAGTCACTGAAAATGAGAAAAAACTCATATACAGACAGCGTAGCCATCATGAGCAGGGAGTCGACCGGAAGGAACGACGTTTAATGCAGGAGAGTGGTGTCCATCCGTAGATACTGGAATCCTCGGGCAGTGGTCACACATAAAGCCCATAAGGATCCGCGGCTAACGTTACAAAGCAGTCACCATCCGAAGGTGACTACTATGAAATCTCAACCTCACCTGGTGACACCGAACCAGAGAGGGACCTCCTGGTTCATGTGTACATGTGGTGTACAGGAAGATGGTTAAGGCCTTGATTTTCCACCGTAGTTCCATTGAAATTTACCACCCATTGATGGATTGCAGTGCACCCCACGCCCTCATTCCCGAGTGAATGCCTGTCCCGTCAAAACTTTTTAACGCAGCCGCCTTGTAAGTGTATTTTTATCTACGTCGTCTGTTGCGCGGTTCATAATTAATGAATGAATGCCTGTCCCGTCAAAACTTTTTAACGCAGCCGCCTTGTAAGTGTATTTTTATCTACGTCGTCTGTTGCGCGGTTCATAATTAAAACCACCGAGTATTTTCTCTTTTCGCTCGAATTTATTTTGGTGTTAACCTAACGAGAAGAGTACAGTTTGTCAAGTGACATTAATTCCTAAAAACTAGAACTTCTACCTCTGTACCTGCTGGAGCGGGGGTTGAGGTATAACAATAATACAATATAAACGAGTTTGTTGGGGTACGTGCCAACATCGTCCCTATTGGTACGGTGGCAGTTTATTTATTAAACTATTAGGGTTCCCGTAGCTCCGTTATGTCTAATGTTTCATGTTACTTACTTCATCCCACGTTGACATGGTATTTTTTGTAAAGAATGAACTTGCTACCGTTTTGTACTAATTTTTCCGGATCCATTAACTCTCCAGTCCGTCTGAGTTTCCCTGCTGCGAGCTGCGGGAGGAAAGTTCAGAGGTATTGTAGTAGGTTATCAAAGAGCTGAGGGAGGACGAAGCCCAGCCACCTCTTTGGACTATAGGCAAATTCAGGCGGACGTAACGGGGAAGAGCACCCAAAATATCGGGTGCAGCAATACAAAATGCAACCAATTTCTATTCCTTACTCTTAGTTCCATATGGTCACTGCAGTAGTTCAAAAAGATCAAAATGTTAGGAGGGGAAACACCACTGATTCATATACGGCTAAAACAAATAAAGCGTTCCCTGCTTACTATTAATAGTACTCATTAAGATCATCTATCTGTGTGGATAATAATAATATTAATAATCTTCATTAATAACAATTTTTGCAATGCGACTAAGTACGGAGTTGACACTTTTGATCTGTAACATATTTGTATCATTTATGGAATGGTAGATATATCTGGCATGCACATGGGCGCCCATACAGTAATGTTCAGGGGTGGGGAGGGGGCATTTCGGGAAGATTGAAAATTAGGTTTAAAAGTTTCGTTATTTAAGAAATTATTACTGCTTAGAGTGTGAGTCCAGGGAGGGGGGCTCCTTATGGGCGCCCACGCCCATGGGCATACATTCTTGATTATCTACGATCAGAGTTTGAAGGTTTCAGGAGAATTCCCGATTAAACTTTACCAGTAGCTTACAAAACTCCGGTTGGAACGACGGCTTCGCCAACTTTACAATGGTCACTCCATCTTCTCACTGAGCTGAGGATATCATGATTATTGGCCTATTGGAAGAACGACACGACCCTTGTTGCAGCATTCCATTTGCTACTTGTGTCAAAAAAACGTAGAATGACACCGCAACCACTGTCGACACCGTTAATTTCATGTGATTAACTGTTTACAACATAGCTTTTTGACTCGATACATTTATTTAAATAAAAACACTATTGAGAAACTTGAAAAACACGAATGGTTAGTGTTTTTTATATGTATATGTTCGTCGTGTTCGTAAATGCAAATGGATTATACATAAATTTTGATTGTGGTCTATTTCACATAATTATCGCACAGTCATGTGCTATGTGAAAATTACTTCCCCCCATAGCGAACTAAGTTAGTTGAAAAAATAAAATAACGCAAATTGGAACATAACACTGTGGGAATGTTTCATAAGACATTAGTGTATTGAAAACACAAAGTTACGAGGGAGAATATTATGGTTTCTGTAGGCGAAACGTACAATAATATTTACATTCTGATGCACTTCTAACGTTTCATAACGAATCAAATCTTGTAGAAGGTAAAGGAGCAACAGTATAAAAATACACAAACCATACATAAAATGTCACACCGAAAGGATACATTAAAAAAAATATCAAATTTCATACTCTGTGTATCTTCTTAAAATAGATGGCGGATAATCTATTATTAACTTTAAAATAATTATTGTAAAAAATGAACGTGTATTTAATTTCTGCTAGGCATGTTTTGAAAATTATGATACCGTTTTAAAAGATGATCTATTCGAAAACGGATTGTTTTTGACACAACGTATTTTAATTATGTACTACAAAATTTTTATTAGAAATATTTTGGGAAGCATCGAATATGAAATATATTTTCTTCTGTGCGGTATATAAATAGAACATTTTTAATTAGCTAGTCAGTTCAAAAAATAGGTTAGTCACATAGTAACTATACGCTTATCTAAAATGATTAAATGATAGTAATGGATTGATTTTATGTTACTTTAAAGGATATTATGCGGTATGCCGCTAAGTAAATAGATAAGATCGTGCAAGTTATCGTTGTGTATAAGGATTAAAAGTACAGATAAATTGGAACGTTATAGCGAATGACTGGAAGATATGTTTTTTGGCAAGGAGTTGGGCACTTCAAAAACAAATTTTTGAATGAATAAGTGCCACCGTCATTCAGAATATGTATTTTAAGATCTACAGCGTCAATGGACATTTCTTTTGGTAAAGATAAAGAATCAGCTCATATTTAGAGCAGTTTCATCATCTATTTTTGTTTAATTAGTTAAATTGTGTTACTACAAAATACATCGGTTAGAACATTCAATTTCAATAAAGTACCTAACAAATTAAACTATTTCAAGTATCCAATCGGGCATCTCAGTCATTCTCATTGCAACGGTCGCTTACTTTACTTGCATTGTTTGGTAACACTGATTAATTTATGGAACCAAAAAAAGAAAGGCAAAGGATATTGAGATTACGTGGAGAAATTTTGAGAAAGTAATTTGGAACTACTAGTACTTATCAGAAGCAAAAAAAAAACTGCAAGAAATGTAAGGAAAGATTCCTGGCAGCGCTTTGAAATGAAACTAGAAAAAAGCTGAAACTGAAATGGAAAAAAGCTCTTCATGAGCATGCTAAAAGGAATAACGAGAAAAAAGAGATGGAGTTGTAATGGGTTACGTATAACAAGAAGGACTGTTAAAAGTTAAGAAAGGGATAGGAGAAAGAAACTTTTTACCAAGAGTGAAACGAAGAGAAAATGGGAGGAAATTGGTGAAATTAAGCCGGAGATCTCGAAAACACGGGGAAGAAAAGAGAGGATTGTAAAGGTAATAAATAGGCCATGGAAAGTAATCAAACCAACCCTTGAGAACCTAAAAACAGAGTTTAGAAGAGAACAAAGAACTAACGAAAGTAGATAATTGAAAGAATATAAAAAAATAGAGAAGATATGTAGAAAAGAAATATAGAGAATATTGGAAAAATAAAAGGAAAAGCATTGTAGTTAAGGGTGCAGAACTATACAATAATACCAAAAGAGGACCATTTCTCGAAACTTGGAAAAATGTGAGGGTGGGGAAGCGTTGGAAGTAGAATCTTTGGAAAGTGTGATAGGAAAGAGGCAACCTACGTGGTAGGAACACGTGTCAGTGAGACGTAGGGAAACAATAAATTTAATCGCTTTGTCTTTGGGTTGTAAAGGTTACCGTGTAATTTGCACTGCTGGAAGGGCATACGCTTTCAATAAGAAGGCACTACGTGCTACACAGCAACAGAGACAATATCCAAATCTATTCTGAATTAAAGAAACTTTAAGTATTTTAGAAATTTTGCCATTTCTTAAAGAAACACACTTAATAATAGGTTTGTACCAATTTTCATATCTAAAACTTATGATACGCTTAGTGAAACTGAACATTTTAACAAATCTGTCGTCTAAGAAAGAAAATTTATGGATTGCAGTTCTTTGCCAAAACTGTAATACGTTAATACTCTCTACACATTATTAATAGTGTATTATGGAATAATAAGAGTTGTATGATACATCATTTTTTTTTGTTACGTTGCCTACGCATCGAAAACATTCTAGTAACTAAACATTTCTTGACATACATTTTTTCTTTGTAGATGTTGCCTCAACAAACTTCTTTATCCGTAAAACTAAAAAAATATGTTTGTTTTCATTATACGCTGTTCTTACAACGAAATCGATTTGTTTTACTGAACAGTTAAGGATTGTTGTAAAGGAATATTATTATTTTAGTTGCTACAGTAAATCTGTTCTCTACGACTTAAATAAATCGTCTGAACAAATCTAAGTTTGATCTAAGTTTGTACTTTCAACGAACAAAAAAAGCTGCTCCCAATTATATTCATTGATATTATGAGAGTGTCGTAACAGTTAACTAATAACAGACGACAAAGGTTTACACGGTGTATCACAAATTCCAAATTTATCGCCGCATTATGGTAGTGGCGTGTTATTTCAGAGGTAATTTACAGGAAGAAAATACGTCTCATCTCAAGAAATGAGGGCAACTCTAGTGCTTTTCTAAGGTATTGAGCAGATGAGAGTTGTGGTGGAAGCGAACAATTAAAGGATTCCCTTCACATCGAAAAGAACAATCCCTACGCTACGTGTTAGGTAGGTCGGTACTTATGATTTGGAGTTTGTGTTCTCACCTCCAAAAAAATGGAAGAGGGCGGTAGGGCTCATTGGATGGGGTGAACAGTGCAGTTTCACTAGTAGCCATTCTTTAGTTGATGAACATGGGAAATCTTTCTTTAAAATGGGAGAGTTCTTGATCTCAACTCAGAGGGCTGGTTGGAAAAAAAGTACGGAAAGGGTCTCAAATTTAGGGACAATGAGGCTTACAATACCTCAAAAATCATCTAAAAACACATTACAGTCAGAGTGTATGAAGAAATCTCCATCGAATTTTGCCCGAGTGGTGAAGCTACAGTTGAGGCGTACAGTTTTGCATACAGACCTTAAATTGCACCCATCTAAAACTATTATCTGTCAGTAGTGTCAGTGTTTCTTCCAGTGGTGCTGTGTGAACTAGCGACTAGCGAGGAACCGCATTTGTCGTGCAATTACCAAACGAACCTGCGTCAACTCCACCACCAACCACCTTTTCACAGCCTAAGAGTTACCGTTTGGTACGAACCATCCTCTGTAAGCATTGGGAGGAGGTTCTACGGTTCCTTTGACTTCGTACCAGTATTTTATAGGTTTCTCACTTGACCTAACCTCATCGTGAAATTCACGAAACCTCCTCCTTCTTGTCCACAAAGAGGGAAGTTTCTCGTAATGTTCCTGCAATCATCTTTTTGAGTATTACCTTCATCCAATGGCTTTCACGAAGTTTGAGACGTTACCTCTTTACAGCTAACAAGGGTGCAGTATTGTTGATCATGTATTTAAAATAGAAGGAGGCACTGGAAAAAACTGTTATCGAGTTACGAGCACCCTTTCACATACGGTTATAAATTTTTGGAATCTATGGGCAAATTTTGGGCCCCTTAGCCATATTGTATGTAACTTATTAACTAAGTGTATAAAATAAATGAACCGTTTAATTCTTAATAGAAATTGAGTAATGAGAGATATTGACCGGAATAAAATAAATGCATTTTCCAACAAACATTTTCCCAATGAAAATGTTACAAAACATCTGTTTGATCAAATCCATAATTGCGAGCTGTCAAAATGAACCTAATCGTGAAGAAATAATACGTAGAGGAACCAAACTTTTGCTGTTCGATTTCTTGAATTCTTATTCTTGTTGTCATGATAACTAAACAATAAATTGAGTTTTTCCAAAATTTTCTTGCGTTTACTTCAGAATCTTAAAACTGATATTTGTTGTTGAATTCGACTTTGCCTTGGATTATGGCTGGTTTTCCAAAAATTGTTCAAAATATATTAAAAAAGGGATACAAATTCCTCATTTAAGCGTTTTTAAAAATCGGTTGCTTTTCATTACAAAAGTTGTTTGCAATTTTTAGGTAATAAAACGGGGTGAATAGATTCAGCGAGGTAATTGGATTAAAAATAACGGAATATTTTAAATATTTGTGCAAATTCCAAATTTTAAAAATTAGGGTTAGGATATTTTCAGTATCGTAAGTTGGTAGTGCTATAGGAAAGTTAAATACGGTAACTTTTTAATTTTTACTGTTGGTAGCAGTGAATCACTTAACACTAATCACACAGGTGTTTTCTTTTTGCATCGCCACAGGGTTGGGCACATGCACAATTATCACGTGATTAAAGTGCCTTGCGTCATAAGACATTTCTGCCTCAGGTTAATATAAAACTTAAAATAAAACTTTTAAAACTAATAGGGTTATTGAGAACTGAGTCAAATTATTTTTATAAAACGAATGGTTTGTATTGACAGAGCTCACTTAAAGATACCACAAAATGCAAAAAGAAAACACCTATAACTCTGCAACTGACGTTTAGCATTCCGGAAACTTTAGGCGCTATTCCGATGTTTTTATGCGAAAATCTTCGATAGTAGGTGCAAGTGGTTCTGCAAAGTGCTCATGTCAATATCATTTAGACAGGTTACTTAAATGTAAGGCAATAAAATATACTTACCAAAATATTTAATACTGTAATACAATTTTAATGTTTTAGTGGGGTCAATCACAACATACCTAGAACATACAAGCCAAAACCAGATGGTAAAACTTACCAAAAAATCGATCTCTCGAAATTTCAGTAGGCCAAAAGTGATGTAACGAATGGAAGCTCCATATACGAGGAACAGCGAAAAAGTACAATAGACATTTAAAGAAGAACGATATCAAACAGGAGGGAGGACAAACTGTTCACAAGAAGATGATGTAGTAGAAAACTTAGTTATTTGTGGTGAATGGGGATATCCACTTGATAGTGCAGATTTAAGATTTATTGTCAAACAATACCTGGACAGAAGGGGTAAAATTGTTAAAAAATTGAAAGATAATTTCCCGGGCAAAGATTTTGCAACTGGGTTTATAAAGCGCCATAGGAACAGACTATCTAACGTCTTTGTCAAAATGTAAAAAGGGCTAGAGCCGGAGTAACAAAAGGAAAACTGTAGGTAATTATATAATTAATATATGTGGAATTATTCCCATAAACCCCGAGAGAGTCTTAAATATGCTTCCCAAAGAAAATAACAATTCAGTAGATGATAATAGAAATTCAGATGACCAAGAAAATAGCGAAGTAAAGGAAAATATTGATCAAAGTTTTATAGAACTGCTAAAAACTAAGTATTGCTATTAAGGATATTGAATCGTCTGGGTCGGTGAAAATTCTTCGACAGCAATTCTTCAAATGAAAATTCTTCGACAGCAATTCTTCGACAGGAAAATTCTTCGACAGGAAAATTTTTCGACAGGAAAATTCGACATTACAATTCTTCGACAGGAAAATTCTTCGAAAACACAATTGTTCGACATTACAATTCTTCGACAGGAAAATTCTTCGAAAACAAAATTATTTGACATTACAATTCTTCGACAGGAAAATTCTTCGAATAAATAATGTATACCTATACAGTCATTGAAGTTTAGCATTTTTTTTACTTCTAAACTTTGTTTAGTGTCACGTTGCCATTGTGTATCAAAAAAATAAAATATACTACACCTGCACATAACCTAGGCGCTTTAGTGGCAATCTACGTTTTCTGAGCCAACCTCCACGTGGTGTCTTCCGGGTAACGTTAATAGGTTCTTAAAACATATTATTTATATTTAGAATAATTATTAAAAATAAATTATCCGAAGTATTGGCATACTTAGTTTAACAACTTCAATGACTTTTATTCGAAGATTTCTCCTGTCAAAGAATTGTAATGTCGAACAATTGTGTTTTCGAAGAATTTTCCTGTCGAAGAGTTGTAATGTTGAAGAATTTTCCCGTCGAAGAATTTTCCTGTTGAAGAATTGCTGTCGAAGAATTTTCATTCGAAGAATTGCTGTCGAAGAATTTTTCGCAGACCGAATCGTCTGATGTAGAAAGCGAGGAACATTTCACCACTCATGACTCAAATTCAGATACTAATGAATAATGATCCTATTTCTGAAGATGAGCCTGAAACGGAAGAAGCCCATGTCGTAGCAGATTATCCAGAACCCACATCAGGAGTGAAATCTGGCAATGATGACAATTTTGATCATCAACGTGTCATTCCTGTCGATCAAAAAGATATCCATGTTGATGATTGGTTGCTTATACAGTTTAATACATTTCATAATAAACCATCAGGAACATCGTCAGCGAAATCAATTCGATTTTATATAGAACAAGTGGTAAAATTTCGTGCAGCTGTTTTTGAAGGGAATTTTTTAAGGGAGAAAGGTGGTACTAGAGATTATAATGGGTATATTTACAAATTCCCTGATGTTGAAGACAAATACGAATTTACGTATGAGCATCTAAAAGGAAAGCTTGAAAATCCAAGGTTTACTACGTTTCAGAAATAAAACTGTGCTCCATATGTTACACCTAGGTACCTACTTATCTCTATATTTTTAATCAAAATTAGTATTAAGCATTTATTTTATGTATTTTTACGAATAACAATAATAGTTTCACGTTGTAAGCATATTTTCTTTTGAGTGAGTCAGCAAAACAATGCGAGAAATACTTATACAAATTTTTTTACTTTGTTTACACTTTTCAAAAACATCGTTGTTGATCCTATCCAGACCGAAGCTTGCTAAACAGAACCAAACGCAGTAATTACCTAGGTGTGCTATCCCCATTGCGGGGGGTGAATAGGATCACGGAATTAAAAACTTTCAAATATTTTTCTGCTCCTTTTTTTCAAAGTAATGTCATTAACAAAGCACACACCTAAGTTTCAAGCCAATAACTAAGTTTGTAACTAAATGTAATTAAGCTAGGTTTACCTAAACTTTGAAATATCCTAAAAATTGATTCTATTCACTCCGTTTTACCAATACTTATTTTGTGAACAAAGCGAGTGCCGATGGATGCGCATCTTAAATAGCAAGGATTTTTGAATTTTTTCCTTGGTTCCGTTTTAAAGTTTAGTTCAGAAAGGATTCCCTCACATATTAATGTAATTTTGCTTCTATAATCCTGTTTTAGGCTTTCGTCAAAAGTATAATACAATAAGAGATATGCAGTTGTATACCTTAAGGTGAATCATTCTTATCTGAAACGGTACCCAGTTCTGGAAAACACCTAGGTTCAAGTATTTACAGTACCTACCTAGTTGTGGAACCATGATACAAATAAACAGTTGCGAACAATAACCCGACGCATCATTTTTCGATCACTTCCTTGCTGTTTTTTTCACCTGATTTGCATTAAAAAAATTCAACAACGTTTTAAAGAATAAGTTGAGCTTCGCGTCACGATGACGTTGAGACATTTTTCACGGAAATAAATAGTGGTGTATTCAAATGCGAACATAACCTTAACTAACCGTTTCCTCTTTGTCTTCTTTCTCAGCAGAAAAATAGTACACTCATAACCATTCCTTATTAAAAAATATGAAAAACCTGTATTTAGAAATTATACGTGATCAAATCCACCCCTACTTACGCGTATTGTACCTGCGACTCAACTGGGACAAATTTGAAGTTTCCTGAAATTAACGGTCTCCTAAATGTGCTAAACATCCGTTGAAGGTAACTTCTTCAATCATTATTTAATATTATCTAGAAGAGGACTTGGTAAACTGGTTGATATGGTCCGAACTTTGTTGTTTTAGGCCTCGAAATTAAAATACTGCTTAACAGTTGTGAACACTATAAACCAGTTATTTTGACCTTATTTTTACATAAATTTTAAGAATGGAGGAGCACCTTCCATTTTGTTTGCCCTGAAATATGACTAAATTGCAAAGTGTCTCTCACCATATCTAATTTATGTTCTTCTTCACCTTAATTAGAACCGTAAGTATCTAAGGATTATATCCATTTTTGTTTTAATCTCCTCACTCATTTCTTACATAAAAGCTCATATGGCGTCCTAATTATTTTTTGAAATAATATTGTGATAGGATTAAATTTTAAGCTAATTTACATGCAGTATTTATCTAGAGATATCTTCAACTTATAGTCCTTAATTCCATCAACGTAATTTTCCTAAGCCGAATTTTGAAACTACAAGCTTAAATTTTATTGATTTCATTTGCATCGATTTACATTTATATTCCCCAAATTTAATAATATATTGCATCCTTCGGAAACTTGATTTTTTTTTACGCTCGGACCAAAACGTTTTAAGCAGCATGTTAATTAGACTTTAGTCGATGTCTTTATCGTTATTAAATAGGAAACATTTGCCCTTAAAAGGTGATAATATGAATACATACTAAACGTTGACGCTTCATTAAGTTCATTATATAGATTATAATCTATATAGGTACTAAAAATAACTTAAGGATTTAAACGTGCGAGTTAATTGATAAGTCACAATTTGCTGGAGGTGATATTGGGAGAGTGTATAAATTTTATCATTTTTTTGCAAATGAGTAAAAATTCATAACCATATAAGTACTTAGAGATAATTATTCTACGCAAATAAGGTATTTGAAAGTATTATTTCTGCATGTTCGTTTTTGTAATAAGTAAATTAATCGTGTTCTCACAAGTATAGTTTTGTAATAATAAAGTGAAGACGTCACAAAGTTTTATATTTTTCACCACAGATGCTGTACTGAAAAACGGACACGTGCTGCTTGTGAAAGTTCAGTGCGTAACCCCTCTGAAACGTGGAATAACCATTTTATAATAGTATTTCCCCTCTTCTCGTAACGGACACGCGTAGAATGGACGCTTGCGTCTCGACGCCATGATGGCTGCAGGCGCCATGCATTTGAAAACACGTGTCACTGTAGAGGTACGCCCTCGACGGAGACGCCGCGAACTTCAACAACATTTGATTCTTATCTAAACTAATTATCCTTTACCGCCTTTTTCCAACGTTTTTAACTTTGAATTTAACGCAATTTCCTTAATCTACCAGATAGTTTTAACATAATTTATGCTATTCTTTCTAATTACTTAGAAGAATTTTGTCGGGCGTGCATAATTTTATTTTCGTTAAGAATTATAACATCCTGTTTTGGTATAAAACTAATCGAGAGCGGCAATTTTCATTATAACAAACAGTTTGTTTAACGGTACGCGCATATACTTTGTACGTTTAAAAACGTTATAGGTACTCTACCTTCGTCAATTTATTTGGTAGCCTTGCAACAATCGGCTTCCGTATTAATAAAACGCGTTCGTTAATTTAAAAATAGTGGTAGAGATAGTAACAATTTTATTTAACTCTCGTTATTGTTGATCAAATATTTTTTTTAATTAATTAATGTTTATTTTCAGCTGATAATTACGTGTCGTTCCACTAGAAAGTAGGTACGTGTTGTTATATGAACAATATATGTAATTGTGACACATCAACATATTTTAATAATCAATACCTACTACAAAAACTGAAGCATTTTACGTTGTATTAGGTAATAAATGTGTATGACAGACTTTTTTGTATAAATATGGTAATGTAATTAACTTAATTGTGTATAATTAATTAAAAAATTGCAAATTTTTATTACACTTATTAGGAAAAATTATTTGATTACGGTGTTACTATGTCCTACTATTCAGCGTTGAATGGTATTTTATAACTTTAAGTTATTTATTCTTTTGAAGTATCATCAAATATTATTTAATTAATTTTAATAACCAACTTTCGGTTTTTGTTTGTGTACTGATAGCATAATATTATCTTCAAATGGCGAACAGTTTTAAACTGATAGTAAACAGAGGTCCAATCGTTATCATTATGTTTTATATTTCTATGATACGGCGTGACCTAATTTTAATTAAATTTCATCTCTTGATTGAGATTTGATTATCTCCTCTCGTACACTTAATTAAAAAAATCCATTCATTGGGTTTTAAGGTCATAAGACGTTGTTCGTTTTTCCAAAATCATACAAAGACCTTAGGTAAATGTGCCTATTTTGGATAACATATAGAAAGTTAACTATATACGATTTAGTGCCCCATGTTCCAAAAAATTTAAATTACAGCGAGATCGTCGATAGTCGATAGGTAGTATTTATTTAGATTACCAACGCACTGTCAGTCGGTTACACAATTAGATTGTGTCTTAACCTTATTCCAATGAGTTGCTCAGTTTCTTGTTTGAACATGTTCTTTTCTTGTTTCTGGAAGGCTCCAAATTAATCATTTAAGATTGAGTAATTTCAGAAATTGTAACAAACCAAATAACATTTTCATATGGTAAGGTCTATTTCAAGTAGAACAACTGGAGTACGATACTAGGAAGATGAAACTATCTCAAGGATGCGAAAAATCCAAAATTGATTACCTACTGCAAAATGTAATATTGTGATGAAGGAAACAGTGCCGGTTTTACATGTCATTTAGTAGTACGCACTAAGTAACATTGGGCCCCCCACCATCACCACCCACCCTCACAACAATTTGCATACATAGCAAAACTTCGAATTTGATACAAGCCAATCTAATTTTTTTTCTCTACCTCCGTTGCTTTTGAGACGATGCAAATGAGAATCATTATTTTTTTATAATATTTTTTAAATAGCTTCATAAGATGAAAACTGCAAGTCTGAATTCTCAAGAAGCTTACAATACAATAAATACGGCGGCATCTGTCTTTATTTATGGTTGGTATGAGTACAAACAACACCGCACGTAAACGAAGTGTAGGCCGGAAATTATGGCAATAAGAATTTTGTTCCATAATTGGAATGTTTCACATTCTTGTTAACTTGAGCGGAAAATAAAATTTACATGTTGCAATTTTTTTTAAATACGTTTTCAGGAATTTAAGAGGAATGTTTACGAAAATACAAATATTAGTGCGGTAACATCCCATCCGGGTCCCATAGATCACAGGCCCGGGTTCCGCGGGGCTGATAGTTACCATGATAGTTACGCCCCTGATTCACAAACCCCTCTTGTGTCGGCATAATTAAGCACAAAGGTTATTTACTTAGAAAGGGACAAGGAAATGTTCAATCTGCAATAAAATCTCTTAAAATATATGACCATAGGCTATGTATTTATTAGCCTATGATATGACCAATAAATTTTAGTCTCAAACGTGTTAAAGGGTGTCTTCTTGTTATTATGCCTTCTTTTGAGATTTTAACTTTGCTGTTATTTAAGATTGTTGTATCTTATAGTATTTATTCTGAAGGGAAGTCATGACTCGTGAGTGAAATAAATACACCTTAATTCCTTAATATTAAATGCATTGATTGATACCTATAATTAATAAACTTAAAACGTTAGATTTGTCCGGGCCCTACGCACGTCCGGGCCCTACGCACGTGCGTAGTGTGCGTAATGTATAAACCGGCACTGGAAGGAAAAGTGTTTCGATACGATTTCGTTTATCTCAACTGGTTTGTGCTTTATGACCCATCCATGCATTGCATATTTATCTGCGTTCTGTGTTATTAATCTATCGATTACAGTACCGTTATCAGAAAACTGGTTAACCCTTGTATTTCTGTGATTTGTGTCCCATCCGAGCTGGGAATTTGCGAGGGTTGGGTCCCACTATTATTAACCTACCATTTTGGCGAGCTTTGATAATGAAGCTTTATTTGGATAAAAGCTATAGACTTTTGCTTCACGCACGAAGCGGAATTGTTATGACGCAAAATGAAGAGATGCTTTCCATTAATGTGGGTTAATGTATAGGAGGAATCATGAAAAATAGGTCACTAGGTGTAATGGAATATTTATTAGAAAGGGAGAAGCGTTGTACTTCCATTGCAATGCTGCCACTTGGAAACCTCTAACGCGCGCCCTGAAGAATTGAAGCAAGTTTCTCATGCAACCTCCTACTTCTGTAAATTTGACTTTTGTTGCCAAAGTCACTATGCCTTTTATTTACCATATTGATTTACCATGTTTTTCCAATGACTAATTTTTAATAATAATAATAATAATAATAATAATAAAGACATTTATTGAACACTAAGTACAATAACAGACATTTAAGTAAGTACAACAACAGTAGTGTTCAAAGGGGCGAAGTTCAGTGTTGTCAACATAGTTGACGTACTGTTCTACCACTTAACCCCAGCTCCAAGCATGCTAATCATAATCTATTATTGTCTGCCCATCAAGAAATGACGGAGATGTGTCTTAAAATTGCTAAGAGACATATTTTTAACAGTATCAGGTAATGAATTATAAGTTTTTGCGATATTATATTTAAAAGATTTTCGAAAAGCTTGAGATTTGTGCAAAGGAATAACAATTAATTTTTTATTTCTTAGATTAAGATTATGAACATTAATTGAAAATTTTATTTTATTGTATAGGTAAGAAGGTGTCTTGGTAGTTATTAATTTGTGAAATATACACGCTGCATGTAAAATTCTCCTGTTATTCATATTAAGCCAATCTACCTCAATTAACTTACCAGATACAGATTCATATTTCCTAATTCCAAATATCAATCTTAAACAACAATTTTGTATTAATTGAATTCATTTTGAATCTGCACTGTCAATACAGGGCCCATATACAGAGTCGCAGTAGTTAAAATGGGATAGGACTAAGGTTTCACAAAGCAAAATTTTTGTACTCCTATCCAACAAAGTTCTTTGATTATAGATTAATTTTAGGTTCATAAAAGCTCTTTTTACAGAGTTTGAAATGTGATCTGTAAATTTCAGATTTGAGTCTATAGTTAGCCCTAGATTCCTTGCCTTGTCAGAGCTGCGGATGCGAACACCTTTCACTCCGACAGAGAAGGCATCCTTTAGATTCTCCCTGCTCTTAGCCTTACCAAATAGCACAACAACAGTTTTACTGGTGTTGATGCTTAAATTATGAGATTCCGATGTTTTTACCAAACGTTCTATGTCTTCATCGATTAACTGCATAGCTAGTGCTGCAGCATTATAATGAAAACTAAAAAGTAGCTGAGTGTCGTCAGCATAGAAATTATATTTGCAGTAATGTAATGAGCTACCAAAATCGCATGTGTATGCAGTGTATAATATTGGGCCTAGGATCGACCCTTGCGGCACGCCTGTCAAAACTGGAAGAAATGTGGATGTTTGGTTATTTAAAATAACTTGCTGCTTCCTATTACATAAATAATTTTTAATAAGAGTGATTGCTCCAGCATCAAAGCCAATAAAATTCAACACTGCCAAAAGGATGGAGTGATTTATAGTGTCGAAAGCCTTTGAATAATCTAACATGATAACAGCAGTCATTTCATTATTATCAGTAGCGGTTAAGACATCATCTGTAACATGAAGTAACGCTGTAGTACAACTGTATCCTGCCCTGAAACCTGATTGTGTATCAGGAAGAATATTGTAATCTGAAAGATATCTACTAATTTGTCGGGATATGATTTTTTCAAAGACTTTCGACAACACGGGGAGAATACTAATAGGCCTCAAATCCTTCAGACTCTGCGGTTGACTAATTTTTGGAAGTGGAATTACCTTCGCACACTTCCAAACCTCTGGACATTCACTATTTGTTATGCAGAAATTAATAATGTGAGTGACGACAGGCAGAATAGTTGGACAGCACATTTGTAACATAAGAGCGCTTATATTGTCACATCCGATGGCTTTAGTTGTGATGTCGTTAATTACTTTTAATACTTCTGATTCAGTGGTAATGGTGAAATTTAATTTAACATTAAAATCTTTTAGATGATTGTTAGAGTAATAATTAATCAAATTTCGATCTACCTTCTGTGGAGTACAGCTTACACTTAAAAAATGCGAATTAATTAGATTTACATCTTGTAAGTTGGAAGGTATTTCTGATAGTTTAGATCTTTGGTAAATATTAAGATTTTTTAGTTCTCTCCATAAGTTAGGGCTGTTACTGTTACGGACTTTATATTTTAGATAAGCTTTTTTTTCCTGCGTAATTGCAAAGCTGGTGTAGTTTCTCAAAGATTTGTAATATTCCCAGTGCGCTTTTTTTTTGTACACTTAAATTTAGTTAAAGCTTTTTTCCTAAGGGTTATCATAAGTTTGATGTTATCCGTTATCCAAGGGGTATAAGGCTTGGTAATTTTAACTGTTTTGATAGTAGTATGCTCGTTAAATAGTCCTGTAATATTATCATTAAAAATTTGTACTTTATCTTTAATTTCAGTAGCCTCATAGATGTCGTCCCAAGAAATTGCATCTAAGTCAGTTTGAAAGTTGTCAAGCTGGCATTCCCTAAAGTCCCGATACGTGTACAAGACGGGTTTTGTATTTGACAAAGTATCCCCTATTGGGTATTCACAAAATACCAATGAGTGATCCGAAATGTGATGCATATCTACAACACCACTATTAGCAATAATTTTATCATTATGCACCACAATTAGATCAATCAAGGTAGCTGTATCTCTTGTTATACGTGTAGGTTCCTTAATTATTTGCCTAAAGCCAAAAGCTTTGAGCATAGAATTGAATTGTACATAATAAGTTTCATAAAATTTAAAAAGATCTAGATTAAAATCTCCTAGACATATAATTTCATCGGATAAAGGCACAAGTGACGAAAAGGAGTTCTCAAATGCATTTAAGAATTCCGTATAGGAGAGCTCTTGCCTTCTGTATATAGTACCTACAATCAAGGTAGTTTTATGGAGTTTGATTTTAACCCAAATTTGTTCAAGCGAAGCCGCCTCAGCATTATCAATAACAGAGAAAGATAAATTGTTTTTAATAAACATACCGACTCCTCCTCCCCACGTAGCAGTGATTCTGTCTTTTCTAACAAATGTATAACCAGGAACTTGTATTACATCATTTGTAATTGTCTGGGACAGCCATGTCTCAGTAACTCCCACCAAATCATAATGAGCAGACAAAATATGATCTTTGAATTCATCAAAGTGACCTAAAAGTGAATGTACATTTAAATGAGATATTTTTAGATTATTGGTAAGCATTAGAGAAAAGTAAATTTAAAATTATCCATATACAATAATTTTATAAACATGGTAATACCCAATTCGAAAGATTAACACACAGGCAATAATACATTGAACTTATTTAACTTTAAGAAAGTTTACGTAGGTACCAAAAAGAGTAAATTTTAAATTTGTATAATTATAATAATTGAATATAATTTTACGAAAATAAATGTATGTATTTCCTAAGATTAGGTAAGGCCAGTACGATATAGAGAACCGGACTATATTAATGAACATCATTGAAATCTTTCTCAGTTCTTATTTCATACACTCTTGATTTATCTTCCTGACGCATGAGTATCTTTCCATTGCGACACCATAGATATTTTATATTGTTCTCCTTTTTAAACAAATTTGCCTTGAAAAATAAAATTCTATTTGTCTGAGTGAGTGAGTCATTGATATAAATTGGAGTATCACTTCTTCCCAATCTGGCTATATCGGCCAAAAGGTCACCAACCACTAAATTTCTCTTAACCCTCCTTTTACTAACGAATTCATCTTTATCTAAACGGCTTACAAATTTCACAATAATTGGGCGTGTGTTATTAACCTGTGAAGCTGCCCCGATCCGATGACAGGCATCAATCATCTGTTTGCTGATATCAAAACCAATCACAGTACCAACTGCTTGCACCACCGTGAGAATATTTTCATTTCTAGCTTCTGGTACCCCTTTGATTTCTACCGTGTTACGTCTTAAGTATTGTTCTAGATCATTTATTTTTTGTTTGAGTTCTATGTTTTCCTTTGTTAGTGCAACTTGTTGGGCTTCAACATCTTCGATTTTATTTATGCACACTGATAAGCGAACTTCTTGTTGTTTCAATAATTGATTGCATTCATTTATTCTATCGTGACAATTATCAACGGAATCCTTGATTATTGCTTGTTCATTGCGAATTATATTTAGAACTGACATAATGTTCGCTAAGGTGGGTTCTTGCGATTGCGATTGTATAGAAGTTGTTTTATCAGTGACAGATGTGGTCAGCGCTTTCATTATTTCGTGTGTTTTGGTTTTCTCCTTTGTACAACAAGAATATACAGTGGCACTTTCCTCAAATTGTTGTTGGGACATTCCAATGCACTTTATGTGATAGAGTTTATTACATATTTTACATTCCACATAGATATCATATCTTCCGCACTTTAACTGACACTTATCACAATTTAAATGCGGCATCATGCACACACACAACCGTACGACGCGAAGGCTAAGACACCTTCTTTGGGTTACAGAAAAGAAACCTCCCCTTAAGAACAAGATACTTATATTATTAAAATAATAATAATAATAAAAAAAACATTACCTCATTTCATCCTCATTTGTCTTCATTCAATAAATTTTTGTTCTTAAGGGGAGGTTTAGAGTTTCCTTTTACTGTTACCTTTTACCCCCTTTTTTGGGTTTACGAATTCTATAAAAAAAAAATTTTCTTTGGGTTTATATTAACCTTTAATCTTTGAAAGAAATTACCTAGAGGCCCTTCCATATTAGTACTTATAAGCGTATATGTACAGATGATTCCATTATGGATGTCCACCGGTAATATCTTCAAAACCAAAGGTGTCAACTTAAGGGATAAAAATTTTTGATAACTAAATCAGGTATGAGAAATTCAACGAAAATATTTTTAAGCTATAAAAAGAACTGCTACAACAAACACTAAAAATTGGTTTTGTTAAGTGGAAATGCCGTACTAAGCTATAATATAAAA
Organism: Pyrocoelia pectoralis; assembly: GCA_036250285.1. NCBI lineage: Eukaryota > Metazoa > Arthropoda > Insecta > Coleoptera > Lampyridae > Pyrocoelia > Pyrocoelia pectoralis. The sequence goes on from CM070079.1 coordinate 10,069,407, forward strand.
TAAGTATTTTTAAAGCTTAGATCATTTCAAATAAATTTTGTTTAAAATATTTCTTGATATTTCTAATAAAAAAGCTAGGGGGCGCAGTCGAACCTTACGAAACACAGTGGCGTATTTAAGGTCCAGGGCCTCGTCGTGCAAAAGTAGGGAGGGCCACATTATACAGGGTGGGCCATTGAAAAGGAAAGCACCCTCCAGATTAACTAAGGTGGGGGTGTTGTTTAGGAAAAATCCTGAAACACGCCACCTTTGACCTTTTGAACGGCATATTTCAGGATTTTTCCTAAACAACACCCCCACCTTAGTTAATCTAGAGGGTGCTTTTCATGGGGGCGAAAAAAATTCAGTAAAACTAATTTCGGTCATACTATCGAATAGAGAATTAAAAGACGCTACAAATGACGGGTCGCTCGAGTCCCTTTCCCTATTTAAATTCTTGAGTTAGGGGTTGCTGGGGCTAGGGGGTTGACCTGACAAAGTCAAATTTGACATCAAAAGTTGTCCCCCAAAAATAAAAAATCGACGTGTCCGAGCGTTTTTTTAAGAAACTGGTCTAAGTGTCCCAAAACAGGCGTGTGTTTCCTTTTCAATGGCCCACCCTGTATAGATGGTAAAAAAAGGTCTAGTTCTCTAGTTATTATATTATGGAAAAAACACAAAATGTAATACATATATATTATGTATAATTTATTATCATTAATTTTATTTTTTGGAGGGCCTGAGGGCCTCGTTTTGCGAGGGCCTAGTCGCGCGCCGCACGACTCGCACGCCCGTTAAATACGCCACTGACGAAACAAAAACCACTGTAACTTCTACAATTTTTATCCGATTTGTATCAATTTTTGTTTTTTTGAAAGGGCATTCAACGCAGATTCTGTGGTTGTAATCATAATTGACAATAATGATGGTTTAATAAATTTTCTAGAGGGGATTATCTCCAACTGAAGTCGTTTTACTAAATTTTCTCTAAAATATTAAATGGAAGGATATCGTTCTTTGATGTTTGTTTTGGGAAGCTTAAATAGTGTCAGTTACTGGCGAAAACCCTGTGTTGATATTTCTTGTCGTTTTCGAGATATGATCAACAATGTCTCTTTTTGGTAACAAGTTGGAAGATGAGAATAGTTTCGAAACAGGGAGAAAATAGTACCTATCCATTTTTGCTACGCGAGAAACCCTGAAAACAGATCACGTTTTTCAATCAAATGATAAAGCCATGTCGATGGCGAAACATCGAATCCTTGACTATAAATGTACTGTAGGTATTCTAGAAATACCTATACTAAGTAAAAACTGGCAGGCATTACTACCCTTTTTTTAATAATTAATCCATATTTCCCATAGTACCATATAGTTGTAGGTATACTTTCTGGACATAAAAAAGCACATGAAGTGCACGAGCTTGGTCGAATCACCATCCTGTAGACTGTAGAGGATGCTACACAGACGACGAGACGGCCGGCGCACCACATACTTTGTGAGTGTCCCGTACTTGTCGAACTGAGACAATCCTTTTTGGGGGAATCCTGGTCGGACATGTTTACGATTAGAGCTGGATGACTCTAATCAGGGAGGTAGCACATCGTAATCAGAATGCAGCCCATAGTTAATAGTTAACATGGTGATGTTATTTAGTTATGTTTGGGAAAAAATTTATTTTCGGTATCTAAAATTTTGCTACACGTTTCAAATGCCGAAAGTAATTTTTATTTTGGATAGTTATGGCGGGAATACGTCAACAAAGAGATCTTTTTAGCAATATAGGTTGGAAAAGAATACCATTGTTTCAGTCATACCTGAACCACATCTTCATATTGCCTTAACCTTTAAGGAAGTTGGAGATCAACATGGCCCGCTTTACTCTATGTGCTGCTGTTCTAAAGAGAGCTCATGTTTTCCCGTTCCGGTTTTCAAGCGTCTTTCTTGGACCTCTTCTTTTTTTCACCTTTCTCTGTACAACAGACCTGATTAATTTGAATTTCCCATATCTTACGATATATTGAAAGTAGCCCATTTTCATTCTCCTTATTCTGGTGATTGTTTCTTTAGATTTTTTCCTTTTTAAGATTTCTGTGTCTGTTATGCTGCGTTTGTCAACATTTTCTGTTGTTCCTGTAATTGTTCAAGCTTCACCTCCATATAGCAGAACCAATCTGAAGACGTGTTTGTCTCATCCCTTTGGTCGTTTTTTATTACTATATTTCATTAAACTTTAGGAAAAAAAATTTGTGTTGTGGAAGGCTTATTGTGATCGCGAATTAAAACATAACGGCGATCTATCTGTTGAGGAAATGTTTAGAATGTTACTGTTACACATTTTCTTGCACACAATCAATTAATAATCAATAAAATCAAGAAAAATGTATTTATTTCATACTGACTAGTAATCTCTGTTTTACCAGACTCATGCGAGTCTGGTAATAGTAGTTTACGTAACAAGTCCCGAAAGTGATCTTTTACTGAACAAGTAGGCAAATTGCAAGCTTGCGAGTCCAGTAAAAGCACTTTTGGGACGTATTACGTACAATATTTTTTTTAAAACGGGCAGCACAATTGACCGTTCTAGGCCGGAAAGTAAAAATGAGTCCGGTAAAACCTTTTATTTCATCCTGTGTCACATTCTTTGATTTTCGAGACTCATTTCAGTCCGGAAAATGAGACTTTACAGTATTAACGAATATCAACAAATTACACAATTGCTGGAAACCGTTGCTAACAAAATGAAACCGTTGCTAACAACATTGTGATTCACAGACTTAATGATTGTTGTGACATTAAAAAAATTTTTAGTTTTTTCAAACAAAATTGCTCACAGGATGAAATAAAACGTTATACGATATACGTCCGGTAAATATTTCCACAGTATTCGTTTCGAAATTCTTGACTCGGCTCCTTCGTCGCCTCGTCCAGAAACATCTCACTCGTTACTGTAAAATCTTATTTCCCGGACTTATAACGTAAATAACTATTACCGGATTATCACAATAACTTTCTGGCTCGGTCCGACAAAATGAGATTTTCTGACCTAAAAATAAACCGGAAAGTACTACTTTCTGGCCGATTTTTAAAAAATCGTATTTACCGTACTATAACTTTTTTACCAGACTGGAAATGTTGCCATAGCAACATAAAGTGACATAACTTTGGAAACTGTCATCAGCTCTGGCATTTGCTAAAAGTGTTGCTGAAGACGTACGGTAACAATATCCAATAAATTTTTTCGCCTCTTTTTCAGTGTATCCAACAAACTTTTCAGTTGCTTGTACAAATTCAGTAAATTTATGGATTCGAATACGTTTATCGATACACTTTTGATTCCGGTACGACAAGAAAAACGAAGGATCTTTACCATTTTTAGGTCTTAATTTCATGTATTCTCTACATATTTCCAGGTAATTTATTTCATCCACTTGGTTGATGACAACTTTTGTTAACCGCTTTTATTTGTAAAATATTCAAATATTTTATCTAGTTATCGCGAAAAATTACGCGCAAGTCCTCCCTGGTTAATAAAAAAACTCTTAAGAAATGAATCTATGGCCAGTATGAAATAAAATGTTTTACATTATTTGTAGGTTAAATCAGATTACATTACTCGTTTCGAAATTCTTGCCTCAGCTACGCTTCGGCAATAAACATGTCACTCGTTAAGGTAAACCTTGATTTACCATATTCATATGTAAATAACTATTACGCTCCCACAAAACAAAATCTCATGACGTAAATCACGGTAAGCTGTGCAACAATGTAATATTATAAGAAAAGTAATACAATGTATGTATTGTATACGTTCTCAATGCAGATGCTACGCTTGCTGGAAGTTTATTAAACTACCTACGCAAAATGCTACTGAACGCCCTAGATTCAACTACACAATTCTACTGAACACCTTGTATCAACCCTCAAAATACCTACACATTAATAAGAAAGCTATCCCTAAATAAAAATGTGAGAATTAATTTAATCTTGCATTACTTAAGCTAAGTAATCCAATATTACGCAACATGATTAAATTCTATCAATTCAAATTTGGTAACATTCAGCGCCTACAAAAAAAAAACGGGAAAAACGTACAAATGCTAATTCAAAATTCATCCTACCTAATTAAGAGCTAGTATTAAAAATAGAAAATAATAACCCATACTTCAATTTTCTAATGAGGGTGATGCATAATCTAACTTATAGCTTCGACGTACATTTCGTTCTGTTGCTGGGAACCAACTACTTTCCTCTTCTCTACCATAATTCGCATAATTTTTCATATCACCAGCAAAAAGACTTTAATGCCTTAACCTGGCGTACGCATCACTTCAAAATAATTTTCAAATCGGACAATCGGCAGGAAATATTTAAATTTAAAGCGGCCAGGTCTGTTACATTACAACGTCTACTGAACGATCGGGGCCTCTACTGTAAATGGAAATTTTAGTGTGCATTAGTAGTAGATTCCAAGCTGCAAAAGAGGCATAGTGGGAAAATTATGCCCCAACTAAACACTTTCTGTGTGAATTTTCCAGTTTTCTCCCAAATTAAGCCATTAGGCACAAAAGCTACACTAATCGAGAAAAAAAAAACCGTTTTAAAATTTGTGTCTGTGTCTGAAAGCTGAGGATTAAAGAAATACCTACAGTAGAAATTATCTGTTGTCCTCAGCCAGATTATAAGTATTATTATTGTTGTAGTTATTGTTTTATTATTATTATTATTCTCATTATCAGAGCAGTTTTTAGAAGAAGTAAAAATTTGCTTGTTCACACATTTATAGAATAATACAAAATTTAGAAATGTAAAATTTTCAGTTTATATCATATTTTTATGTCCCTCTTCACGCACACATTCGTGTATAATTAATTTCGCTTTGCTTGTAAGCATAGTCATAGCATAACTATTCATGATTTATAAATAATAGTTAAACATTTTGCTCTGTATTCTATTCCAATTTTGCGCAGATGTCTACACGTGATTTAAATAAATATTATAACATTACAATACAGTGAAACAAAACAGTTGTTTTGCTCTATTATACTGTGATAGAAGCTCAGACCTTAATTCATAATTATAACTTAAATTATCTCCCGGTTTATATTTAGCATGGCAAAATGCCGTTAAAATTAATGTAGAATAAGATAAAAATATATAGAAATTATGATGTACAGTTGTACTTCCGTGATATAAAACAATTACTCAAACTAATTAACTTAATTATGCTTCACATTTTCATACAATGCTTATTCACATGTAAAATATATCTAATTAAAATAATACGATGTGGAGATTTAAAAATTAAATCTACCTGAAATTTTTGGAGGGTAACCGTGATCGAGCGAAATTATCTATTTGAGATGCTGTTTTGCATACTGCAACTCCCAGGACTCACATCCACCTGGACGGGATTCCTTTTTTTTCCTACGTTAACCTATTAAATCAAACCACGATGTTCTGCCCTTCTTACCCTAACAAAAACTTTCGAAGCTTAGCCGTGCTGTATTATTAATCAAGTACCCCAACAGGGCGGTCTCGATATCTGTTTATAACGAAACTGATTCTGATTCTAATAAATTATGGGAGGATTCTTTTCTTGTAATAGGTATCCTTTAGCGTTTGTTAATAGCATGGAGGTCCTTTTGAAAATCGTTATTTAGGATTATTAAAATTTTACTTTTATTGCATTAGTTTTTCCGTTCATCGTTCTGAACGTAACCCTTAACAGATTGTCAGTGCGAGTCTGTATTAGGGGTTTTAATGTCATGAATAGCTGGGATCACTTCAGCTAGTTTTTGTGGCGTGTCGGCAAGTAGATTCCTTCAGACATGCAACAGGCTGATCATTACCATTAATCATTTCATGATAATTAACAGCGTTTTCGAGTTTTTAGTGAATTTGATTCTAATGAACTTCCCACTTCAAGACATTATCAACAATCAACATTCGTAGGATCGTCTGGAGGATCCTGCCTCTACTGCAAAAAGTTGCCGTTGTAATGTTAAAGGTATATGACATAAAGGAAGGAAACGGACATCCCAACAGAACGTGCGACGTATCTTTAATGAAGAATTGTTCTTCTGCGGAATGGTGGTATGTACTGCAAATTTATGCGAATGTTTAAAGTGCTTTCACACTAGCAAATGTATTTTATATAATTATCCATCGATACTAAGGCTTCGATTTTTTTTTCCTATAATTTATTGTCCTTTAAAATACAAATATCATAGATTAATGATGCTGTGAAAATATATAATTACAAAGAAAATTATTTGAAATTAAGGGAATACAAGGCCTCACGTGATTTCTATTGCTCCTACCTACATTTACAGCCATCAATCTTCATTCCCTTGCTTCGCAACGCCAAAAACTCGATGATAGACTTCCCATTGTTATAGTCCCTCCCTTACACATTTTACTGCCAAATAACAAAAAAAAACAAGTACGCGGTAACACTTTCGCCCTTGTCTTTTTGCACATCATCTCTAATCTGGTCCAGAATCAACCCAGACCCGCAATGTACTGTTACTCCGCCTGTAACATTCCCTACATCGTTTCAAAGCAAAAACACATCCCCCACTTCATATAACTATACCGGCTTAGTAAAAAGTGTGGTGCTATATGGGGTAGAGAATAGGGGTGGAGGGAATGGGAAATCCTGGAAAGGATGCAGGATAGATATTGAAGGTGGGTGTTAGGCTTGGAGAGGGAGACGCCTGCATATATCGTGCAAGAAGAACTAAAAGGAGAAAAGATCAGGGTGCAGGCGGGAAAGCTGGCGATGAAGTATGAGGAGGGAATGGATAGGGGCAGAGGAGGGAAGATATTGCAGAGCTGTTGGAAAGAGGTGGAGGAAGGACAAGACGAAAGACAGAGGTATTATGAAAGGGTGGGTTACGCAAGAGAGGAAGTAAGAAGGGGAACAGAACGACGATGAGGAGTAAGCATAAGGGAAGGTATTGGAGAAAGGGATAAAAATGTGAAGAGGCAAGAAAGAAGGAGTAAGATCAGGGAAGGAAGGTATAATAAGAGGTATGAGAAGATTACGGAGTGCCGGAGTACCTAAGTTGTAAGAATAAGATTCTTTGTTAGAATATCTGTTATTCACAACAAATAACTATACCGGCTTGTTGAAACATCAGGACTCATCGAGAACTGAATCCCGAAAAAACACTCCCTCCTTAAAAACCTACTCCATTCACACAATGTTCACATTCTGTCAATCACGGAGGGCAAACTAAGCAATACCTTTTGTTCTTGTTCTTCGAACAACCCCACGATTCTATACGTCTGTCTTTATTTTGGACGAACTTTTGCTTGCATTCGTACCATCTGAGCTTCACTACTTTTGATGGCACCGACATCTATATATTGCTTGCCAGTTTTTTTTCTCCGTAAGAGGAAAAATGGAAAATTAACAGACTAGCTGAGAACTGGCTTCAGTTCATCTCCTACCTTTATTATTCGTACGAAACTAATCAATGTCGGTAACATCATCATCGCTACCAACCAAGAACTTTTCACCTACCTTTTCCGACCCATTTGATCTTCAATTTACCGATTTTCGTCTAGGTTGAAGGTAAATGCGAAGTAACCACTAGCTCATTTCCATTACACTACCTCACACCTTAATAAACTGATCCTAATCATCTTCCTTTAAATTTGCATCGGTAAATCAATCGGTATCAAGATCAGAACGTTTCCGGTTTAAAACTTCCAAAAGAAGGCACGATCTCTTTCTCAAACTCCTTTATCAAAAGTAACCAAACTCTATAATTTGAGGAAATGTATAAATCCTTTTTTGTGCCTAAAATAGGGCGCAGTCACCACCAAATTTCGCCACCCCATGTGCTCATTTTGGTCGGTTGTAACCATTTATTTCACTAGCCACATAACCACAGAGCCCACTGTCCGGTCCTATTCTTCAACGCCACCATTTTTTAGGTAGAGCACCGATTCAACGAGACCGTTTCTCGATTCTCCCAAGGGTATCCCAATTAGACTCACCTCTCCAATCGATAAAGAATCAGGCACATCTTTGGAAAGATTAAAAGAGATCAATTGGTGATAACTAAGTGACTCCAATCGCAGAGAAAAGTTAAACCTTTACGCGCAACAGCGCACAAGGCGACATCCTTCGATCCAATAAATCATTTGCAATTCTTGCAAATAAATCGAGAAGATTTAACTACTGCTGTTTCTAGTAACATGACAACGTCGACAGCAGACAACATTACCATTACATTATGGTGCTGATCATGGATCAGGCCATATTGAAGAGTTACACATGGTGATGTTACTTAGTTAACTGAGGATTAATAAGGGAAAAATGTTTAGTAAACTTCATTTTTGGTGGAATGAAGTTAAAGGCCAAAGGGATACTACAGTTAAGAATTTTTTGGTTACTTTTAGTTCCTGAGAATGAACCTGGCAAAAACCTATGAAATTTGACTTCAGTATCTAAAATTTTGCTGCACGTTTCAAGTGCTGAAGTGGGGTGTTTTTCGCTTTTGATAGCTATGGCGGGCATACGTCAACAAAGAGATCTTTTTCAAAATTTTCCAAAATGAAGGGACGGTTTTTTCAAACATCTTGAGAGAATTAGGTACCTTTATATTAAGTAGGTATTACACCTCAAATCTTATTGCACCAAAATTATAGTTTGCTAAAGTTTTTTCCAGGGAAGTAAGGAACAATTTCAACACATAATACCTAAGAATAAGCAAGGTAGATCGTCCTTCAAGTTGACAATGTTAGAAACACTAAGAGATGAAGTGAATCATTAAACAACTTTCCGTGTCCAAAATTATAGGTACCACGTGTCTGTAGCATTTTTTACAAACTGCACATTCAATCATATAATGGGTATACTCACGCAAGCACAATTTTACCAAATTGGTGCCAAAAATTGTCGAATAATAGCGTTAATAAATTTTTACTCCACTTTAACCGGCGGTACCAATTACATCACCGACATGATATAACATAACTTAGACTGTGATAGCCTAAGAAATTTATAGTAACTTTTAACCATTAAACATATCATTAAAATGACTAATAATAACAACGGCAGTAATTACGTATAATTTCTACTGTAAGCGTGAAAAATAGATACATCAAAACCCAATTCCCTCATTAATTTCAGGTACCTACTCTTATAATTTAAGCTTTAATTAATTTATCTACGAATGGAGTTTTAATAATTAATCGGACGTCGGTCGTCTTGAGAAAAAAAGATATGTGCGAGTATATTAAAAATTAATAATTACGCTAATCAATAATTCAGCGGAAATTTTGCATCCAGGTACAATAAATTTTTAAGAACACTCATTTCAAAACATTTATCGCAGAAACGTGTTTCTGGAACTATTAAATGTTAATTTTTAGTTGACTAATACAACAAAATTGGTATATTAAGCGGAAATACAGAAAAAAATTGTTAATTACTTGAATTAATTAATATTTAGATGTATTATGTAAATGTGTATGTGCAAATTGTAAAGGGATGTGTGTGGGCAGACATATTAATGAAAGTTGTACATTTTTATGAATATATTAAAAAAAACTGTCAAATATCTTAGGTAATTTTCTTTAATTAATGTGATTTGTTATGTTTTGCTTGTGTGACCGTATGGGAAAATGTTTACCTTATTTTGTTCTTTCTAGTGAAAGGCGAGTACGACTAGTTTTATTTTCATAATTTCCTCCTTGATCGGTGCCATGTTTTTAGTGTGGGATATTTTCAAAATTAGTGCAAAGCATAGAATAACAAATATGACGTTTTCGTACCTTCAAATGTAGCAGGAAAGTAGGGGACATAAGTTTTGGGAAAAAGCTTAGTTGGACCCAAACATGAAATTGTGGACAGAGATAAAAATGTTAATCAGGTAGTAAGAGACTGTGAAGACTTGCTCCAATTTTCTGAAAACTAGGCGCCCTCATATTTTACCACAAACAGGATTAATAGATTGGTAGAAATACAAAGTCAAAAAGCTGGTCTCTTACAAAACCGTGCAGATCTAATTAAATATATATGTTGGTATACTTGGCGCCACAAGGAGTAGAAAATTGGGGCATAACATTTGCTAATTTAGTCCACAATGAATCGGTTCTCATCACATCTTGGTTTTAGGTATAGTTTTTACATTGATTGGGACAACGTTTCGCCTTATACATTAGGCTTTTTCAAGTCTGCAAATTAAAAGGGGGTTATGTATTATTTATTAATTTTAATGTATATTATGTAGGTTAGAGGAGAGGATTAGTTTTTACTTCAAACTTACCACTAAAATATTATTTAATTGAAACGAGGTTAACATAATAGAGTGTGTGTAATAAGTAAGGTTAGAATTGAAAAGGAATAACTTTTGATATTTTAGGAAAGTAAGTTTTGGTATTGTGCGTTTAGATTTTCTGTGTCTGTATTGTAATTAATTGAATTTTTATTTTTTTTTATTGTAAAAATTCTATTAGCAATCTTTTCTTAAAATATGTCTCTGTTTGTATTATCTTAGTGTTATCAAAATCGAAATTATGTTTATGAACGGTTGCATGTTCTGCTAGTGCAGTGTTGTGTGTGTCAGGTTTATTGTTTTTAACACTTATCGAGTTTTTATGTTGTTTAAGTCTGTTTTTTAAATATTGTTTTGTTTGTCCAACATAGATAGCTGTGCAGTCGTTACAATGAATTTGGTAAATTAGGTTTGGATTGGTCAAATATTTTTGGCTCTGTTTTTATAGTTGAATATATTACTTTATTTTTTAATGTGTTGTTGTTTTTGTACACTGTGGTGATTTGTATTTTTTTTTTAATTCTTTTGCTAATTTGGAAGTCAGAGGAAGAAAGTATGGAAGTGTAACAATATATTTTAGTTGGTTATCTTCTGTCTTTTTGTTTACCTTGTTATCTAGATTTAGTTGGTTGTGTTTATTTAGTTTTGTATTCTTGAGAAATTTCAGTCTTTTATTCTCGATTTGTTTGTCTACAAGGTTTAAGGGGTAGTTGTTGTTATCTAGGATTTTTTAATTTTATTAATGTTTGCGTGGTGAAAGGAATGGTGTGATAATAATATTGCTCGGTCTGTAAGGCTTATGATGATACTTTTTTATATTGGATGGCTGTGTATGAATGAAAATCTATATATCGATCTGTTTTTATTGGTTTTTGGTACCAATTTGTCATTATATTTCGGTCTTTTTTAATTAGTGTTAGTTATTATTGGCAGAACACAACCCTACTCAACAAAATAACTACAATAAACGCCGTTATCAATTATACAACATAATTAAATAACCTTAATAATAATAATAATAATAATAATAATAATAGTACTTTTCTGATTTTTTGATGATTGGGTGTTACAACTATAACTATAAATTGCTAGAAACTGACTCCCTAGAATGTCTAGTGTATAGGTACATAATATCCAATTTTAAAACAATAATTTTCAACATTATGACCTTCGGGAACAAATTAGTGTTTGTAAAACCGACCCTTAGAGTGTCTAGTCGTTGAATATCAGAATAGTGATTGCACCCCTTTTTCCCAATATTACATTATCAATCGACATCCTTAAAAAATCTTGTGTAGTTGCTCAGGTTTTATTCGGATACAATCATCCTACAACCCCTTATAATTAATACGTGCATTTCCTTAAGGTGTCTTTAACCCCCTCATTTTCGTTTTGTACTTCCTTACGTAAAGTTTGTCTCTGTATTTGTTTTCCGTTTTCCATTTTCAATTGTCATGACTACAGTTTTGTCACGGTGTCATCCCGTTCCTTTTTCATCGTTTTTGGCCCTATCATTAATTAATTTGCGATTATCTCGATTTTTTTTAGTACTTATTTTGATTGTTTTTGAGGAGTTTAAAATTTTAATTCTTTTTATTGTAGAGTCTACGTATCACTATCAAAATAGTTTTATATTTTCCGTTTCCTACGTACTTTTTAGCATACTTCTTTCAACAAAACAAACACTTCTCAGACTATTCTTCATGTTGTTGCTCCAAATTTTGAATACACTTGGCTTGATGTGTTGTGTAAAACTTCCGAAATTTAAACGCCAGCGTGATAAAAAAATATACATACTATAATTGCATACTCGTTTACGTTTCCGCATACAGTCCTTATCAAAGATTTCTGTTTCAAACGAGTAAAACGAGAATGACTACAATTATCTACAATTAACACAGTAAATTTATTCTTATTTAAAGCGCAAACGAACGTTCAGATAATATATTTCTGTAATACAGCATTATTAGCAACAATAAATCAATGTTCAGCTATCGGTGCAATTGCAATGCCGTGATTATAGTAAAGTATTTACGTCAAAGTCCGTGCTTTAAATTTTCAGTCATAAGAATCGTTAGACGTCAAAAAACATTTTTAATGAGATTCAATGAAATTTTTTTACATAGAACATATTATTACACAGTTAATTTTGTCCTAAACCAAAAAATTGCAATATATACGAAACAAATAACAAAAAAATCAGATTCATCATATCCTCTAGCATAGAATTAAATTAAATTTTTTTGTATAGCATAGTAATTATAGCAATGCAACATACCGATAAGATATTTAAATAATTATAATAAGGATGTTGGAGTTGATTAATTTGGATTTGATCTCGTTCGGATTATCTCTCTGAAATTTGAAACTTGTTTCACAGCTTTTTTTTCTACTGATAATATAACGATATCGTCAATTGATCGAGATGAAACCATTATATAGGTAGGGATTTCCCGTAGTAATTTGATTTACTGTACCAGAAATTTACATAATTTTTGTTTTTGTGTTAATAGTATTTTACATAATCGATTACGTACGTATTTAACCGAATTTTTTTTTATTAAGACATACTACCGTTTTTATATTCGAAACATACGTCCATGTGGTTTGAAAGTGTAAGTGAGTGCAACATTTATACCCAAAAACGTTAAAAGTATGACCTTACTAGGAGTGTACATATTTTATTGAATAGGCTACCCAAACCACGAAATATGCAGTATATGTGTCTTATGGGAAACAGTGCAGGATTGCCAAACTTATCATACCAATAGATTACTGCACATATAATACCGTATACCGTAATACGGTTGTAATAATACTGTATCTAGATCTACGGATACCAAGGAGAAATGAAAAATCTAACAACACGTCGAAAAGGAAATACAAGGAGAAAAGACGTGAAAAAAGGAAAACTAGACTCATGGAGAAGGTTTCGCCAAAGCATGAACTGGTACTTTAGAGAAAACCAAAAACTGTGGTCTTCGACACACCCAAACAGCTAAGACGCTAAGACAACATGAAAAATATGAAAGATAAAGAAGGTAATACTATCAAAGAAGAAGAAAATATAATGAAACGATGAAAGAAATACTTTGAAGAGTTGACAGTAACAAAAAGGAGACGATGGGACGAAAAATAGAAATAAGTGATAAGAGGTCACACCATACAAGAAATCAAGCAAGAAGAACTATAAGTAGCTATAACTGGACTAAAAGTAGGAAACGCAGCAGGTACGAACAGACACAACGAAGATGATAAAATATTTAAATGAGACGGGGAAATCAATGTACACACTATTAGAAAAGGTTATAAAAAAAGTGGCATACAATAAGGGGGTGGAGATGGGGGTAGCACTACCGTTGTATAAAGGATGGGCTGTGAGAGGTTGTGAAAACTGTAGATGACTAATTTCATCAGTGTCCCGGCAAAAGTACTAGCCTGAATAATGTAGGGAATATTAAAAGAAAAATTCGAAAACAAGAGAAACCTGATGTGGGAGACGGTATTGAAAACTTTGTGTAAAACAACGCTAAACGTAGTGAGGGCAAACACTGAAGATTCTACTCTACAACATTCTAAACGCAGGAAAGCTCGAAGCAAGGATGTGTTTGAAGCAGGGCCGGATTAACACCTTCAGGTGCCCTAAGCACTTAAAAACATTAGTGCCCTACTGCAGATATAAATAAATAAAATTATATATATATATATGTATATATTTTCTTTTGTACTCTACCTCCGTGGCAATTTGCGAGTAAATATACAGGGTGAATTGGAAGGATCGCACCGAACTCCAGGACTGCATTCTACACATCAAAATAATAAGAAAAAACTAAAATGTTCTTATTTGATTCTCATTTGTTAAAGAGGCACTCATTCAACGAATAATTAATACTGGCGCAGTTCTTCAAGATAAACAACAGCAAATGGGACAAGCAACAGGCGCTGTTTGCAGACGAAGAGCATATTTAGAACTCAATGGGGGTATTTTTGAACAACATTTGTCTAGGGTGCGAATGTTCAAACCGCCAACACAAAAATACACACGAATGACGAAGCACAGAAGAAGTTGTATGATGATGAGAGTCACTGTCTACGATCTGAGGCCTGTTACACAACATTCTCAGGTGCCCCTTTGTCCCTGGTGCCCTAAGCACGTGCTTATTGTGCTTAATGGTTAATCCACCACTGGTTTGAAGCCCCCTCTTGTTCTCAATTGTCATCGATGAGACCATTAAGAAACCAAAAAGTAAATTGGAACGTTAGGATACTGGAAAATGAAAAAGTACGTACATCGGTACTGCTATTTTCGGACGATATGGCTGAGACCGAAGAGTTTTTACAACATAATTTAAGGGTACTAAAAAAACGGGAAATATGAAGCTTAACGTCTAAAGAACAAAGAGAAGGGTGGTATCAGAGCAATACAAAGTACATCAAATTAAAATAAAAGGGCGGAGGATAGAACAAGTTAGAGAATTCAAATATTTACCAACTATCAACGAAGAAAATGGAAGATTGGATAACGAGATAAATTACAGATGAGGTAAAGCGAATCTTTTCATCAGAGATTTTGTCTCAAACATTCTCGCAGTACGTTATGTTGTTTATGACACAGGCCCTATTATTACGCGGTACACTAAGCGACAGATTTAGGAACTGCATCGCAAACACTTTTAGGAACCGATTTATTCGCTTAAAGCAGAACAACGCTATAATTAATGTGTGTCCAAAGTCAGGTGTATTGGGATAGATTGGATATTTGGTGATACAATCCTTTTGGAAGCTTTCACTTGGAGATGTCCAAAAAGGAATGTGTGGACTTGATTTTTTCGGGCCGTAGTGAAACAGGAACAGCTGTTAGACATGGACCGATTTTCCATGATGGATTCTTTTCTGAAAAATATTCTGTAATTGATTAAATAAACCATTGATAAAGCTAAAAATATTCCAAACCTTTGCGTCTAATATTTATTCTCAAAAAAATAGGCGAACACACAATCTTTCACCGGAAATTCGTAACCTTGGGGTAGTTTGCTATTACAACGTTGCTAAGCGGAATGGCAAACGCCTAAGGGAATACTTACTAACATTAAAAAGAGTGACAAGCAAAGCGGTAACGTAACCAGCAATATGTCCATTAGTTTCGTTGACCTCAATCGAAAATATAACAAATGTATGAGGGGGATTTGTATCGAAAATGGAAGGTAGTAAATAAACTTAAACTTTCAGCGATAAGTGGGCAAAGCCCATTACAAAATAGATAGTAAGTTGAATGAATAACAACACCGAGTAGTTCGTATAATAAAAGGTAGTTCAGTTGTTGCCAAATTATTTGAGCAACTCGTAGAAAAATTGTCTTAAGCATTACGAAGAAGAGAACCATAATGTTAGATTCTGCAATAATTGAGGCAGTTGAAGCTACAAACGCCTGACAAAGTTATACAGGCGTTGGAGAAATTCACCCTCAACATGAGAACCAAGAACTGAACCCAAACGCTTGTTTGTCTGGATTCATGGCCCTTGTTGTTTCTAGTATTCACAAGTGACAAAGAAAGAGTGACCAGAAAGAGGTTTCAGAATCATTCAAGGCCCCTTGGAATTTCAGGAAACTTCACGAGATTATTCGTCCTATGAAGCCAAGTTGATGCACACACAAATTGTTCACCCATGAATTTCATAGAGAAAAGGAATGAGAAAAAGAAAGCAATTTCTGGTGAGCTTTGTTTGGACGTTTATCTGAAGAGTCGTTCCATGCTAGGTTAATTATGTAGTTGAGTATCCAGTTCAAAGTTAACAAAAATCAAATACTTTTAAAGGAAGAAGGAAGCTTTTATTGTGGAAGAGCTGTATCTAACCATCCAACAGGTTTCAAAATATTTCTCACCCTCTCAGTGTCCGTTGCCATGAAAGGTGTTTCATCAAGTTGAAACTATCGAAGAAGTCCGGAGAGGTACAATACGAAGCTTCGTGGTGCGGCAGAAACTGTTACTATGTTTAGATATTTTTCAAATTTAGTTTCTACATGGTTTTTTTTTAAATGATTTTCTAAAATTTGTTTGATTTCATGCAAAATTGAAGCGTACCTATAGCTTATTTAGTGAATGTGAACCTAGGCTAAAGCAGGAAGAGACACTGGCACGTAAAGAGGCCGCATTTGAAATTTTGTAGCAAAATAAGCACACATTACCTGAATTCGGCTTAAGACATAATAATTTAATCCGAAACCTTGTGCCACGTTACAAATAAAAAATATAATAGCATTATTAGTACATAATGGTTCCTAAATACCATATCTTATTCGAATAATAATACTTATTATGACACAAATAGAAACGTGAAAGGCATTGTCGAAAAAAACATGTAGATATAATACAACTGAGGGCAAGGTTACAATAAACGGCCTAAATTTTATTCATAAATTTGTAGTTGATCTTTTAACATATGTTACATATACAATAACACCCACCGATATTAACAAGAATGCAATCGTTATTTAACATACAGAGTATATAATTTTGAAGAGGCTTAAAATATGGGGAAAGTTGCGAACGAGGTCGATTTGACCCTGGAGAAACTTCCATCAGTATGATGTAGGACGACGCATTCCATAAGCTAGTTTGAAACGTTGCCACCGCCTTAAACATTTGATGGAATTATATAATAGCTGTCATTACGTACATTTCATCTGCGAACATTCTTTTATTGTTGCAAATTGTAACTTTTTCATTACTCCATAATTAACCTTTTAAATCAATAGATTCCTTCCACGAAATGGAGCATTTTGAATAATTATAAATCATAGTAGGCGAAGGTCGTTTCTATAATATACAAGGTAAACGTAAAATATGTATATGAATAATATAGATTAAAAATTATAATACAAAGGGTTTTTAAATATTTTTAACTTAATTAATACCTTTTTTGTTGTTGTGTGGATAAGACCACCCGGTAGCTCTAAGGATACACTTTTTTTTTGTAAATTACTAATTCAAAAAGAAATTGTTGCAAGCACTTTAAACGTATCATTATTGCAAATTAATGTAATATTGTAATAACAGTTCCAAAAATGAATTGGGCAGGCCAACAATTAATTTAATTTTTAGGTAGCTCTTAATTCATTTCGCTCATTTGAATTAATTAAACTTTAAATGCCTAAGTAATTGAATGGCGTGGAAGTACAAAATATTTTCTTGTAAAAATTGACATTTTTGTTTGAATGCGTGAGGCCGGCACAGTATATAATTGGCAATTAAGCTCCACTTTTTTCTAATATCACTTAAAAACGTTATTCTAACAAATTTAATTAAATTAATTGATTTTATAATTGAAATCTGTTGATTTTTTACAATATTTTGTATTTCTTTATTGGTAAATTTTTTGTAATGGCATGGAACTGCACAGATAATATTATATCTACGGTTATGTAATCTCGTTACATTCGTGCATTAATGTTTGTTTTATTCTTCATTGGATTGGAAATGTGAAAAAGGACATATAAGAATGTATGTTCTACTACGCGAAACAAAGACAATGCTGCATGCAACTGTAAAGGACGGACAATTATCGACTTCAAATGAGTAATAAAAGATGAAGAAATAACCAAAGCTGTGTTATGAAGACAGAAGACACTGTAGCGTTACAGACATTATATTTCCAATTTAGCGAAATAACTAATTTGAATTCTTTTATCAAAGGTACTTTTGCAATTTTACAATGTGCAATAGATCGTAAAAGTGAAACACTTTTCCTTTCATGGCAAGGCATACACTCCTATGCTAAAGTTTCATGGGGAGCACCAATAACACAAGAGCCCTATCCATCTAACAAATATATTTTAGTCGGTACCATCAGCAGTCTGTTCCGGTTGTAACAGTACTTTACTCTTCTCTAATTTCGTAGTTTTTAAGTTTGACGGAAAACGGAAATAAACCAGCAAAAAGCACAGATTAAAACCTGCCAGTACATATGTTCTCTCCCATAAGTGAAGCACTACTAAACCTGTTGGCAAGGAACAGCGAGATTTTCTGAGATTCCCGGACGGACTCCTTATGAGCCAGATTGATATAGTTCCACCATTGTCATGCTGCATTTGAAATACCAAACCTGTACGGCTTTATTAGGAGCCACCTTGAAGTTCCATCTAAAACAAGGGAGAGTTCAACTGCTTGGAAAAATTCAGTTATGTTTTCAATTATATCACCTGACATGGAGAAGGAAATAAGTTCTAGGAAGGTTCATAATAACATCTACTTTCCCGTCTCACCTTTTTTAATCAGCCAGAACTTGTAGATCGGATTAAATGTTGCTTATCTGTCTGGGCCGAGAAGAAACACATAAGTTCTTACACGTTTATGTGTACATCCCCCTTCTTCCCGCTCTGTGGCATCTGATGATATGAAATGCATAAATAAGAGAGGAGCAACACTTTTCAAAACAACGTTTTGGAAGTTAAACAAGAAATATATCATCGTCCTACTAATCTCAGAAATCTTCCAGTTCTTCATTTAGATCTTATCGAGCAACTCCTTCAGTTGGCTTCCAGTCAAACCTTCGCAGCATCAACCGCTAGTATTTGCATTATGTGCACAAACGGTATCCCGAGTTATTATCATTGGCCGCCCCTGCATTGGCTTTCTTCCATTCCTATCGATGGGCATCGTCAATCACAAGCGTCCTCTCCATTCTCTCTTCGTTTACTAATTCCCGATCCGTTCGGCATGGTGAAGAGACCTTGAACCTGACAGTTTACATTATAGACAACTGCATTTGAAGTGTAGCAAAAAATGCATACAACCATCTTCGTTTACGAATTTACCAAAGCAGTGGGAAGAAACATCTTGAGCAACTTTACAATGAAAATGCCTCCGTACTGTATTATGTATTTAGAATTTATTATTCACCTTTTGCGCCATTCCCTCGAATGGATAAGTGTGTCCCCGGATAGGTGAAACGACTCTTGTGAAAGATAAAAAATTTTCGATATAAAATTTCATTGTTTGGGGTTCAGCCCTGCTTAGTTAAAGACTAATTTCTGGCATAATTTTAGTTTTCTAAAATCATGTATGCCTTGGATATTTTCAAAAATCTGATTTTTGGTTCTAGTAAACTACCTTTGTTAGTGAAGATATAACAAAATTTGATTAACAACAGTTGTTTAGAATCATGAAAGAGTCCTACTTCTAGAATTTCAAGCACCTAGGCCAACGTTGATGTTTTGGCAAAAACGACTCTTGTGAAAAATAAAAAATTTTCGATATAAAATTTCATTGTTTGGGGTTCAGCCCTGCTTAGTTAAAGACTAATTTCTGGCATAATTTTAGTTTTCTAAAATCATGTATGACTTGGATATTTTCAAAAATCTGATTTTTTGTTCTAGTAAACGACCTTTGTTAGTGAATATATAACAAAATTTGATTAACAAAAGTTGTTTAGAATCATGAAAGAGTCCTACTTCTAGAATTTCAAGCGTTGGTGTTTTGGCAATTTACAATAATTTAGGTGATATGACTCTTGTAAAAGCGATAAAATTCTAAATAAACAAAATAAATAAAAGAATTTCTTTAACTACAGCCATATCACCTATCCGGGGATAAACAATATTAAACCATCAGATAAAAATTATTGTAAATTGCCAAAACATCAACGTTGGCCTAGGTGATTGAAATTCTAGAAGTAGGACTCTTTCATGATTCTAAACAACTTTTGTTAATCAAATTTTGTTATATCTTCACTAACAAAGGTAGTTTACTAGAACCAAAAATCAGATTTTTGAAAATATCCAAGGCATACATAATTTTAGAAAACTAAAATTATGCCAGAAATTAGTCTTTAACTAAGCAGGGCTGAACCCCAAACAATGAAATTTTATATCGAAAATTTTTTATCTTTCACAAGAGTCGTTTCACCTATCCGGGGACACACTGTATAACACATTATACATAGTTACATTTACATTACATAACTCGGTACATACATTACCAAATGACATGCAACACAACATGTTAAAACCTAATGTTCTAAATATTCCTTTACAGAATAATAGCAACCTGCTATTAAAAAATATTTAAGGTGTTTCTTAAATTCATTGAGGTTGGGGATGCTTCTTATATTTTCCGGCAGTGCGTTGTACAAAGCCGCCCCTGCGTATGTTGGTGACCTTTTATATTTTGTGTGTGCACATTTGTCTAGTCTTATGTGGTTACTATGCCGCGTTGGGTACCCGTGGTATACGAATGTGATTAGAATCCGATTCTAATGGCACCTAAAGTATTAAAATATCAGTTCCTTTTGAGATGGTAAGCATGGAATTTTTCAGATTTTAAGCATCAATATAGGAAATTGACTGTTAGACGAAAGATGTCAGGATTGATTTATAAGGAGTACAACAGTGACTCTATTACAAACAGTGACGACAAGCAGCGATTAGCTCCACCCATCCGCCATTAGGAGGCAAAATTTTGGGCGGGTTTCTATGAACTCAACGGTGGTATCCTAGCAACGTTCTAAATCACACGCTGATCAAAGGTAAACACAGTCAGGCCGCCATTAAGATGCAAAATATACCACGGCCAATAAAAATCGATACATCGCTTGTCGCCACTGTTTGTAATAGAGTCACTGTAATAAGGAGAACCGTATTAGTTAACGATATGGGCCTAAAACTATTCGCTTTTTGTATTTTATTAAAGTAATTTGAAACCCTTGCGGCCGTTGAACACAACACTGCAAATACCAAAAACCGCAATAAAAATTTACCAAAACGGATGCGTTTCGATAGCAACGCCGTCATCATCAGCTGACGACTAAACGCAATTTACATGAAGTGAACGATTTATACTACTTAAAGTGGAAGTGGCATAATTAGTTACAGTGAAAGTTGACCAGTTCTGATAAGCCCAGCAAACAGAGTCACGTTATTTTCACGTTAATTTCACGTGACTTAATGACTCGTAGGAGGTCAGATATGACGTCTTTTTGTGGGCATTATGTCACATGATACAAACGTCATACACATATGACGTCATTTTCACGTTACTTTAAGACTTTTGGAACGTCAGTTACGACCGTTATGGGTAAGACACCCATATGCATAATGTAATTATAAATGCAATAAATTATTTAACCAGTTCCATACACAAAAAGGGAAAAACTACATTTTTACTTGCAACTGTAATTTTAATTATTTTGTTCAATCCTGCCATTGAAATGTGTTGTTTCTTACTTGGATATCCTATTAGAAACCTTTTGTTTTACTCACCCAAATTATTTCTATGGCAACGAGTGGACGAAGGTGTTATTACACTCACTAGTCGGTTAAAGTATTATTACACCACTAGTGGGTAAGTCTTGTACAATAAATAACTATAAAAATTTTTATATTTTTAGTACCTTATTAACCTTTCAATAACAGGATTGAACAAACCGCTATACAGCACGGATGAAGAAACAATTTCGCTCACTGTATGCCATTCGCAAACTCGGCTTACGCTTCGTTTCGCGTTAATCGGTAGTTTAATTTATGTTTGAAAAAAATACATTAGAGACCATTGAGTGAACTATGTGTAACTGCCAACTTGGTGAGAAAGAAAATTATCATTATAAATAAAATCTATTACTTACTCATATCAGACGTCATAATGACATCTCATAAGTGAGGTTAAAAAATGGTAAACTTTAAGACGTCATTATATCGTCAGTAATAGGTCGAGTGACCTTAACGACCAATGAGACCTGTAAAGGACGTCAAAAAGACGTAGCATTGTTTGCTGGGAAATGACGTGGTGACTAATCATTATACATTAGAAAGCGGATGTTTTTTACAATTTATAACAATAATTTGTTCTAAGTATGGCTTTTCAATTTAAACAATAAAGTATTAATTAAAGTATAAGAAATACGTCCAAGAAATCTAAAATCCTTTCAAAAATAAATTTGCAAACGGTCACAACTTCCAAAAAGGTAGTTTACCAAAGGTTCTATGTAATCCCAAAGATCCAGTAGATATGAACGATAAGTCGGGAATATGTAAAATCAGCTGTAAAAACTGTAATGAAGTGTATATTGGACAAACTAAAAGATCGCCCAAAATTCGTTATAATCGATAGGATAAATTTGCCGTTATTGTTGATGTGCTTGTGAATTACCATATTTCCTTAGTTAAGCAAATAAATAATAATATGAATGTTATGAAAGTTTAGAAATTCACAAAAACATCTCATTTTGTTCTCACCAGGTGGTGGTTTTAGTTACATTGAGTGTTCTCTCCATTTCTATTTTCGTTTTTAACAAAAGTTCATCATATGTCTGGATGTCGATTGCTTTTTTCCGGTAGATATTTTGGACATTCTGACTTCGGATTCTTGTAGAACATCAAAATTTAAGACATCTCATTGGGAAAGTGGCCAAAATTGCCGTTGAAAATATTGTTCAACATGGCATACAAGCTTTTTTCATCAAATTCTCAACTGGTTTAATCTTCAGCGCTCCTTTTGGCTTTTTGCTAACCCCTGATGTCTTAGTGGTTAAAAATTACTTTGAGCGTGTAGTCACTTGGTATCCATTGGAAAAATCAACGAGGCGATTTGCCACTACTTTTGGATCAGTATACATTGCTCTCTTTCACTCTAATTCCTTTAAACATTATAAAATTGTCTACCATTTTGTGTGTTCTATGACTTTTTGGCGACGCGGGACGCCGGGGAATGCTGTTCGAATTGGAGGGTAATGCATACCACTACTTTTTTTTAATTTACAAACGTGTACCTATCTCGTATTTTTCCCCCTCCTGAAAAATTTTTATTCATAAACTGATTGGCAAAACCAAATTATCTTTAGCCCTTCGCAACAAAGAACGCACCACCGCACACAGTATTGCCAGAATGCCAGATCGTTATGAATGAATTATAGTCATATCGTCATATGTAATATCAAGTATTGCTTATTAATTTTAATTGGCAGAAAACTTGCCAACCCTGGTTGAGGTGAATATATTATATCAGGATTGATCAAATATAGTAGAAATAAAAATTGACAATTTGGAATGTTGGGTCCTCCCTTTTGAAAAAACTGTGTTGGGGGGGGGGGGCGCATCGGCCTGAACCGCAAGCCTGGAACAACACTGACCCATACCCCCACTATTTATTTCCCAATTCGACCACTGATTAAATAATAGGAAATTACAGTACTCTAACGTTAAATAACTAAAATATTTAATAATTACATACAGTGTGGGCCATCGAAAACAGTCCAGCAAGGTATGTGACAATTTAAAAAAATCCCCGGACCCGTGTCCCGTATATTTTCAGCGGGGCATATTTACACATTAATTCCATCACTTCCACCCCCTAGCGGAGGAGGCATCTACCCGTATTTTATCAAACTGAAAGAGGTATGTTGTTTGTATGTTCTTTTGTATCATAGTTTTTGTAGTAATATTGAACAATTGTGTAAATAATCGAACATAATTACACAAACAATTAAATTTAGAACATTTTAGAATAGGTTTATAATATTTGAGCTACTTATATTCCTTTTTCTTTGGCGTATAAGACGTAATATTTGGGTCCTTTCTCTGATCAGGCCTTGAGGTATTATTATTATTATTGTTAGTTGGTCTGTTCGAGGAAACCATAATTAAAATGGAGGCGTTTCTGGGTTTTTTCAAGATTTAAACTTCTGATGTTTTCGATTAGAATTTACTATTACGAATTAGGATAAATTAGGTGTAAATGGTTGCAATCACCTTTTTACAGTTATGGTAGTGATGGTTTTGAAATTCGTACCAACCAACCTCGCATCTGTTTAATTTAAAGTGGAAAGGATTCTTGCACCGTATTAGAAATGAGAAAATTTCTTCACGTAACGTTAAATATGTGATTGGCGTCATATGTACTTAACTAAGAAAAGAAATCGTCGACAGGTGCAAAGTTTCACTTCGATATTATTCGAATGATGGTATTTAGATGTACAAAGAATTACATAACATAAAATCCATTCACAAGCCATAATACTACAGCACTATAATACTACAAAGTAGAAAGCGGAATAATACCGATAACTTATATAGTAGGTCATTTTTATCACGAATGCAACTCACGCACCTCTTACAAGTTTAATAACAAATTGTGAAATTCGTTGCACGAATAATACACAAATTTTTTGTCGAAACTACCACAATTTTACACGTTCCACTTTGGTAACCGAAAATAAGTTTTTAAGAAGCCACACATCAAACCGCTAATAATTGACAAAAGTTCGATGAAACTTGTCTGACCCTAACGAACTTTAAAACCAGTTTAGGACTTTTAAATTAATTATCGGCTGCACAACATTTTTTTTTCTCTCGAATAAAATAAAAAACGACCTCTCTCATACCTGTATCGGCTTAAAATGTATCTTCTTCAATATTGATGATGTTATAAAATTACTTCGAGTACGTAGGTGTGAATGTGTACCTACCTATGTACACACAGGTTAGACAAGTATTGGAAGTATTGAAGGTCACCATTTCAATATTTCTAATCCAAGGTTCAATAAAACTTTCAAAGCTATCTTATATACCTACCCACAACTCTTATGTTACAGGAGATATGGGAGGAATTTTAATTAAGATGGTAATCTAAGATAGTGGGATAAAGTGTAGAAAAATTTATGTAGGGGTTAAAAAGTTAAGAATTGCTTTTAAAAATTGAAAGTGTTTCCACATGTTCAGTTTAACGAATTGTATTATAGTAGATAATTTAAATTTTGATTAATCCCAATATTTATCACATTCTTCGTTCTATGTTCAAAGCTTTTTGGCCTCGACGAATTTGTGGTAAAATTTGATACCGCCACCAAAAATTAACATGGGTTAGGCAAAAATAACGTGCGGTCTTACCTTAAATTTACTGTGGATCTGTGGTACTGGTGGATCCTTCAAATTAAGTATAAAGTTTTCATAATGAGCGGGACTCGAATTGCACTCCTTTAAAATTTTCCAAAATTAATGGTTCAGTACCACACCACAATTTAGTCTAGAAATAATAAGTTTTGAATAACTTAGCAATGAGTGGAGAATGTTAAGCAATATTGTAAAGCTAAAAATTATTTCTAGAATCACCGACTGAGTATGAGAAACACAGTTGACGAGGAAATGATCCCAAGTCTATTGTGTATTCTGGAGTCCTATGTCTAAACACACTCGTGGTGTAAGATACAGACGACTTCCGGAGTTGGACTGTGTCAATGTTGAAAAGTCAACGTTTCGCCCACTTTTGTAAGGGGCTTCATCAGGACATAAAGCAAACACAAATATAAATAAACGAACTATAAAAATAAAATATATAAAATAATAAGGCTAAGCAACACATTAGTCGACAACGGTTTTCACAGGAGCGAAATCCGTAAGGTTATAAATCGTCATCTAATCCCAAAACCTTGCAACACCGAGGAGAAGGTCGCCAGGAGTACTGCTATCTTGCTCTACGTCCACAAAATCACAGATCGAATTGGAAAAATTCTTCGAAAACACAAAATCGATTACGTCCACAATTCGTCTAACAGGATGTCGCAGATCTTACCCAACCTCAAAGATAAATTCGAACCCCTATCTTGCAAAGGCGTGTATCGCATTCCTTGTTCTTGTGGTTTAGTCTACATCGGCGAAACTGGTAGATCAGTTAGCACTCGTATTTACGAGTACGAGGTCCTCATAGCTCCAAGTCCGCTATTGATGAGCAATGGCCACAATATTCTGTTTCAAGAAGCCAAGTCTCTATCCCATTCCTCCCTTCTTCTACCCAGGGAAAATCCACGAGGGCATTGAGATCTTTAAACACCCCAACAATTTCAACCGTGACGAAGGTTGGTCACTTTCTCCTCTACAGCATTGGGTGATGTGTGACTTTCCTCTGGCGGAGTAGGTTTAAATAACCAGATTTAGCTTTCTTTTGTCAGTCTTCCAGCGTGTGCAGTTTTGTGTTTGTTTCTTGCCCTGATGAAGCCCCCTACGAAAGTGGGGGAAACGTTTACTTCTTTTGACACGGTCCTACTCCGGAAGCCGTCTTTATCTTACTGACTCTGGCCTTGGAAGCCTCCGCTCTGACACCCGTGGTGTCTCTATTCTTCAGCTGCAACAGAACGCCTGCTTCCTCATCATACTCTGATGAGGACAAAAACACATTTAATTCAATTCTTCATTCATCAATTACAGGGATCAAATACTTGTTATTCTTCGAAACCGTCAAATAGTTTAATGAAGAGGAACATTGAACAGAGATGATTTTTTTTTGTAAAATATTTACCTCTAAATAAATGTGTTTCAATCTCTTTTTCTCATTTTTTGTTTATTTTGTCATATAGATTACGAACAAAAGGTTTGGCCATTCAAGTGACAAGTTTGTCCTGAAAGTAACATACGTCTGGCAACAAGTCAATTTGAATGAGTTTGTATACTGATTCGAGATCCGAGAAGGTACCCTAGTCCGTGCTGCGGTTTCCGATGGTAGATGAAATTCTGGTATTAACCGCCACGAAAATGTTTCCAATGTTTGAACCGTGGGTGGGTTAGAATTGAGGTTACTCGAGGTTGAACATCAACTATATGGTTAAACTCGGAAAAATGCTGTTAAAGATAAAGAAATTAAATTTATAGAAGAAAACGGAGAAGAACTGTCAATGAATCAGTTGTAGAGGTTAGAATTAGTCACGGGACGGTATCGAGTACTATTACAAAACGCTTTGGTATGCGGAAAATTGTTGCGTGTTGGGTACCATGTTGTTAACTTGAAATTAGGAGAGATCCTTCCCGAAATGGCATATTACCTTTGACGATATAACAATGATTCTAAGGATTTCTTCGAACGCAATGCAATTACAAAGTCTACTAGTTCGTATTGAAGAGGGAATGTGCTATCAAAACTCATATAATCTCGATTGTGTTGCACCCAAACGCCATTGTTCACCACCAAAAAAGTCGACAGCTTCTTTCTCAACTGCAAAAATAACAATTGACAGTAACTATTTGGAAGGATTGCAAACTGATCACATAATAAACGTATTCGATTGAAAATGCATAATAAAATTTTATTTGCTCATCCTGCATAAAATCTAGTAAGGGTTGCTCTTAGAAAAAATCTCTCAGTTAAAATTTCGTGTCCAAAATTTCGTGTCCAAAAAACAGAGGCGACTTGGGCAACGCATTATAGGGATTTTAATGCAAAAATCGGAATTATTCACTTTTCTACGCCCATCAACTGTATTAGATTTCAATTTTCTTCATTCTAAAGTCGGGGAAAAAAACAGTGAATACAAATAGGTAAGCAAAATCTAGCCCGTAAAAACCGCACTTCACGACAGTTTTGTGAGGTGAGGGGTAACCAAATTTCTTTGTTGGGAGTTGTAGGGAACCTTTTCCTACTAAATTGTATCCTGCCCACACATTAATTTTTTTTGGATACTGTTTGAACCAAATTATATGTTTGTTAGTTGTTCATATCCTCCAAATTTGACCGTGTGGTTCGTTATCAAAAGTAATTTTTGCTTCATTTGTTAATAAGATACTTTGCACAAAGCATCGATCTTGATGATTCCCTGACTTAAATAATCGATTATCGTGCTTTGACTTTCATTGAATTGTAATTTGGAGTACATTTGTATAAATTTGGGGTAGGTAGCAAGTATGTACCTACCTACTTAATTTTTATTTATAACGTGTAGAATTGAGAGGCGCCCGCCCCAAGCGCCCAGCGGATAAACCTTACTTCAAAAAGCTTCTGGATACAGACCTGATAAAGGAAATCCCCTTCCCTCTATTTCTTAAGATTTTGTAGCCAAGGACCTGCATACAACTAACTGTTCTTGATTGATTTGTTTCTTGATTTGTCTCAAGCTCGTATTTAGCCATTATTCTGGACCAGTATGCTTAGGATCATTCATGACTGTTTCTATTCATCTCAGTTATAGGTTGGCCTTCGCCGGGATCCCGAAGTCAAGCTATTTGCGTGTGCGATTTACTCAGGAAGTATCCGGTGTAGAAATTTTACACTAAACAAAGCACTTATTTGATGTGCACACACGAATTTACGAATAATATCGTTAATTTTTTGTTTGGCAATCGCATATTAAGAATTTTGCGTTGAGATCCCCTTGATACGTTACCTACATTGTTCAAGTCACCAACCCGTATGTCCACACACCGTGGAATGACGCAGCATACTGCCATAATAATAGTTTCAGTATTTTTTTATATGTGTGAGTACTTACAAGTAACATTTTTCTACAAATAATAAAAGAGATAATTTGAACAGATGTAATTTCATTCAGGATAAGACGTGGAATTGTTCTGCATTTGTCGAGCTCTTCATTACTTTGGAATATCTCTCAGCAGTCTATGTACAGTCACAAAAGTTGGAATAAAAGAGATAAATTTGTTGTATTAACTCTGCGGCAAGTTGTGTCTACGGCGACTAGTTGAGCGGCTCTCCAGGGAATACGTACTAAGAAAATAATTGGAATGGGTAAAATCTGAAAAGAATATTAAAACTTTAAAATCTTTTCGATACGTACCTAATTAAAATATTACAGGTAGGTACAGTGCAACGTGTACCTATGCACACTTTGAATTGTGTTGTCGTCGACTACGATTATTATCGTCAAAATCGTTAATAATAATCTGTCACAATAATTACAACATGAGTGCTATTTGTAATTTATTTAACTATCGCCATTTAAGATCGTAAATGTCCTACTTCTATGTGTTTTTGCGTCTCTCACATAAACTACGAGTGCAGAACAGAACCTTTTTTTCTCAACACATAAACTATAGAACTCGACACGTCGACATGCACCCATACCACATAAAACTTTCATAAGTCGATATTTTTCATTCTAAATTTCTTCAGATTTTTTTTTGGAATAAGATTTCTTCGGCATTTAGAAGAATTTCTTCACACAAATTTAAACCCTTTTTGGAATTCATCTCATACACAATTTTACGAACATTTATTGATATTTTTCATTGATAGTCGAAATTTCGAAAGAGTTACTTAACCCGAACACTCTAAATTACATGTAGAAACAATTGTTACAATTACCATCGTAACAATTTTTACCAAACTGCTTAATCACTTAATCTCGTTCAATTTTCCAAAAGGAAAACATTATAACCGTTTTTTTTTTTAGATTAAGAACCTAGATGAAGACAAAATAGCATATGATACTCGCTGTGGGCTAAAATGTTCACTCATAGTCCATGTCAGCGAGGGGGATGTAGGCCAAAATCCGTAGAGGGAACGTTAGACTTGAATATTTGAAAGGGATCCATCCTCATATGTGAAGTTTTTCCATCCATTGATCAAGATTAAGAATGCGCCGATTGTATGCAAAAGCTCTTTCAGTACGGGTCAGCGCGGACCACAGCGGAAAAACTTCCAAAGTTTGAGGTTCATGACAAGGAGCCGATCTAACTAAAAGATTTACATAAAGGTCCATGATCAAACATCGATCGAACAATTTTGGATGCATGTGCAGGTGCGTTATCATTGTGGAACAGCACTTTTTTATTAACCAAATGGGACTGTGTCTCCTTAAATTTTTGATCGAATCGCTCCAATAAATCACTGTAGTACTGCCCCGTGATAGTTCTTCTTTTCTGCAAAAAATCGATGAAGATTATTCCCTTCAAATCCCAAAAGATCGTGGCCATTACCTTTCCGGCCGATGGCACTGTCTTTGCCTTCTTCGGGGCAGATTCACCCGGAAAAATCCATTGTTTGGATTGCCGTTTGGTCTCTGGCGTATAATAATGGATCCAGGTTTTATCAACGGTGACGACTCGGCGGAAAAACTCCTGCCTCGACATTGACAGTTGGGTCCGTTAATGTTGTCGTCAGTGAGCAACCGCGGCACCCATCGGACCGACACCTTTCTGATACTTATTTATCACCGTTCCATACGATACGCTTAAAGCCTCTGCTAATTCGGGCACTTTAGTACGTCGATCAGCCAACCTTTTCAACGATTTCCTCGGAAGCTGGACGACCCAGCCGCTCCTCATCAAAAACGGATGTTCGACCACGTTTAAATTCGTCGAACCAATATCTCACGGTGTTCACAGATGGTGAAAGGTATACAGCATCCAACTTCGCTTTTATTTTTTCACATGTTTCGCCGTCCAAAAATAAGAAGCGACTTACGGACCTACCGGGTGTCAACGAATCTATTAGACAAGCCATAACTTCTAGAATAATAGGTATATTAAAATGAGATTTGGTATAGGTGAATGGCATGTAAAGAGGAAAATTTTCGCATATTTTTCACCGTCTGGTCACTTCCGGTTTCGCCGGAAATGGCTCCGGTTTTGAATTTTTAAATGGAACACCCTGTATATTGTTACATTTTTGGATTTCTGAGACAATTCTGAATCAGAATATGAATTTTAAAAAATTTTTTACGCCTACTTCATTTTTTTAGAGTCATTTTTAATATTGCATCTAGGTGGCCATGATTGGACGTAAACTAATCTGAGGATCTCAGGTGATGTCAGAAAATTACAATCGCACAATTTCAGTGACTAGTATGATAGATACGCATAAGACAAGTTGGAAAAATTACATTTTCGTGTCTAACTATTATTTTTCAAATGGCGACCGTTTTTAGACAAGCACTTTCCGAAAAGAGGATTTTTTGACGAATCTAACGATACTAATTTATTTGCGATTGGATTAAAAATAAGAACATAAATAACTAAATAAGGAAAGTATTGGATAATAATTTATTAACTTTTGTCAAGTGTGCCTTAAGAAACTTTTACTGTGATAAAGTAAGTGTTTTGTTCTCCAAAGAAGACTTGATAAAAATAACTACGTACAAAATATTATGCATCACGGCTATCCATGGCACACTTGACAAAAGTAAATAAATTATTATCCAGTATTTTCCTCATTTATGTTCTTATTTTTAATCCAATCGCAAATAAATTAGTATCGTTAGATTCGTCAAAAAATCCTCTTTTCGGAAAGTGCTTGTCTAAAAACGGTCGCCATTTGAAAAATAATAGTTAGACACGAAAATGTAATTTTTCCAACTTGTCTTATGCCTATCTATCATACTAGTCACTGAAATTGTGCGATTGTAATTTTCTGACATCACCTGAGATCCTCAGATTAGTTTACGTCCAATCATGGCCACCTAGATGCAATATTAAAAATGACTCTAAAAAAATGAAGTAGGCGTAAAAAAATTTTTAAAATTCATATTCTGATTCAGAATTGTCTCAGAAATCCAAAAATGTAACAATATACAGGGTGTTCCATTTAAAAATTCAAAACCGGAGCCATTTCCGGCGAAACCGGAAGTGACCAGAGGGTGAAAAATATGCAAAAATTTTCCTCTTTACATGCCATTCACCTATATCAAATCTCATTTTAATATACCTATTATTGTAGAAGTTATGGCTTGTCTAATAGATTCGTTGACACCCGGTATATTGTTCTTTTTCCATTTTCTATACGAACTTACAATGCGTGTGATAAAACTGGCTGCCAAAGAAAAACTAACCCGTGATTTAATCGGAAATTTTGTTTGGTGTTTTTTGACAGATGACAGTACACGATGGTTTAGCCACGCCATCTGTTTCGAAACACGAGTACTTATTGATCCACCCTCGTATTATCTTGACGTACGAGTTCCATTTTCCTCTTAACATTAAACTGGTTAATTTGGAATTTTCTCCAAAATAATGTTATCCACTTCATTATATTTACAATACACTCCTCCGCCAGATCCAGTCTTTCTTCTATTGAGTTTTTCTTCTCTGCGTGACGCTTTTTATTCTTCTTGCTGCTTGATTTAGTTTTATTGTCCTTTTGGTTAACCTAATCAAAATTAAGTAAACTTAATATTCATTTTTACAGATTTAATAAATAATTCTGACGAGCATTAGCTAACCTGTTTTTCTTAACCAGAAGTGAAGAGAATACAATTTAAAAGTTATATGAATTAATTAGAGAAACAAAATGGAAAATATAGAACTGGATGAAATGCAAGAGGAATAAATGATTCCGGAAAGGATGACGGAAATAGTGTTTTTGGAGTGACGTGTTGGCTATCAAAATCAAAAGTTATGCCGTTTATGAAAATAATTTATTTTTAATTGAAGTTGAACCATACCATAAATAAAGTAAGGGAAGATTTAAATACCTCTGCAGGAATATAATTAGCCAATTTTGTGCAATTCTTTACAGAATTTTACTGTATAATACACTGTGTTACAAAGTAGTCTTTCGATTAATTGAAGGTTACCGTACTGAAGTGGTATTTCAGCTCACACTACAGATACTAAAAACAAGATCCTGTAATGACTGTAATCAAAATTAATAACTGCTAAAGAATTATCTAATTTCTAGACCAATAAGGATAAGAATACCTATTTGCATTCAAACCAATCAACTTTTAGGTACCTAATCCTCTTTCGTACTGAAACTGTACATAAAAAATATTGCTCCTTCAAAATATTTTCAGCTAGGTATTCATGTGCTAGTCAGTCCTGTCGAGCAGCGTAACAAAAAAATTTGTTTAAGAATAACTGGCACCTCGCCAGGCTTGTAATTTGTGTAATTACATTTACAACGGCAGTGATTTAAGACATGTTTATGAATATGTATACAGCAATCGATCTACACAGTCTTATAACAATTTTTTACAAACGAAAGGTTGCCATGCGTGCGTATTTCGTTTATGTAAATGAAATATAAAATCACTGACTGGCCAATTAATATTTTAATTAAATGCCGATTTATAAATATTTTTATGATTGATCTATAAACACATTTAAGTATCTACAAATTATATAATCCTTTGCATTTATAGCTGATGAAAACTAACAAACTTATACTCCAAATTGGACGAAGATTAGAATCAAACTCGTAAATTATAATATTATAACGTTTTAATACATGGATGTGATCATTATCTTATAACTTATTTTCTCAATAATAAGTACATTTCGGAATTTAAGACTTGTTAACAAGTTAAACTAGAAATAATTAAGTTCGCCTGTATTTAAATTGCTAAATAGTCAGTCGAAACTAAATTTTTACCTGACTTACCGGTACCTAATTCAGACTTCATTAAAATTAACGAAGTAGGTAAATCATAAATTATTGTGATATATCTATAACAAACTAGGTGATGATGGTGGCAAAAGCTCGGGGGGGGGGGGCTGATAAAAAAACGGAGAGAATGTTAAATTTATGATTGTACAAGTTGAGAAAAACAGAGTTGATTAAGTAAAGTGACTAAGCTGCTTTACAATATAATTAAGTATGATTCAGTGACGCTGCTTAAGGCAGACTATATAGCACGTGTGTCACCACGTGGGTGTATATGTGACATCACCACGCAATAATAAGTCTTATCAACGAAATTAATATGTGTTACAGTGAGCTGCTCTCGGTTTCATGTACAATTATTTCATTGAGAGATCAAGCGCCTTATCACTGTAATTGGTAGTGCACGCCGACCAACGTCTTACCAATTATATTGCCCGACCGTGTAATAAATGCAATTGCAAGCGAAAACGTGATCACCAAACATGTTGCAAGTAGAAGATATAATCTTAGTTGTTTATAGTTGCACAATACGCAACAATTTTTCTTTAGATCGATACTATATAGGCGTACGATTTAATCAATAGGTAGCTCAATGCGACCAACTTTATTGAATGTCTTGTAATTCCGTTCAATTATCGATTAATTAAGTGCGACGAAGAAGCAGTTTCAATTTGCTCACATTATCACAATATCGAAATTGGATTCCTTTTTTTTTTCGAAGAACATGTTAATAGAAATTTAGTTAAATTTTGGCCTTTTGTAACTTTGTCGCCTATATTAGGCACATAAATATGCACAAGTTCTTCGATTAAGCCTTGAGAGTACCCGTTAGTAAGTGATACTCATTTTGAAAATGGATTGTCTACATCGATTAATAAATATGACTATATTAATAATTTATCAACAAAAGCTGCGTAGTACTCCTGTCCCTGTACTGGAGTGGAGTCCTGTAAAAATTTTAGTACTGATTTGTCTAACCAACAGAATTGAGTAAAGGACATATACAGTGGCGTAACTACATCCGTTGGCGCCGGGGGGCAACAGTTTCGTGAGCGCCTATTTGAACATCAACAATTCAAAAAGAGTACATTACAATGGTCATAGGCAGGTTTTAATAGTTATTTATGCGTTAAGGGCGTAAAAAAGCTTTTATGGCCCGAAGTCTTATTTTAGGAAAAGGTTGTAGGGCCATAAAAGCAAGTTACGCCGGAAATACATACACTATTTTATGCACAGATTAAATATTTATCTCAAATAATTTAAATATCGCATAAACTTGAGTAGATGTATCAAGCCGCTTGAAATACGTTGCTATAGTAAATGCAGTAAACAAGGGTATCCATTTTAACTTTGTTCAAAAACTGTTTACTTCCGTTGTGAGGTCCGGTATTTTGAATGAATTTTTCATCAGATGAAGAAAATGCGAGAATTAACGAGCTGGCTGAGACAGCAGATGCTTTGATACCCGATACTAAGCCTTTCTTGGGACATAATACTTCTCAAAAGGCTTTTTATTAATTTTAATTTTGAAAAGGACCTTTCTGCAGTGGTAACTGGTATGGTTAAGAATAAAATTCATCAGTTTTTATGAGAACTGAGAACGCGTTGCGGCGCCTATCTGCCCCTGGCGCCGGGGTG
The DNA here is from genome assembly GCA_036250285.1 of Pyrocoelia pectoralis. NCBI lineage: Eukaryota > Metazoa > Arthropoda > Insecta > Coleoptera > Lampyridae > Pyrocoelia > Pyrocoelia pectoralis. Next base: position 10,104,409 of record CM070079.1, read on the forward strand.
CAGTTGCACCCCTTGAACCCATAGTAGTTACGCCACTGGACATATAGGAGAGTCAAAAAAAGTTGCGTAGACATCACCATATTCCGGACCAGGTTTTTAAACGCCATTTTCTAAAATGGCCGACACGAATTTCATGCATATATTTTTGCTCCTGTGACAATCATATTCATCATTTAGGTGTCTAAATATATGTTTTTATTTTCAACGAATCGATTAAGATGGTTTACGAAGTTAACCGGACGCCATTTATTAAAATGGCCGACATCAATTTTCTGGTGCTTACATTTTTGCTCCCCTGGCAGTCATACTCATCATTTTGGTGTCTAAATATATATTTTAAAGGACAAGGAATTCATTAAAGATGGTTTGTGAAGTTGCCTGATAGCTATTTCTTAAGGAAAATCAGTACTACAAGTTTTACAGGACTACCTATGTCTCCAGTACAGGGACTGTATTATAGAAGAATTTGGTCCCTTATTTGGAACAGATACAATGGTATAAAACTGTATTGCCTTATGTAATATTTTTATATTAAATATTTTAAAATATATTCTATTTTAATTTTGATATTTTTAAAATTATTATATAATTTTAACTTATATTATTTAACTTTAATTTTTATTGTTTTTTTATTTTTAATTATATTTAATTTTATTTAATATAAATATTCATATTTGTATATAAATTTGTGCTAGTCCAATTTTTTGGGTAGTTTCAAGTTTTTACTTGGAACCTCAAGTGGACAGGAGCTGACGAGAATATTTTATATACTTAACAAACAGGACGATCTATGTTTTCTCCTTCGGAGCTTATGACAATGTTGCTTCCATTGAAAGGTAAAAGTCATCGAAGCTTTCGTACGATAAGGTTGCAGCTTGCTGTGCGACTGGGTAAAATACGTTTGAAATCTGGACGAATGTTGACGTCGAAATTTAAAGATCAACTGTTAACCGAAATTCATGGAGCACATTATGGTGGTGTTGCGTTAGATTGTTTAGATTACCATCGAAGAACCATATGTTGCGTTAGATTGTTTAGATTACCGTCGAAGGACCATAGACTTGTTTCAGCGTTTTTGAATTGAATAATAACACAATTTCTTCAACTAAGTTTGTCGACGTTTTATTTTTCATGACGATTGAATATATTATATTTTTATCTGTTGCTGGAGTAACAAAATGATCAAGTTATATATTAACATTTTTATGGTAACAATACGCTTTAACAGGTGGGATTAAAGCTTTGAGAAAGGATCAAGGATCCTTTCTCAAAGGATTAAAGTGATTAGGTAGGCAATGTATTTGATTGTCGAATTTAGGTAATGAAATGGGACGAATTAACTAACATGTTTTTGACAATATGCATGTAGAATTTTCAAGACCTAAAAAAAAAGATTGTTTCAATTCCAGAATTACAACCTGTAGGGGAAGGAAGGGTTAAAATGGTGGAGGTATAGTAGGTAGTGGGATAATTCAGATATAATGTTTTATGATGATGCTGACTTAGCTAATTTACGAAAATTCTGACGTTTTGCTGTCTAATAAAGAAAAAGTTTAAGAACTGATTGAAAAAAAAAGTAAGTACTTACCTATTTATTTATTTATTGATTTAGGCTACATGAACGGGTTGGCCCTTATATTGGAACAAATCTAATTTGTTTCTAACTTCATGAACTATATGTTCATTAAAAGCTGTCAGTTTTTTTAAAGGTGCATAAGCCGGAAAATAGTAATTCAGTCAGTCAATTTAATAATAGTTATTTGTGTATCAAGGTTGTAAAAGTGATCTTTTTTGGCCGAATCTGATGATTGTAGCCGAGGCGAAAGCCGAGGCTAACAAATCAGATGAGGCTAAAAAAGAACTTTTAATCGAGGTGTACACAACATTTTTTAGGCGACTATCACAAAAAGATATATATTTAATTTAAATATCAATTTCATAATTTTGACAGTGACAGTTACCTGACAAATACAATCATAATATATTTGATTATTCATGTGACTTACAGAGTGCTTTGCTCCATCACCCGGACAACAAAAAGCGGTTGTAAAGTAAATGCGGCCGTCAAGTTGTTTATGATTATGACAGATGTTAAAAAAAAGTTAAACTTTACGGCTTTCAAAAGATACGTAAAACAACTATTTATGTAATAGCCGCCTAAAATAGTTATTTATGTATCAAGTACGCAAAATGATGTTTTAGTGGATGAGTCGAGTTTGTCGGACGAGGCGAATCCGAGTCCGAAAACTTAGACGAATCCACTAAAACGTTTTGCGTACGTGATGTATACAACATTTTTTTGCATGAATTCTCTAAATTATCAAATTAATTTCATAAAAATTTAATTTGGTACGTACAGAACAGTTGTAAACGTCATATTTAGCTTTGACATAGTTGTTATAGCAACAACAAGTAAATTCGTAAAAAGTCAAAATAAAGATATCGTAAATACGTCAAAACGAATGAAAATCCAGCATTAAGGTTGTCATAGCGACTTTAGTGTACTTGTCCTTTAAAGATGTATTTTGCGGATTGTTTTCAGTCCGCAAAATGGTTACTTTGGAGACAGAATACAAAAAAGTATATTATGTGAAACAATCAGGGCCGGATTGGGAGAATTTTCCGGCCCGGGCTATGACTATAAACGGGCCCTTAACCAACGTAAATTTTTTCCTGTGACCCAGGCCCGGACTGGCTCCTTTGGAGGCCCTCGGCTAGAAATTCATAAGGGGCCCCTTACCAGGCAATTTATGAGAGAATAGAATATTAGAATATGTAATTTTTGAAAATTAGGCTTACATGTGTAAAAACCATATTTAGCTATTTTGCCACTCGGAAAGTAGTTGAGTAAAAACGTAATAGGGCTGCAGCCCAGCGTCATTTTAGGTAGTGATCAAAGCGCGTCTGCAAATCATACTACGTTAAGATGATGTAAAATATAAGAGCATAAAAATGGTCGCAAGTTCTGAACCTGGGGATAACATGTTCCAAATTGTGCATGAAAAATGTTTTAAAGTGATTTGAGCGCGTCTGCAATTCAGGTTAATGATTTATGTTCTTGCGTATGTCACGAAAAAAAAATTGCAGACAATTCGGATGTGGATAAGTATTTTAATTAAGCATTTAAATCATAGTTTGCTAAAAAATGGTACTTCAATTGTTTAATTAACATACTTATCCACATCCGAATTGTCTGCAATTTTTTTTCGTGACATGCGCAAGAACATGAATCATTAACCTGCATTGCAGACGTGCTCACATCACTTTAAAACAGTGATTTTATGTTATCCCCAGGTTCAGAGCTTGCGACCATTTTTAAAAACAATTTTACATCATCTTCAACGTAGTATGATTTGCAGACGTGCTTTTATCACTACCTAAAATGACGCTGAGCTGCCGCCCTATAAGCTTTTTCTGTTGTATTTTTCTTACTTTCACAATAAATATTTATATAATTTTTATATACCGTACCTAAACTAGTTCCATGCTAGAAAAAATATGTATTCTAATTAATTATTAAGAGTGGTTTATTACTTAAAAATGAGATTGAGTAATATTATTTTAGTTTTAGGCAACCAAATCACACGGTTGAAGCCGTAAAAATCTAAATCCTACTGTAATACCTTGTAGATGTTAAAAAGGTACACAACGGTAATAAAAAACCAAGCATATTGAAAAAAACAATGTCCTCTTTAATTGTGATTTAATTGTTACAAATTGTAAAATATATTTTATAACAGAAAGATACATCAAATTAAGAAAGAAAAAAACTAAGACTGAGCGAGTGAGCGTCGCGACAAAGAGGTTAGTTATATTACTTGACCTGCGCGTGCATTCTAGATGTGAACAATTAAGAAAGACAAGGCTTCTCACACCAAAACTTCAATACTTGTTTGCATTTAAGTTCTTTGGTCGCAACGCGCTCTTTATCTGAGACTATGAGCACAGAAGAAATAATTTCTTCTGTGCTATGAGCACTCCACAAAACGCCATGAGTCAACCAGCACCCCTCTTCCGTCGCCACTACGTAGGCTACCATAAACAAAAACCAACTGGCAATTACTTAGTGCTTAAAATTGATTGTTAACGCGTAAGATTACTGCGAAATAAATAATCAAATTACTCTGATGTAACTAATCATAAAATAGCATATCCATTTTTTGAGGGCCTCTCCGGGGCCCCCTTGGGCCGGGGGCCCTCGGCGATCGCCGACCAGCCGCCCTTACCAGTCCGGGCCTGCTGTGACCTGTGTTTGAAATCTTTTCTCTGGATTCGCGTTACATTCATCATTACTTCTTTCTCCAGACATCGTTTTCTTTTTTCCTCTGATAATTCGTCTTGCAGCAAAGTTAGACACAAAATATGATTCCTTTTCCACTTCAACTTCAACGAAAGTATTACCATCACCATTATCGTCATTATCTATCTCGGTTTGTCCTAATGCTTCGTCCATTCGACAATTTGCCCAAACTTCAAATTTTTGGCAACTGACAATATTGCCTTAAAATTTCTAGAGTCCACTTTGAGGGTGGTAATGGTTTATTCAACCATTTTGAATGCCATAATCGGATTCATTCCGTTGTTTTGAAGATATTTGGATAATGGAGTGGTTGATTCAAAAATCTTCAAAAAAATATGAGCACTTAGTATTATGTAACTCAAACTTTTTCAGCAAGTCAGCTATACACTTGCCTTGAAACGCGCATCGTTTGCAAAATTGGATGAACTGGCACTTTTCTGTAGGGTTAATATAATCTCTATAAAAGCTGCACTTTTTGAATTATTGTAATGTCCAAACATTTTCGTCACATCTTTATCCTTCACCTACCAACGAGGTTCTCCAATTGACGATAACTTTTTTTTTCTTATCAGTCACGGTGTCCCAAACTGCCATCCTTTTATAAGATTCTCGAATGTACATACATTGATTAATGATACCAAATAATGAAATTACTTCAACGTGATATTAGCCATCATCAAGTTCATCGTATGGCATTTTTAGGTAGCGGCGCAGCGGGTTTTGCCCGATTTCCCGCCGGTCCAATCCGGGCTTGGAAACAATTACAGGAAATGTTCAAATTAGTATTGACAAATTTTTGAAATAACGAAAGCACTCCTTTAGAACATTTTGGACGTAGTTAAACTTTCAAATTGTTTAAATTTGTAGCAGGTCTGTCCTTACTTTTATCGTACCTGTTTGAAACTTATTTAGGTTAATAAAGGTAGTTATTATTTTACAAAGTGCAATACCTTGTACTCAAGATTTATGATTTACTGTTTTTTCATTTCCATCATCAATTAAATCAACCTGTGCTCAGTCTATGATGCAAAGATTTAAACATATCCTTACGTCACAAAATGTATCTTTTAGGAATAACATTTCGAGAATATTTTATCATTATTCTTATGAATTAACTACCATGCAGTAAATTGACTTACCTTTCGCGATCTGAGCCTCCTTCACGGTCTGCAATACACGAATACTAAGTCTTAAATGATGCTCAGTGTTCGTTTCAGTTTTTTTAACGTCATCAATTGAGGAATTTCAATCACCAATCCTCCTAAGCGGAGATGGACGTATTGACTCACCCTGATGGCAGTGTGTTTAAATCCTGGCCCCTATTGACCATCACAACACTATTCAATTTAAGAAAATACGAAACCGAATTGAATTATTTACACTTTCACTACACTTCCGACACCGACGCGCTCACATAAAGTTCTAAATTTGTTAAGAAATAATCAAAACATGTATTGGAAATCGCCAGCGAATCAGGTTGACGACAAGTCATGTTGAAACAAGTTTAGGTATTTGTTATAAAACACGTGTTGCGTAGATAACAGACATGCAATTATTTTATCAAATTTTTCAAAGTAGGTGCAGGAAGTAAGTTTTGATAAGTGTTTTTAACAGTTTATATCTTGACCATCACCCACAACTGACTATGCGACTTCGTCTTCTTGATCATTTTGTTTTTTTCATTATTATTTCTCTCAGAAGTGGTTTCCTGTAGTTTGCACTCTCCAGTATTAAACTGGCCCTCTCAGAAAGTGTGCATCTTTAAGAAAGATTTTCCGATCTTTAACTGGGGTGGTCAGGGCCGGATTAACGGGGGGGGGGGGGGCTACAACACCGGGCCCCATTAGATAGGGGGCTCCCATAAAAAAAAATTAGTAAAAAGAAATAAATTAATGTATTTGTTTACTTATAAAAATATTTATCTAATTATTTACTTGTAAGTACATTGATGATTTACTTACTTTATATTCATATGATTTTATTTTAATGTTTATCGTGTAAAATAATGTCGACGGGTTTAAAAAGGGCCCCTTTCACGTAAAGAGCCCTGGGCTCCTCAACTCTTTAATCCGGGCCTGGGGGTGGTTAGGCTTGAGCAGTTGTTTTCCTTCGGTACTCCCTACCGTTTCATGTTCAATTCTGCACGCTGGTAGGGACCTAAAAAGCAATTTTTCAACATTATTTAACTATTCCATCAGATATGACGCTACCGTTCATTGCAGAACGCCTTGGTACATATATTATCTTTATTTAGTTTTGCTAGCCGGCTGAGGTTTAGCTGCATTCTAGCACTAGGTTAGAGTTCATTATTTGTGCTCCTAAAGCCCTTAATTTTGCCTGGCTGTCAGTTGATGTTGTGGGTATCTTCCTTTTCAGCAAAATTTGCGCGCAGAAGAAATTTTTTTCCCTGGAGTATTGTTGCATTGTGACCAAGACTAACTTACAGTCTGCATTGTTCTACTCCATATGTTCAGATTTCTATACTTCCTTCCCTAGTAAAGCTATTCGTGTAATAGGCGGCCACCATTATTTTATCTCTTATCGGTAAAAGTATATCGTTCGCTACGTTTGTGGCAAATAATATTTCTGTTTGGAATCAAGGAATGTTTCGCTCCTGAGAGTATCGATCCATCCTCCATCGCCACCACTTTCACCATCAAGAAGTATAAAGGCTGTAAGTAACAAAATCACCTTAGGGCTTACAAATATTTACATTTCCCCAAAAAATTTCAAAGCTCACAATTCGAAAACATTCATACAAATTCGAAAGAAAATGAAAAGTGAAGATATCTTATAACCAAATTTGACTCTTTCACCAAAAAAGTTCAAAAATTTGTTTTTGTAACTAAAGACCAGAGACCTTATATTTAAACATTTCAAATTTCCTTGTAATCATCAATTAATTTGATAAACAAAACCTTGAGATCTTCTTTTTACAAGTTTCTCGTTGGGTCACCCATTCTCTCTCCGGAAAAGTGCCAAGAAATGCCAAGTGTGAAAATATAGAACGTCAAGATGTTTTGATATGGTCACAAATTAAAATTTTCTAAAGTATCTCTCTCACTTTTCATAGTTATCAATGAATTAAGGCGTTCATCCTCCATATATGAACGCGTGGTGTTTTTTTAGAGAATCTAAAGAATAGAATTTTCGTTCATTAATGACGACTTAATAACCAATTGTAAATATAAGCCTGATGTAAGATTCTAATCTTCAGCAGCAACAGCTTGTAATTTGTCAAATTTTTGACTTGGCAAAGTTTGTCTATTTCATTTAATTCTGTTTTTTTGTATCCAGGGGAAAAGAAACAAATGGCGAAGCATTACGTAAAACCGATGACAAATTATCGTCTAAAAAACTAATTAAGTAAAATTCTACAATTAATTTTCTCCAAACTCCATAATTACATGTAATTATACAAACAAAAAAGAGAGATTATTAAAAATTAATTAAAGTCATTACGAGGAACAACTTGGTGGAAAATTTGGTTGATACGTCGAATAAATTGATCACATCTCCGTCACTGTTTCTTATCGAAGTAACTATGGAAGAAATTATATTCATTACAGCTACATCATCTTTTTCAAAAATGCTTTAGATTTAGTTTTATTATCAATTGTATGATCGTTTGATATCTCATTCAGAAATTCAAAAATATCTTCAAAAGCTATTCGAGTTTTTTTTTTAGTTTAATAGATTTTCAGATGTGAAAATCCTTTTTTGTACCTTGATTAACCAATTTTTGTGTTTATTTCATGAAAATTTACGTAGAATGAAACGCAATATTTCCTCCATCCCTTTGTACCAAAGATTAATCATGTACATGTTTGAACGATTTAATAGATTTTCAGATGTGAAAAATCTTTTTTTGTACCCTGATTAACCAATTTTTCTGATTATTTCCTGAAAATTTACTTAGAACGAAACGCAATATTTCCTGCATCCCATTTGTACCAAACATTAATCGTGTTTGAACGATTTAATAGATTTTCAGATGTGAAAAACCTTTTTTTTCTACAAACGTCAAAAAATGAAAAGGTTTGCGCATCGATAACAATACGCGAAGTGACCCTTTTTTTCACTTACCTACGTTACCATGACAGCGTGCGCGAAATGACGACGCCATGCGCGAAGTACGCACTGCACGCAAACTAGATGAGAGTTTTGTATTTTAACGTTAAAATAATTGTCAACTTCTTCACGTTTATAGAAAAAATTTTGTTTGCAACTCGTGCGCGAAATACTTTTGGTGATCTCGACTATTTTTTTAACTCGGCTGCGCCTCGTTAAAAAAATGAGTTCTCGATCACCAAAGTGGCATTTCGCGCACTAGATACAAAAATAACTATTTGTACCCTGATTAACCAATTTTTGTGATTATTTCCTGAAAATTTACGTAGAATGAAATGCAATATTTCCTCCATCCCTTTGTACCAAACATTAATCGTGTTTGAACGGTTTAATAGATTTTCAGATGCGAAAATCCTCTTTTTGTACCCTAAGGCAGCACAAAATGTTCGCCAAATATTAATAACGCCACTTAATAAAATTTGTATTCATATAGATAACTTTTAAACAACATCCACAAACTGACATCAATATGAGTAAACTTTAGTGTTTATTTATAATTTATAAAATTAGGTATAAGTACAGTTAGACTTGCTACAGTAGAGGTCATCGTAAATTATTTAAGTATTATTATAAGTTCTTTACACCTTGTAATAATGATATCATCCGTTCGTATCTAATAATGATATAAAAAATTTTAAAAACCAAATGGACCCTAAACTATAAAACGCGTTCTACTTACTAGATTCATTCAAAATGCCGCTATAACGTTATCATATCAATAACATAAAATCCAGTTATTCACATTAAAGATGTCAATAACCATTTCCCGATGTGCTTAGGTACATAAGCCACACCTGACCAATTATCGCATGTGATAAACATTTAAAAGTAGTGGGTCTTTAAACACCTCAGGCCCTAAGTATTTATCTTCCCACGGCCAACTTCTTTGCATATTGGCACTTGAATATAATCGTATATGAAACCAAATGAAATGAAACTAAAAGGGTTAAATCGTAGATTTTTTTGTTGTAGGTAAGATTATTTTGCATATTAGAGTCTACGGCGATATTCAAATTCAGTCCCGTTTAAAATATCTTGGTGAGAAAGGGTTCGTATGTGCACTAAGGGGTGCCCGTTATCCCGTAGATTTTACCACTTCTTCCCAAGAGCACGGTATGCAAATTTCACATTACAATAATTTCAATATGGGAAAATCTCGTACACCTTTACCATAATCTTACAAATCTGAATGCACTTCATTTGTCATTGTCACCACTAATTGTGCAAATGCGCCAATTTTCGTTTACAATCTATTAATCATAAACAACTTTAATTAATTAATAAACTCGTACATAACTGAAATATCGTAGCACTGTGGAATTTATATAAACTATGAATTACTACAGGCGTTAATTAACGTAACAATTTTTCTTGAAATAGATCGGTAATTAAATTTTAAAAAAATTTCACAATCCTTTACCATAATTACCTAATTAGAAATATAAGCTATCAGATTTGTATAACACTCATAAGTTATTTGAAAATGAACACTAAATTTTGTTAATCCAATATAGTTTCAGATTTACTGAAAACAAGTTCGTACAATAAAAAATTAATAGACATAATTTATTCCTTATGTAGGTATTTCTAAATGTGATTAGTGTACCAAAAAATCCCTGATGAATCATTATAAAAGTTTGGCCATAGCAATTATAAAATGTACTGTAAGTACCTTCTCAAAAATGTTGAAGTGATAATTAACTATTCTTTAAGTTTGTGGACGTTGATTGTAGAAAATAAATACTATAGTTGAAGTTGTCGGCAGATATTTTTAAATGTAACACTTATTTGCCTACTAAGACTACCGTCACACTTCACTAAAATAAGGCCAAAAATTGATTCTGGCTGTAACAAAATCAAAATTAATAGCGCTATTAAAAATACTTACACGAAAATTCTCCCCCTACTTTACTTTAATAGAACTACACAGTTTAATCACAAAGTGTCGAGAAATCCATTAGCTAATTAATGGCTACAAGTATAATGTTGCCAAAAATTAATTACACCCACTCGGATTTTTATTCGAAACCAATAAACAATTTTAATTTAAGGGGCTTGATTAAGTTTCCTAATAAGTATCATATAATAAAATGGTCTATTACTTTTAAATTAAAGTGATTGTCGTAAATTATGTCACCATAATTTAATTATAAACATGAAGTATAATATACCTGTGTTGAATGTTAGGTATAAATGCCGCTGTAAATCAATTAGGTATACATTTTTTTGCCTATTGTATTTATATGGTGTGTAAATAATGAAATGAACAACATTTTCTGCGTCTACCAACAATTTTTTGATATAGGATCTGCGGTATCAGGGAAGGTGTTAAGCTTTATGTTTCTTAGAGTAGTAGGTACCAAAGCAAAAATTACCAAAAAAAGCAACTTTTACTATATTATATAAATCAACATTTTTAATAGCGTCACATAATTTTACTTTATTAAAATGAATCCAAACGAGAACCAACCAAATGTGGAGAGTTATCAACTATTCCTACGAGTTTTTTATTTAAATTTAAAATTTCGATAGTTCATCGACTTGCTTGTAATTTTTGATAATTAACCATTAAAATGCCTTATGAAACAACGAAGTTAACACTAATTAACATAAAATTTCTTCCAATTTTTTATGACACATGGAAATTGAATTAAAAGAGTTGACCTATATATTTTTTTTTTATTCCCCACATAACAGGTACCTTGTCATTTTTGTAACCTATTGACAGCTTTTCAAGTAGACACGCTATGTACAGATGGTGTCATGCGATCTTCAAGCACCTTATCATTAGATAATGACACGTTATTAGAGACTATTAGGTGTGAACTAGATACCTTTTTTTAATAATAATTAATTAATAACCTCGCTGAATGCAAGCTGTCCATCGACACGAATAGGAAACTCTAATGGTTTATCGAAAGACAATCAATTTATAAGCTAATACAATATTCTGGAATTTTATCTATTCAAAAGACAGTTGCTACGATGTAGGGATTAACACATTACCCTGTTGTATTTAATTAAAATGTAGAACAAACACAGATAACACAAGATTTATTTATGAACTCGGTTACATCATGTGTACAAATATATATGATTCGAACTATTTGCACACTAACAATGATCTAAAGAAGCTTAAAAGGCCCATATTTCTTCAGAATCTAATCTTCAGTAACTAAACCAATAAAACTGTAGAACTGCAACTACAACAAATTCTTTGTTGCATCCATCTAAAAACTTCACAACACAAGTTCGAGAGCTAATGTCTTTACCTTCTGACCTTTTTTTACCAAATGAATGACGTAAAACTATGAATATTTAGAACGCCTTTAAGGAATAATAAAGCAGTCCGTAAAATATGCGTTTTAATTTTGTTTTGCACCACTTTTTTGGCACTGCGATAATTTAAAGAGTTGATGTCATACCATGTAATCGTAATTAAAATTGAATTAAAAACACAATGAATTGGAGTAGGGAACCTTCTGCGTGCTGTAAAAAGCGACTAAGTGGAGCATCCGTCCAACCATATCCCTAAGAGCCGTCTTACGAAAGCAAATTCATGTGCAACCTAGTTGGAGCTTTTTTCCTAACGATGGGCGACACGGAATTTGAGTATAGAACTGTCATAGATTTTTTAACGAAAGAAGATCATGGGCCCAAAATTATTCAGAAAAAGTGACAGTGGTGTATAGGGAAGTTGGCATGTCATGTTTCCAAATCTTTTGGTCTAAACTAAACAGCTCAGATGGTGTAAAGAATCGATCGAGGATATTCCAAAGTATGGGCGATCCGTGGAAGCAAGAGTAACTGTAAAAAAGGTGGGACAAATAGTGCTTCAAGATCGTCGTGTAAAGGTTGCTGTCATTGTGTATGATGCTAAGACATCCGAAATAACAGTCAAGGATTTTGAAATGTGATTTATCCATGACAAAGGTGTGGGCACGATGGATAAACTGTTGAATAGATAAGTTTCCACAGGGAGCAAGATGAAAACTTTACGTCGCGCATTGTTACTGGAGATGAAACTTAGGTACGCCATTGGGACACTCCCACAAAGCATCATAAGGGCTCTCCTGCACCAAAACACAGACATGAACGCAATCCTTGTTGGGAAAATTGATGGCGACGATTTTTTGGGCCACTGACGGAATTCTGTTGATTGAATATATCCAAAAGGGCACAACAATAAATGGAGAAGTTGCGATGGAGAGAAGGTGGATTCGTGGAAGCAAAAACGTTATTGCTGATTGTGGCTTGTCAGAGTAACGGCACTGAGTTGGGCCCGTGCGACTTATTTCTGTTGACACATCTAAAACATATTTCAGAGGAAGAAGATTTTCTTGTGGTGGTGAAGTGAAAGGAAGCTCTTGAAGCATATTTTTTGCAAGGCTGACGAAGGAATTTTTTTCTAAATGAATAGTGAAAATTTTGTGTTAATCTCGTTAAATTGTCCATTTTTCTTTCATTTTCATCATAGTGGCATGGTTTCTATTAGAGATATTGTGTTAAGATTTTGTTGGTGGGCACATATACCATCATGGCCAAATTACAAGTTGCTGACTTTTATGGAACGTCAAATAACATGGGGGGGGGGCTAAACTGGAATGTGCATCTCTCTGGCGTAAGTTGAAAAAAAACGCACGGTATATTTTATAATTACAAAATTTACAATTTTTGTTCAAAAATATGTGTCAATAAAATAGTATATTAAAAAACAAGTTTTATAATACAGGTTTTATCGCACGAATCAAAGATTAGAAATCGCTTTATTCTATTTTTTAGAATTTGCGCCTTTTGTAAAGTATTTTAAATAAATATTTGACATTATAAAAATCTAGGAAATTTTTTAGAGATTGGCACTACTTTTCCAATTATTTGACAATTAAAAATTTATTTAAGGTTAACCACAGTATGTGCCTTAGACCATACTTATAATAATGGACTGACTGACCAGATGGACCAAATGTATAAACAGCTCACCAACATGCAAGCGAGAGAGCAGTATTGCGCATCCTTAACTGTTACCTATAAGGTAACTATAACTATAAGACGTTTTAGTAACGGTAAAGGACACGATTATTGTAATATAGTAATACCAACTAAATAAAATACATTAAAAAAATTGAGACTACGCTGAAGTTCTAATTTAAATGGATTTTTTTGTTGATTTTACCCGAAACAGGTTCCCTAAGCAACTACCTCACCAGAATATCATGCGCAGTGTCTTCTTGGTTTTTTTTTCAGATTTTCTTTGTAACTGGATCTGCAATAACAGAGTGCTGCAGTTAAGGACCATATTGAAGGGGAACCGTGCATTTTGTGATACAAGTATGAGATTTGGTACAGTTGTTTTCAAGACTGCATCTAATAATTCTAAATTTGGGGACGGTTTCCACTCCTTCCGGAGACCCCTTCTGGGGGTTTCGAGGTTCTAAGACTATCAAATCGGCCTCGGGGCCAAATTTTCCAGTCTTGTAAATAAGCTGCCGTTTCTCCAATCCTCAAACTTTTGGTGGCTTCCTCAGTGGATTGTTTCCAGTTGCGCCAATGTCACAGGAGGAGCACTTGCCCTGGACTAGTGGTGGGTTGGCCTTTCTCCTTTTAATAGGAGACACTTTTTCGATCGCACATAATGATACTCGTTTCTGGGCTACAGTTAATCTATCCGAAGAACACTTCGGGTAACAATTTTTATACCAAACAGCGCAGTGACTTAGCAGAGTTGTCTGGATCCCATCGTCATCATTCAACTCGACTCAATTTAAATTGAATGGTAATTGATCGGTTTCGTAGAATGACTACAGGTGAAATAGCCCTCTACTGCATTGTCGCGAGTATTACGCGAGATGGACTGGTCGTATCTATTTGACAGAGAATGTACGTGCCCCATTTTGTGCATTTAGTACCGAATTACTTTTTCGAAGCGACTGATCGCCAAAATTGAAAATTTTAAAATCACGCCGCAACATTTTGGGGAATAAATAAAAAATAACAGTTAATATTCTGCATCGTGAAGTAAATGCCATTTAGGTGATAGATTTTATGTCACTAACATATATTTTTTCATGGCAAGTCTTATCCTCATTTATTTTTTCACTCATGTAGGGTAATCGCAATAATTGGCAGAAGATATGCATATCAAGTATACAAGGTGTTTCCACTCAAAGTGGACAACGTAATAGAGGTTATAGAACTCGTTAAACATAACACGTTTTTTAAAATAATTTTTTTCATTTTAGCTTTTGTTTTCGAATTATGGACCTTTTTTTGTTTTTTTACACATCTCCATGCTTGTTCAAAACTTTTTTACAAATTTTGGAATTTGAATAGCACAAAATCTACTCTACTACTATAATTTAAAATGACCCCCAGTTTGCTGTTCTAAATTTTTTCTAAAAAAGTTTTGAGCAAACGTTGTAGATATTAAACTGTTGATTACAAAAAACTTTGATTTTTTGAAATCCGACTACAAATAATGGACATATAGAGATTTGTATAAAAACAAAAAAGGTCCACAACTCGAAAACAAAAGTCAAAATGAAATAAATTACTTAAAAAAAGTGTTAGTTTTGACGAGTTCTATTACGTTGTCCACTTTGAGTAGAAATACCCTGTATAATAATGTAAAAAAAGGTTTCTGTTTATCATTTTACTAAAAATTGCACAAGAAATGAGTTTCATAAAGTATAGTACTTAGAAAATACGTAAATTTGAAATTAAAAAAAACATTCATTTTCAATTTACATTTTTGGATCTCCTGTCTGGCGTATAGTGGCATGTGTATATATTATTTTGTAGAGAATTTGAAAGAGAACAACCTTTATTTGAAACTTATTTCTCTAAAGTTCCACTATCGCATGATATTTCAAGAAAACCAAATTTGAGGAGTTTAAAACCCCAAAAAGGGGTCTCCGGAAGGTATGGAAACTGTGTCCCACATCTACAACAATTATATTAGATGGAGTCTTGAAAACCACTGTACCAAATCTCATACTTGTGTCACAAAGTCTATAAAATTTCGTATGACATCCTCTATACACCAGTCGTTAAAAATATTTACATTCCTCACTGGAATTTTGCCAACATGCTCAAATTTGAGATTTAGCCCAAGGATAATTACGATATTGACAGATTATTTTGTATCAGGACGCGAAATACGCTAATAAGACTAGATATTGGAAACCTCTTCGGGGTCCCAAACCAGTTCCTTTTGTATCTTCGAGGGCCTGTGGTACAGGTCTTTTCGTCTACTTGAAAAAGGAGTGAATCGGGAATTGAAAATTCCGTTTTTTTTATTTTAATTAATTCCTTAGTCGGACGGTACTGCTGTCCAACTTAATTTTGTCGATAGGATTGGTATGGTAATCATACAAAATCTAAGGATAGGGCACTTTTTACATTATGTAAACAGGAAGACATTATTAATCGGTAGAGGTTAATTTGCATGATGCGCCATTTAATTGCAAATTGTCATATCGCCATTTGCATTCCAGTTGTAATACAGAATCGCAATAAAATTTTAAATAAGTGCTATCTAAACTGTAAACAGTAAACAAAACAATTTAAAAGATGAGAAATTAAGAACAAATTACACAGTAGACCTACAATTCACACCGCCTTAAATTAGGGTCAAGCGTGTCAAAAGTGTAACCTAAATTACCTCTTTTCACTTTTATTAGTTAACATAAAATTAAGATTTTGTCCCTGATAATTATCTGGCAACTTCTATGTCAGGAAGGATTAAAGTCATTAAAAAACTCCTAATTATTACTAAAGTATGATAGTGTGGGATTTCCCGAATGCAAATTAATTGTCACTTTTTGAATTTTTGTGTCACATTATTCAAATATTATATTTCACCATTTTTCTCTCTTTATCCGCTCATAAAATTCATATTAAACCCACACAAAGATTTTTCAATGAATTTCGAACGATTACTAATAGCGCGTTAACGTATATACGCGTGTGTATGACTATTATATAATTTTCTTAAGCAATTTTCAACACTTCCTGCCTTAATATAAAACAAAAGAGGGCCGGCTGTCACCTCAACCCTTCCGGTCTATGCGCATATGCATTCTTTTCGCTGCATTGTTCAGAAGTTAGGCATAGGAAAAAATAGAGCAGTTGGAATGTTTTTTCGCCCTTTAATTTTTTAATATCACCTTATAAGTGAATTATGTGCAACTGCCACAGGCTTTTTTTTGCATATATTTTGTAGATGTTAATCTGACGGTGTATGAAATGTCATACCTACGTACGTAGTGCAGCTGTCGTTATCTGAGCTCATCGACAAACAAATTTCTTTTTTTAATTTTTGCATTGATATTAGAAAAAAATGTGCGTAAAAAATATGGGTCACATTGTATGTAGTGGAAAAGTCGTTTTTTACACTCACCTGGTAGCCTTTTTTTTTTAAACGTGTTTTGTTAAATTTATTATAAGGCCGCTTATAATTAATAAACATTTTTGTCTCTTTTTGTTACCGGGGCGTACTGATTTTTGATTTAATATTAAGTTTGGCCCGCCGTGACTTTTGAATTATGACATTGAAAAGTGTTAACGAAAAATTCATTTACTTAAAAAGGCTGCGCCCAAGTGCTAAAAAATGTAAAATAAAATGTGAAGAGCTGTTATCTCACGGCCTATTACGTACAATAAAGGTATATTCGGTATAGAATGAGTAGGTGTGTTAAACGTTCCGTAATACAAATAAGTATTAATTTTACTCTTAAATTATCATACAAATGAGCAAATGCACTTAGTATTAATTATTAACAAACATCACAACGGGAGGTGTTATTTATGAATATTGTCAAGTGTGATCAGCGTGATATCCGCTACAAGAAGCAACAAACGTATCATCGGGAGCGGAATACATTTTTGTTACTTTGATATACTATGACATGTATACAACGTTCAGCTACCTAATATAATAAAGCGCGCAGTTGCTTGTTAAATAACACGATTATAAATTAATATGGGATAGTAGGCTACCACGATACGTAGAAACTAGACCAAGAACGATAGATTTTTGGAAGGTTACGAAGATTAATGTTAAATCTTTCAGGAACCCCCATCGCGCACAATACGTAAGCCAAATTAATATATTAATAGAGAATATTACACATTTTAAGGTTTGCTAACACCGTTTCTTGTGGGCTGTTAAATAACGGATGTGGGTTAAAATAGTCATAAAAAATTTTAGAATTTCCTGCTTTTTTTATTTAGGCAATAAATTAATAAGATTATACGAATAACTACAGTGAGAAACAATTTGTCCTTAATTTATATCGTTATTATTAATGTGAAAACAAACAATAAGTACTTATTTAACAATTAGTCAATTTTTTAATTTTGATTAGGTACCTAAGATGTTATTAAGGCTTTCTTTGCCATTTCTGCGGTTCATCCTCTAAGGGCGTTAAATACATTCTATAGACATTTTCGTCCTTAAAAATCTATTTAATCACCAGAAAACGGTTCAGCATAGAAGCAGCGTGTGTAGTTTTCCAAATCCCAAATTGGTTCATAAAAACTATTAAAATACGTTTTTTGTAGTACAATTGCAATTTTTTATATTAAATATACAGGGTGAGTCAGAATATGTGGGAAGTACGATAACTAGAAATAATAGGCATAAAATAAAGACGATTGTTTAAACTTATATCCTAGCGTTGCACAGGTGAAAAGTTATCAGGTGTTCAAAGTTGGAAAAAAAATTACTTTTGTATTAATAACTTCTAAACTAATTAAATGTAATCAACTATTTTTTTTAGTTGTTAATGAATACTTAAAAACAAAAAAAACTGAATATTTAATAACTCGCTTCGGTGGTACATACCGGGTGGGCCATTGAAAAGGAAACACGCCTGTTTTGGTACACTTAGACCAGTTTCTTAAAAAAACGCTCGGATACGTCGATTTTTTATTTTTGGGGGACAACATTTGATGTCAAATTTGACTTTGTCAGGTCAACCCCTAGCCCCAGCAACCCATAACTCAAGAATTTAAATAGGGAAAGGGAGTCGAGCGACCCTTCATTTGAAGCGTCTGAAACACGTCACCTTTGACCTTTGCAACGGCATATTTCAGGATTTTTCCTAAACAACACCCCCACCTTCGTTAATCTAGAGGGTGCTTTTCAAGGGGGCGAAAAAAAATTGAATAAAACTAATTTCCATTCATATTGTCCAATAGGCGATTTACATTAACTGAAGCGCCAGCCAGTGGCAGCATATGCAACTACTGTAAGTAGTATACCCGCGCTTCGCATTGCCTTCGACGCCGACGGTTAAATATCACGCTAAAACGCTAATGTAAACGTTAGTTTGTGTTTCGTACATTGACATTTCTTTTATTTTGTACCTATTATGAGTAGTAATAAGTCTAATGTGAATAGTTGTGTGTATGGATGCCATACAAATAATGGAAGAGAGCGTTATTTAAACACGTTTAACATTAAGGCCGTTGTCCCACCAAAGCGGCGCAACAGCGACGCGACAACTACACGATGTCTCTAGCGTGTATCTTTCATGTTTAACCCATGGTTTCTATGCACCGTACACACACCAACGCTCCGCTAGAGAAACATCCAAGCTGCGTGTCGGCTTCTTGTTGCCTAGCGACTCGACAGGTCAGTTGTGAAGCGACACTGTAGATCTATGTGCGGTGGTTTAACGAAAAGGAAAATGAATTTCATTGGGAAACATAATGAACAGGAATTTAATATATAAAACACGTTGCTTTGGTGGGACAACTCCATGTCGCCTGCTTGTGTCATGTCGAAATCGTGTCGCTGTTGCGCTGCTTTGGTGGGACAAGGGCCTAAATGATAGTAATGAACTTGTACTTAACATAAAGACAGACTGTAAAAATAACGACAAGTGCTACTCTTCACATGTAATTACTTAAACACCTCATGGGTATACTACTCTGCGCCGCCACATTGTTGACGACAGTGGCGCCACCAACGGTAATGTAAATCGCCTATAGAGAATTAAAAGACGCTTCAAATGAGGGGTCGCTCAATACCCTTTCTCTATTTAAATTCTTGAGTTAGGGGTTGCTGGGGCTAGGGGGTTGACCTGACAAAGTCGAATTTGACATCAAAAGTTATCCCCTAAAAATAAAAAATCGACGTATCCTAGCGTTTTTTTAAGAAACTGGTCTAAGTGTCTCAAAACAGGCGTGTTTCCTTTTCAATGGCCCACCCTGTATACTAAAATTGGAACGATACAGAGAAGATTAGCATGGCCCCTGCGTAAGGATGAACACAGTAAGGATCCGCTGATTCGCTCGAGCTATAGACCCATAAGTCTAACTTGTTCTATGGGTAATCTTTTGGAAAGGGTATGGTCAACAGTAATTAGAATACAACCGGCTCCTGGTAAACCATCAGGCGGGTTTCCGCCGACACCGATCTACCAGGGACCAACTCGTGTACTTGGGCAGCAGTGTACAGCGTGCCTTTAGAGACAGGGAACATACTGTGGCTATATTTTTCGATTTCGAAAAGGCATACGATATGACATCGCGATACGGTGTCTTGCGAAAGTTGCATAGCTGGGGATTCAGGGGAAATTTGCCTCTATTTCTCGCTGACTATCTGAGAGGTAGAAGATTCAAAGTGAAATGCGGAAACGTTTTCTCAACGTCCAAGGTCCTTGAAAATGGAATTCCCTAAGGTTCGCCTTTGAACGTCACCCTATTTCCGATCGCCATAAACGACATTGCGTCGGTATAGACCCAGCCATACACAAATGTCTCTATGTTGGTGATTTGGCTATTTGCTCTTCAGATACAACAGTCGACAAAATGACCAGAAGACTTCAACCGGCTCTAAACCAAATAATCAGCAACGCTGGAAGCTCTGGTTTTAAGTTCTCTCGGGATAATCCCCTAGTTTTCTTTAAGGACCGACCAATCTCTGTCTCAAGATCTATTCGGTCCCTGGGCCTCATCTTTGATGATCAATTGAGATGGGGAGAGCATGTAGAGGGCTTGGTTGATCAAGGTAAATCGGTCCTTAATATACTTATTTAAACTTGTCGGTACGGAATGGAGGGCTGATCCTGATACCTTGCTACAAATGCATCACTCCCTCTTATTGTCCAAGTTAGAATATGGGTGTGTAGCTTACTCTTCTGCGCTTCACGTTTTGCAGGCACTTACTGACGCGGATGTTTTGGTTGTTGAAACGGTGAGAACAGAAGCGGGACAGGACGATCAGCTGTTGTTGTTGTTGCGGACTTGTACTCATTGGTGCCTTGACACAACGACTATGTGCTATGTACATGTTAGTTTCGAGAAATTTTACCACTGCTAGAAAAGTTTACTAAATATTGGGGCTGGACCGTCGAACAGGGACCCTATAAGCCTGTCACATCCACTTTACTCCCGGACCCAGACAACCTGCTGCATCTTGTACGTTATGGGTACTAAGGAGACTGCTCCCGAAATTGTGAATGCAAGCAACGTGGGCTGACATGCACCACTATGTGCGGCGAATGTGTGGGAGAGTCCTGCTTCAATTGGAACATTCGGGATTCAGAGGAAGAAGGCGAATTGGAAGGCAACTGTGACACAGAGGTTCATGTTGAAGCCAAACGTACCAGGGCCACCACTAGGGAAAATTATGCAAAATGAAGGTTGTTTCGAAATATACAAAATCTTGATGAAACTGTTGAAAAAGATGTTCAGAAGTTGTGCGTAACAAAAATGTTTGAAAAGTCATAGAAAGAATACCTCGTTTCTAAGTATATAATGTGAACCAAAATAAAATGACATTTGTGAGAAGACTAGCAGAAATAAGATCAACAGATCCAGGGCAATGGTGCAATCAAGGAGGAAGTTTTAATATATTATAAGCCATAAGCGATAAGCCGCTGAAAATTTTGTTAAAATTTCATCACCGGTACTATTTGGATATAACCGTATTTTAAGAATTGTTATTGAAAAAATGTCCAAGAATTAAAAAAAAAACTTGTAAAAGAAAATAGAAACATAAATAAAATAGTACTCTAGAACAATAAAGTAGCTCTATTGAGTGTAGTAACTTTTCGTTAGACAAGCATTCGCGTAATACTGGTTGAGGGTAAGGCGGTGGTTTCCTAATTTTGTGCATTTTCTTTTGTATGTTTTGAAAATCGCACTACTTTGACCGGAATTTCACTGAAGACGGGAGGTTGAGACTAATCCATCTCGATCAAGCGGCTGTGTCGTCGGGTCAGACTGCCCACTGGGTAAGTTTTTGTAGGGTAGTGGCAGCATACTGACTAGCGGGTGATGTGTCGGAAGCGAAACCAGATCTGTTTTCTGCTACCCTGGGAAGCTATATCCCTCTGGTAGCCCTGGCGTCTGAATGGGCGCCCGCTTGTTGGGCTCAATGGTAGTGGGAGCTAGGGTGATGAAACCAAAAGATCCAACATGGACAACACAACTACAACCCCACTACCAAAGGGAGCGTCCCAGGACACCCCTCAAACTCAGCTGCAGGTTACCAAGCCTCAGCTAAACATAAGAAAAGTATATCCGGCGCCGAGCAAAAGAGGAGGAAGAAAGCTAGGCTAGGCAAAGTGCCCCAACACCGTCCTCCAAACCGACCACCTCCCGTGGCTCAGCCCCGGCTCGGAGGCAGGCTTCTAGAGTAAACTCCGATCAGGTAGGCCAACGGGTAGGCGAGGAGAAAAAGAGGCAAAGGTCGGACGATCCAACTCCGACCCAACCGCCGACAAAGAAGGGCCCATCACAGCCCGACCAAAGGCGGGGACCAGGAAGGCTGAAACACCCCGCAACCTTAGCTACAAGCAAGCTGTCGAAAGCCAACTCAGAGTAGCAATCATTGATACTAACAACCCACTGGGTAAGCTAACAGCTAACCAGGAGGGCATGTTACAGGGCCACCTGGCTAAGGTTCTTGACCAGCATTTATTCGCCTTAACAGGCGCTACCCTAGCACCCACTTTTAGGGGATGGAGGTACTCGGGAGAGATTCTAAGAATCTCGTGTGATAACAACCATTCCTTTGAGTGGCTAAAGAAGGCGGTTGGCAACTTTTCACCATTGTGAGAGGCTGCACACCTAAAGGTAGTACAGGTAGTACAGCAAGGCTGCCATTTGGGTCCCGGGGAACCTGATATGAGGGCTTGGTGGTAGTCAGGCAGCGCCTGGAGATGCAGAATTCCTGGGCAAGAGTGGGCAGCTGGTGCGTCTTCCACACAGTCGTGAAGGATCAGCCTCGAAGGAGGCTGCTAGTTTTCGGAATTGAGGAGGTGGACCAGACCAACCTAATCGCCAGGGGGGAAGGCTCGGCTACGGGTTTTCCTCTCTAAAGGTGAAGGTTAGTAATCCCGCAAAACCCGACGTGGCGAGTACGTCAGTACAGCCACCACAACAACAGCACCCGCCGCTGCCACAGGAGCAACTGCCGGAAGCTGCAGTAGCATCACCGCCCAGGATGCTAAGGCAACCTGTGGCTAGTGCTTGCTCCAGTGTTAGCAACTCACCCGGTCCGTTTTCGAACTGGGAGGAGTTCGCAAACATCGAGGCGAATGATTCCAACGACGCCGGTAAATAAATAAAAGACAATTATGTCTACATACATGAGTATGAAAGAATATTTTGTACAAACAAACCTGCAACACTGTCGGGCGGCTGATGCCACTCTAAGCAGGCACCTGGCGGTAAAGCAGGACATTGCCCTCATTCAAGAACCTTGGATTGTTAAATCAAGGGTTTCCGGTCTAGGAGGGTACAAAAGGAACCGTTTATGTTGATAAACGGTAAGAAAAGCCTAGGGCATGTCTATATTATGTTCCTAGTCACATTAGCTCACATTGAAGCTCTCCTTATTATTGCATTACACGCATTACCTTCTTTCTTTTACAATTTTTTGTAGTCTTTCAAATACTTTTGTTTCTACAAATTATATAAATTCGATCTGATGGGTTCGTCTTCTTCAACATCTTTACACCCTCTTGTTCCCATAAAAAGAATTAAAACGTGTTCTTTTGTTTAAGTGGTTATCACTTCCTCTTCGTACCTTACATTCCACTCATCCTGATTTATCCACATCGACCGACATTATATTTCGGTTTTCAGCTTTTGTTACTGTCATGGTTGGTTATATCCAGTTTTTTGCACTTTTTAACCACTTTCTCTCCAATCTTTTCACTTTCAGTCAAATCTCTTGTTCGTTAACTAGTAATACATGAAAAAGGCAAAAGTGTGGGTGATGGTTGTCAATAAAATAACCAAAAATGGTGAATATTAAGAAGGACAATCTTATATGGAAGTGAAGTCTATTAATAATACTAATCTATAATCTTATCGAATGGTAGGTAATGTATTTTAACGATAGAAACTTAATGTTGACACTTCGTATACAAATCCTGACAAATTCTCTAAAACGGGCTAAATCCTAGTTTATTTCGGAAATTTTCGAATACGAAAATGTCGTTAGTGTCATCTAAATTAAAACGAAAATTGATAATAATGAAGGTAATCAAGTACCGTTAACAATAAAATTATCCACACTTTACACAAAAGGTAATACGAACACGAAGTTTGTATTTTAATTGTAAATTTTCTAAAAATGGTAAAAACGACGGTTTCTTGTATCCAGCAATAGAATTAAAAAATTTTATTGCCGTTATTTGGTATAAGTCATAAAAACACAAATACGACTTTAAACAGATATGGCAAGTAGAGATCAATAACTTTTGAAACCTTAGCCGAACAAGACTTGTCAGTTGTCACATAATGTAAACATGTCATATAAAGAAATGCATTCCTCATAACTCCACCTTGTCCTTGAACACAGACTTTCTGTATGCAAAACCACAAACATTTTGTTTACCAGAAGTTCCAAAACAAGCGGGCCAATACTGTTTTCGGCATCGCACCTAAGTTGGACAAAGAAAAAATATCGAATTGAGCTTTATGTACCGAGACAAACGGTACGTCCCCCAAAAAAAGTTGCTTTACATAAACATTTTATTATACGTAACAGTGCTTTACGTTAACATGTTTGGGTATCCCATTACATTAAGTTTATTACATTCACAACAATCAACACTTGAGGGATGGGTGCCGCTGCCAACATTAACATACAATAGAAACAACTTATTACTAATCTACAGCCGTGCAATATTGCTTGACTTTTAGCTGTGTGTATTATTTAAAAATGTCAGAAAGATGTATTACTTTGCCTATTGACAAATAAATTATTAGAATATCGGTTTTAAACCTACAGAGAAACATTTTTGTATTAATGAAATTTATGTTTATTGTTAATTTTAAATGTGGAATATTTAAATTATTTAGTCAGGTACTAAAAATCTTCTTTAAAGACTAATAAATTAATTTAATATTAACATCTTTATAGCGTAATTAAAGGATTAGGAGTCATTTTCATTGGTCCTCTTTTTATGTATACGACTGCAATATTGCATTAGTATTGTCCTTAAATTTATGTGCAGTAATAAACAACGTTTTTCAATTAGTACAATTCACAGAAAAAGAATTTGCCAACTTTTTGTGTAAACTTTTAAGTGCCAACGTATTTCAAAGGACCAATTTGTTCATCTTTCATCGTAACAAAACACCACCTGATCATAATAATGTTTTTTGACGTATTTATGTTTAAGGTTTTACTATCGTAGTAAAATTGTGGGATTCTTATTTCAATATTTAATACGAAATATTTCCACCATCAGAGAAAAAGGCATGTTACAGTTTTTTCCACCTTAGAAGAACAGCTTCTTAGGCCAAGTTTGAACTCGCATAACATAAGAGACTTTCGTCCAATAATTTTTTATAACTTTCGAGAATTATCGCAACAACAGTGTCTCGCCGAGTTAATTATTTAATTATGGAGCATCACATCAGCCACAGAAAACACTGATGCTGTGTGCCAACTGATCAAGGAAGGTCGACATCTCGCATAACGTGAGGTAGAGATATCTTTAGGGTATTTCAAAGACCTCAATCCAAAAGATGATTCTATGATGAATTGAACGTAAGAGAATTAGTTACTCGTGGGGTCTCTTATGTTTTCACTGAAGAGCAAATGAGGGCATGAATCAATTGGTGCGGAAAAATGTTGATGCGTTTCAGAAAGGGACTCTCTAAAATGTTTTTCTGTGAGCGAATTAATAAAGAAAACTTTACAAAATGGTTGTATTGTACGATAAGTTTTCAGTTTATAATGGCAGGAGGCAGGAAGAGGAAGACAGCTAAAGATGTTTTTATACAGGAACAAATATAAGCTGTACTGAAGCAAGGAGTGGAATAAAGTTTCAAACATTACATCGTTAGGCAAAAAAAGAACAAAAGACAGCAAGGTGGGTTCAAATATAAGGCTTAGACCAAGCTGTGCTAGATTTTTGTAAATGAGAAAACCATAGGAAAATATACCAATGTACCGTGCGTTGGTATTTTGGCATGTGAACTTGGATTTGCAAATGAAATTAATAGACCCAAGTATTGGAAAATCAATAATAAAGCCGGTATAGAATGCTCCATGGATTTATTTTAAACCATCCCAATTTATCAATTAGGCAACCAAAAGGACAACTTCCGTCAATAAACACCACCTCGATCTATTTTTTACGAACTTGCAAGACATATTAAATTGTATACCACAGTTCGCTGATGGTACATCTATATTTCACCTGGATGGAACAGCAACAACTACAGTCAAAAAACCTAGCGAAATTGTAGCCTGAAAAGACATAAAACAAATTCTTCTACGGGTGGCGAGCGTGGAATATTTGTAACCACATGGTGTACCATGAATGAAGTTTCATTCCTCCGGTTATGATTTTTCCGTGAAGAAAATATAAGAAGCATTATGTTAAATGTAGTACCTCCCGCTGCAAAGTACGAATCCCACACTACCCACATTCAGCGGAGATTTCTTAGAAGATCCCGCCGCGTTCTTTACAACCCTCGAAGATAAATTGAGTTCAGAAGATGACCTCTACAAGCTAAAAACTGCTACAGACAAATACAAAATGAGACAGCGAGATAATGGAGTACAACCGAACGCCCAAGCAGCAAAAAGACTAAACTTGCCGACTGCTCATCCAGGATCTGATGCATCCACAGATACGATGATTTATCCGAACTGGTACACTTAAAACCCTCCTCGAACTGGTACAGTTAGCGAGTCAAAAGAGAAAGCACTATTGAGAGAAGTTCCATCACAAGTTCTATAACAACAGAACGTCGTCCAAACATACCCAAATGCCATTATTGTCCCGACTATCATTTTCATCGGGAGTGCTCAGTATTCAACTCTCCTTCAACAATGAACCAGGTAAAACGGGATATGGGGGGAATTACGATCGCCGCTACCATCGATCGGTCAATTTACAAACAGTGGAGCCTCTAGCAAATCGAAAATATCAAGTACTCATCTCGGGTATTCCCCCCTTCAGTATGAAATAGATCAAGAACGGGGCGTTATAATGGGACAAGAATGGTTGTGTCGACTAAAAGCCTATGAATGACGATGCTTTCATTGGGGAAACGTAAAACGCACACCTAAGCACAGGCAACGATTAACACAAGATCGCCTCTTATTGGAGATAACATTCAAAACACTTTCCCGCAACACTAAGGGGAGCCAACTCGAAAGAATATCGCAAAACTTGTCTTGGTTGAATTTAATAAATTAAAAAATGTTGATTACGTGAGAAGAATTATAGGAGAGATAAAAAAACATAGAAATGGTACTTTCAAGTTCTTTGAATAATCGCTGAGAAAAAGTGTTTGTTTTTGAGAAATTTTAAAAAATAAAGTTTTTAGGTTCTTTTTAAGTAAATTTTGTTTTTACAAATTAAAACTCATACAAATCAGATTCTCTAGAACATCGGTTCCCAACCTGGGGTACATGTACCCCTGGTTATACATTACGTTGTTGCAGGGGGTACAATAGAAATTTCGTATGTAGAGCGTAATTTTTCAAAAAATGTAAATTAAAACTAAATCACGTCCTCTGCCCCCCATCACTTCTCAATGAATGATAACATTCAACGCGCCGCCTCCCAATTCGTTTCTATACAGCGCGATACACTTAATGTTTTTTACCGTACCTACTTAGTTTGAATTAACGAAGGTAAACGATATATCAAAGATTATTTCAACAAAACAAGCCCAACCATCACATTAGTAGGAGTATTAGTTATTAATTTACAATTTACTTGTTAATAATAAATGTTAATAAGTACTTCTTACCTAATTATTTTTTTTTTGTATTATGTATTATAAATTATAATTATAATAACACTATGTTTTATGATAAGATTATTTTTTTTGTTTTAGCAGGTTATTTTGGGAGGTAGGTACGGTTTTTCAAAAGGTTGGGAACCTCTGCTCTAGAAGATAATATATATGTTTTTAACTGTTCCACAATAACACAAGTATTTTTTATTCAGTTTGTGAGTTTTATCCTAATGTCGCTTCTATTATAAATATCTCCAAAAATTAGTTACCATGGATTTTTCTCATTATTTCTATAGAGATAAAGCTTTTTTCTTTCTCTTCAATTTTCTCAAACAGAAACTTACATTACTCCAGTTCACAAAACACTAGTGTTAAGGGTAAATTTTCAAACAATTTGTTAAGCTTAGGTACATGAGCGAGGTGCACTGGTCAAAATATTCAAACATTTTGAGGACCCGGAGCATTTAGCTCGATCGGGCACGATCAATCCTAAGTATTCCTAACACAGGGAGCCAAAACAAATTTTTTTTTTCTAATGTTCAAGTGTTTTCGTACAGAAACCAAAATCATTCTATTAGTATTCACATTCACATAAATTGCAAACGTGCGTGGCGTGATACCGTTAAACTTTCAAAGATGGTTTAATTGTAAGAAAAAACAAAAACGGAAAGCATGTTACATTTAACAAATTATGTGCGTAACCATTATTGTTTAAGATGTGTAATTGTTTATACGACAATTACTGATTTTCTAAAGTCGTAACTTGCAATTAGCGTGATAAATTCCAACGGTCATTAGTGAGGAAATTGTCGAGTTGGAATGAAGATCCTACTCTTGAGTAAATACTTATACGTTAGACTTGCTCTTGATTTACAACAAAAAAAAAGATCAATAGGTACAACATGAATATGCATTTCATTTGCGCATAATTATACGTTTCCTTACACCGAATGCCTTCAATTCTAATGAAGAGTTCAAAGTTACGAACTAAAATAAATATTTATTGTAACTGCATAGTAACTTTATTAATAGACCGATAAGAGCTCTATTAAATAAATTCCATTGCTATCTACTGAAAGTGTGATAGTACATATTGAGTTTATCTCCACTTTTACATTACTGTATTTATTATCACTTTTTATTGTTACGATGCCTATAATTCTTTCTTAACTCTTCAATTACTTTAACCGTAGATCTTTGTTTTGTAATTATTATACTACAATATTATATTTTTGGAGAGGGTTAAAAGCTCAGCTCCATGATCTAAAACTGTTGGATTATCATCAAAAATGCCCAAATTTTGAGTTCAAATAGGATTTTGTTCAGAGCTCTTGTTATGTAACTTTAAGATCTCCACTTTCCATTGAAACACTAGCGAGCTTATAAATGTCATCTGAATCAATCCGAAGTGAAAAGCAAAACCTTTAGGAAATCGCGCCACCGGGTCCCTGATAAATCCCTGATTAATCCACGGTTAGCACGATGACACTGTTAGCGCGCTTAGTACGGTTAGCAAGGTTAGGACGGTGGCACGGTTAACACGCTTAGCACGGTTAGTACGGTTAGCATTAGCACGCTCAGCACTTTAGCACGCTTAACACGCTTAGCGCAGTTAGCAAGATTAGGACGGTGGCACGGTTAGCGCGCTTAGCACGGTTAGCACGGTTAGCAAGGTTAGGACGGTGGTACGGTTAACACGCTTAGCACGGTTAGTACGGTTAGCATTAGCACGCTCAGCATTTTAGCACGCTTAACACGCTTAGCGCAGTTAGCAAGATTAGGACGGTGGCACGGTTACCACGCTTAGCACGGTTAGTACGGTTACAAAGCTCAGCACTCTAGCATGCTTAACACATTTAGCACGATGGCACGGTTAGCGCGCTTAGCACGGTTAGTACGGTTAGCATGCTTAGCACGGTTAGCAAGGTTATGACGATGGCACGGTTAACGCGCTTAGCACGGTTAGTACGGTTAGCACGCTCGGCCCTCTAGCACGCTTAACACGGTTAGCAGGTGTAGCACGCTTAGCATTCTTAGTACGGTTAGCACGGTGGCACGGTTAACACGCTTAGCACGGTTAGTACGGTTAGCATTAGCACGCTTAACACGCTTAGCCCAGTTAGCAAGATTAGGACGGTGGCACGGTTAGCGCGCTTAGTACGGTTAGCACGGTTAGCAAGGTTAAGACGGTGGTACGGTTAACACGCTTAGCACGGTTAGTACGGTTAGCATTAGCACGCTCAGCACTTTAGCACGCTTAACACGCTTAGCGCAGTTAGCAAGATTAGGACGGTGGCACGGTTAACACACTTAGCACGGTTAGTACGGTTACAAAGCTCAGCACTCTAGCATGCTTAACACATTTAGCACCATGGCACGGTTAGCGCGCTTAGCACAGTTAGTACGGTTAGCACGCTTAGCACGGTTAGCAAGGTTATGACGATGGCATGGTTAACGCGCTTAGCACGGTTAGTACGGTTAGCACGCTCGGCCCTCTAGCACGCTTAACACGGTTAGCAGGTGTAGCACGCTTAGCATTCTTAGTACGGTTAGCACGGTGGCATGGTTAGCACGGTGGCACGGTTAGAACGGGTAGCACGCTTTGCATGGTTGCAGAATGGTTAGTGTTAAGAAGGCAGTGATTAGTTACGAATCCATTATCCCTTGTACTTTGGAGTAATCTTGTTTTTACCATTTTTTAGAGGAAATCAAATGATGTCAAAACAAGTTCAAAATTTCTAGTGCAGATAATGCTTTATATTCAATATGGGTGTCTTGTTAAATTAAGTCAAGTTCCAGAAGAAACACGCCTTACCCTGGATGAATTCGGAGTGAGCGTGCAAATGCCATCTTTTATATTATCTTCCAAAATTGGTTAACTTCATCAAAATGATCAAAACATAATTTTTTCTCTCTATCCCAATTCTTCTTATTTAGTTGAACCTTAAAAATGGTAACTCTTTCAATCTTCTTCAAGTACGATTTATTACACAATAATAGTACCGTTTTAAGGGTAGGTTTAGATTTTTTCCTTCACTTTGGTATCATTGAAGTAGAAAAATCTACGTCAATGACTAGGAAGCCCAAAGTGGGAACCATGCCTCTGAGCACTTTGTTCCTTGCTTTAATAGAGTCCATCAAGCGATGTTTGTGCTTTGTCTAAATGGAAATAATAGCGTTAATTGAAGTTTGCCTAAATTTTTGCTAAAATACAGAGCCACAACTTAAGCAATCACAGAATTGATGACGACCAAGAAGAACTCACATATCCTTCGCCTAATTTTGAGAAAAACATTCACAGTCCTCATAAAAATGTAGTAGAAACTGATCAAGGTGGTGTTTCAGTTTGATTAAAACTTTCCACAAATCAGTCAGGATGTTCATGCGAAAGTAATAGCAGAACTAACTCTTCTGAGTTACACAGCTTTGTATTGTACGTCGTGAAGCAATTCAAGCACCTCAATCTGATGTAAATTATTACCGCAAGTGGAATTATGGATGGAAGAGAAGAGGAAGCAACCCCAACTCGTACAAGGGTGATCAATGAACAATTGGGATTAATTAAATGAGATCTTGCGAAAAATTATCGCGTTCTCAGTAATCATGTTATTTTTGTTACTCGAACCCTTCCCTAAAGCACTATGCGATGCAACCGTGACCTTAATGCATTGGTAAATAACATTTCCTGAAAAGAATGGTTTCTTGGTAACATTAAATTAAATTGAGACAGAACCTCGTTATTTATAATTGTGACATAGAGACTTTTCAAAATTGACAGAACTCAACATATCTACAACCAAAATTGATGGAATACGTGCCAAAATTTGAACGAAGAAATAATTATGATTCCTCTAATGGGATGATAAATTATATTCGTTATTGCAACAGTCATCATTTTCATAAATTGGGATACAATTAAGTGCTTATAAATGTGATTAATTGCCTATTAAATAAATGAAATCATTTCCTTTTTTTTTTATTTAGACAAGCCTCATCAATTATTTCTTTGATGTGTACAACACAGAATAACAAAATTGACTTTAATCGTTTTTAAAGACCATTTAGAGAAAGATGAAAATTTCTTCTTTATCGACAATCACTTAGGTATAAAATGCAGACCCACAACCGTATTTTAAAGTTTTGTATGGATATGATTCATGTACATAATATGTGGTTACCTGGTTATGTAAAACCGTTGCAAAATCAATATTTGTCATAATCGTTTCCTATGTCTAAACAATTAGATCATTTTTATTATATTTACAACAAAGGCAATTTAATTTTTTTTTCTTGTGGCGTCGATTTCGTAACTTACTGTCACCTAGATAAGTGATCTACCGGCGTAACAAAACAGTCATGAATGTAATTATTTAGTTACCTTAAGCGGTACACACCTTTTTAGAATTATAACCTAATTGAAATATCACGAATGGCTATTTGTCATACGTAACTAAAAAGTAGAAGGCGAAACATATTAAACCCGAAATATTTGAATCTGTTGTTGTTTTTCGCAAATTTTAATTTTATTACTTTATTGCCTATTCTTCAGTTTTATGGCTGTGTTTACTTAAATTTTATGCTTCATTCATAATCATTAACCGTGAAAATGTTAGGCGAGGAATGTTTTGTATTATTTTTTATGAAATACAATGGCCGTGTAAATGATGGCAAGAATTTTTGAAAATTTTTGCAGTCGCAAATTAAATAAACTCAATAATCACGCTTCGCTATAGGCGTCGATATGCAATCAGTTTGGGTAAGAAAAATGCAATTTAATCACTTTATGCGTCATTTACACACATTTCATAAGAGCGATAAATTCCTAAAGCGATTAAAACACGGAAATCAAATCCTCAACGTTTCCCACATCCGCTCCCGATGGTTAAATAATTGTATAAAACTAACAATAAATTGCATCAACGTACATTTTTGTTTAAATGTCGCAATCTCCCTTTTTTTTAACGATTTCCTGTAAAATGATAATGAATTCTTGTTAGATTCTTGGAGGCTACCAAAAATGTAAATGTTACTACATTCCCGAAAATATTTATTATTTTATTTAAATAACGGTTTAGTGTTATCTTTAATGGCAAATGCAATAAAGGAATTTTATAAAAATAACACAAATTTAATGGAACTGTGAATGTCGCTGAAGATAAATAAATTGTCACCTAACTTCTGCCATTTTTAATTGAATTTTCCCATTAATTTTAATTCTGTTTTAATCTTGTTATGTAACATTATAAACAGAGAGGCAGCGTTCCAGAAAAGTAAGAGAAAATTGGAGGTAATACCGTCCTCCTTATAAGTGAGGGTAGATCCCTGGAAATGTTATAACTAAGGAAAATGATTCCAAAATTGTGGTTTTTTGCATGTAAATTACTTTAAAAATATATACATTAACATCGAAGTTATGTAGATACGTTACAAACTTTATGCAATGGTTGAACCTACCATTGAAAATAAAGAACCTGAGGGTAACATTTTTTTAGCTTTGATAAAAATAAAAAACGCGGCTAAAAAAAAATTTGTATTCTCCAAATAAGTCCCTTTTTTCTGTACAATAAGTTAGTGGAAAGATTGGAAGACCTCAATTTTTGATCCTTTCACAAATTGTTATACACAACCTGGCAAATGTACTCATCCTACCAAATACTCGCGTGAATAGCCAGAAGAAATACGTGCTAAAGCTTTCCATGGTTACAAAACAATTTGTCCAGTAAATTTTCATTTTTTGAAAAATATAAAAAATATTATTTTACGCTCACTTTTGGTCTCATATTTCTCTTTTATGTGTGATCACATTCACGAAATACATTTGAAGAGTTGACTACAATCCCTACTTCTAGATCATAAATGCCTCTCCACGTGATGTTGAGCTTTAAAAAAGTTATAAGCGTAGTTAGCTTTCTTCACCAGGGGAGTGTACCAGAACCGCAGCTTTTACAGGCTTTTTAGCACATCATCATGTCTTCTTCTATCCCTTTTGTAAACAACTAGCGGATTCATCGATAGTTTCGGACAAACGTGTCGATTCTCTTGTTTGAGGTGCTGGAAGGCGTCACTAAATGAAAAATTTCTTATTCTGAGCCAAGATAACTGAAAGATATGGTACACCAACTCGATGCTCTTTTGTTGATAATATTCGAAGCAAGTTGAAAATTTTGGAAAGATTCAATAGAGGGCGCTACCGTACGCCGAGGATGGTTATCACATTATTGTCAAGCTGTCATTATTTCAATCGTAAAATGAAAAACTGCAAAATTTGTGGATTTGTCAAACTTTTAAACACATTTGTCGTTGTTTCAAGCCTCCTCCCTCCGGTAATAGTAGTTTACGTAACAAGTCCCGAAAGTGACCTTTTACTGGACAAGTAGGCAAATTACAGGACGAGCCGCAGGCGAGTCCTGCAAGTCTACGAGTCCAGTAAAAGCACTTTTGGGACGTATTACGTACAATATTTTTTTAAAAATCGGCCAGAAACGGGAAGAACAATTGACCATTCTAGGCCGGAAAGTAAAAAATGAGTCCGGTAAAGTAAAAATGAGTCCGGTAAAACTTTTACCGGACTATCACAATAACTTTCCGGCTCAGTCCGTCAAAATGACATTTTCTGGCCTAAAAATAATCCGGAAAGTACTACTTTCTGGCCGATTTTAAAAAAAATTTGTTATAAACTTTAAAAAATATTTCGTATGTACCTAACCTTCAACTGTTATATGATATCTTACTTGTAATTATCACCCACAGAACTGTCACCACAGCTGTCAGATGTGACAATCCCTGGACAGTTAGCGACATCTATTGTATAATTCTGTACGTCTAGCTTGCCCCCGATTTTGAGACCTCTATTTACACGTATAAGTTGACATACCATATATTTTAGTTATCTTCCTCTGAGCCAAGGGGCTTATTATGACCGTGAGTTGAGAAGCTTTAACTTCGCATTCGAAATGTCAACAACCTTTAGATCCTGAACATATCAAAGTTCAGCAGAAATTAGTTTCGTGGATCAGTACGACATTTTCATCTCTTAACTGTATTGATAAGTGCCAGAATTTCTCAGATACAAACAATTACAGTGACCTAAACAATTGATTAAAATCAGCTCTTAGAATGAAATGAGGTTGCCAAAATGATGTTCCACGGCAATTTATCCCATTCACATGAATCATTTATGAAAGTTTAAGGAATTGCGACGCTTGTATAACTACATGACGGACGGACACTTGCAGCAATGATCAATTATAAACATGAGTAATGGATCACTTGTACTGAGGACTTTGATAAATATTCTCTAAACCTTCTCAATGATAAGATTATTGATTTGACAATATTTAAATTATAAAATGCATAGCGACATGTTTCGATAATTTTCGTAAAATCATTATCATCTTCATACCTCGCATCATTTTACCATTAATTTTAGCCTGAAGATGATAATGATTTTACCAAAATTATCAAAACATGTTGCTATGCATTTTATAATTTAAATATTGTCTATGTTACAAATTAATAAACTTATCATGGGAAAGGTTTTGAGAATTTAAATCAACGTGAGTCAAATTTTTCACCAGCTTCAATAATTATGAACCCAACGAATTTTTGTACTGAGGATGTGACATCTACGTCCTGAAAATGCAAACAACCTTCTAAGGGCTAATAATAAAATTGAGTAAAGTTGGGTTTTTTAGAGGTTTTTATGAACATTGAATGGGTTTTCAATAGCGAATCCTTGCAGAATAAGCGGTACTGTGCTAGGCGTCATGGCGTGCATAGGATCACAATTTGTTTGCCTTCGAAGTGGTCCTGTAAAGACATTGCTGCTGAAATAGCAGACGACGTGAAACAGGATGAACCCGGGGAGTGGTCCTGATCCCTCTGTTGTTGAGCGTTGTTTTTGTCGTTGGTATTCTGTCTTTGATATATGTAGATGTTCAGGCAGGAGGTAGGTCTCCTACCACAGTGGAATTCTTTTGAATGAATTAGATTAGAGAGAACCTTAATATATCATCTTTATTAATTTCACCAAGCAGAGGAAGAAAAGATGTGATCGGTGCTTCATAATTTCTTAAGTTTTGAGGGGAAGGTCAAGTAGTTAACGAGTTTACAACCCAAAAAGCGCCAAAAACAACGCGCACATTGCGTCTTTTGGTGTTTGTTGGTTACCTTCAACGGTCACGGTTTCTCCAGTTCTTCCATTAGGTAGTAATTACTCTTGACAAGTAAATCACATAGAATTCACGTCTTACGAACACTAACAACCAGACTAAGGGGGCCTTTATGATTTTGCAGCGCAAAGTGAGACCTCGTATTTTTAACTTTGTACCATAATTTTTAACTGCAAGAAATATGGCAATTGGCAAAATTGATGTTTAGGTAACTAAAATCCTTTAAAAAGGGTTGGCGCGTAAAGCTAAAAGTAATAAAAGGACAGAAATAATTCCCAACGAAGACGATAAAACTTACCAAGTAACATCTAGCGCTTCGGAAGAAGATCTAGCATGTCCTCTAACGAGAGTATCGAGCTTCAATTTCCCAAAAGTGATATTTTAAATCAACCCTCCACTTCTCAGATGAGAACGAATTCCTTCTTTAGGACAGGCTTGTGACCGAACATGGGCTTCTTACAATTCCTGGAAAAAAATATAAATATTTCCGAAGTGTGACGGAACAGCGGCAAATACAGGTCATATAAATGGAATACTAAGACAACTTGAACTTTCTTTATCGCGCCCTCTGCAGTGGTTTGTTTGTTGAATGCACACTAATGAACTGCCATTGCGACATCTGTTGCAGCATTTAGACGGAACAACTACTGGATCAAAAGGTTATTGTGAAGAATTGAAGAAATTGGGAAAAACCTAGAAAACTGCGAAATCCATTCTGCTGTAATTGTAAAGATTAGAAAAATAGCTATTACTTTGCCTGAAATTGATCTTAACAGATCAACAATACCTTTACGACATCTGCAATGGAATTTCTAAAGGAATAATCTCCGCCAAGTTCTTAAAGACAACTAAATATGAAGAAAACATAAAAAGGGTGGGTGGATGGTGGAATTCGATTTGCAGCCACCTCCACGTGGTGAGTTGTGGGTTATTTTCATCAAAACATCAAGCCCTTGGGTTCTTTATGAAAATAAGCGAAGAGCTGCATAAAAGGACATGAACCACCTTTTTTTCAAAATTGAACGTCAAATTGGCAGCCAAAGAAGGAGTCCCAGCAAACCAAGTTTTTGCACAGCAATAAGAGGCAACCATTCCATATACAGGCCAACTGATTGGTCGCAAACATTTTTTTGCCATTTTCGCTCCACCCTAATGTTTATTCAGATGACTTGGGTCATTGACTTTCTACACTATAGACAAACGGTGAGATAGGGAAAAGTGAAAGCTATTATTTAGTGAATTTTTGCGTTAAATAGGCAACTTGCTATACACACTGGAATGCAAATTTTATTGATTTTTTCAGTATGTAACGTCATTACATAAAGGCACCATCAGCTTAATGACGTTTCATTCACACTTGTTATGATGGTGACGATGTCACATACCTATTCCCACCTACATAGTTTATTCGAAAAATGTGTTTATAAATTCATCGCAATGCGTTCATTTTTTTAACACCAACAAATCAATGTTTAAAATTTGTTTTTTGAAAAAACCTTACCTCATCGGCGTCGAATCACGAAAAGATTATTTGTTTTCTGGAATCCGTGGAAATGTTTAATTTTGTTTAAGTTAAAAATGAGATGTTCATTTTAATTTTGTTGCAGCTTAACGCTATCCCTTTCCGGGAATCACTCTCAAATTGAGAGCGTGATAGACAATTTTTATAACCAACATTACTCCGTTTTTCATGAATCCTGGGCGCAAATCTCAACAAAAATTCTCCGAAAATATCTGGAAAAATCCGGGACGAAGACGAAATACTCTAGCGGGAAAAGTCCGCGAGAACATCTTATTTTCTTCTCCTTTTTTTAAATTAAAATCTCGATAATAAAAAATATTTTAAAAACACTCTGACTTAGAGGACTTGGCTTAATTCAAGAGGTGCAAAACGCAAAGGAGGAATTTTCTCATGGACTTTCCCCGCTAGAGCATTTCCTCCCGGATTTTTCGAGACATTTCGGGAGAATTTTTATTGAGATTTGCGCCCACGATTCAAAAACAACGGAGGAGTATTTTTACATGTTGAAAAGTCCTCTAAAAAATCTAAGGTTATCCTTAAGTAAATACGGTGGTGAAATTTATGCGGTTTGAAATGGAAATATGTACAAAAATATCGGACAGGACACCAACAAATAAAACTACAGCAGAAAATGTTTCAAAGCAAATTCATGAAAGAAGCGTAAATAAAGAGATTGAATTGCAGGTGTTGTTTTGTAACAGCACTGCAATTTCCATTGATTTTATCATAGTACGCAAAGAACGTAATATACGTTCTGTGATCGTAGTAAGTAACTGTATTTCTTGTAACGTTATCAGAATATAGGACGGGCGCTAACGTTAACATGACGTACATTTATGACGTATATTTATATAACGAGAGTGGCGCTGTGAAGATTTGGTGGCACAGCTCCGAACTAACACTTTCACAGCTCCGATATTTGTCGGGAATTTATAACATTGCACCGTTTGTCTATAGTGTAGAAAGTCAATGCTTGGGTGTATCTATATAAATTGAAAAAATAATTAATTTTTTAATGCAAGAAGTTAATGTACAAGTAAAATTAGAGTTTCCGGTATCAACGCGTTACAGATTCCGGATGCCATCATCCCATACTTGAAAAGGGTTAAGGGTCAACAGTGTTCGATATAAAATTAAAATAATTTCAGGAAGGAATTTTCAGGTGACTTCAGGACAAATTTACAAAACATTTTATCACTTCCCAATAACTGTCATCATCCAAAATTTTACTCATTTTCGTAACTGTCACAATTTTGAAATATTTGCAACGTTAATTAGTGACGACACTTTTAACATATGACCGATTCTCTTATGACAACCAATTGAAATTTGTTATAGACCCAAGTACAACACTCATTAAACCAATGCGTAGGAGTCCATTTAAAAGTTTTTACGTAGGTTCATTCTGAAATTTAAATAACATAATTTGAACGTGAATAAACGTTTATCATTTTAATCGTTCCACACTATGAAGAAGTCAAAAAGCGAGTGCATCAGAATGTAGATTTATTAGATTTAGGATAGATTATATAGTTAAATGACGCTATTGTGGCAAGGTCATGGCA
Organism: Pyrocoelia pectoralis; assembly: GCA_036250285.1. Taxonomy (NCBI): domain Eukaryota; kingdom Metazoa; phylum Arthropoda; class Insecta; order Coleoptera; family Lampyridae; genus Pyrocoelia; species Pyrocoelia pectoralis. The sequence continues at coordinate 10,143,328 of CM070079.1, forward strand.
CTTGACATATGACATAATGCATTTCAGATCTATAAACCAAGTTAAGAAGAATAATGATAACCAGCTGTTAGTGTCGGTAGGTCATTAATTACACTCACTTGCTTTTTAATTGACTGAAATCGCAAAAGACACCCGTCCAATTATTTTCGTGCTAATACCAACGATAACATTATTAACATTGCACACCATTATTCTAAATATTTAAATTAGAATTTTCAATCAACCTTGTTAAAGCACTAGACTAGACGTTCAATGTGCAAGAATGTTGGCAAATGTGAAAATGGTGGATTGATTTCTTATTTCCATTAGTAGAAGGTATTTAATGAGTTTAAATCGTTTTAAAAACGATGGGAAATAGTTGCTGTTGGGAATTAGTAGCACGTAATTGGCGGAAATTGTTTTGCTTGGAAAGAGTGAAAAAGTGTTTTAATGTTAACCGACTGAAAATCAATTTGTGTTTTTATATACATATGATTGCCTGATGCTCGCTTTTACCGATTTTGATGGATTTATAGATGCTGCTTTTATTAACGTTTTCATAGCCATTTTTTTCCATAACGTAAAACAACAAACATTAAATATGCTATTTATAAATTAAAAGTCTGCAAGGCATTAAACATCGGCACACATGTTTACATGCTGTTGCAAAAACAGATCATGACAATGACAAATCGTTTGTTTCTCCTTTTACATTAAGTTTGAACTGAACCAAGAGGTCGACACCATAATGCATTCTTCTGTATGTGTTTTCATATTAACAAGTTATGGACGTGTGTAAACTATAAGTTTAATAACGTGTACAATGTAAATAATACAGTTCACAGGTAGTTGCAAGAACGTACCTATTAATAATCACATACACATAGGTACGCATGCTACCGAGAATTTCCAAGTTGGTAGGTTCTTTAATTTTTTTCCCTCCCATTTACACAAACGCCAAACGAGCGAGGAATGAGGGAGAGGAATAATGTTTCGTTATTGTCACTTGGAGAAGGCTTGGCTGCAATTATTGACTAGTGAATATGAAAATTAAATTTCTATACACCATGTAAAGTGTCATCATTCTGACGATCATACATCACATTTTCGTTGAGAACATAAAATAGGTGCGAGAGGTACACGTTTCTATACAAACAACGACAAATTTAACAACAATACAGTTTCACGTAGCTTTGCATTGCAACTTTTATTTTCGGAAAGTTGTGATTTGCACTATAAAGTCACACTGTCAAACTGTCACAGCCGAGGGGGGAGACGCGGTGTTAATCCAAGAGTTTTCTCGAAGCCAGAATCTTATTTGGACCACGGATAAACATGTGACCAGTTTCGAAGTTTACAAAGTTTTTATTTTCAGTCGTTTGTTGTCGTTGACTAGTTTTTAACATTCGTCGGTTGTTAATATTAATAATAATTAAGGATGATAATAAATAATATTTTACTTTGAATCGTCTATTGGCTGTTTTTTAACGTTTATCGATTTTATTCAAGTGAACTTTCCAAAATTTACAATTTGTTTACTTTCATTCGTTTGTTGTTAGTTTGTAGATGATTGTTAGCCATTTTTTTAAATTTTGTCGAGTTTTACATATCCTTACATATTATAAAACTAAGTCCCTCGTCGCGTCAGTCTGTCTGTCGGAAGTCAATAAACTTAAAAACTACCGAACGGATTTTCGTGCGATTTTTATTAATGGACCTAGTGATTCATGAGGAAGGTTTATAGGTTCATTAAGGTTTTGTGTAAATTAGCTGAAGTGTGACGATTATTGTTGAGGATATCGGAAAGTGAAGTTCTACAATTAGAAAGAATACGGCCAATCCGGTAGGGACCTGAATATTTGGGTGCCAGCTTCGCCATTGCCCCTTGGGCCTTATCGGACAGCACGTGTTCCCTCTTGTAAACCAATTCGCCTACCCGGGGCCGGTACGGTCGTCTACGCAGATCGTACCCCCTGCTCTGGTCGACGAAGGCTCTGGTCTGGTGCAATTCTTGTAATTGGGCAATCCTTCTGTGCACATCTTGAACATCTTCTTCCACCTCTCCTTCGTCGGCCGGTTCTGGGTCAGGTATTGTTCGGGTAATTGTCAACTCCCTGCCAAAGTTTAACGTTGCAGGTGTGAACCCAGTCGACTGATGAGTAGCTGTATTTACGGCAAACATGATCTCTGGATCTGGAATAGCCCTGTCCCAGGTCCGTTGATCCCCTTCAATATTCTGGGCCACCACGGTTCCTATCACTCGATTGAGCCTTTCCACGGCGTTGCATTGGGGGGAATACGGGGGAGTGTACTTCGGAACTATGCCCAATTCCCGCATGCTCTCTTGATAACTTCGGCTTGTATACTGGGGCCTATTGTCGAACACAATTACCTTCGGTGCTCCATATCTAAATATGACCCTCTCTCGGAGTGCTTTTAAAATTACCGGCGTTGTGGCCTTCCAGATAGCCAAGATTTCGGCCCACTTGGTGAATCGGTCCTGAAACACTAGTATGAACATTTTTGATGGGGTTCGTAAACACAAAAAGGGGGATAAAATGCTAAAAGTAATAAGGAGTTTAGAGTTTTCCTTATTACTTTCATCACTAGCATGAAATTGTTCCCATCTAAGGAACGCGGGAAAGGACCCATTAAATCTGTATGTATTATGTCCCAGGGGTGACGAACAGGAAAATAGTGCATATGGTCCCTGGGAGCAGTGGTCGAAGACTTGAACTTAAAACATACCTTACCTACATTTCCGTAGGTACCAGCGTACATGCCTCGTAAACTCGGCCCAATAATAGTGCCGGAAGACTCGGTGTACCGTTTTAGCCACTCCTTGATGCCCTGCTTCCGGTTAGTCGTGACATTCCTTCAAGATCTTCCCTATCTCCGGTTTCGGTATACATCTCCGTAAACAAGAGTGAATGCCTTCACTGGTTTCCAGATTGGCATCCGGGAAGCATCTCCATAATTGCCCATCTTTAATGGTGTAGTCCGAATATCGTCGCGGGTCTTCCTGTACACATGAAAATAATGTATGACGCAATTATTCCTCTTAAAAAGATCTATTAAACTGTAGTAAAGCTGTAAGCACAAGGTCAAACTTTTAAGTTGCTGGAAGTGACTTCAGTTCACTACGACAGAAAAATGAAACTATTATTATAACTGTAACATTAGTGGGGGGGGGGGGGGGGGGGGGGCTGGATGTGGGCTTCAAATCCCAATTCCTGCATTTTGAGCATCGTTTTCAGTGACTTGTGACACAGTGCGTTGTCTTGGTGGAACAAGATTTTTCCTTGGCCAAACGTGGCCTCTTTTTGGCGATTTCGGTCTTCAAACATTCGAACAACCCAATATGATAGTCGCGGTTGATTGTTTTTCCATGTTCAAGGTAGTCAATAAAAATTATACTTTGCGCATCCCAAAGGCCGAGGCCATAATCTTGCGATTTTTGTCACTTCGGAGGGTTTTCACCGGCTACTTGCCATTCAGCTGACTGTCGATTTAATTCTTGAATGAAATCTTGGAACCATTTTTCATCCATTGTGATGTACTGCCTTCAGGATGTCAGCAATCTCCTGCAACTTCACTTTGCGATTGCCCATAAAGATTTTCAGGTTTTTTTCGATGCTTGCAGGATTGATAGCCTCATTTGGAAGTCCAGAACGTTAAGCATAATCGGTATCTGTACTACCACCACGTTTAAAATCAGCAAACCAACGCTTGATGGTTGTTGTTGAAGGAGCAGACTCCGGGTAAAAGTTTTGCTCAGTTTGAGCGGTGTTTGTTTCCCATTAAAAACAATGATAAATCAACGTACGAAAATTCTTCTGAAATAACAAAAGTAGTGACATTTAAACCACTGTAACTTCTAAACTAAAGATCGGATTGTCATGAAATGTTGACATATATTTTTTGAAGGTTGGCACTATTGAAATGTCATACGTATATTTAGAGTCCCTTAGGGACGTATATTTCTTTAGGGGCGCTACCTAGTGGTTAATAGGCCCAGCACTTTTTGTCTCTTGTGCTACGTTAAACTTCGTGGTTCCACAAATTTCTTCAGCTGCAGATAGTATCGCGTTTTTAAATTTTGCTCATTTTTTTTTTCATTTGTGTTTGTTCCTGGTTGTTACTTGTAGTACATTTATCTATTATTTCTTGATACTTCTTTCTTCATTCATTCTGAATCTTTATTTGTCGCTTTTTATTTTTTCGTTCTTCATTTGTTTTTCACTTCCTGTACTTGTCTTTTCAGGCCAATTTCTACTTGTCTTGTTGCCTTTTCATACTTCACAGTTTTCATTAAATACCAGAATTATCTTATTCTTTTTTCGATTATTCATTATCAGTATCACCATACCCTATTATCACGACCTAAGTTTCCTATTCATTTCTGTTATAATAGGTAATTCCTTCATTTATATGGCCTTTAATTTAGTTAATTTATAATCGATATTAACTTTTAGAAAGTTGTTCAGCAGCGTTAGATCCTTTGCCACACTTTAAGCTTTCTACAGTGTTGCTGCTGAAGGACGATTATATAAGAATTAAGGGAAGTGATGGCTTGCTCGTTACTGTTTTCTAAGCATATTATTCCGTTGAAACCGATCCACATATTGTATCGTGTGACATCTTGAATGTGAAGGTTGCACATTTTTGGGTTAACGAAAAATTTCAAAATGCTACACTTGTTTAAAAGGGAATTTAGATGGTTAGAAGACGAAGAAATTCAAGATTCTTATAAGGAACGGATGGACGCACCTGACGATTAAAGCAAGTTTAAAGCACTCAACACAACTTTAGTTTGTAGGTATCGATGATGGGAATTGGACAAGAATAGTACCTTGAAGTACTAGTTTAATAGACTATATCAAAGGATCGAAGACAAATATTTCACGTATGACGTATAACTTTACAATAGTCGATCACGTTGAAAGGGGTAAAGGGTTTTTCAATTGAGGCAGGTCGATGTTGGCATCCTGTGGTGTTTGGTGGCGCCTGTCTAATCTATTGATTATTATTTTGTCACAGATGCTAAATCACCATAGCAAACTATATTATTAATATAAGTGTTCGTCAGTCCAAATGCTGCGCGCGTAGCGCCCATTTTGGCCGAAAACTCATATTTAGCGGCGAGGCGCCTTTTTGGATGAATGGTTGTGTTATCAAACACAATTTCCGTATATGGGACGGCATCAACCCACTCGAGGTTCGCCAAATGCGTCCACAAAAAGTGACTGTTTGGTGCGGATTTTGGACCGTATTTTATTAAAACGACGTTGGTGAAACCATCACCGTCAACAACGAGAGCATGATAACCAATTTATTTTGGGCTAAATTGAACGATATGGAGGTAGACGACATGTGGTTCCAGCAGGACAGTGCTACCTGCCGAACAGCGGACACCACGATGGATATTCTGTCTATGATTAATAACTGTCGCAGAGGTGACGTGATTGTCCACCAAGATCGTGGGATTCGAATTTTCTTGTGAGCTTCCCTGAAGTCACAGGGCTATGCCAATAAGCCGCAATCGACCGATGTCCTTAAAGTGAGCATAATCAATGCCATCATCGCTCAAATTCAGTCGACCGCCCATATTGAAAAACCCTTAAAGTTCATCGATTTGCGTCTCTCAAATGTCAGTGAAGCCCATCTTTTCCTTTTCATGGTGGAGGCCTTCGTTCTGGCATCATGTGAAATAGCGACTTTTCTAAAATTACTAGATGCATCAACATACAAAAACATTGTTGTAAACACTCAACGCGTATGCAATTACTGATCTTTCCAGTGTAAGACGTCCTGGATGCTGAAAGTCTATAAAATAAAGCTGGGAAGAAAATTCTTGTGAGTGACTAGTGACATATTCCTCTCCCGTCTGCATGCAGTTGCGAGTGGGAGCTCAACAATGCAGCAAATGTTGTTGCAGATCGAAGCTCTGATTTTAAATCTCATTTAGGTAATGTAAGCGATTTTAGTAGTTATTTACTGCTTTGCAGCCTCGTGCAAAATGTGTCGAAGTAATCTCCTAACGTCTGGCTACATACTCAAAAAAATTTACCCTGCATAGGACCAGCTTTCAACTCTTGATCCTATAGAGTCAATGGACTATAGATTGCTTCATCAGAAATTGAAGCAGCACTTCATCCATCTATTTCAACTGTGCAACATTTTTGAGATCTCGTATTTGAGTACATTTTTCTAATGTATTTCATTAAACACCATTAATCTTTTAATTGCCTTTCGTTCATATTCACGAATTTAGTGTTTTGAAAAGAAAACCTGTCTTCTTAGGTTATTTACACATTTGCAAAGCTACGGCATGCCTATGTAATCACACCGCCTTATTACAGTTACGGAGACAATGTAAAGAGAACTTGAAATGGTGATGTAAATTTAAAAGCATACTTGCAATATAATAAATATGGAAAATTATAAGGGAGAGAGATAAGTTTGTTGATGGTCAAAGCAAGATTATTTTGATGTATGAGGAAATCAGTAGCATTTCTCGTGATTTTATAGGTGAGGCGTACACGTGCATAGGATTAGCATTTATATCAGATATCAGTTCATTTTGTTAGTATTTTTATTACCCTTAAGGTAATAATTTTGCAATTTGATACCGCAGCAAATCCTCAAAATTACATTGTAGAGTCTCGATAATAACTTAGACGTGAAATGAAGGATGGAGCCTCGGGTTTTTAAATAGCGGAGTATTACTTACAGGAGATAAAAAAGTTGTATATAACTACCGCGTGCACGATCTTAATAGTTCGTGTTGTATGACATACAATAATCATGAATGAGTAAATTATAAACTTTAATTTGAAAATGGTAAATTCGATGCAAATTTTAGTAAGAGTGGGCGTCTTGCATCGCGTCCTTTTAAAGCAACCAACATTTATTACTCTTGCTGTAATGCAGATACATAAATTACATTGTTAATCTCAAGAATTTGATAATTTATATTATTAAATAGTAATCATAAAATTGTAAAAGTGTAAAAACTTTTTTTTAACCTAATTTATTTTGAGTGCACCGTTTTATTCCCAAATGCTTCTTTTGTTTCTGTAATAATAGATATTAAGTTACATGCATGCCAATCTTCATTAAGTTAGATGTATTTTAGTAAATTACACTACTCCATTTCTGACGTAATATAGTGACAAATGCAATAATAGAATTAGTAGACAGAAAAACCTACACGTCTATTTTGTCTAAACTAAAATTTGTGGCGGTCTTATTATTCTTGTTTTTTAGATGTGAACCAAAAATTATACGAACGCAAGTAAATTAAAAAAAAATTAATTGTTTCCCACATTTTTTTATATTCACATTAAACTCACTGAAAAACTTACATTTGACCATTTCAAAATTGGTATTGCAATCGAGCACAATGTTTTGTCTGATTCTATTTAAAACGACGGTATTACTATTTATATGATCTTTTGTGCTCGTCCTATCTCTTCTCAGGCCAAATCTCGGACGCGCTCAATATACTTTTGACGAAAAAGCAATTGGTAACGAGGGGAACAACATCCGTCGGTACTTCTGCAGAAGAACCTGGTTGTTGTGGTGGAAAGTGAAGGAACAGCTTTTAACAAAATCTAATGCCTTTCAGATTCCTTACGAGATGAGTTCGACAAGATCTAGTTCAGCGTGTGCTCCAGAGAAGATTTTCAAAATGTACCGTCGAAGGTGTAACGCCTATAGACCAATCCCGCCCTAGTGATGGCCAAACGCAAGACCAAGACAAGGTGTTGGTCTTGGTCTTGCACCAATTGTTCTTGGTCTTGGTTTTCCATTGATACCGTTAATCTCGGTCTTGCTCTTGGTCTTGAATATGAAGTTTTGGTCTTGTTCTTGGTCTTGCACGCAAGACTCTTGCAGTCTTGCATTTTTTCACCGTACTATGAATGATATCAAATTTATTGAAATGTTGTGTCGCTAGATGCTACTAAATTAGATTAATGCAGAGAATAATAATTTGTCTACATAGATATGTAGTGGATGTTTATGTAATTATGTAATTGGTATTGGGTTTAATGATCAAAATAAATTACGTATAATAACTTAAATTATTTTAAAATTAAATACCAATTAATTATTTTATTCACGATCAAGAATACTTTTTTACTTTATGTTTCAATATTGCGATGACATAGGTACTCTAATTAAATTTTAATTAAAAAAATATACTTATGTTGAACTTCACAATGATTAATAAGGAAAAATTAAGTTACTTTAATGAAAAGTAAAAAATACTGTCTGATCCACATAAATTATAATAGACACGACATGTTTCGGCTTTTTGTATTTATAATGTAAGACATAATATGCTTTCTATTCCTATGTGACAGAAAAATATGTTTTATTTAAAATTAAAAATATCGTTTTGTTTGAATGCAAAAATTTACAGTATCAGTAAGTAATCTTTCTTCTTCTGGAAAACTAAATGTGTTTTATTGTACACCCTAATTATTAAATGCTTTCTTGACAAAATTTATTTCAATTAAATTACATTTTAGCCAAATTTCAAATAGTTTCATTTGCTTTAAGTATCTAAATATTTAATTTAAGATGATTATATAGTGGTTACTTATTAATTTTATTTTTCAAACAAACATCAGTTTACCAAAGTCAAAACAACCCTTTTCAAAAAAATATTTACTTTCATACATACAATAATTTTTTGGGAAAACAAATGTTTTTTTGTGTGTGGTATAAATAAATAATAAAGAAAAAATAAATAATCGTTCGTAATAAGAAAAAAACTGCAAGAGTTCTTTTGCCGATGTCTTGCAGAGCTGTTCTTTAATACAGTCTTGGTTTTGCAACCTTGAGTCTTGGTCTTCGCCTTGTTAATGGCATCTTGGTCTTGGTCTCGCAAGTCTTGAGAAAACCAAGACAAGACTGCAAGACCAAAACCGATCTTGGTGATGACAGCAGTTGTTAATTTTCAGGTTTCCGCAGGTGTAAAGTAAAGTTTGAAATTGTTTCGTGTTTGGTTCCAGGTAAATTTTTCTTTCAGCCACCGTTGAAACGGCAACGTTGCCATTCTCAATTACTTCTTCTAATTCGAACTTATGCGGTATTATTTGTATGTTGTTGCTCTGGATCAACGATCGTCGATCTGCAAGCTTTCACTTTTACCTTTTTTCATTTTCTCTTGCAACTTTCTCGGAATTGTTTCATTTCTAAGTCTAACCATAGTTATCAGTTATCATTTTTCGTTTATTCAGATTAGGTTTCCAAGTGTTTGCCAACCTCTGCGCGTATCACCTCTGGTCGTTTCTCAATTTCGATAGCTATAAGTGTGTTGTATTCAGTATTCTCGCTATCATTTTTGTATTTTCTAAATCCATGGCGTGTTTCGTGTCTCCGACGTGAAGATGTTGGTTGATTTTTTTCTACGGCACGGCGTTACAATGTTCTACTCTCTTTAAATATACGCGCCTATTCGTTTGTCCTATGTAGATTTGTTGGCAGCCTCTACATGATATTTCATACACTCCTTAAATCTCGAGTTGTTTTTGGATTTTTTAGCATGTTTGAGATCTACTTATTGGTAGTGAAGATAGTCTCAATGTTGTGTTTCCTTAGGGCTCTACTGATCTTGTCTGCTGTGCCTTTTACGTATGACCGTGTTGATCTTTATGCTCTCCTTATGATCTCAAAATACAAATATTAGTTTTTTTCATTTACTTATTTCATTAAATAGCACTAAAATCTATGCGGTAGATCGAGCGCGTTAAGTCTTTGCGTTTGGGCACTATTGTCTAGTAGGTTAACTGCCAAAGGATTAGGATGGACTTCTAAATTATTTAGATACTTGATACTAATCTTTTTAATTTCTTCTTTGGCGGTATCCATTTTTAAGTCATTTCGGATTTCAATGTTTGGAATGTAGTATTTAGACGTAAGAGTTTGGATTGATATCTCTCCAATATATCGTTGTTAGATCCAGAGGCAGTGGCACATAGTTGGATCCCATATTTCCAAATTGATTTCAGAGGTACCTTGTATTTTAAGCGATAATTGGGAGTTTCTACCTAATAACCAGTAGTATTTCTTTAGTGTCAATCCAAGCTGTACTCTCTTCTTCCATATATGAGTTCGCCATGTAAGTCCAGATGAATGCCTAAGTATTTAACACTATCAGCCTGTGATAGTGTTCTGGAGAGTGGTCCTCCACATTTAGTGAAAGTCACTTGGACTGATTTATTTCCGTTCATCTTCATACGCCATCTTTGGAGCCATTGCTGTATTTTATCTAAATACGTTTGTAGATGTTGAACAGCAGCTACCGGATTTGAGTGTTTTGACATGATGGTCGTGTCATCTGCATACGTCGCTGTTGTCAGTGGGTAATTCTGCTGTGAAGATGAGGTATAAAAAAAGTCCCGATACGCTGCCTTGCGGGACACCGGCATATATTTGCATTAATTCTGTTAGTTCATCTTGGTATTTAACCTGGAAGTATCTTTTCTGTAAGTATGATTTTAGGATAGTAAAGATTGGATGAGATAACTTCAGAGTTCTTGCCGGACCTTTTCGAAGGCCTGACTTACTTCTAAAAAAATCGCAGCACAGTTAGATTTTTCTTTAATGAAGATTGTGATACGGGTCACCTAAGACGTTGAGAGTGGTTTATTTCTCATACAGCAGCATCTGTTTGTAGCGCACTCCGAACCGTACCTGCATTTGTGATACCACGTAAACGCCATTGCGTACGTTTGGTAACCTTTCCATTAAAATGGCGTTCATATGCTTGGTAATCCAAATGAATTTCAAGTGACCTTGTGGTATTTCCAAAAGGCAGTTTGATCGAAATCTTGTTCAAAAAAATGTTGGCTTTCACCTGGCGAAGCATCAACATCAACGGGACGGCCAAATCGCTTCGGAAAGTAGAGAATACTCTGCGCTACCAAAAACAAATGATCAATTTGAACTGCGCATTGCTCGAAAACGACCCGAATGGAACACGAAACGAGTGACATTGTAGCACGACAACGCTTCGTGCCATCGCACTTCCATCGTCCAGGATACCATTAAAACACTGAAATGGGATCTACCACTATGCCCGTCCCATAGAAAAAGTTGTTTCTATGGCCCGTCCAATTCACCACGCATGGCTTGGCTAGGCAACACTTGGTCAATTTCGAAGAAGTGCAAAATTGGTTGGTTTTTTCGTCGCGATATTCATGTATTGCCAGTAAGATGTGCAGTTAACGAGGGATGATACTTTGAATAAATCAGATTTTGTATTTCTCTTTCTTAGTAAATTAGTAACTTTATAAAAAGGTACTACCCTATTAAACCATGCTAACAGTGCCTTGTGTATGTTGGATTTGTCTCCATTCTAATATACAAAATTAAATAATTACGTAAAGTAAACTAACAAAAGTTTCCAATTGGTGCTGTCACGCCAAATACTGTCAAAAAACCACCCTTAGAGAATTTAAGGGATATCTTACACGACGGAACATGAGGTTACAACTATAAAAGTTAACGATTTAATATACTTACTGAACACTTAGGGTAACTTAAAGGTTTGACTAAAAATACTACCATAACATTTGAGGGGGCAACACAGGATACCTACTTTAGTTAATATTTATTAAAAAACTGGCTAATTCATTAATTATTATTAAACAACACTGCAAATTAGCAAGCTTTTAAATAATTATCCCTTCAAAAGTTAGTCATTTTCGTCAGGTTTTAGATATCTTAACCGATAATTAAGCGAAATAAATAACGTTTTTCGCGTATAATTAATAACAGTGAAGGGTTTGTCATATTTCACTACTTCATCATCGTAAAAACATTTTAATTATTATAAAAGAGATCGTGTTAATATGTGCAGATGTGGTTGGGGAAGTACATTATAGATACACTTAATAAAGTGAATTAAAAAAAGAAGGAAAGTGGGAATGATTAATTACCCTGACATTCGCGACCATATATCAATCGAGAAACATGCAAGGTAAGGTATATGATAAACGAATACGTGATACTCTTTGTACGGAAAAATATTATCATAACTATCAGTTTTCCACATTTCGCAATTTTCATTTTAATTTATTGCACATTGCGAACAACGTCAACGGTAACATTACTTATATGTATTTTTAAATTGTTGTCCACATCAGTAAGAAAACGTTCATTAGCATGCCAATCGTGTTTAATATAAAATTAAATGAAGCTACTAACTTACTCGTAATCCATAATTTAGAATTATTAAACTTGTTATATTGAAGGATTACATGTTCGTTATATATTAAATGTTGGTTCAAGAAGCTTAAAAAATTCATACTCCTATATAAAGATGTTTTTAATTTTAATAATATAATGATAGGCATTATTTATTACTTTATTGATACCGTTGCGAAAGATGGAAGTTGTAAAGCTTTTAATGCTCTACTCCTTTTTGTACCTTATTCCCTTATAATTGTATAAATTTCCAATATAGGAAGCGGTTTGTGATTCTAAATTTCTAAAAACGACAAAGATCTTATGGAATTCGTAACCCGTTACCTCAGTAAAATTTTTAGAGTTGATAAATACCCCGTATTTCGATATCTTAACGCTAATTAAACAATGTACCTTTTAATGACATTGGCAATACATATTACGAGTATGAGAAACTTTTACCAATCCTATATAACAGGGATTCTAGTTTGTGAGAAGTTGTTCTAATTCCAGAGCATGTAATGTCACGTGAGCCTCGGTTTTCCACTGATCCTTCATCCAAGAGCTTGAACAGTATTCCGTAATTGGAAGCACAAATTATTCCAAAATAAGCTCCCTTTCAAAATGAAAATTTGCTTACTAATAAAAAATATTCGAATAATTCTTTCGAATACAATCGTGTGTGTATAAAACCTGGTGAAAGGATTCGTATCAAAAGGAAAGCTCTGCCAACTGAACAAGCCCTGTAACACTATAAGCTTTCTGTATGCATTTATGTTACTAAGGAGATTGAATTTAAAATATTACAGTAAGTGGAGGCTTGTGTGACCTCAGTTGGTAGAGCGCCATCTTAGCACGGTAGAGGCCTTGGGTTGAATCCCTGTTTCAAGATAAAAAATGTTATAGACATATCAGTCATTCGCTTCTCAAAGTATGGCGTTAAGATAAACCTTTATGACCTATTATTTTATATACAGGGTGGCGGAGACCTAATGACCACATTTGTAAAAGGCGTGGTTTAAAGTGGGTAGATTGGGGAAAGTCATTCTGTAGCGCAGTTGATAGCTTAAGGTGGGAAGTTTAGTTACCATGCCGCGTTGGGAAAGTCACCATCGTGCGTTCGCTGTAGGGGCGTTTTTTCGTAATAATCAATGTTTTGCGGCCACACGTTGCGCCTTCCCGACACATTTCAACCTCGCTCCACGAGCAACTCTCTCAAACAACCGCTCAATTTCTAAGTGGGTTGAACATTTTCGTCTGTATTACAGTAAAACTTCCGTTTATTAGCTACAAAGTGTGATTTTTTCATCCCCATAACTCGAAAATTAAAGGTATGGTGTCCATTTCAAATGTGGTCATTTGGTCTCCGCCACCCTGTATTATTACATCAATTTATTGTAAAGGAGTGAGCGTAGTGGTTAGAGCTTTGGCAATTTTCCTCTTCGAGACCGACTCAGTCTCAATATAATGCTTCATTGGATATAGGTATTCCAAATTAAGCTGGACTAAATCAAGCGACTCTAACACAGTTATCTCCGTATAACATACATAGTAATGTATTCTAAATTAGAGCCTATTATTGTTATTAAATTATAAATTAACTGAAATATTAATGTTATAGGTTATTTTACTGAAAGCTTTAACATTTTGGAACCGAACAGCGTTGCCTATTTGCACATCTGCGTAAAGCATGCAATTGTGTGTTGCTTGAATATTACTAGATAGTTTTGCGATCAATAGTAGTGTTCCAAGGATACTGCCTTGAGGAACACCTGCAATTCGTGCCAAACTTGCAGTGTTAAATAAGATTAATAATAAATTCACCATTTTGAATACAATTTAAGATTCTAAATTCAGATTGGTGTTTAAGAGGTATAACAAATTGCATAATTTACACTTTTAGATCTATCTTATAAATGTGGTCTGATTGTAAAATACACACTTTGTTAATTTAAAATTGATCCACACTGAATATTTCAAAAATAAGTAGTATATTAAGAAATAGTATCGACACATATTGTTTCATATTGCGAAATGAAATATATTTATCTCCGAAGATAAATCGCCTTCTCTAAAGCTTCACAAATAATAGCATAGTTGGTAAGTGATCGTGATGAGTCAATTTTAGTGATGCCGTCTCATCGAGAAAGGGCGAGACAAGACGGCATCACTAAAATTGACTCATCACGATCACTTATCAACTACGACTACGGTATTATTTGTGGAGCTCGCCTCGCCTTTTCTCGATGAGACGAGATCAGATCCAAGTCTCGTCATGGATTTCTATATCTATTATATATACAGGGTGTTCCTAAATGTCATGTACATACGGAAGGGAGTGATTCTTTGGCTTATTTTATAACTAAAAGTTCATATAAACATAGGCCCGCAAACGCTTCCTTACAGGGTCTTGAAATGTAAGGATTTTGTTCGTTGTTAGTTGTAGATTAGTAAGGAAGCGTTTGCGACCTATGTTTATATGAACTTTTAGTTATGAAATAATCCAAAGAATCATCCCCTTCCGTATGTACATAACATTTAGGAACACCTTGTATACTAGATGTCCCGGTGAACTTCGTACCACCTATTCTGCATAGGGACACCCTAATCACCTAGCGGTATGAAATATACTTTACGACTTATTCTCATACCTACCAAATATACATAAAAAATTTCATACAAATCTGTCGAGCCGTTTTGGAGGAGTGCGACCACAAAGACCGTGACACGAGATTTTTATATACCTTGTGTCCCACGCTAGGGGTACCCCATGGGATTTAACATGGGAAAATTGAAATTATTTTTTTCCTGCTTCCCAAATTAAAAAATTTTGACGCAGATTTAAAGTGGCACTTAAAAAGTTTCTAAAAACAATTTTTTGATTATAATTTGATAATTAATAAATTAATTACAGGCATTTGAAATTCGAAATTTTGAAGGTTTTTCGCGCATGCGATTCAGATCGGCTATCTTCGGCTACAATTTAATTTTAGCATCCATATTGCTTTAAAAACAGAAGATATCCGATCTGAATCGCATGCGCGAAAAACCTTCAAAATTTCGAATATTAAATGCCTGTAATTAATTTATTAATTATCAAATTGTAATCAAAAAATTGGTTTTAGAAACGTTTTAAGTGCCACTTTAAATCTGCGTCAAAATTTTTGCGATTTTTTAATTTGGGAAGCAGGAAAAAAATAATTTCAATTTTCCCATGTTAAATCCCATAGGGTACCCCTAGCGTGGGACACAAGGTATACATATAGGTACCTATAGATAGAAGATATAAATTTAATATATTTGGTTTATTAATTATATGTATCTATTATTTATACTTGCTCGGTTATTTATTATTTATAATATTTAGTATTATGTATGAATTTATTTTACATATCTTTTCTATTCGGCGGTTCAGGATGGTCGTACAAATTCATTTATTTAATTATTTATCTGTATGATTTATTTTTCATATTTATCGTTTTTGTTTTTTGTGCTTTTATAATTTTACGTAATGGT
The DNA here is from genome assembly GCA_036250285.1 of Pyrocoelia pectoralis. Lineage (NCBI taxonomy): Eukaryota > Metazoa > Arthropoda > Insecta > Coleoptera > Lampyridae > Pyrocoelia > Pyrocoelia pectoralis. The sequence goes on from CM070079.1 coordinate 10,159,024, forward strand.
CAACCCCCCAAATAACCGATGGTCATGGGGAAAAGAAAGAAAATGTATCATACAAAAAATGTAGAGCTTACAATACCGGAAGAAATTTTGAATACCGGTTTTCGGTATTCAATCAAGTAAACTCCAGGATCCCGGTATTAATAACGGTATTGACTTTTTTACTGCTGAAACTATAAAATAAAAATAAAAAACGCATAGCTTAGAAATTCAAAGTTCAACATTCCAAATTCAAAGTAGGTATTCAAGTTATTCAAAGATGTAAATATAAAATATAAATTAAATAAATCCACATAAAATTCAAAAATGTCGTATTTAAAATATAAATTTGCAATAAAAAATTGAAACTCCAAATATTAATGTTAATGAATCCTAAATTATAATTGGAAAATTCAAATTTCAAAATTCGAAACGCAAAATATTACTGCTACTTAAAGTTAAAAAGTTTAAATTAAATTCAGATTGAATTTTAAATAATGAACTCGCAATGATAATTTTGTAAATTCATAGTTCAAAAATTAAAACGTAATAAACAAAAATTGGCAGTACCATTCGAAAAATCAAATTTTGTCAATTGACGTAGTTATTTTTCCCAACACAAGAAGATTTCGGATTTGACCGTCCGGTTTACGATAGTACATTTCATGTTTTAGTACCTAATATCGCACCGTCACAACCTTCTAAGCTTTGTAATCCCTGCCATATTCGATTTTTTGGACACATGCGGCCAAACGATTCGTTTTAAGTACTATGTGTGACACAAAGTCGCATTAGACTTCACCATAGAACTTGACTATTAAAAAAATGCAACTTTGAGATAAATCATCCTGTATGAACTTTCTAAATATCATTCATCCAAAATATTTCCTGCTAAAATAAAATTAAATTAAATTAATACCGAAATACAGGTATTTACGTATGAATACCGGTTTTAAATACTGCATCAATTTTGTCCGGGTTCCTGTATTGTAAGCTCTAAAAAAATGTATTATCTTTAATAAAGAACATTATGATGGTTTCTTTAGCAGCTAAGATTATGGTTGTATAGAACAATAATATGCACTGCTGTCCTGTATGGTACAGAATTGTGGATAATGAACAAACAGGTGGCAAAGAAATTGAAGGCGTGGAAGAGGAAAATGTTGAGCAGTATCTATGGAGGAAACAAGGATAACGATAGAAACTGGAGACGACGAACCAATAAAGAAATATTACAAATCTATAGAAAATCAACAATACAAAGAGTCGGATGGTTGGGACACATAGACAGAATACAGCCAGAGGTAATTCCAAAAAAGTTACTATTATCCCAACGGGGAAGAGGCGAAAAGGTAGACCAAAGAAGGAATTGCTAGAAGCAGTAATCGAAGATTTAAAAGACGCGAGAGTAGAAAGATGGAAACAAAAAGACCAAGATAGGAAAGCATGGAACAAGGGAGGGCAAAGAAACCATGGGCCTAGCTAGAGGACCTAATAAAGCGCTGAAGAATAATAGCACAAGTTTAATTTCAATAGGTATAAAATAGGATGTTTTAAAATGTACATCAATTTGGAAAAATAAAATCTCTAACCATAAATTGTAACGTTCAGGTAATTGTAATTATTATTTAACGCTGTAACTTTCTTTCCCTTATATTTTGAGTTGTAGGTACACTTCATCGGGTGTGTTTAGTTATCAATATCTTGAATTTTCCACTATGTGCAATGGACTCGAAGACCACATGACGTGATCCATATGTTTGCAAATGGAAATGAAGTAAAAAATTCAATGAATTAAAAACACGCACATATACCTTCTTGTTTTCCATTTTTATGGAGACACCGCGCTGACGTATGACTAACAAACGATAATGTATTCCAATATTTATAAGGAATTGAGCATTGTGTTTACTCTTTCAAAGTTAGTATCAATGACCAGCTGTTATATCTTCTTTGAGAAGATAAGCGGTATATAACAAACGCGCATAGGGGCGGCATCATCTAAAGAACTTTTTACAATAGAACAATGTAAAATACAAATAGAACGTACCTACTAAAATATTATACAAGAGGTAGATTCAAATCCGGAAACTAACCATACAAATGTGATGGTATTTATGCAAATTTCCATAGGATTTGATTAGAATACAATTCGAGCGTAATAAAAATGTTAAAATATTATTGAAGAATTGCACATTTAGAAGTCATCACACAATAGTGACTCGTGTTGCATGTTGGCGACAAGAATTCGTATTTGTTAAGTATATTAAGTCACGTTATGTTAGGTGCGGCCCTCGGGTCAACAGGGAAACGCTTTTTCATACCTTTTACAAATTTATGTAACAAATTCAGTTTGTGATTCCCATGTGACTGTAATGATGTAATACTTACTCCGTACGGTCAAGAAAATGTTTAAAAATAAAGCACCGAAGGGTAACTGTAATTATTAATTATTCGCAAGTGCTAATGATCCAGCCAGAGGACGCGTAGGCATGCTTACAGGTGTTAACAAAGTTGCATGGTCATGGATTTTTATTAAAACCATGTCAAACTCGTGCAGGAACTTTATAAGTGTGTAAATATTTGAAGGTTTGCACAAATTTATCTGTTAAAAGAATCTGTTTATTTTTATTATTATTATTATATTTCGAGCACAAATTACTTCAATAAATCATTTATTTACTATTATTTATTTCTTGCCTTTGCTTCCCAATTGGTTTTCCTCACGACTCGTTCTACAGGTTGCCGTTCAGACATTATTGAATTTATTAATTATAGATTGCGCCACCTTCTACCTCGATTTATCTAATTTATGTAGTGTTGGTTATTTCGTGATCATGATGTGTATAATCTATCGTTTTGTTTCCTTTATGTGGGTCGTCGAATCATAATCATATGTATTTGCCATATTTAATATAACACTTTTGTTTAATATCGTGATTTTACCTTCCCCGTAATTTAAAATATTTCCTATGTTAACATGTAGAAAATTGCGAAACGTAATAAATTATTGCTAAAGTGGCTGAATTTTTGTTGTCACTTTACCGTTTTACCAATTGAGGCGGTAGATGTAAAGTTCACGATGTAAATTTATGACGTACACTCCTTGGTCAGTCAGTAAAAAAATGACATAAAGACGTTACTGTAAATGGTACAAGTACTAATGAAATGTTATGACTCCTCCTAAGTGTTATTTATTAATTTATCGTATAGCCAATTACGACCGTAAATCAGGGCGAAAAATAAATACGTACAGTTGTAAAATGGTTTCATCTCGTACCATAAACTGTAGACGAAACCTTCAATTATTACAACTATGTAGACGTAAACCTCGGGGTTAAATGTCAATTATTTATTCACTACTTCTAATAACAAAATTTATACTTTTAAGTTTACGTTGTTAAGTCAACTCCTTCACGTCTTCTCTAATTTAATAAATGGTTTTTTAATCTCAATTTAAGTTTACGTTTTATTTCAACTGGTAAATGACATTGTCATAAAAGTCAATTAAACAACTCTATTATCTCTTGCAATCTTCGACTTTAACACAAGTGAAGATGTAGCACATAATGGGCCACCATTAAATTTAATTTCGTCATGGTAAATAAAGATTCATTCTGCTATTAAATTTTACACCATAAGTAAATCTTTAAAAAAGTTATGGAGGAGGTTTATACGTCTATGTTATTACAACGCTCTCTCCGCTTGATTATAATACGAATTTAAATTATAAGTTCGTCGATGTTTTATTTTTAAAAGAACAAGCAGCTCAGACTAATTAATGAGTGTTATTAGCATCGCTACAAGAACATATGTGTGTAAGGGGAGAAGCCAAATATGGAATGAGTGAGGTGCAAATAAGGAGCAGGACCAACTACTTAATGTTATACGTATTTGGTGATTGGTTATCTTTTGAACAAATTTCTGGCATGCACCCAAGTGAATGTACCTATATTTAACTTAAAGGAAGCTGCAATTCAGGAAATAGTGTGTTTGTGTTCGTTTTTTAAATTGAGAGATGTTGTGTGAAATCCTCTGACTGAATATGGATGGAAACTAACCGACAGGATAGCCACAATTTGTCTCGTTGCGCCACTTTTTCACGTGTCACCTTTTGACATGTCGTATATTTATTACAACTTTCTTATCCGTTATTGCAACTTCTATGCCGCATATCATTTCCTGCTGTTTTTTGTAATGCAATTCATTTCACTTTTGGTGTCTCCATTTACAGACATCACCAAATTCGAATTTATGCAAGGGCCGCGCTTAAAAAAGATCTCTCACAGGTGTTTTATTAAACTTGGAATTTCTCCCACAGGATTGCAAATATGTTGCCCCAAATCCGCGACTTTAAAAATTTTCTCTCAAAAACATTCACTATACACTCTCGCCTATTGTTGCATCACCATTATGTACCTATTGCTAGTTGGGACTTGTGTAACAAACGTTGTGGTTCTGTGGTTGGAAGTGACAATGTGTTTCGCGATGGAGGAGAAAAAGTGTTCATAGTGGAATATTATTTTCGCTTGTGCAGAAGTGGTTATCAAGGCCACCGAGTTTAAAGTTAGTGGCGGAACAATATTGTAATCTCTACATATAGGTATAAAAAGATAAAGTGATGACTGACTGACTCACTGACTCGCTCACTGATCTACCAACGCCCAGGCCCAACCAATGAATCTAGAAACTTGAACCTTCCCCTAATGATGTAGGCACCCACTAAGAAGCGGATTTTCGAAATTCATCCCCTAAGTGGGTCAAAATAAGGGTTGAAGTTATGGAGTTTTGATTTTATTAGTAAACATTGTAAACAAAAACGCAATGTTATTACTATCAAACTTAAAATATGTAATGGAAGTTCAGACAACTTTTATTGGCGGTACGAAGTTCGCCGGGTCAGCTAGTACCTTAAATAAACCGGCACCAATCAACACAGTTATGCTATCTATCGTTACAAAATGTCGTCGTACGAGTAGTGTGTTGGGTCAACGGTCAATGGAAGGGAAGGTCTTGTAGGTCATGTCATAACTGTGTCCACAAATGAAAATCATGAACGTGTTCTCAATCAGGTGTTGCGGTCACCAAATCGAAGGTTTAGACGACTTAGGTGGCTTTCCGTACCGAATACAGGTTGGACAACGATTGACGGAGGAAGATAGGCATCTCAGGATTGAATATTGTGCACGATCTTTAGCCATGGTGTACGAGAAACCAGATTTTTTAAGCAACGTGTTGTTCTCCGACCAACGTCCATTCACTTGGACGGTTTTATCAATCGCCAAACAACTCACTTTCTTGGTTTCGAAAGGCCAGATGTTATCGTCCAGAAACCGCTACATAGTGTGCGTGTGACGAAATGGTGTGCAGCGTCAGGAAACGGTGTGCTAGGTCCGTATTCCATCGAGGATGATGATGGTATACCTCTTATTGTTACCCAGGAACGTTAGAGGAACATGGTGGCCAGGCCATTTATTCAGGATTTAAGACGGCGCGGCGCCAAGAACATTCAGATAAACTGAACAGAGAATGCTGCAAGAAACTTTTCCAGGACGAATCATTTTCCGTGGGACTGAGTTCCCCTACTCATCACATTCTCCCGATCTGACACCACCTGATGCTTACGTTTGAGAATGCTAAAGGAGAAAATTTTCAGCTGTCCAGCTCCATCCAGAACTGTACCCGCATTACGCAGAAGATCGTCTCGTTTTTCAGGACTGTTCCAGAATATGTTTCGAAATCTGCGTAATCGTTATGAACATTGTCTATGGAGCAAATTTTGAAAATGTATATCCCGATAACTAAATAATAACAATACCTAACAGTAACATAGTTTTGCAGTACTGTATATTTTGGCGCATACTGTACTTGGACTGTACCGTCTACTAAATTTACTAAAATTTTGATTCTGTAACGTAATTGCTAATATTCAATAATAAAGTAAAACTGACCCCTCCATACTACTACATACTAAGTACATCTGTGCTAACTTTTATTATAGTAATTAAGGTAACTAGGGCGTTAAGGTGCATCCGCACTATCCCGATCGGCTTTACCGATCGGCAAAACCGCTCAGCAAAGGCCGCATGGCATCACGTCTTTACTGCTTGGGGATCATGCCGAACAACACGTACATACTTGCAATGCAAAGCCGATCGGTAAAGCCGATCGGCATAGTGCGGATGAACCTTTATGAACTAAATAACGCCTAAGGTCGACAGTGTATAGCCCGAGGTCTTCTGGCTCGAGGGATATACGTCGACCGTAGGCGTTATGTTCATAACGCACGTGGTGCCTTCATAACTTTATGTCATACTTGCAAAAAGTTGATTAAGATGATTAAAACAGATGATAACAATAAAATCAGTATAGACTCACATTTTTTTTATTTTATTTTATTTTATTTTATTTTATTTTATTTTATTTTTATTTTATGAGGCATAATTTTACATTTGCGAGCGTTATAAGAAAGCGTTATATAAAATAACGCCCGTTGCTATTTAAAATCCGGTTATCATGTAAAGAGGCGTTATTTAGTAATTAATGTTTCTTGTTTCAGCAGTTGTTATGGTGAAATAATAAGGTAGTATGACATAAATAAAATTAAAATTTTGCTGCTTAGAAATTTAGACATGAATTTGTGCAGGCAGGACATTCTAGCATTGATTGTATTCTAGATTATATGTAATGGCGGCATTTAGAAAAAATTACAAAGAGAATGTTTCGTTGTACCTATTTATAGACATTTTTTCCAGATGTAAATAAGCTAATCTTTACTAGAGACCGAACCCTTTTTAGTTTTATAAATATTATCTGATAATTATCGCTAAATTTCGGACCTGTAATAAATTATCTACGATCCTGCGGAAAAGGTCATACCAGATGCTAATGAATTTTCTAAAATTGCATGTAAATTTTGTCGGCACCTAATAAGTTAAAATAAAGATGCTAAAGGATATATTATATTTTTATCAAAATATTTATAAACACTTTAAGGCGTAAATTCCTTATAGTTTTAATGCAATTCACTGACAAATTTAAGTTGCTCTATCTATGAATTATTTATAAAACCTGGAAATTAAGTACTGTTTGATCTAGTTATTGCAAATGTATCAACTAAATATAATGGTTGAATTTATACGATATTTCTATTCTAACAATGCGTAAGGATACCAAGTCATTTGCCAATGTGAGGCATACACAAAGGCAAGGGAACACCTACTTGGAAATGAAAAGATTACACAAGAGGAACTAACGAAGATTTGCCCTACTAAAATCCTTGACTTTGTTAAAGATACAGGAGTACTCTCGAAGAGTAGATAATAGCGGGGAGCACAATATACCAAAAGGTCGCATGGCAGGAACCAATCGGGACCGCCTCTAGAATAAATAATAATAATAATTTTTATACCTTGTTGTAGCTGTGGTTGGTTTAGTTGATGGTGGAAGAATAAGAAACAGCTAGTGGTGTGATGTAGTATTTATTTAAAAATTATAGATGAAGGTGTTGACGACGTTTCGCTCATTTTCGAGCTTATTCATTTTTATTTTTGTAATTAATCTAATTGAAATGGTGATATAAGATGGTTTAAAGAATCAACGGGAAGGAAATATGCACCTCCATAACATTTTTGTAACATTTTACGTTGTAATTTAATTTTGATTACATTACATTACATTACATTACATTATTAAATTACAACGTAAAATGTTACCAAAATGTTATGGAGGTGCATATTCCCTCCCCGTCGATTCTTTAAACCATCTTATATCACCATTTCAATTAGATTAATTACAAAAACCAATTTTTAGTGCGAATTTAAAATCAAAATTAAATTACAACGTAAAATGTTACCAAAATGTTATGGAGGTGCATATTCCCTCCCCGTCGATTCTTTAAACCATCTTATATCACCATTTCAATTAAATTAATTACAAAAATAAAAAGACATGAATAAGCTCGAAAATGAGCGAAACGTCGTCAACACCTTCATCTATAATTTTTAAATAAATACTACATCACACCACTAGCTGTTTCTTATTCTTCCACCATCAACTAATAATAATAATGCGTCACTACACATTATTCTAAAAAAGGCAAGTGAAATTAACCATAATGCATACTTGGCCTCAAAACATTCTTCTTTTCGGTTTTATTCGCAAATTTAAGTTTGCGCAGGTCCTGTGTACAGGAAATTGAATTATCCCTAAACAATTTATATCAGCAAACCATCAGGAACCACCGCATTCTTCCAGATTTAACATGAAAATAGTGGTGCATCAATTCCACCCTTATACGTGTAACCGCATTCATCCATCCATAAGCTGCAACTAATCATTTATTTAGACACTCATATTTTTTTATTCCCTCCCATAGAGTCAACTGGAGACCAGACGAGACCAAGCGAGACTCTCGAGACGAAACAAGACCAAATAGGTTCGAGATCGACACTCTAACCCTTAGTCTCCTCTCCTAGTGACGAGGCGAGACACGCAGTAAGTTTCGTCTCGTCTCGTCTCGCGAGATCTCTTGAATCAACTGTGATGGAGTCATTTTTTTACTTTAGAAGCTTCATCAGAAATATCTCAACAACTTTACAAAGTTTCCCCTGATCCTCGAGTACGATATGTTCAAAATTGAGATATTAATTCTAACGACATCATATGATTTCCGTTGTGCAGAGAGCCAATCATCCTATACTTTTTCACTACACTAAATAGTTTGACATTCGTTTATTTAATAATCTACTCGTTGTTCCATTACCAAAAATTCTAAAATTACTAAGATCACACTCTTTGTTCTGATTAAAACTTTTATAGTGACAATACTTGTTTTCTTAATTGTCCACTTAAAAGAATCATCACTTCTTTTGCAGTTTACATAATTTGAAATTTCTTCATCTACAAATCCTCCCCAAAAGAGGTTTGATTTTTTTTGTTCGTCTTTGAATTTTTAATGAGGATCGATTTCCTTGAGGTTGCATCTTGGCAACTCTTGTTTAATTTTAAATTGTCAAAATATGTTACCCTTATATACACACAGTGGCGAATCGGGTTGGGTTGTATTTAAAAATAAAATTTAAGTGTAATTACTTGTTATTTTTATGGGGTCCAAAAGGTTTATAAATGAGAGCAACTTCGTTTTGGACTGCTAACTAATGTCTTATATTAGTTTTTAAGTATTTAACTTCTCTTCAGCAGCTGTCCTCTCAGGATGGTAATGTTTACCACGGCAAAGTGTCCCAGGTGTCCCAGAAGAAGTCATTGGACGAATTTAGACCTGTACAATGGACAACTGGGCCTGCAATAATATTAGACGTACGCAGTGAACCGATTAATTCGATATTTGTGTTCAGGGTTCTTATTTTAGAACCATTCGCAAATATTTCGTAATACGAAAATTGCGTTATTATTCGAAACGCGACTATTGCTATGATAAAATGGAAGAAGGACTTCACTGATATTAACAGATTCAACAGAATTAAAAGCGATTATAGTTGTTTTGAATACCATTGAAAACTTCCGCAACCCAGGAATCTGAGATTAAAGACAGGATAAAATAGGATTGATGAAATTTATATTATATCTTGAATAACTTTGGAGTAAACCAAGCCACCATGTCATACTCTGTCAAAGGCCTGAGCTACTGAATCTATTACCGTCATAGATGTTATAAAGCTCTGGCTATGAAATCTGGTGTTTGATGTTTCACTATCACCTTATTTTCTGCGAGAATTGGTTTCAACCTGTTTTCTATTACTATCTCAGAGCTTCTGGGTGAGGGGAAGCAACGATAGAGGTCTGTATGGTATGACTTCTCGCGTTTTTGGCAGCATTATGACCTGCCCTACAAGGAGGGGACAACGAGACTGTTTATTTTACAATGAAGTATTTAAAAAAACCAAGAGCTGTAAATTAGTGCCAATGAGAAATGTACATTCCCTTGTAAGGAAGTAACATTTTTCATATTACAGTACCTTGTCAAAAACGCAAAAACTTCTGGGAATGAAGTAGTGAAGCTTTGGTCGAATTAAAAATATTTAGCGATCCATCAAATGAACTTCAGATAAATATTTCTACATTAAAACTTAATAAAAAGGCTTCTAGCATGAAACCACTGTTCAACTTCGTTAACGAAATCGTTACAAAATGGTAACACAGTAGAAGGCGAAGAAGTCGAACTCAAAATGGCTAATTAGTATTCGCATTTGATTTTCTAATACTTTTATGGCATTTTTGTCAAATATTCGTGATCTCCGTATTCATGGTAAGCCAAAACGTCTAACTATGAAAATAAATAATGTAACAAAGTAAATGAACGACAGTTAGTGACATAGAGTGTGTCGATTTGATCTTTTTTACCTTTGAGAATTCACCGAGAGCGTAAGCAATGGCTTTGTGTGATCATAGAATTCCTCTTCTTCTTTTAGAAGCAAAGGTCTGGATGTTGATGTAATTATTTGGATTGTTTTCATGGTTCTAAGGTAATCGTAGCAAGTATTGGTGAGAAGTAATGCATCTAAGCGTTTAAGCCGAATTGTTTGTATTTCACTGAAAAAAGACTGTTTGTTCCATATAACAGACATATTTGCTACCAACCCTAAATTATTCATAATCATACCTCGGATTTTGTCAATATTTCTGTAATTAATCGAAGCATATTGCTGATAGTATCGCCTCTCTTTTTTGAAAATAACGTGATGAAATTGCCAAATTACAAGCACCACTTATGAAACAATACAACTTTAACAAACCCTCACACACCCGAAGTTTTTAGTTTGGATTTCTTCTAGGTATATTGTTCCAATATCTTTCAACCTTCATTTGAAGGGCGTCGATGCCATTACTTGTAACTAAAGTACGCACCAGTGCCGGTTTATACATTACGCACGTGCGTAGGGCCCGAATGTGCGTAGGCCTCGGAAAAATCTAAAGTTTTAAGTTTATTAATTACAGGTATCAATCAATGCATTTAATATTAAGGAATTAAGGTGTATTTATTTCACTGACGAATTCCCTTCAAAATAAATACTGTAAGATACAACAATCTTAAATAACAGGAAAGTTAAAATCTCAAAAGAAGGTATAATAATAAGAAGACACCCTTTAACACGTTTGAGACTAAAATTTATTTGTCATATATTTTAAAAGAGTTTATTGCAGATTGAACATTTCCTCGTCCCTTTCTAAGTAAATAACCTTTGTACTTAATTATGCCGACGCCGACACAAGGGGGGTTTGTGAATCAGGGGCGTAACTATCATGGTAACTATCAGCCCCGCGGAACCCGGGCCTGTGATCTATGGGACCCGGATGTTACGGCACTAATATTTGTATTTTCGTAAACATTCCTCTTAAATTGCTGAAAACGTATTTAAAAATAATTGCAAAATGTAAATTTTATTTTCCAGCAAGTTAACAATAATGTGAAACATTCCAATTATGGAACAAAATTCTTATTGCCATAATTTCCGGCCTACACTTCGTTTACGTGCGGTGTTGTTTGTACTCGTACCAACCATAAATAAAGACAGATGCGCCGTATTTATTGTATTGTAAGCTTCTTGAGAATTCAGACTTGCCCTTTTCATCTTATGGAGCTATTTAAAATATATTAGTCTGAATGATTCTCATTTTTATCGTCTCAAAAGCAACGGAGGTAGAGAAAAAAAATAAATTGGCTTGTATCAAATTCGAAGTTTTGCTATGTATGCAAATTGTTGTGAGGGTGGGTGGTGATGGTGGAGGGCCCAATGTTACTTGGTGCGTACTACGAAATGACATGTAAAACCGGCACTGGTACGCACTCAATATTGAACTAATTCAGACATCGTGTGCAAGTAAATGAAGATAAAAAATCGTGGGACATTGTAACCGTCTAACTACTTTTATAATAATTTGCTAGCAAAATGAACCTGTAAACGGTAAAGGGGTGACCTTTTTTAAGGTAAATTAAAAAAATTTACTTGTTTCTATTTTGACATTATTGTTGGTCATTAGAGAGTTGTAACGTTTTTTTGTTAACAGACGTAATTTTTGTAACTGCCTTTTTGCTTTATCGGTTATAATGTTTTGTTTCTTAAACATTCGTTAATGCTCTCTAACGATCCAGCTGTTTGATTTTTTCGTAAAATCAACTTTTTAAGATGTTTGTAGATTGCGTTACCAAACTAACCCTTTCTTCACGGTTTCCTGTTTAAGTATACAGAAATACGTTGTAAAGCAATTACATTCGGAATAGCACAATTAACTTTGAATGATTGGTGGAATTGCTAGTTTTTTTTTTTTTGGAAAATTCTTTTCAAATGAAGTATAATTATATGACAACTATCTGGTGATGGAAAGATACGTATAATAGTCGCGCTTCTGATTAAAATGCCGCTACCAACGAGATCCACTTATTAGAACATCAAATATAAAATTAATAAATAAACAGTAAATGCGATTTTACTTAATTTGTATATTACAACATGCTCATTAATACTGATGGACGGAACTGCTATTTACAGTTTTTATTACAACACGAAAATATTAAATATTAATTAATCACGACTTACTAGTTAGCAGTTTTTTTTTAAATACTGATTAACGCAAGGAGACAGTTGCAAAATGGTACAGGAAAAAATTGATTCCGATGATCGGCACGTACCTTCAGGTTACAGGATACAGGGTAACGTGTTGCAAAGAACGTGACTGCAATTTCCCGGAAGAATGGTAATGGTTACTTCTTACCTATAAAAACTAACTTCGCAGAAACAATTATGGAATATGATTAAACAACTTATTACAATTGCAATATTTCCATATTACACACTTTGCCATTTCCCACAGATTGCGCAAGTGAAAATTAAATGCATCATAAATTAACTGATTGTAAGTTTTATAACGGAAAAGTCAAGTCAAGTTACCTGCTGTTTTATTAGAAACTTTTCATGCGGCATCCTGTAAAATTATTACTTTAGCAGCTCCTTTAGACAAATTAATTTGATAACATTAACATAATATAATCTTTTTACATTGTAGGAAATAAGCAAAATTATGTCTCCTAAATGTTATTTATTCGGTGGATAAGATAATGTCAGTATATCATCTTTGACCGTTACATCTTATTTGTTTGGAGAAATCTTGTGTAGATTTGTACATAAAGTGATGACTGCACGCACCGGTACAATTTTAATTTTTAAACGGAAATATCGCCGTGAAAGAAGATTTCTTATACAAGACGTTGTGGCATTCCCAACAATGTTGCATTGACGAGCAAATAATTTTAGCAGAAGAAAGCTGAGAACATGCACTTTCGGACACAAAGACAGTTTTACCTGAACTTATATTGCGTATTCATACGTAAATACTGGTATTTCGGTATTAATTTAATTTTATTTTAGTAGAAAATTTTTGGATTAATGAAATTTATAACTAGTGCCTGGATGGAAGACTGAAGGTTTATTAACGAACATTTCGAAAGTTCGTTCATGGGATATGGTAATCCTACAAATCTAAAATATTTTCACTTTAATCGCAAAGTTTATACAGGATGATTTATATCAAAGTTGCATTTTTTTTTAATGCAACCCCCTGTATATCCTTGGTCAATTCTACTATCGGAGTAAAAATGCAAGGCCTCTGACTTTAAGTGGTCATAACGAAGAAACTGGGGGTGAAATTTCTTCATTTTTGGGCAGTAGGTACATTAGTCATTTATATATGTTTAACATGTGTAAAAATCAAATTGATAGAATCAGTTGTTTAACTTCTATTTTAATTAACAGCAATAAAAACGCTGTATTTAGTATTTTCCTGGCTGACGGTCAGTTTTAACTTATCATAAAATTGTTATTGTTTCATAAATTGTTACCAAATTTACAAATGTTGTAGCACACATACTTCTGAAAAGTCGACAGCCAATAAATATTGATTATTCATATAATTAACTGGTTTTATAAGCCCTAACCGAAAATGTGCTATTTTGCAATATACGGTAACTGAGGAAAAAATTCTTGTTTTAAATGCTAAGTTTGTATTACTCAAATCGAGCTGCTCTATTGCTTTATTGAAAACAAAATTTGTTTTCTTGTAATTCAAAGTAAATGTTATAATTATCGCGAAAGAAAGACGCACATATTCCCGCGAGAGGTAATCTACCACATCGTAAATCGTGAGCGGCAAACCACAACAATGTGATTATTCTTTAGAATTGTACAAAACCATGCGCTTCATAGCAATAGTGTACGGCACCATCTTACACCCCGTACCGCACCTCGCCGCGAGAACGCAAGCATTCATCCTTTTTTCCAAATTTCTTTTAAATGATACATGTATACATGGCATTATTTTTATGAATCGCGTTAGACCACAATATCATTGCTTTAACCTTGTTATGTTACTGTCAATATTATTAATATCGAACGTTCAGGTACTGAGTTACACAAGATGTCGTTTTTTTCATTATAGTTTTATGACTAATAAACCAATTGGCCTCAAAAGCATCTCACACCGACAAAAAAGTATACACTTGTCAAATATATAAGTATCTACCACTCAGTTTCAATAATATAGCCGTAATTAATTTTTAAAGTCGAGCGCTTGTGCGATTTGAGTCATAATTTGCGCTTTTTCGCACATAAATTAATACAGAAAATTAACGATGTGTTGCAAAAATCTAAAACTGTACACCTTTGTGTAGGAATAAATGATCTTTTAAATGCACTTTATTTCATTATATTACGATGGCTAATTACTGAGATACAAGCTTCTAAAGTCAGAGGCCTTGCATTTTTACTCCGATAGTAGTGCGACTTTATGTGTCACACATAGTACTTCCAACGGATCGTTTGGCTGCATGTGTGTACAAAATTGAATATCGCAGGGATCACAAAGCTTAGAGCGCCCCTAGCCCCCCCCCGTTAATCCGGCCCTGGATTTGTCAAATGGCACTGTCAATTTTTCTTTATTACATTTTAATTTTTGAACCATGGATTTACAAAATTATAATTGCGAGTTTATTATTTCCAATTTCAATATTGAATTTAATTCAAACTTTTTAACTTTAAGTAGCAGTAATATTTTGCGTTTCGAATTTTGAAATTTGAATTTTTTCAAATTATAATTTAGGATTCATTAGCATTAATATTTTGAGTTTCAATTTTTTATTTCACATTTCTATTTTGAATGCGAATTTTTTGAATTTTATGTTTATTTATTTAATTTTATATTTACATCTTTGAATAACTTGAATACTTTGAATTTGGAATTTTGAACATTGAATTTCTAAGCTATGCGTTTTTTATTTTTCTTTTATAGTTTTATAGTTTCGGGATCCCGGGATTCACTTGATTGAATACCGAAAACCGGTATTCAAAATTTCTTCCGGTATTGTAATGTACGCCCTACTGGTTGTCCAGTATTATATCTATAGCTTATGTTCTGTTCATGTTTGTTTTTGTTTTTTAATTTTTTTTGGAATAAGGTATTTAAATAAATTAAGCTTTATTATATTTTGGAGTGATAATTTACAATATTACATTAACTGGAAGGAAATAGGAACATTATTTTCACGGACATTTCATTGACATCGTTTTATCTGTTAACCCTAAAATCTACATTCATTAAACATTACCTTACTATAATAAAAAAATATTGACACTCGTATAAATGAATTGGACTACTTATTAGCACAAGGGGCATTGTTATAATATTTTGAATTGCATTTCAAATCATGTTTCCTGCAGATGCAATATTTGCTTGCACACTTCTTGCATCCACAACGTACAAATATCTGTTTGGAACCAGAAGACATCATAGCTTCCTTTCTGACAGTTACTAGATAATCAGGGACATCTTGAATCTGTAGAAAGTTATTTGGAGCCTGCTGAAACTGGTTTCTGGTGTAACGTTGAGTAAGTTTTCCATGTTTTGTTCCTATAACATACATGTCGGGTTCCTCTGCTTCCATCACTAACTTTAACGGGCGGTAACTTCCTCTTTGAGTTTAGTACCATCCTTTCTCCTTGGTTTTTAAGCTCATTTTCGCAGTCCTGTCGTTGAGCTTCAATAGCTGACTTCTTTACGCTAAGTGAACACAAGGGTATTTCATAAAAAGGGAAAGAAGAGCATTCAGGGTGAAAATATTTTAAGCATTCAAAGCACTGTTCTCCAGACAGGCACTACATGTCACAGACTTTGTATGCCATTTTCTTCTTGATCCATGGTTTCCTCTTCTGTCGCATCTTCCACCTGATTTTCCTTTGTGTCCTGATCAGCTAAACTTCTTTCCATTAACGATAGTTGCTCTTCTAGCTCCTCCTCGCTGACTAAGTTTCTGGCAATATATTCAGGTAAAGTGGAGTCAAACAGACAGACAGACAGACCATTTCTTGCTTTTATCCCAAACATAACCTCGTATGGTGTTCTCTTGATCCCTGTATGAAAACTAATGTTCTTAGAGTATTGTATGAATCTAAGGTCACCCACAAGCCCAATTTTGTGTCTTGTTATCTGCCGTCCATGCCACCAAGCTGTCTCGCACGTCTTGGTTGACTCTTTCTACCGACCCTTGGCTCTGGGAATGGCGAGGCTTCCCGTGTACAAGTTTTACAGCATTATACCAATCTTTGGATTACCTATGAAAAGTAATACAGTAAAGAAGGATATTCATGACAATCAATGTAATATTCATCTCGGTAACAAAATAATTCAATCATTTGCCAATTTTACAGCAAATGCTGATGAAAATTGGTTTACTTTATTGCAAAATTCTCTCCCATTGTCGCTATGAAGGATTGACGATTGAAGGGGGACCGAACATGCAAAATATATCAATTAGAGTATCAGCGACGTCTTCGGCTGATTTTGTTTTGAGAGGGCGCAGCACAATAAATTTTGTGAGATGGTCTTGATAATTTAGAATGAATTTGAATTCTCCATCTGTCTCAGATTACATGTCAATTAGATCAACCTGAAATAGAATGGAAAATTAGCTTCCAAAGACGTAATTCGAAAATTTGAACCTAGAAAAAATTTAAATATCGACAATTTTCCAATAGAGTGGACAATGAAAATTCAAGTCAAAAATATTAATTTTCTCGTCCATTCATAAAAAAATCATATTAAAAATTGTTGTTTACTTATTGTTAAAATAGAAAATGTTGGTAAAAACAAACAACTCGATAGATAGTTAACTGATTATTGTTGCTTCTTAGGGCCAATCTGTTCATCTTTTGATAAACTTACTGGCAGATAAGTTCTATGGAAAGAATTGTTGGGACCATCGTCTCCATGGAAGTTATCTGAGAGTTAAATTTAACAGGAGGCGAAAAGACGAGGGCCTTAATGTAATAAACTATTTTTAATACTGGGTTATTATTGTAGTGGAAAGACACTGTACTGTAATACTTGGAGTATTACAAAACTATTGTGCTTTTCAAAATATTTTATAAAAAGGCAACCTTTGTTAATTACCTGGCACCGAGAATTCAGTGCTAACATTATTATAGGTTTTACAACCAATCCCTTCTTTTTGGATTTCTTCTTTAGCGCACTTCCCTCATCGTCATGTTACAGAATTTCATTTTTAGCTCCACTCTATAGCTTTTTCTCTTTTGTGGCCTAGCTTCAAATGAGCTGCTTGCAATACGTCAAACATTTCTGGTAAAGGGCAATAGTATTTAATCTCTGACAGTGAACCTTCAGTTTTCTGAATTAATCGCTCATTGTTCCCGATATTCAGGACGTCGAATCTTTTTAAGTGACGATAATCTTTGGTTGTTAAAGATTCCCCATTCCTCTTCCTTTCTTTCACTTTTTTCACTTCAGTAATCATCGTTGTGTACTTTTCATCGCACATTAACTGAGAAACAAAGGCTGTTGAACAGCAGAGGTATTGAGGTGGGACACTCGCGAATTCTGGGCGAAGCAGTCAAGCGACTGCCTATAATAGAAGTACGATCTGACTCGGCTCATCCCTCGATTCATACTAGGGAAAAACTACCTTCTTTGATGCGGAAGTGGCATCTCAACCAGACGGATCTAGAACAATGGAAGGAACAGGCACCGGAATTTATTCCAAAGAACTGAGCCTCCATATCAACCAACCACTAGGCAACATTTCGACTGTCTTTCAGGCAGAACTAGCAGGAATAACGCTTAGTTCAAAAGCATAAAGAATAAAATTATCAGATCCGCCAGTTACAGCAAAGCCGCTCTGCAGGCACTAGGTCAATACAAAATCACCTCTAGGCTGGATTCCGAGTGTCACTAAGTACTAGGGCATGCTGGAACAATAGGCAATGAAAAAGTCGATAAGTTAGCCCGACTGGCCTGAAAACAATTGGTTTATGGTTCAGAGCCGGCTCTTCCACTTACAGTATCAAATGTAAACAACTTAATAACTCAAGACACCCAAGCCCAGCACAAGGCTAGGTGGAACTTGATGTCAGACTGCCACCACTGGAGGGAGGCCTTCAGAGGACCATCTCGTAGCCTGGCGCGTTTTTGTACAGGGCTATCCAGAAAGAACCTGCGGCTACTTGTAGGCACACTTTCTGGGTACTGTAAACTTAGCAAGTACATGCACTGCATGGGCTTGGTTGAATCACCATCCTGTAGAGGATGCTACACAGATGACGAGACGGCGCAACACACTTTGTGAGTGTCCCGTACTTGTCCAATTAAGACGATCCATGTTGAGGGAATCCTGGTCGGATATGGCCGATTCCCCGTCCAACATCCTCACGTTTATCTCACGTGTGTTGAGTGACGTTGCGGGCTCGAACGACTCTATTCAGGGAGGTAGCCCGAATAGGTGGCCTATGTGCGCGTGGTCTTTTGACCACCCTCCCATCGAAATCCAGAATCCAGAAACCCAATCCAGATTTTATTTGAAACATCCACGTACATTGGCTTAAGTTTTTTTCAATAAATTGTGTGTTACCTTCTTAGACTGATCGCAACGGGAAGAGCCTTTATTACAGTTCAACTGTTTATAGTTGGAACAAAAGTAAGTTAGGTACAACTCGTCACATAAATAATACTACGTTTACGAAAATTTAGTATGCAATTTTGGATTATTGTAAAATTACAGGATTAAGAGACAACTTGTATTTCAAAGACTGATACAATAAACTTATGTAAAACACTATAAGCGTTTTGTTAGGTTATTGGAATACGTCCTTTTTAAAAAGAAATTCAATATGGATAAAAGGCAAAAACATCGAAAGAAAGGGCAGTGACTGCAGTCGCGTCTCCGTTCTCCTTCGTTACCCTAACGAATTTATGAGCGGTGGTTCTTCTCGCATACCAAATCTACTGGTAAAGTGGTGAGATGGCCATATACAATCAGCCCATCATTTTTATAATAAATTTTTGTTATCTATTCGTAGACAACATTTTGTTTGTGCGAGTGTAATTTCAAAAAACGTTCGCTCCATCTGATGAACCATTGAATTTATAAATGGTATACGAGTAAGACTTTATATGATTATTATAGAACTGACAATTTGGCTGCTTACCTTCTCTTACGTGTTTTGTATTTGATATTTTCGTGCGTAGGTATCTCGTCACGAATAGTTCGTCAATTTTGTAGTCCACTCAGACCGCTTAGTTTTACGACTTTTTTTCGTTAATATTAATTTTGTGTCAATATTATAGAGAAAAAATAATATTATGTTTTTTTTGTCACGTTGACGAGTTGTACATTAGAAAAATGGTGGGATATCAAAAGATAAAGCGAACTTTTTTGTTTGGGAGTGGCGACGGTCGTGATTTAAGATGGATATTCAGAGGGCCAAATAGGCATGTTTAGTGCCCACGCGTGACCCTAAAACATTGATGTATCTAACCTATTCGTCATATAAGGAATGAGGATTTACATCGGTTAATCTTTTCATAGAACACGCAAGCTACTTTTACTATTACTACTATACAGAAATGGGCAATAAACGACCTCGATGCATCCATACGTTATCCCCATTTAAATGTCGAGGTTATAATAGAAAAAAAGACGTACCCACGATAAGGTGCAATCAAACATAACAAATTTTATTACTTCTATTAGCTATAAACATATATGGCTGTTAGCAAAAATAACTCATAAATTAGATATTAAATTCACTTAAATCGGCAAAACTGTATTCCAACCGTTTCCACTTAATCGATGGTTGTTGTTATTTTATCGCGAAGCAATCTATTGAGATGAGGTGCCTATTTAGTAGATGATAATCGATAAATTTGTTTTGGGTTCTAAAATTTCCATTGCCCGTGAGAGAGACGCCATGACTAATCCTTAAATATTGGCCATAGAGGTGCTTTTACAAAATTTATGATCATTAATTTATAAATATTTCGTGAGAATTTTAAGTAGCCTTAAATTGACCTTCGAAATTGGAAAAAATTCTTAACTCGATTTTACGGCCATCGTATTTTTTGATTGTACGAAATTTAGAGATTGTACAGATCAAAACTATTTATTATTATGTTCTTTTGAAGGAGTTCCTAGTTACAAAATTATAATTTGTGTCCTCTTCAAATGCGTGTAAATTTGTTTATAAACAATTTATACAGGGGGTATAGTACAACAACCAGAAAGAAGTACCTACCTAGTAATTAATGTGCACGGATACGCTAATGAACCGATTTATAGCAATTTTATGTATTCAGTATCTTAAAATATTCAAGGATAACTAAGCTTCCTAAAATCTTGATCGTTATGCCACCCACTTCTGCACAAAATTCAACACGCTATTTAAATTTCCTGTAGGCATTTTGCGCTTCTTACACAGAAATATTTTGCCATTTGATTCTAATATAATGCCGGTTTTATCTCTTCTACGTCAATATTCAGTAGTTTTGCGTAGATTCTAGATCTAGTATCGTCCAATATTCATGTTATTTGATCCTGGTGGAGCAATAACCATTAAAGGATAGTCACCTAGCCTGAATTTGAAAAATTTTAACGACTAGATATAGATTAATATCTACTATATTAAAAACCTGTAAGTTTAGTAATTCTGTTTCTGCACAACTATAGTCTCGTCTTAAAAAACGTAATTGCAACGTTTGAGGCCCCCCAACTTTCGTAATTGATAATTTTTTTCTCGAATCGGATTATAACTAAGGCATGGAAATTTGCTTTTTCTTATTTTTTACGTCGGTCGGTCGATTTTCGTTATTTATAATAATTAAGGGTTATTATTATTATTATATTTTTTATTAATCCGTCGATCAAAGTGCATGATATGGTTATAATATTAAGACAAGGAGTTTTTCGAATTTGATCATTTCTTTGTTTACAATCGTTTGTAGGTGTTATGGGTTAATTTTTAACGTTTCTTAATATTCTATATTTAGGGTTATTATTATTCTGGGAACTTACCCTCTCCCCTCCAACATTCAAAACGTATAATTTATGGATTTACAGAGCTTTGTCAGTTATTTGCGATCTGTAAACTTTCCCTTGATCACTTTTAGAAATTTTTGAGCTCTATTAACAGTTTTAACTCTCACATTAAGTAGGTATGTAGTCGGCCGTCTCGTCGCCTATGTAACGTCCTCTACAAGATGATGATTCGACCAAGCCTAATGGGATGCATGTGCTTGTTTAGTTTACAGTGCCAAGAAAGTATATTCACAAGTAGTCGTAGGTTCTTCCTTGATAGTCCTATGCAGAGACGTGCCAGGATGCCAGATGGTCCCCTAAAAGTCTCTCTCTCAATAGCAACTCTAACATCTAGTTGCACCTAGCCTTGTGCTTGGGTATCTTGAGGTATTAAGTTGTTAACAGTTGATACTGTGAGTGGAAGAACCTGATCTGAACCATAAAGCAGCTGTTTTGAAGCCTGTCAGGCTAACCCATCGAGTTTCTCTTCGCCTTTTTGTTCCAGCATGCCCTTTAACCCATACGAGTACGAGAGTTTTTAGTAGTTAGTGCTGTTACTGGAAATTCTGGCAATTTTGTTCTCTACGCTAACCATAAGAACTTTCCTTGCACAAAGATTTATTTTTACTAGTGTGTGAAAAACAGTCGGACACTTGCCTAGCGGTTGGGTGACATCGAAGTTCAGTTCTTTGAAGTCATCAAGAAAGAAGTGGTAGTTCCCCTCTGTTATAAGTTGTAAGTTGGGGAACGGGGGAGTTCGATTCTCCATCCAGGATAAGCAGTCTCTTGATTGCCTCTCCTAGAACTCGGGAGCGTCTTAACTCCATACCGCTGTTATTTAACAACCCCCTTGTTTTCGGACGTAAGGCTGCCAGCATGGCCTACTTTCTCACGTGGAGAAACAGTGGCGGTAGGGCCACAAGGGCATGCATAAATTCTGCCTGTGGTTGTTGTTACTTAAAATTAGGACAGTACACATCAGCGTTGACGATAAAACACTGAGGTGCACAGTAGGGAGAGAATTCCCCATTGATGTGGGTGCTGTCACCTCTTCGGTGGAATACAACCGTAAACGTATGCGGATGATTTATCCATATTAATAATCTTCCCCCATCCCCCGTAATACCACATGCCTTCCTTCGCTGAACTTTGGAAAATGACCTATGAAGATTTAGTCGTTTGCTCTACAATACCATGAGCATGATTCCAGATTTGTTTTATAGCGCCCTTTTTGGGCTAGTTGATCTCCCCTTCGAAATATTCTTAAAGACAGTAATCCCACGCCTTTGTATGGGATGACATGGCATGTTAATAACGAGATGTCGAGGTACACAGAACAAGGAGCTCCACGTTTTTGCCCTTTAAAGTATGACAATACCTACCTCCCTCTTCTTGTCAATCTCCGCTAGTGATTCACATTGCCACCGCATTTTTTAGTTTTGGTGGCATTCATATTCTTTTTATTAATGTTATTACACCTTGGACAGAATGAACTCTTCATTGATGGTTCTGGACGGTTTGATTTGCTATTCCTTTTCGGAATTCCTTACAGCTTTAGTTGCCTTCATCCAATCATAACTGTTAACTAATATTAGCTCATTGTTGTAGTCGTAGTCATATCTTATGTTAGACTTGTAGGCTATGTAGGCTATGTGGACTAGAAGAGAGTGGCAGAGAACCCGGTTACCCTACTGTATAATCAACATTGCCATTTAGTCAAGCATGAACTTGACAGGAATAGAATCCAGAGGTTCAATTCCTACGTGGAAGAAATACAACAGGGCGATCCTTCCATGTGGCTAATCATCAAAAGGATAATAAGACAACCGAATGTAATTCACCCGTTGGTAGCTAATAACAGCACATACTCCTCTGAAGAATAAAAAGCTGAAATATTACCTTCACATCTAGAACAGGTGTTCACTCCAATTATTGGACCACATGGGGACCCCCTTGAAACCCAAGTAACAAGCGCAACCCTAAACTTACAAGTTACTGGCGAAATAGTCCCAGCAACCGTGGAAGAAATCAAATCCCTCATTAAACTACTACCAAAGCGCAAGTCTCCGGGACATGACCTCATTACCAATAACATGTTAAAGTACCTCAACAAAAAGGCACTGGCATATTTAACAACAATCTATAATACCTGTCTCAGGCCAGGACACTTCCCGACTTACTGAAAAATAGCAGTTATATTACCCATCTATAAAGTAGGAAAACCCAAGCAAAACCCGGACAGTTATAGACCCATTAGTCTATTGACAGCCTTGGGTAAACTCCTTGAAAAAGTAATACTTATCCGATTGCAAGAAGACCTCAAGACAAAAGAAATTGCTCCCTCCCCCCCCCCCCCCCCCACCCCCCCATATCAATCCGGCTTCTGAGAAGCTCATCTTAGAACGGAATGTGCAGTACTTATCTACAAAGGAATCCTTAGACCACTACTCACTTATGCTTGTTCAATATGGTGCACCACATCACAAACATCGATGAAGAAACTACAAACCATGCAAAATAAAGTACTACGGATCGCATTCAATGGTCCGTGGTTTGTGCGTAACGTAACACCCAAATACACAGGGAGCTAAGAGTCACGCACATATCAGAGTTCATTCATAAAACCACAGTGAAGTTCTTTCAAAACTTAGTGTTCGGTTCAAGTGCTGTTAAATTCGAACTCGGGCAAAAAAACATTCACACTCGACTCAAGCGTAAATTAACCACATGACCTACTTTAGAAAGCACAAACTATTAGTTATTATTATTATTATTATTATTGTTATTGACTTATAACATAGCCGTTACTATAGAGCA
Organism: Pyrocoelia pectoralis; assembly: GCA_036250285.1. Lineage (NCBI taxonomy): Eukaryota > Metazoa > Arthropoda > Insecta > Coleoptera > Lampyridae > Pyrocoelia > Pyrocoelia pectoralis. The sequence goes on from CM070079.1 coordinate 10,183,187, forward strand.
AGCTATATTATTATAATAAAATACTTTTTGTATTTTTTTCAACTTTGGCTGGTTCACTTCCTCTTAGCCGATTTTGTTAGTATTCCTAACGACAGTAACCTGATCGTATTATGTGCATGCTCAAACTAGGTTTAGATAATGCGTTAGTAAGACCCATAAATGATTCAATTCATAAACAGTCTTAGAACTTCTTTCAGAGAATACTCATTTCATCCAGTATAATCAATTCAAAAACGTCTGGGATACACATTTTATAAAAATAATGGATAAATATCCACTTCATGGCAAAACGAACAGATGAAAATGAAATTATTACGCCCTTGCGTGCATACCTCCTTATCGCCTTTTTTATTATTAGCAAGCTTTCGTCTTCCTTCTTCTTTGAAATTTGTTTTTGGTCTTGGTTTTATCTGCTTATGTCGTCTTTTCTTTAAATGTATTGGTTTCAGTTGTAACGTTGTCCAGGAGTCCAAGGTACTGCAAGCTAAAAATAAATGACGATGTCCAAATGATCTCTTTGATCTAGATTCAGCACAATTACAGGTTATAAACCAAAAAAACATTTTCTTCTCGTGTTTTAAACAATTTCTTTTTTAAAACTGCATATAATTTTGTTTTTTTTGTTTCTTTTGTTTCCCTGCAATAGGTGTTGGCAATACTGTTTACTTTCATCTCTAGCCCCTTTAAAAATTTTTCTGTTTCCAAACTTAAAGCAATGCTTTGAAAATTTTCTATTAATGTCTCCTAGATTGTCATCGAGGTACTGGAGGAACAAGAGGCTATAAATCCACTATCATATTTGTAAACCATCCCCTCCTGTAATATCTTGAGAATCCTGGCTAAACCCACGTTGGTATTTTTAATTTATGGTTCTGATTATTTACCTGGGCATATCAAAGTTTTCTCCTTTTTAAATTTTTGGAAACTGCTAACCTAAATCAGGTAGTGTCCAAACCGATTCTTCACAAAAATTTTTTAAAGCTTCTTAAACATTATTATGACCCATCAATCTTTACCTGTTAAATTAGCCGATTGAAGTTCCGTAAAGTGAGCGTTGCCATAACCACAGTCCACAGTTATATTTCTAGTTCTTGTATCATTCATCAAAATGAAGAAATTCTTTATGAAAGGTGAGGTAACATTTCCTCCTCAAGGAACAAAACTAACGAACTAATTTGAATCTAAAGATTGGTTTCGGATCTCAGAAAGAGGTGATGCTCGACTAAACGTTTCCTTACAGTTAATAAATTGTCTAGTGATTTGAAATGTTTTGCTCCCATATTATGGCTCAAAAGTTCGTTCATTGCGTAACTGAAAATATCTTTTGCTATTCGTCAAATTTACTAACAGTGTGTAACTAAATTATCCTGCTTCAAACGGAGTGTTAGTAGAAAAGTTTCGTTAGTGTGTTAACGGAAACATAATCTGCCTACTGTGGTGAAAATGAGATTAATGTTTCCTCAATACTTAATATTTGTATTTAGTTTAATTAATTGCAACTTAAAAACGAAATTACTTAAAGGAAGCATACGTTTTGCTGTAAAGTGGAACGAACGAAACAACCTCTCTTTCTAGGTATGACATTTTTAATCGCATTAATTTAATGATTTATTATTGTTACCGAGTTTCCGATTATCATTTAGCAACTGCAAATAATTAATTACACAACGAGAGCCTGTAATTACATTACAGTGTAGTATTGAATTGATTTGTATCACTATCAACAACAAAGTGAAATTACGTTAGTTAAACAGGAATTCAGGAAAAATTCTGTAATAATTCTTGACAAGTGTATAAAGTTGATTGATGGTTTAGGAAATGATTAATCATTCATAAGGAAAAGTTGTCCTTATTAGAATTTCCCAAGGTTTACATTTACAGGAGTTTTCAAAATGCAGAATGCATTTTTTATATGTAAAGTACAACTTTGTAGGTGGTTATGGTACACCCTTGTATGAAATTTAAGAAACAACCTTGGTGGTTCGCTTCGTTGATTACGTATCTTTTTAAAAATATGTATTAAATTTCTGCTACAATGTAGTCATTGCTAATCTAAGATATATCATTTAACCGCAAAAATATACCTACCTTACATAGCAACAATAAGATTGTGTATCAATTAACAGGGGCGGGTGAAGGGTATTCTGAGTATATTTCTAAAGCTTCGAACTTCTTACTAGTTACTAATTTAAGTGTTTCTTCCATTTCACATCATATTTTAATTAATAACTTCATAACGCCTTTTCAGCGTAAATCATCAACTTTGAACCTGAGGATGACATTTCCAAGTCGAAACTAGTCGCTTCTACCAAACATACATATAGATGGAGGTTATGAGTTTGAATTAATATTTGTTTTGCCTACGTTTTAAGACCTAATTATTGGGTATTGTCCGCGGAGGTTGATGTGAAGTGTACGATGAAGAACAGCATCCATATGGGCTGATACCGCATACTTTCTTCCTTCGATTCTGGCTTAGGGCATGCTGTCTCATTTGCTGATCTCTTACCTCCCCTCGACCAGGATATCACATAAGGAACTGGGTTGAATTCCTTAACTGGAGGTCCAACGCTGCTGATGCACATAAGTCCACTGACCCGCTCCACACGCATTGCATTTCTTGTGTCATATGGTTTATTGCACGAAAAGCTCTTTCACACTCTGAAGTGAATAATGGAATGGTGTCAACTATACGTAACATAGGCCTTCAACCCTCAGGAGTAACGCTGTTGTCAATATATTCTCGAAAAGCATTAATAATTCTTCTTCCTTCTTGAAGTTGAAACCGCTCGCACAAATTGATAATGTTTTTCACACCATACCTGATATCAACATTGGAAGGCCAATTTTTCTTGTATAAAACTTTCAAATCATAGTTCATTTTTTCGGTGCCAAATACAGCGGGACAGCTTTCTTGAGACGCACGACTTTCATGATCTACAAGTCTGTTCCTCAAATTGTCTGACTGGCTCCTGAAGAACTGGCCACTGTTTATTATCACAAGTTTAGAATTAAACTGCAGGCAGATGTTTTTAAATTTCATGGTTTCCAAAGCCTGAATAGCTTCTTCGAGGAATTTTCCTGATTCATTGCACATGGCGTCCAAGACTCTGACCGTTCTCCTGACGGTAGCACTGTCGGCGTCTGGTAGTGTCATACTTCTGCTTTGCAGTTGCAGTGATAAATCACTCAATTCAGTCAGTGCTTCCCAAATTCATGACAAATTCATTTGATGATCAAATATTAAGACGACCTTTGTATTTTGCTCTTTCTTTTGAATCTCTTCCCATGTCATCTTTGGTAATACTCAAGTATGTTGCTCGTGCACCATAGCTGTCTCATACGGATTTCACAGTATTGAGACTCGATGAGACTCATCTTATTGTGAAATTTTTACCTATTTTCTTTATTTGCTGCTGTAATGTTGTAGCACCTTCCTCTGGTTTTTTTGGTGACATATTGTACAAGGAGTAAGATTTATCAAAAAATGACTGGAAATGATTGACACCATGAACATCGTTTCTAGTATCATGTACTGCTAATTCCAATCGATGGTTCGAACAATGCCAAACAATTAGGTTGGGAAATATCTTAAGTAATTCAGCTGCAACACCATTTCTTCTGCCCATTATAACTGAAGCACGAACAGAAAAGCAACAAAACTTTGTTTTAAAAATTGTTGATTAAAAGGAAATAGAAGTAAGAAACATTGATCCAAATATTTCCCGGAGCACAGCTCCTGCCCAACTAAAGCACTGTATTAACTGTTGTTACATAGGGAAAGCCTTTTGCGACATTCTGTAGCTAATAGATGAAACTAAATCTACGTATTTTGGAATTAGTGACACACGCCCTTTAGCTACGTTATGTTTTAAAATTTAGAAGTCAATGTAGAAAACCTGAGAATGAGCTCCTAACGTTGACCATTAGTATAAGTAGACACTAATTTTGATGAAATCGCAAAATAATATGTAATTACTACATAGGAAACCGAAAAAAGTCTATGCGTGGGGTTCTGGTTGGAATAATGCTAGCAAACTAAGTATTTTTCTAAACTAGCAGCGAAAGATGGAATTATTTCCAAAATCGTTCGATATTAAATCAAATTAGATTACTCGCTTTATTCGAACCAAATAGGAAATTGAAGATTATTTTCATGTGTTGAGAATAGTAAAAGCTCATTTTCTTCTCTGTATAGAAAATTGTACATCCGTCAACGCCGGCTCTCTTCTGTGCTACTTATATTAGATGTGTACAAGTCACACGAGAAACACCTTCTTTCTCAAACCATACACAGACACTCGACGATACAATGTCCGACACGATAAAAATCCGTGGTTAAGGGTGGAATACGATCAGTTAGGCAAAATTCTAGTGGGGAATAGAGCTAGTTGATATACGAGTAGCGATGATTGAAAATTCGCTCTCCTAGATCTCGACTCACAACATAAATACAAGGACACATACAAGTATACAACATAACTTTTCAGTCGAGCAGCATACCTAAAAGTGCATTAAGGGTCTCTTGGTAACCTATACTGTATTATAGCTTAGAATGATGATATCGACTAGCGACTCAAGCTATGCCGATAAGGCCAAGAATGATCTAATCACCTCTACTGATGCTTTTAGAATTTCTCAGTTCCCTGCCGCCGAAATAAATAAATGTTTTTGCTACTAATAGTGTTTTTGATTCATAGCCACTTTGTTTGGCAGGGTCTTCATATAACCATATCACATCAGAGGCGGATCCAGACTCGATTTTCAGTAAGGGCAATCAGTATTGTAACATTTGTAACTAAGAAAAACATAGGTTTAAGCAAGATGCCGATTGCCAACGTAATGAGGCCAAAGTATTAATTTTTCAAAATTTCAAGGTCACGTGTTAAACAGGTATGTACCTCAAAATAAACCTTACCTCCCTAATATTAAATTACACTTTTAAATAAAGTTTTATTGAAAAATATAGTTGCAATGACTGCTACATTTTTAATAATAAGAAAAAACTCGGACGAATCCAAATCGGAATTTGCATGAGCGTACTGAATAATATGTTGCTAGCTTTTTAAAACTTTTTTAGAGGTAGCACCACAAAGCACATATATGATGTAATATGTATGTTGAATAAATGTATATACATATTTATATTAATTATTTTGTAAATATTTTAAAAAATTTAAAAATGAAGTTATTATATTCTCAGTCCGGGCAATTGCCCTCATTGCCCCTCGCTGGATCCGCCACTGTATCACATACCTATCTCCAGTGATGATTAAATCGAAGGGACAAGACAATCGTCGCAGAAAAAGTGGAATAACTCAAATAATATCATCGTTTCCCTACAAACAAGAATTATGAGGGTCGATAAAAAGAATAGCAGTAACATAATAACGAAACTGAAAGTTCAGCTTTAAGCACAACTGAAGATTATTGCAAAGCCTGCTACCGCTTAGAACAATTGTACCTTAAACTGGAAAAGTTAGACCGAGTTCATTGCAAATGATGGGTGCCTGTATTCTGATGACCAACATAATGAACTTTGAATGCAATGTATCTCGTGTGGACATGAGCTCTGGTTCTGGAATGGAAAAGATACTTCTTTGTGCGATTACTGTCCATGTTTGACACATCCTGTGCCATATTACAAACACAGGTGTTCTGTCACACGTTCTATATATGCATTTATTTTTAAAGCAAATTATTGTTTTACGTAAGATTTTGTTCCATTGTTTACCTTAACGTCATTTTCTTAATGTACTTGTAGTTCCATATTTGTGCCACTTATTCTATTGACGGATTGTGGTTTCCTAAATAAAATAATCGGTCCATATATTGCTAGGATGCGTAATCTATCGTTTTTTTTCTACAAAATGCTATAGTAATAACGTAGGGCAAGGCATTTAATGATAAATTAGTAAAAAATGCAAAATAAAAATGCATTTACGACCTAAGAAAATAGGAAATATGATCAATAAAATAAAAAAATGACCAATAAAAATTAAAGAATTACCAATAAAAAAAATACTATTACATATATGTATTATTATAAATGCTTTACTAATACAAATGACTAGGAACAACTGAGTACCTCACTTAACAGCATGACAATGCCGGTTTACTTGGAGATAGGAATTTCTTTGAAAAATAGGGGTAGTAGTTAGCAAAATATCTACTTAATTCCAAGAAATTGTATTGACAACGAAAAATACTGTATTAGATATAATAAAAATCTCGAATCAAATACAAATAATGTCACAGCTTTCCAGAAAAGTGTGAAAAATTGTCAAAATGACCTACAAATTGCCAAAAAATGACCTATCCCTAAAAAAGTTAAGAAAAGGTTTGACTATAGGCAAACCTAAAAGTGGAATTTCGCCATTCGATCAGCACTTATATAATAATAATGAAACGAGGCACCTCTCATTTAAGGATATTCCAACGGAATAAGGCAGTGTGAAAAGGGCATCACTTTTTCACGAGTACTCATGTTTCTGATCATGTATTTAAAATATTGTCCGTCTGGATCTTCCAGTGTCACCTATGGTGCGATTCCTTACCTTCAACTTTACGATTATGTGTATTTATATAAATAGAACACTTTCATGAAACCGGAATGTGTTCATCGTTTACCGAGTTGCTTATTTAGGAAATTAAAACGTAAAAAGCTTCCAATATTTATGTACAAAATTTACGCAATTTGTATTTTAAAAAATGTAACTTGGCTCGATATAAAGAGGATAATGCAAAACTGAAACCCACTTATAAACAGAAAATATGACGTAGCGCAGACGTTTATTAGCGTCTGTTTTCGTCGCTGAAAGCGAAAGCTACTGGTTTTCTTCAAAAATTATTATGAGTTAAAACTTCTTCACAAAAGAAGCCGCTGGTGCCTATAAGTGGCTACCAAATGCAAACCAGCTGTTTTCTAATAAATATAAAGTGCAGTTGACTGTGTATGACTCGTTTTATTGTCCATTCCTCATCAGTCAGCTGCTCACACATGGCTTGCTCGTATATTAATTAGGTTTTGAGTTAATTATGGCCATATATGATATACGATGACGCCGGACATTTTAACAAATTACGTATCCTCCCTACATGAACAAAAATATTATCGTTTTTACTTAATGACGGGTTGCACATATTTTCTCGCCTTTGCAATAAATAATCGAAATTGGAGGGCGTTACACCGTTTCCCAATTCAACGCCAAGTATCGGGTAGTAATTATTAGTTGCTTTCTTTGAAGTTATAAGTTAACAGTTTTCGTTCTTATCAGTGGCGTGATATTCTCTCGCCTTATCTTGTCATTTATCGTTTGTTTAAAAACGACACGAAATCAAACAATGACTTTATTCATGATTCATCATAGATATACAAAAAAAAATAAAAAACGATGGTCCTTCATCACCAGTCACCAGATAGTGATTGAATATAATTTTCGCGTAAATGCCCCCCTTTTTGTCATTTCAAAGAGCGATTTGCTTTAATTTCCTTCCAATTTTGTTTCAACTATTTCCATTCTCTCCATTTTAATGAAATTCTTTCATTTTGTTATAAAATATATTTCCCCATTTATTATATCTGACAGTTCTATATTATATTATGATGATATCTAATATATAATTTAGTTCAAGGATGCATATATCTACTACCGTTATTTCAACCGAATGTTTTCGTTGAGTACAAAATGAAGAAGGTAAAAAAAAATAAGATCGGTATGATGATTACTTTACGTTGAACCATTATTACTCAGCAAATTCTTGTATTAGTGCAGTCAGACGTACAATTATCGATTCAATATAAAATGCAACAATGAGTGCATCCACCTCAAGAACTCAAGACCTGTTTTAAGTTCCCAAATTTTGTTGCAGCGTGCGGTCGACATTCCGGTCAATCGACCTTTACGGACTTTATTTAAATATATACAGGCAATAATAATTTGTCATTACGAAATTATACAAATTATATAATATATATATAATACACATACACTCACACGCATATTTTATTAAATAAATCGATAACAAATCAAATCTGATGTCAAAATTATAATACTAAAATTGTAATTTTATAACGTGCTTGTGGTGACCTCACATAAAAAGATTATTTTGTACATTCGCCACTCGTTCTATTTACAATTTAATTTTGTATTTATTGCATCAGAATTTTTTCAAAGTATGAATGTGGCCGGTACTAAATATATTCATACGTAATGTTTCTGAAATGCCTACCCAATTTAATATTTTCACCACATATCCGTTCTTTACGCTAATAATAATAGTAATTTAAATATCCATCGTGAAATTAAAAGTTTTTCGTTTCATTAGTAACTACACGTAATTATTTATTTTAACACGAAGAATTAAGTGGAATTACTTGTTATTTTTATAATACATAGGATGTAAAGGTGTTGTCAGAACCAACTTAAGTATTTCTTTAGTAGGTAACTTTTTTTCGTTTGAGTTTTGTTTTTTTCATTATCGAGTTTCCTCCGTTTTTCAAGAAAATGTCATACTTCTCTTATGTATCGTACATAACATAATGTATGTGCAGATTTCATTAAAAAATACGTTGTAAAATTGGCTCTTAATTACGATAACAAAATGGTGACGATCTAAAAACTTTATTGCATAATATTGCAATATGTAACTGTTGTAGGACCATTCGCACCCTACGATCGTCCGTAAATATATCTTTTAGTTTAGCATAATTCTTTTAAATACCTACACTAAAAGAAACACTCGCCGAAATAAAACCCAAGGAACTAGGTATACAATATTTTTAAGGGCTGCTATCTGCAATGCAATTTTGATAAAAGAGTGCCATCTGGAATCTGGATTACGATGAGAAGGTGGTCAGAAGTCCACGCACACATAGGCCACCTATTCGGGCTACCTCCCTGAATAGAGTCGTTCGACCCCACAACGTCACTCACACGTGAGATAAACCTAAGGATACTGGACAGGGAATCGGCTCTAATCATAGCCATGTCCGGCCAGGATTCCTTCAACATGGATCGTCTTAATTCGACAAGTACCACTCACAAAGTATGTGTTGCGTCGTCTCCTCGTCTGTGTATCATCTTAGTCTAGATGTACTTGTTAAGGCTCCTACGGAGAGCTCTGCAATTCATATTGCTAAAATGGTCATAAAATGGCCATTTTGGACGTAATCATCTAACAAAAATAAAAAAAAAACTATGCATAGGTCAAATTCTATTTAGCATAGTGATCAATTAATCTAAACCTTCTGGTTTCAAATTAATTATTTAAGTTACAATCTTCGTCGAAAGTTGCGTAAATGTAGTACCTTTCCTTCAGAACTTTCGACCAAGATTCTAACTTAAATATTTAATTTGAAACCAGAAGGTTTTGAGGAATTGATCACTATGCTACATAGAATTTGACCTATGCATCGTTTTTTTAATTTTTGTTAGATGATTACGTCCAAAACGGCCACCAATATGAACTACAGAGCTCTCCTTAGGAGCCTTCAGTTTATAGTGCCCAGAAAGTATGCCTACAAGTAGCCGCAGGTTCTTTCTGGATAGCCTTGTGCAAAAAGGCGCCAGGCTACAACATGGTCCTCTGAAGGCCTCCCTCGCGTGGTGGCAGTCTGACATCAAGTTGGTTACTGTAAGCCGAGGAGCCGACTCTGAACCATAAGACGGTTGTTTTGAGGCCAGTCGGGCTAACTTATCGGCTATTTCATTGCCTTTGTTCCAGCATGCCCTTTAAGCCATACGAGCTCAAGGGTATTTCTGGCTTAGGGGCGGGGGGTAATTAAAAAAATATCGGGTATCGCTCCCTTCCATGACTCGCTGCAGCAGTTTTGGAAAAATTCACCGTCATAGATGGCCACTAGATTCACCATAACTTAACTTGTTTGTTTGAAATGTTGGTAATTTTTAAGAATAAGAATAAATAAGCGAACCAAACATTCTTAGGGGAGGTAATTACCCTATTACTCCCCACCCCTGAAACCGCCACTGGCTCTAGTACTTGCTGACACTCGGAAACCAGCCTAGAGGTGAATTTGTATTGACTTTGTGCCTGCACAGCGGCTGTACTGTCACTGGAAAATCTGATAATTTTATTTTTTACGCTGTGCATAAGAATTATGTTTGCACTAAGCGTAATTCCTGCTAGTTCTGCCTGAAAGACTATCGAAATTTTGGCTAGTGCTGGGTGGTATGGAAGTTCCGTTCTTGGGAATAAATCCCGGTGCCTGTTCCTCCCATTGTTTTAGATCCATCCGTGTAGATGGATATGTCTGGTTGGGATGCCACTTCCGCATCAAAGAAGATGTGGTAGTTTTCCTCTAGTATAAATCGAGGGATGAGCGTGTCAAATCGTCCTTCTGACTGCCTCGCCCAGAATTCGAGAGTGCCCCACCTCAATACCTTTGCTGTTCACCAACAAGGGTGCCATCACTATTCTGATATTCTACGACTAGAAACTGTCGTTCTAAAAGAATCATGTGTTGTAGTTGTAAAGTATTGCTTCAAAAAGGGTAAAATTGGAAATCATGCATCCACTTTTAGTGAGTCATCAGTATAATGATCTTACAGTTGTAACAACCTATCGTAAAAATCAGAAAATTATCATTTACAAAGAATACTTAAGATTATATTTAATTATTTGTGAGGATAATAACTTTTTTAATGCTAAAGTAAAGGTTTGCAACGAGCCGCTAGAACTTCGTACGTGGTCCTGTTTGGGTGCGAAATGCGAATTATCAGGGTGTGAATTACGCTAGCTCGAATTGCCCGCAGACATCCAATAACAACTTCATGAATTTCGAAAAGGTTTCTGCTCTTAAATGAAGCATTATGAACAAATTTTGAAACATTTTTTATAATTTCGCCCTGTCCGACACTTTTTGTATTATTCTCTGGACGTTATGACATGGCGAACAATACAACAAATCAGTACACCACTCGTTTTAAAGTAATTGTCTTGCTATTCCTTTTGTTTTAATGGATGTTCGGAATGGTTTTCAGTCTCCCGTACACACATCCGGCAACGTTTTGACAAGTTCGTACTGTCAACTTTTTGTACGAGGTGGCATTACTGAAAAGTCAATAGGTAAAACACACTTCAATGTTTACTTTACTTAACCCCTAAAGAGAATTTTCGCGCCATTATTTATTATAACAACAGCCGAGTTAATTTCTGTTGTTAATGATGAAGCACCACATCAATCAACAATTTCGCGTTGGTATTGCGAACTTCAAGGTGGACGTAACGATCTCAGATACGATTCTAGAATAGCAAGTAAGCACTCTCAAGGATTAGTGGAGATGTTCAGGCGATACGTCCAGAGCGGCGAGTTTCTTGACATGTTGAAAATTAAATAAATCGCTATCGAAAACGGTTTTTAAATGAAACTGAATGGCTTAACAACGATTATAGATGAACACTTTGGTTTCCCAAAGGAGAGATCGACACTTAAGCATTCACATATAGGAAGCTTTGCGCCATGATAACGGTTGATATCCAAAATGCCTTTAACTCACCCCCATGACACGGATTGTTAGTGCCATGAAACAAGCATCTCATACACTGAGTGACAGATTATAAAGGAGAACGAACTGGTGAGTCACGAGTGGAGTCCTGTCACAGGAACCCGTTTTGGGTCCAATCATGTTGAACTATATTAAGATTATGCCTCGACCAGGGCGTTACCAGCGTGTGTTGTACGCAGACGACCTGGCCCTGATCGTCAAATGGATGGATGTGGCACAGCACACACTTCGGTGCGTGGCAAAGAACCTTGTAGATCTGGGCATTACTATAGCCCCTGGAGAGGACGGGGAATGCCATAACTTTCAAGCTGGCCGACTAGGTCAATCCTATGGGCATCTACCTAGATGACAGCCCACTTAAAAAAAACGTATTAGACCTCAAATGGCATTCTGGCGGTACCGATCAGCACTAAAGGCTCGATGGTCGCAAAGAAGAGGGTATTGGGAAGTGCGATGTTATCTACTACGCCCCCATTTGGAACTGAGCCCTAAGCGTAGAGAGACGACAGAGGAGACTCGTGCAAACGGAGTTGGAAAATCAGGATCCCCTGGATGGACACAAAAATGGGCGAAAATGGGATGGGGAAACATGACGTATGAAGCGACCCAAGTCGCGTTAGGGCGTGTGAACTTCAGGACAAAGTTCAGGAACAAAACGCTCATGCGGACAAGACCACCAAGGCACACTTATTTGAATGCGGAAAATGGACCCGAGAAAAAATAAGGGCAGAGATGGCGTGCGGGGAGCAGATAGCGGAGGAGAAGGCGACAGGCCTCCTATTACAGGCGGAGGTAAATTGGCAATTATGGGGATGATAACCGAAATAATGAAAGACTATTTTATACCATAGAATAAACGGCGCTGAAATGACATAATCATACAATTACCTAGATTTGTGATTACTTTCATTTATTTGAATACATAGGTTAGTAGGCATTCACAAATATTTGTCTCATTTTTGCACTATTGTGTTATTGGCTACCATCTTTGGATAAAGTTACTTAGTTACTTCTAATCAATGTGAAGATACACCTCTTTAGGTTATCAAGGTTTTCAAATCGGTTCGTATTACTTTTTACAATAAGTTCACACTTCCACCAATTATAAGGTAAATGTGTAATTTTTTTTAATTTGAGGGGCGTCCGAAAGTTCTCCCCTAAATAACAATAAGGGGTTATTTGAATGACATGTTCCGAAATTTAATTAGCACATCACAACACATTATAGGCACGGCAATATAAGGCGTTTACAAGGGAAAGCCAATTCGACTGACCCATTTCCGGTTATTATACCGGAAGTAGGTGGCACCTTTCATATTTCAATTTTGTGGATTTTACATATAAGTTTTAATCACAGCCAGCCATCGCAGAATGATCACGGGAGTAGGTAATTAAAATTTGATTGGCCGATTTTTATGGCCTTTGAAAATATATAATTTTTGTACGAAATAAATTGTACAAAAATAGAAAAATAGGCTTCGTAAAAAAACATTTAAGGCTATAAAAAGTAGGAAATTAACTTCGGTCAATGACTTTAAAATGTTTCAACATCTGTGCTTCGAACAAAAAAAAATCTACGATTGCACCTTAAAAATATAACCTAATCGTAAAAAAAAAGGTTTTATATTGATACAGAACGATACCGCATTAAGAAAAATCGAGGAAATATTTTTTAAAGCTTTTTCTCAGTTTATAAATAACAATCAAAAGATTGTGAAAAACACGGAATGTTAATAAACCTATAATGCAAAACAACTGTGTGCAAGTGAACGGTTCATTAAACTGAATGTTTGTGTCTTGAAAGTTGAAAAACACGAGCTAAACTTTTTTTTTTGTATATACTTTTGTTGGGCCAAACAACTTCGTTGTTCCATTGACCGAAGTACATCACAATTTATTCGGTCAACTTGATCAGTTCAAGGTTAAAAAGCAAGTACTTTTTGATTAAACTTTTCTTTTTTAACAGATAATAGATGATTGATGAATACAAATCTTTAACTGTAGATTTTCTTTTTCTGATCTGTATCTGATAAATAACTATATCGTGATTCACGATTTGTTGACTTCGACTTAATTTGAGAAAATGAGGGCATAAATATTACAGGCCATTAATGTCTTTCAAACAACTATAAACAAACATTTTGATTGATCTTAAATAACTAAATCGTCACTCATTAACCGGTTTAAGCAAATTTGAAATTAACGTATTTTACAAACAAAATATTCTACACAAACAAGTAGTTGCCATTTAATGTACGGTTCCCAGAATTTATTCAGCGGGGACCGTTAAATGAAAAATAGTTTTGGTAGTAATTGCACTCGCGTAAGTTAAACGATAAAAAAAATTCACTTTCCGTTATTTACGGTTACGTTTACAAATGGTTTGTAGTAAACGGAATAACTATTATTCTAGTCGCACTGACTGTTCCATTTTATGAAGGGGAAGAGTTCAAAAATTTCTTACATCAGGCTATTAAACAGCTATCTGAAAATAATATTATATTGTTGTAATCAATCATTATAGAAATAATAATCAAACTTTTATGCCTCGAGACTGTGAGATGAGATTACATTAATTAACCTTACTCATTACGTAATAATTCTAATGATAGGTACGTAATTATTAATAAGAGAAGGTGAAGGATTTTTCAAAACCCCCCCATGCATAAACGGATTACATACTTGTTTCACTCTGTTTTTCTACCGCTGTTACGCCTTTTTTAAGCCAAATGCAAGTCCAAATTTGAGTTTGGTTGTCAAGGCACATCAACATAAATTTTTTTCGTAGATATCACGATTTTGATACATTCATATACGTGGTGCTTCAGTTCTGTAATATACAGTGATACAAATTCATAATTTTGTATAATGACGCTTTTACGAAACGAAACTTTGTTTTTTGAAAAGACACTGTGAACGTAACAATTTTTTTTCGATAATTTCTTAGTTTTTTTTAATGATTTTGACAGATTTTGCAATCTACGATGTCACAAAAATTTACCTTTTTTTCGACAGATATGCAATCACAATAAAAACCAAATCGCATCTGATTATAAAATTGAATTTTTTTGTTATTAATTTAAAGTGACAAGCTGCAAACCTGCTTAAATTGAATGGTGAAAGTGCTCAACTTTTCTTAAAAATACATAATGGAAAATTTGACAGCACAGGATTGAATAGAAATTTTAATTATTGTTAGATACCATCAAGAAGCCTGTAATTTATTTAATCAAGATCATTCCGACAAGCCCCTGTAAAAATACTTGGAATATATTAGTGTATGTATATCATACAGTAATTAGTGGTCACTATATCGCCGATCACAATTCATTGTAAAACCTACTGGCCATAATTCATTAAAAAATTTGCATGTAATAATAATAATAATAATTATTATTATTACATGAATAGAGATAATTATTATTATTATTATTACTTATATAATTATTCCGACCTAGCATTTTTCATTTAAAATATAAAAAAGAAAGAAAATTTAGCAAAAGTAAATGCTGATAGTAATACTGTATTTGAAATTTTGAAGGGAAAAAAGCAGTAAAAAATTTTTTTTTCGAGATCAAACAATAAATAAACCAAAATTTTTGTATTTATTTTGAAGACCGTAGGTCATTGGGTATAATTTATTAACGTTTTCTCAAACTTAAAAAAAGTACTACTTACTTACTGTATATTCTTCTTTTCCTAGAGGCTCTGCTGTTTGTTGTGAAGTTAGGAACAAACTATCTGCAGCTAAGAAACCTGTGGGTTGTGTAACAGCATAATACGGGGGAATGTGAAAAGTTTAAGCAACGATTAATAACAATGGAAGGTTGACATTAAAAACAAAAATATACGATTGAATAGAGATTCACTAGACCTTTGAATGAGGTATGACTTGATACCTAAAGCCGTTGGAAAAAAGTTAAGGGGTCGAGGAGGGGGTGAATCTGATATTTATAACATTAACGCCAAAAAGTGCCCCCATTAAGTTAAAAGTTGACGCGTTTCGGCATTTCTGACATATTAAGGGGGGGGGGGGGTCCTTTTCGAATGAACACAGTGTGTGTGTTGAAAAGAAGAAAGGTCCTAGGACAGTCCCTTGATGTACTACTCTGACGATTTTATTACTCCTAATATTACAGTTTGTAAGTAACCTTTTATCAAATTACTTATATGGAATTCGTCCAATTCATTTAATTAATTATCTGTTAAGCAACAATTTATGATCTGTTGTACCAAAGGCCTTAGCGACGTCTAAAAATACTCCTAGTGTGTATTGTTTGGTGCCTATACGTTGGTATGCTTTCTAATATTTTCGCTAATTTATTATATAGGTCTACAACTCCTTTTTTTGTATATATAGGGATTTTTTTGAAAACGTTCGGATTGCACAGTTATTTTTCAATCATTCTTATTGTTTCCGTTTTAATTTGGTCTTCACCGGGCGATTTTCCTATTTTCAAATCCTTTATCATTCCCTTGATTAAGGTTTTTGCACGTCTTTCCGACATTGGAAAAGTGTTTAATTGATTTACAATTTCCTGCGTGGCAGTTGATTTTTTTATTTAAGTTTTAAGTCTAGTTCATTTTGAGACGATCTATTACAGAACTTTCTTTATCGCCTGCTGGAGACCCGTATAATGCAGTTACCACTATACAATATTATTTGGCTTTGTATACATATATTTGGTATTGTATGGTTGGTCATGCGAACTATCTTCAAAATAATACCAATTTCGGAATCGGAAATATTATTAAATCTGTTTGAATGTTTGGCAATAACATTAAGGTTGTTGGTAACTGAAGACTCGTACCATAGCTTGATGTACCTTTTCAAAATATCAAAACAAGCAATATTTGACGCCCCAACTGAAAGTCTCATGGAATATACTAAGGCAGTTCTTGACAATGTACAATCACCATTGTGTATCATATTTATAGCGGAATGGATTTGCAAATACGAGAGGACAAAATCAATAAAAACTCTCATTGTCGATGCATCATAAACAGATTATATCAAAATCAAAAGTTTGACGTCGCTGAAAGTATTTGGTATTTTGTATCCAATGAGGGATTGAGAGAGGATAGAAGAAAGAACAAAAATAAAAAATCGTAAGAGACGAATCAATAAAATTTTTATATCAAAAAAGGCGCCTCGTCAAGAAGATAGAAATCGAAAACGCTGAAAATGAAAGTAATATAGAAACAAGCGGGAAGCTGCGCAAGAGCACTTCGAACGATAACAATAAATAGAAAATTTAAAAAATGGAAAACAAAAACATCGCATGGTTTACAGTAGATATTGATCAAAATTTAAAGAGAAGAAGATGGATTTTTTAAAATATGAATCGGTAAAAACGGCAAAATCTTACCAGGAATATAAAAAAGTTATAAATTACCAAAAAAAACCGATAAAGGTCTTATAAACAACAAAGAAGAAGTAACTTGAAGGAATTGGTGAAAATTGCGCATAATACAGAAGAAACGTGAGTTTAATAATAGTTGAATAAGCGAGGATAACAGAATCAGACGTTAAACAAGGGATCAGAAAGTTAAAAAATCAGGGATCGCCAAGTTTTAAAATATGGAGGTAATTCCTTGATGAGCCTGATACACTACAAAGGGGTACAACAACAAGTGAATAAGGCAAAAAAGACATGGTGTCTAAATTAATGACACAGTGTGGAGAAACAAACCCCTAACAACGGAAACAAAAACTAAGATATCAAAATACAATAAGGAAACACATCGGGGAAACAAAGGCGTATGAAGGTGATAAATCGGTATAAAATTAATCACTTATTTTTTTGTAGAGTAACACATTTTTTTTTGTAATCTATGTCCTGTTTATACTACATTCATAAGAAAAAGGGTAATGTTAAGGTCAATGTGGGTAATTGGAACCACGAGGTAAATGGAACCTTCCCTTCCATTTTTTTAAATACCTGCACCACCTATGATCTGATACTAGCAGTTTTTAAACCCATACCAAGTGGCGCCGCGTGTATCTTTTGATTTGCGAGTATAATATGGCCTCATGTTTACAACACGTTGAAATTGATGATTACAACAATGTGAAAGATGTGATGTAATGACTCAGTGCAGTTACTTGTACATGATTGAGAATCGAATTGTGCTTGATCGTTAAGTTTTAACTATTTTACATGTGTTATAACATGCAGAGCAGGCAAAATATACTGTAGCTTAAATTTGTTGTGGGGGTTCAAGTTACCCCACGTTGTTTTGTCATTTGGGGTAATTGGGACATTACAGTGGGCCAAATGGAACCGAGTAGGTTCCATTTATCCCATCTTATAATAATGATTTTGTTTCAGCAAAAATGACAATGGGAACAGTTTATTATCCTGGTCAAGTTACCGAAATAATCGATGATCGTAGTGGTGAACACATAAAAGTAAGATGTATGCATCAAAGTGAAATTAATGGAGACATCTGGAAATGGACTATCCCTACTGATGAGTTATGGTACAATGAGAAAAATATTATGAAAGTAATTCATTCTCCTTCAAAAATTAATAATAAGGGCTGTTTTGCAGTGCCTGAAATGAAGAAATTCAATACTTACTTATTGACAATTTAATACTTATTACTGATACAATGTTTTTTTTTAAGTTTTTGTACTATTTTGAATAAACAGTTATTTTTACATGTGGATCTTACAAGTCCATTATCGCTTTAAAACTGCTTTATATATTTAACATTTTTTTCAATAATTTTTAATGCTATCTTTTAGCATAGGTTCCATTTATCCAGAATGTTTCTTGCATTAAGATATATGAAAATAAGCGAGATGGTTCCATTTACCCCAAAACGCTGGGTAAATGGGACCATCTGCACGAAAAAATAAAAATAATTTAAAAAAGTATATAAAGATATTCTAGGTAACTAAATTTTGGGTAAGTAATAGTTCATTAGTGAACTAATAACGTCCCAAAGTACTATAGTCGTATTCTAGAGAGAAAAATTTTGGTGAACCTAACCATATTAAAATTTTCAGAACTAGGTTCCATTTACCTACATTAACTTATTCGTCAAATAAATTTTTCCTTTTTTGAAGAATAATTTAGTTACGAATATTATGGTCCGACCTAGAATTGTACAAAATTTTGACAAAATAATTAATAACTTAGCAACCGCACATCCAATATCAAAAAAAATTCAGACGTGATATAATTATGGTTGGGCGATACATGAAGGGAAAAAGATACAGGGTGTGGCATTTAAAAAAAGTGACATTTTTCTGCCCGGTGAAAATGCAACATACTGTAGATATAAGAATATTTTTAAAAAATGCGCAATTCAAATCAAAGCAACCTTTATTTGAAACATTCTTCTGTATCTTCAACCCACATTGAGTTATCGACCGATTACGGAGTAGTAGAAGGCCACTTTCTGCATCTCCTGCCAAAGCTCATTTAACCATCAAAACTAACAAATTTATGGTAATGAAAATTTGACAAATGTATTTTTGTGTTACAACAAAAAATAATTGTTTTAAAAAATCGTGTAAAATATCGCGTACACTCCATATGTAGCCTGCTCATAAGGACTTAGTAGTGCTCAAAAATAAAAAAAAAATGTTTTACATGGACATGTTATAACATTTAGATTATTTTTAAGACTAATTTAAATAAAGGCTGAAAGGATTAAATTAAAACATTTCTAAAACGAAAAAAAATTGATAAAAAGATCGTAGCGCATTACTAAGAGAAATTTGAATAGTATGAACATTCATTATTATTATATGTAGTCCAGTAACCTTGTCGCCTGAAAGGGGTGGTACCTTGCGTCAAATCCGGTAGTTCTGATTTTTTGCTAACTTATTTATGATGTTACCCCAATGAATAATCCAAGTTTGAGACCTCGAGCGCCGAACGCAACCTTGTCATAAATCGAAAAAACCGCAACATTTTCGACTTTATTTAAGTTTTTGGCGATTTTAGGCCTAAAGGACTAGTTTTTCGATAATACCTACGCAGTAAGTTTTTAAAGTAGACTAAATTGTCTACAATATGAGACGAAAACTGTCTCTGTAGACCCAATAGTTTCCGAGATAAAGCTTTCCAAAGTTTATCATTTTTGTCGAACTTCGCAATTTTTAGCAATACTTTAGACGCCACTCAAGCAACACAGGCGGGCTCTATCAGAGGTTCCTGGAACTACACGGGTTGGGGGTCATACTGTACCCTCTCCCTGGGGGTGGATATCGAAGTCACAAGACCTCTGCCCCAAAACCTCTTGTGGATGATTTCTTGCGGTTGCAAGAGGGGTTGTAAGGACGCGTGCAGCTGCAGGAAGACAGGGATGACAAGCTTATCAGCATGGACGAAGTGGGGGGGGGGCTTGGGGGGGGGGGCTAAGCCCTTCCAAACTTCAATTTAGCCCCTCTAGTTTACCATGACATCAAAAAAAACTGTAGACGTTATACACATATACATACTTCTTCATATTATCTGTGGGGCTTGACCCCCTCCCCCCCCCATCTGTTCACCTAACTTCGCCCATTCTCATCAGCCTGCAGGCACTACAGCGGGGCCTCCTTGACAACGTACCGGATATTGCAGTAGAAATAGACTTCGATTCCCCAGAAGGCGGCGATCTGTCCGATGTCGACATGGAGGTTGTCTTGTGGGCACAAGACATCGACGATACATCACGATCCCCTGATAGGGATATGCCATCACGATACGATGATCCACATACGGACGAACCTCAACCGGGCCCTTCCAAGAAGGCAAAATTAACTTAATTTTAACATCCCACCATAAAACGTACAGAGCTTCGATAATATAACAGGGGTATATTTCAGAAATATGAAAAATGTAAAAGATGGGGAGGGGGAGTCTGCGTACTCCTCAAACCTCTTTAGAATACACTACAATATAATCGAGGGTGGGGGCCCGAAGAAATAGGGTCAAAATTCGTTCAGAATAACAAATTATTGCTAAAAATTGTGAAGTTCGACAAAAATGATAAACTTTGAAAAGCTTTATCTCGGAAACTATTGGGTCTACAGAGACAGTTTTCATTTCATATTGTAGACAATTTAGTCTACTTTAAAAACTTACTGCGTAGGTATTATCGAAAAACTAGTCCTTTAGGCTTAAAATCGCCAAAAACTGAAATAAAGTCGAAAATGTTGCGGTTTTTTCGATTTATGACAAGGTTGCGTTCGGCGCTCGAGGTCTCAAACTTGGATTATTCATTGGGCCAACATCATAAATAAGTCAGCAAAAAATCAGAACTACCGGATTTGACGCAAGGTCTGAAGTATAAGGTTACTGGACTAATGGTAGCAAGGAGATAATTGAAAAGAAAGTTATTGACGTAATAAGGTCTTCCTGTAATAAAATTTGTCTCATTGTACGACGGATGTTTAAGCTAATTATAGATAAATTTTTTTTTCAAACCACGCTGCAGGTGCAATAAATTCCTTTAACAGTAATATGATTTAAAGTATTGCTAATAAAAGTAAATAGTATAGCACGCCTCCGCTTCGACAGGTAGAAAATGTTTATACAGTTGCTCATGGAAAACACTTCGGAAAGTCCTAATCAACTCAACTGAAATGAGAAGAATAATAGCCTTTGTATTCATCGCTAATGTTAAGCTCTCCCAATAGCATTATAGTGATATATGATCTATTCAAAGAATAGATAGTAAAAATGCTATTATTTTTTTATGTTCATAAATTATTGATTATATTTTACATCTAACAAGCGTTATTACAAATAACGGCTTATTTAAATTGAATGTTCGTTTGTTAAGGTAAGATTTAATACGCATACGTAACATTCAAATCACTTATACAAATTATATATTTTAGTTAAATCAAAATCTACGCACTCGCTTAAATGTATGATTGATGAGGATAAAAATTCTTTGAAAAGTTTCCAGCACCTGTGCTTATTAAAAAGCAATTCCCTACTGGGATCTTAAAATTTTCATTCCGCTTTTTTTTTGGCGGGGAAATTATGATTAGTTCGTCTTATTCGTATTTAAAACACTTCAACTAAAAGTGAAACGTCACCGTTAATGGTAAAACTGAATCAGTGATTTTTATATACAATAGTTGATCACGATGGATCATTTTGAATGCTTCAGTAGGTTAACTCGCTACGTACAGCGTGCGAGGAGATAATTAAATTAAAGTTTACTGCAACCTAGATGATTGGTCACTGCGACAAATTGCTAAAAAGGAGCTGGGACCCAAACGAAGCGAAAATCTGTGACGGAAACAAATTATTTTCATGGACGAGAAGTTGTTTTCGTAGAAGAAGCACACAATCGTCAAAATAGAACCTAGTCCGCTAAAACCCCTGGCACCACAGCAACCATCCAACACCGCCAAAACTGTTTAAGACGTGTATCGCCGCGATATTTTTGAATTCATGCTTCTTTCATGGAACCAGAAGCACTTCAGTCACACGAAATGGACTTTCCAACAGGACTCCGCCCCGGTCCGCAGGGCTAAAGTAATTTAGAAGTGGTGTGAGGCACATTCTCCTGATTTTATTACATCTTTTCAACGACCGCTCAGCAGCCGGTCTCAATTCTATGGATTAGAGTATGTGTTCTAACGAGCGAAAATGAAAAAAATAAGATTTTTCTACAAACGTCAAAAAATGACTAGGTTTGCGCATCGATAACAATACGCGAAGTGACCCGTTTTTTCACTTACCTAATACGTTACCATGACAGCGTGCCCGAAATGACGACGTCATGCGCGAAGTACGCACTACACGCAAACTAGATGAGAGTTTTGTATTTTAACGTTAAAATAATTGTCAAATTCTTCACGTTTCGTTTGCGTTTGTAGAAAAAATTTTGTTTGCAACTCGTGCGCGAAATAATGTTGGTATTATTCGCCTCGTTAAAAAAATCAGTTCTCGATCACCAAAGTGGCATTTCGCGCATTAGATACAAAAATAACTATTTCATTTTCATTTATGCTTGGATTTGTATACCTAAAATTCTTTTTGAATGTAGTGATTTACAAACAGCGAAAACCAATCTCAACTGGTCAAATATTTTGTTTATGTTATTTTTGATCTTATTTGCTTGTCCAATATATGATACATATATGTATATGCTCGGCAAACAAGTCGTATAGATGACATTAGAGCAGATGATTTGATTGGTATGATGAATTTGGGCTGTTATGATATTGTACAAAAAATAAAGGAGAAGAAGATATACTGGACACCAATTCCACTGTGTTGAAAAATAATATAATGATTATTTATTTATCCAAGTGGGTCCCCTATTGTAGTTTAGTAAATACAATATTTTTAGAAAAGTCGTGGTTCTGGACGACATGCGGCTGTGAAATCCATAAATAAGAATAAAATGAGGCTGTAAGTATTTAGTCGTGTCCACTTGGTTTTGCCTATTTTGCATGATGCCAACTGCATTTTTCTGGAAAGATAAAGAACCTAGGTTCTTTAGGTTGTAGTGCAAATTGGGGATCTTTGAGTCTAAAAGGAACTACTGACGTTTTTTATTTTATTTTATTTTTTGAACATTTCCTGTCAAACATATTGCCGATTTTATGATGAGAAAAATAAAAGCAACGGAATGGTGAGGGAAAAATTAATTTCAAATTCTCTTTTGACAAAATGAGCAATGCTAGAAGATACGGGTCGTGGAATATGCCTTATTTTCTAGTGAGACAGTGTGAAACGAGAGCAGTGAGCTTACCATTCCTATCAATAAAGGTAAACGCTTTTCTTCTTTGAGAAACGTAGAGGGTTCAAGGAATGAGACATGTTCAACAGCTTTTTTTTTAGAGAAAACTCTTGATATAGTCTAACCACAAGCAAGGTACGAGTATCATCAAGATTCATATTGAACCTTTGTATGATTAATAAATCTTCCAGATACAGCTCAAACAGAACTAAATTATAACTCTCATTTACACGTATTTATAGCATCAACTAGATTACATAATATTACGCACAAGGTTACATAATTCTCTCGAAGAAAATGTTGTCTAAGAATCCAAAAAAATGCATACCAAATCGACTATGAACATTATCGGTATTGTATTACTACGTGGATTTTTGGAACACAAGTGTAAATATACAGGGTGTTTCTACTCAAGGTGGACAACGTAATAGAGGTTATAGAACTCTTCAAAACTAACACGTTTTTTAAAATATTTTTTTTCATTTTGGCTTTTGTTTTCGAATTATGGACCTTTATTTGTTTTTTACACATCTCTATATTTCCATTATTTGAAGTTAGATTTCAAAAAATCAAAGTTATTCGGGAATCAACAGTTTAATATCTACAACGGTTTGTTCAAAACTTTTTTACAAGAAATTTACAACGATAATATGGCGGTCATTTTAAATTTTGGTAACTGAATAGCAGAAAATCTACTCTACTACTATAATTTAAAATGACCACCATTTTGCTGTTCTAAATTTTTTGTAAGAAAGTTTTGAACAAACGTTGTAGATATTAAACTGTTGATTCGAAAAAATTTTAATTGTTTGAAATCCGACCACAAGTAATGGAGATATAGAGATTTATAAAAAAGCAAAAAAAGGTTCATACGAAAAAAAGGCCAAAATGAAACGGCGTTGACGAGAAACACCCTGTATAGGTTTGCCTGATTAAACCAAATACATATTTCAAAATAAATACGTCGATAGGTGCAATTAATGTCCAAAAGCCATCTTCAAAAATTAAATTCTCCTTTCAGAGTTCTCATTTCGAATGTGATCAATTTTCCCATATTACGCAAGATTTTTTTGAAATTTTTTACCCCATTCTTTAGTGATATGCATTCTCTGCAACTTCATTTTGAAAATTTTGAAATTCAGCTGATTATTTTCTCCACAATTCAAATATTTATATTTTGATCATATTCGGAAACTTTCGATTTGTATTTCTGAAAATGTGTTCATTCATTTTTGAACTTTAAAGTTGTCACTTGTGTGTTTCTTATTTCAGAAACATAACATTTCTATGGCATATATCAGAAGGACTCTAGGTGAGGTCTTCTCTGAAAATTATGTTTATTCAACTTCTTGCAAGCTCTGGGATGATGTAGCTTTCTACACTCTCAAAAACTTGGTATTTTCTACGAAGTTCAAGGCACTATTTTTTCATTCAATATGTTTTTCGCCAAATTCCACTTATTTTATGGTCTTTTATATATACAAGGTGTTAGTAAATAAGTGCGACAAACATTAGGGGATGATTCTGCATGAAAAAATAATGACAGTTTCCTATATAAACGTATGTCTGCAAACGCTTAGTTTTCCGAGATAGGACGGGGTTTTAAAGTTTTTGGGGTAACCTACGTCCTGGATAGTTTGGAAACCTTACATGCATGAAGTTAAGATTTAACCGCAATAAAAAAGAATAAGAAAAGTGTAACTGGAGGATACTCGGGCAGGGGCGTTCTCTGTAGTATTTACGTACTCTTTATAAACGCTTTAGTTATGTTCGCAATAGTTCAGAAGAAATGTGACTGACCGGCAAATTTTTACTCAGAAAAAGGCCTTCTGAAAAGAACATTTTGACAATAACCTTTGGATTATCCTAAGATTTATCATAAGAAATTTGTTCATGTAAACCTTGAACTTAATCATTTTATTATAAGAATAAGGGTTTTTATGCCAAGTAAAATATTCTTGAATTTCTTCTTTTTATATTTGCGTCAAAACATTTTTAGAATCTTTTTCTGAAAGACTTTTTTTGTGGCTGTGCACGGTTATGCCCTTTTTTAATTTTCCTTCACTCAACCTGGAAAATTTGTGTCTCCTAATTACTGAAAACCGTTCCCATTTCTGTCCATCGCTTTAACGAAATTCTTCATTAAACCCAGCTTTATATGGAGCGGTGGTAATAAAATTTTCTGAGAATCTACGAGTGAATTAAACTTTACATTTTTCTCGCCTGGTACTAAACTTCTTGACTCAAACGGCACTCCTTCACTCTGTAATGGTTAACTCTGTCCCGCGAGTTCGTACAAGGTTGTGAAATTAGATCGGGTTTTTTGGATTTCACGAATACAGAATCAAAATCAGAGTTGGGAGTGAAGGAAGTACTGGGACCAGCCTCAGGGGAAGAACTCGATGTGTGGTCAATTTTCCAGGTGCATATCACACATTGATCAATTGAGCTGATCACTACACAGAACAGTGTGACAACTTGCAGCCCTTCCAACGTTTTGACAGGTGTCAAAATTCCAATATTGTGCCTAAGATTACCTTTTATGTGTCACTTTAACCACCCAAAAGTTACCCAGTAGATTGACCCAATCATGAGAAACGAGTTCAACCACGTGTTAATCTCCTATACGATCAATTCTAATGGAATAAATCAGCGACACTTTACCACGGAAAAAAGTTGATTTCAATGGATAAAATATAATCGTCTTATTGTCGTTACAGACTACTTCATAAATTTGCTATTGTTAATACCTAATAGAAAGGTTAAACATTTAATTAATGCTTTCCGGGCAAGGAATGAAAAAAAAAATAATATTGTGGCATTAAAAACTATTTATCTGATCAGTTTAAAATCAGTGCTAAATATATTGCTCTAAAAAGTATAATAAATTAGCGCATAACAACGAACTTATCTGACTTAATCATCTTAAATTATACGCAATTGCAATATTGAAAAACTAGCAGCTTATCTATAGAAAAAGATAACAATAAATTAAATTACAAAATATGTGAATAATTTTTCAAATGTTTAAACGTTTTTGTGGTCTAATAAATTCTATACAAAACTTTCCGGTTGCGGTTTTCGATCATTTTATTAACAATACGCCATTGCGAAGTGTAATAAAAGAGTATTATAATATTCAGCTGATCGTAAATAATACTAAACGGTAATTTGTTGGATCATAATGAAATATACGATGTATTAAAACTAAACAAATTACGAACCAAATTTTTTGTTAATTAAAGTAATGGAGACCTAACTCTCACGTACACTATAGCTTCATTGTGGAATTTATGCTGTTAAGTATTATTTATTATCAATGAAATCTGTTCTTGTTTTAATGTTATGCTAGCTCGATTATACGTGATTTTGAATATAAACCACGATTAAATTGGACGGTTTACATTTTAAAGTTTAAGGTCTGTAGCACATAGCTATTATAGTTGCACCATATACCATTTAAAAAAAAAAGGAACTCCCAGAACTATAGTAGTCGAAAATGTAACAGATTCGTACGAGCCCCGTCCCATCTCAATTGGCCCACCAATATTTTTTCTTTTTAAATAAAATTATGCTAATTCACGCTAAATTTAATTTCAGTATTTATTTTTATTATCATTTGTAACAACATTTTAAACAATTTAAAACATTTTATTGTAACATTTTACTTTAAATCATTTTTTAATTGTTAAAAACATATTTTTATAAAAAAATAGTTCTTTGCTTTTTTCGAAGTTATTATTTTTTAAGAATCTTTGAATACCTATGTGAAATAATCTTTGCCTTTGTCCAACAACAGAAAGTTTTTTAATATTAGTAAAAATGACGCGTGGAAAGGTTGTTGATGAAAAAATTCGCTCAATTTTTATTAATTTACGTAAAAAGGGAAAATCAAACGCGGAAATTGGCGATCTAGTTAATTTATCAAAGATTACTGTCAGAAATATCATTCGCGTTTGTAAAACAACGGGTGCAATAGCTACAAAACCTCGGTATGCGTCGAAATCCAAAATATCAGATGCTGATAGATGGGTGTTGAAGAGGATTATTAGAAAAAACAGGCGTTTGAAATATGGTGAATTATTTGTTCTTTGGAGCGATGCTGTGGGGCGAAGTGTTCCAAGATCCCCGTGCCATCGAGAAGCCCTTAAGTTAAGTTTTAAAACTTACAAGGAAATTTATTGCAACTTTTCCCAAAAAAATTTTTTGTAATTTTTCTAGTTTTCTATAGGCGAAAGAAAAGCCACTTTTAACTTTAAAACAAAAGAAAAACCGGCTTAAATGGGGTAAAAGTCACATTAATTGGACGAGTGATGAATGGAATAGTGTGCATTGGAGTGATGAGTCTCGTTTTGAAGTTTGTGTTGGGGACAATCGAAGCAGAGTTATTCGTCAGAAAAATGAAGCTTTCAATTCAGATTGTTTAAAAAAGAATGTAAAATTTCCTGCTTAAGTTATGGTATGGGGTTCAATGTCTGCTAGAGGTGTTGGAAAACTTCACTTCATTGATCGAATTGTAAACACCAATAAATATTTAGAGATTTTAAGAAAATCGTTACTTCCAACAATGGCAGATGCATTACAGAATAATAATAATGTTGTGTTCCAACAAGACGGGGCGGCCTGGCATACATCAAGAAAATCTGTAAAATGGCTTTCTGATGATAATGTCCCACTTTTGGAGTGGGTGGCAAACAGTCCGGACTTGTCACCAATAGAAAGCCTTTGGCACACAATGAAAAAACGATTACGAATACAACCAACTAGAAACGTAGTCGAATTAAAACACAAACTTCAAAATATTTGGAATACTTTCACACAAGATGAGTGTCAAAACTTAATAAGTACGTTACCCAAAAGAATTCAAGCCGTAATTAAAAATAAAGGCGACGTCACACAGTGGTAAAGGTTTTTGGATTTTGTATGTTTTCCTTGTTTTTAACAATTAAAAAATAATTTAAAGTTAAATGTTGCAATAAAATGTTTTAAATTGTTTAAAATGTTGTTACAAATTATAATAAAAATAAATACTTAAATTAAATTTACCGTGAATTAGCATAATTTTATTTAAAAAGAAAAAATATTGGTGGGCCAATTGAGATGGGACGGGGCTCGTATACTAATTTTCATAACGAATTACAAACGATTTAAAAAAATTATTTCTATAATATTGTTATACTACATTACAGTTCTGGCGAGGGCGGTTTGGGTCTATGATTCACTTTATAGGTTCCTGGGGATCGAACTTACGATGTACATTGCCACGGTTAAAGGTTCTCAGGGGTGGGGTTTAATAACCAGTTGTATTCTGGTGGGCATTAACGAAAAGAAAGAAAAGGTTTTTACCTGGCTAAGGATATTAAGGTGGTCGGAAAAGATAAGAGAATATGAAATGAAATGCGTTTATTGGTGAAATCAACACAACGAAAAATAAAAATAATACTAATTCTCACTACGTCCTACAATGAAGGGGAGATGGTGGTTATGGTTATTATAAGCACATATGGCCATCTGGTTGGTGTACATAGTTATATTATAATACGCCTGAAGGGCTACACAGGAAACAATATGTAGGTACTTCAAAAATCGTGATGAGAACAAACACACACAAAAGCTTAACTGATTCTTCGTTGTTCCCCCGAATGGATGATGAACTCGATGACGTGAAGATGGATGTCGACGGCTAATGTTGATGCAATAAGTGGTGATGAAATAGACTTGATGAAGTAACTCCCCCCTCCCTCGATCGGAGGAGAGGTGAAAGGAAACGAGTCTGTGTCTTCCAAAATATCTTTCCAGATGTTTCACACCTGGAAACTACTGAAAAAAAACCCTAAAAATATTAAGGTTCTACAAATTTGGTTCTTACCTCAACACTGAGGGTTTCCCCTAAGATACTGATAATATAATATTCGTATAATCGTCCCGATCCTGCCTTGATAGAAAAACAAAGAAGGCAGTCACGCTCTAGAATTCCCATAAATGGGTTCGTGGAATACCAATACAAATCGACGATATTAAAAAGAAGCGCAAAAGTGAATCCCTAATATTAGGTCGCGAGCTTAGAATATAAAAGCGCGAGTCACGCAATAACTGTAACTGTATTAATCTTTTGCTATTTTTACGGAGCGTATTAAATGGTCGGTGCCGTTCACTCAAAGATCGGAATATTAATAATCCTTAACAATTTAAAAGTGCACCTCTTTATCGAGGTGACCACGCGTATCACAGGATAACGCCGTTTTTTGGCATGCAACATTTGCGGTTTTTCCTATGGCTCCCCTGCCCGTAATTTAAACAAAACAAAAAAAAGTGTTACAACATCGATATTCTTATTACTTCTAATCTTCAGGAATTGTTGTGAACAAAACATGATAAGCTTTCTGTATGACAAGATCTTCAGTTGAGTCATTTGCAAAGCACTCCACACTTGCCACCAAATAACTTAATATTTTGATCAGGTAACACAACGATTCTACCATAATTTTGGTTTCAACGGTGAACGGTTTGTGATGCTCCGTTTACATTATACTTATTCGTAGATGTTTATTGAACATCACAACGATATTCCGGAAACACTACCTCTCTACATAAAAGGATAAAGTGATGACTGACTGACTCACTCACTAATCTATCAACGTCCAGGTCAAACCAATGAATCTAGAAACTTGAAATTTTCAGTGAACCTTCCCCTAATGATGTAGACACCCACTAAGAAATTCATCCCCTAAGTGTGAGTCAAAATAAGGGTTGAAGATATGAAGTTTTGATTTTATTAGTAAACATGATAAACAAAAGCGCAATGTTATTACTGTCAAACTTAAAAGCTGTAATGTAATGGAAGTTCAGACAAGTTTTATTGGCGGTACAAAATGCGCCGGGTCAGCTAATTATTTATAAATGTAAATTCAGTTTAGCGAGATATAAACATGACAGTTGTACCAAAACGTGGTGTGAGAACATATTTCAAATTATAAAATACACTATCACTCAAAGTTTTCTACTAGATACTAAACTAAAAGTTCAATTTATAAACTTTTGTTATACACCATTATTGTTATGCCATCATTTGGTAAATAGAATTTACTGTTCGCTTATTCAATATTTTAAATTTTTGTACCATCTGTTAATTTTTTTTGTGCCGTTTTTAGATAAAATGTAAACTAAGTTTTTGGTTGAAAGCAATGAACTATATTTTCTTTGTATTTTTAAACTTTTACATTACAATTTTTTCATAATTACATCTTGAGCGTATAGTTAATTTTTTTTAATATCTCATATTTTGTATGAAACTTGAAAGTTAGTACATATTACTTTATTTCCTTCACATGTCGGTTTATGGTAGGCTTCAAAATCGATTCTGTTCTCTCCTATATAAAATTCTCCAGGTACCACAATTATTTCTAAAGTAACTTCACTTTTTTGTTCATTCCCCGTCTGGTAACCTAACAAATTTGATTTTAATGAAATTCTAGATCTGTAGCAAAAACAGGAACTGAAGAAGCTACTGATAGAATTTAATTTCAGTAAAAGCAACACATGAGTTAAGTAGATGAAAGTTGGCATCTCCTTGGAAAAATTGGAGAAAAATAAAAATGGAAAAATTTATTTTCCACCAAAGCAATAAAAGAATAATAGAAGAAATAAAAGAATGAGCACGAACTTTGCACTAATGACTAGTTTTACCCATTTCCATCTTCGTGAGTATACGTGCTTCTTTCCCAACAACAATTTTAATTTTTATCACCTCCAAATATGTTAATGAAATAGTAAACTATAGGACCCCTATGGAAAGATGACAATGACAATGACCCTCCACTTCCATTCACTACTGCCGTAGTAATACGTCTTACTGTACATAGCCCACCATCTTGTAGGACATATTGTGAGTGAATAGCTCACCAAAGTTTTGGTAACATAAAAAGAACCATTTCTTACACTTATTGTCAAGCATAGCACGATGACGTTCTTTTCTAGTCACAGAATTTCATAATTTTTGAAGCTTTTTGAAGTTCCATGTGTTCTGCGTCAATTGGAAAACACTTTAAACATATTGCTTTATGGATCTTTTATCAATTTTTTAATTTTTAATAAAATATCTCTTGATTATTTCAGTGTAGCCTCCACCTGTTCATAGTCATCGACGTTTTCCACTGTCTGCTGAAATTTTATTTTATTCCTCCTTCAGAAAACGCCGCTTTGCCAACGCCTCCTTGGCACCTTTGTTTAACCTCCTCTCATTTCTAGGACAGTTTATTCCTACGTTAACTGTTTTGTAAAGCTCGCAAACTCTTCCATTTCTCTTAATGTTTTTCTTGTTTTTCCTAAGGATTTACAGACTTTTGGAAGATTTTTCGTACGTTTAACAGTTCGTTGTCCCGTTACTAATCTTCGCTATGATGTTTTTAACTGCTTCTAATTGTTTTCACTTCACAAGATTTTCTGCTGACTTCAGTTTTCTTTTTCAGTTTTCAGTTTTCTATATACAGGGTGTTTTTTGGAAGCTTTAGTTAGACATTTCTGGGAAAGTTTTATAGGTAGGTTTTTGAAAATTTGAACTTAGGTGTTACTCTGAAAGCCGAATCGATGTAAAATATTTCCAAAATCGCTATTCTTCCTCTATGCGCTAGTGAAAATTCGGTTGCTATAACTACAACGGTTTTCACGTGGAATCCAAAAGTGGAATAACAAATAAGTATTTATTTTACTAAAAGAGAATGTGAATTGTAGGTGATTGTTTTGGTACCAGATTTGGATCAGTGAAAATTTGTTGAAATTGGTGATAATTTTTCGATGATTTTGTGTGCGCATAGAGGGGGGGGGGGGGGGAGAGCGCTTGATTAGAAATGGCAGGCAGGCGTCGAAGTCCTTAGCGCCGGCCCTGTTGCCTGTTTTGTTCTTCTTATGTGTTATATTGAATCTATTTATGTATAGCTGTTGTTGTTAGTTGATATTTCATGAGATTAATTTAGTCGTATACACCACACTGTTTGAGGTACATTATATGTACATTATATGTTATATTTTATATGTTTCTTCATTTGTTAATTACTTATGCATTATTATGAATTCTAATTTTGTAAACCAAAGGGGTTCCAGTTACATAAATAAATTATTATTATTAAGAAAGTTAAGCTCCAAAAAAAAACCTATCCAAAATACTAAATACATGAGTGTGGGCGAATTAGGCGGCTTGGCAAACACCTAAAAAGAAGTAAGTGAAAATATCAGATTCTATAAATTTAAACGAGCACATTTATTTTTCGCCACCTGATTACCGCAAAATTAATTTTTACTGCCTACAAACATGACCACCCACATCCTTATAGTTTCAAACATTTTTCCCACAAACAAACAAATACAAACCAGATCATTTACTAGACAGTTAAATGGTGTAAGCGGTACCATGTCGTGAATTCAGACATTAAAATTGATGGCAGAAATAAATAATTATTAAAATTATTCAAGATAACTGAATACAAAATGTTGAGGATTACTTAAATTTACATATTAAAACATAATTAGTGATCAATTTATTTTATGAGAACGTGAAGTTAAATAATATTTTACAACAACAACAGTTCTTAGATGAAATTAATGGATGTATTTACATCCAGAGGGTGACCAAGGATCTAATATGAAATGGAGTCTTCCCAAAGGAGGATATGGGAGGGTCTTGAGGAAGGTTTTCATTGTAAGAATTGATAACCTGTTAGGTATTCTTCGTGTTCAATGTGACTACGTGATTTTTAAACACGTGTCTGTCGGAAGAACATGAAAGTTTGTCCTTCCCATCTTTGTCATACACACTATATTTTCGAAAGGAACCTGTTAACTAAAATTTATCTCGTGTCAAATTTTCATCCAAAATAAAAATAGCTTTACTGATTAGTCATTAATATTCAACTTCAAACATACTTCTTCCGTAGTCTATGACTAATAATAATATGATTATAAATAACGTTAGTCACCTGTTTATTGATTTAGTATCTAATAACGGTAAATCTGGATATTTGACAAGTTTAATCTTTCCTCTTTTCTATTCGGTTTCTATAAAACGGATGTTGAAATTTTTTCAAGCGTTAACTAAAACATCTAGTAATCACGTTCTTTTGGTACCTTCGGGCGAAAGCTCGCGATTCGGTTGCGCTTGTGGGAAGGATCATTATACCTACAACTACCGTTTCGTTTCTGAGATAAAAAAGATACATAAACAGGAAATGAAAAGATACATAATAATAAAAAAAACAACAATTGAAAACGGATGTGTTAATGTGCTAATTCCACGAATTGCATCTGCTGCAAGTACAGTTCAACTTTCTTAACTCGGCAAGTAACGCAAATGCAGTTGGAAGTAATAAATTTCGAATTCCACCTCATTTTAGCTTTACAGTGTTAATAAGCGTTACATACACGTATTTCATATTAACCTCGAGCCCTTTCGTAGCGAAATGGGGAATTTGTAAAATTTCAGGTTATTGTTCTCTCTAAACTTCGCTTTTAGATTTTCCCTTTTTGTTATAACATGCATTGCATGTGAAGTACTCAACTCTTTATTCTTGAGATAAGTGCAAACATTGTGTAAAAGAACCCTTTCATAAACAATGTAATATTAACAATTTACAATTAGTGCTGAGTTTGTAGTTCTTGGACTTTAGGGGGAGAATGACAAGTATGTAACACTTAAGAGTTTTCCAACCACTTCCGTTATGCAGCACAATACATCTACAAGTAGCCAAGTAGCGTAGTTTCAAGTGGTATAAGTGTTTTTGTACAGGTCCGGTTTTATTCTCTTTTTTATGGAGCATGTATAAAAAAATTCTTATTCACTACACTCTTGAAACATTTTACATTTGAATGTGCCTTCTATTTATTAACATTTAAATGTGCGCTTAAAATATAATGATACCTTTCTTATTGTGAAGAAGTCTATCAAACTGTCAACATTTAATCAGCAGTGCTAAAAACGAATCAGCGACGGTATAAAAGGCTTTTTATAAAAATATAACACGCTACATATTATTTGACGTATGAAAGGCTGTGATCACCCTAGTATTAACTTTAATAACAATTTGATCTCGTTATATTAGACGTGATGAGCAAAACATTTAAATTACTTATGTATACATATTTATAAAAAATAGTGTCTCAAGTTGTAACACAAAGTTGACATTGGGACATCTGCGCCGTTTGATGCTCACCATAGTATCCTCGAAACGGTACCAAATACGAGTCGGTTAAATGGAAGAATATGGAAACCTCCATATCCGAACAATTATGCTGGAAAAAAATATTCTTATAAAGCATCTTGTAGAAAGTAAGAGCAGAGGGATCAATGGACAAATTTTTAAAGAGGACAAGAGATAGTGGAGAGACAGAGGAGGATAAAAAAGATCAGGAAAAGGTTTTTAGAAGTAGTAAGGTGACGAAAAGATCTCCAGTTGAAGGAGAAGAAGGAAGGAACGGGAGTATAGAGGTGGAAAAGAAGAGATGGAAAAGGTACTGGCAAAACTGGAGAGTATGGAGAAGGAGACGGACATCAGGGAGAACATTGAAGAAAATAAAAGCCTCAGAAACGAGAAACGAGTATTGAAAGAGGAGCAGGAGAAGAAAGAGAGGAGAGGAGGGAGTTAAAAAGAGAGGTGGTGAAATTGAAGAGGGAAATGGAAAGGGGCGAGAGAATTAGAAGAAAAAACAACATGGTGGTGTGAGGAAGTAATGTGAGGAAACCAGAGAAGGACCTGGGAAAGTTTATAAAGGAGAACATGGGGGTGAGTGTGGTGATTAGGGGGAAATGGGTTATGAACAAGGAGACAGGAAATGAAATAGTAGTTCGGAGCTGGGCAGCTGGAGCGAGAAGATGCGAGGGAAAGGAGCTTTAAGGAATACGGACGTATATATCGACGACGATCTGACGAGGGAGGAAAGGAGCGTGCAGGAAGAGATTAGAAAGATTGCCAAAGTAGAAAGGGATAAAAGGTGGGTTATAGAAAAATGTGGATAAGAGAAAGGAGATACGATTGGGACGAGGAGATAAATGGGGGGGATAAGGACGGGGGCAAGGCTAGGGGGGGATAGATGGAAGTTAAAATATACGAGCGTATATAGATGACGATTTAACGCAGAAGGAAAGACAGGTGCACGGAGAGATAAGGAGGGATTGCGAGGATAGAAAGGGAAAAGAACTAAAGTGGAATACAGGAAGATATTGATAGGGGCGATTAAATATAACTGGGACGTAGAAATAAGGGAGCGGAGAGCGGAGGAGGTGGTATGGAGACAAGGGGGAGGGATTTAAGGGCGGTGAAGAAAGGATAGGATGAATTGAAGGAGGTAGGAATAGAAAAGAAAGGGGGTTAACTGGGGTGATGGAATAGATTTTGTTTAAGGTAGGAACGAATGAGAATCCATTTGTTAAAAAATTCTAATTATTTATAATAACAAATAAAGAGATACATAGAAAGTAAAATTATCTACAAATTTTTCAAGAAAATAACGCTTTCAATTTTTCCATTATATCTAGTAAGGAATGCATTTTAACGCAAAAACCAAAAAGTTTAAGCAGATGAGATAAAGGTCTCCATATTCTTTCATTTAATCGAGTTGGTATCTCTTACCGGTTCCAAGATACCAAAATACCAATGGTGAGCATCCAATTTTGCACGCAGTGTGGTGGCAGACCTTCTTTTTTGGTCTACACACAGCAATTGAGAAATGCAGTTCCGTTTTGAATTTCCTTCTGCTTCACTCATCAGTTTGAGTGGTTCTTAAACAATCCTCAAAAGTGTTATCCCCCCATGTATATTGGGCATCAATCCCACGACCAGGAGGTCTTTCCAAAATCTATTCAGAATTAATTGAGTGTATTCCACAGGCGCCGAAATCTATATCAAATTTTGTCCCGATTTCGGTTCCAACCTGTTCATTGTGGGTCTAGAGGCATTGTAAAACGATCGTTTGAAATACAACCTCTGAATGCCCTGTTTCCATTCGGTCAAAACATTCTTCGACTTCTTCTTTAGCGGCCTAAAGTAAGATACGTCGAGGGGTTGGTTCAGTTGGCTGGAACAGTACAAATCTTACATGATCTTTTTCTTACACTTGAACGATTTCATCAGCTTTGTGACTCACCTAATTATCGCTCAACACAACCTTTGGGTCGTTTTGCAACTTTTTATAATAAGATTTAACAATTTCTCTAATTAATCCTTGGCTATTTCAGCATCAAACCAGTCACTTTTCAGATTCAGATTCACCTTCCTCCATGTGTCATAGACAATATGTAAAGAGGGGAAAAGTTGTACAAATCCAGTGAAGGTACTTCGATGTGTCCGTTGTTATCGTTTTGCAATTGATTATGTGAAATATTCAGATATACTGGCTTGCTCTAGTTTAGTAGGATTCGAGCGCGTTTAATGTTTTCGGCATATCCTGCCAAAAAACTCCACCGTGCTTTTCTTGGTAAGTAACCTCACTCACAGCTGGTAGGTGTTCCGAGCAATGATATAGATTATAGAAGGGTTGCAATTTGTGACGATCATGTTAAAGAATCACCATCAAGTGCATCACTAGAATGATCTTGGAGCTTTTTGAAGGAAATTTGAGTTCTGTCAAAGGTTTCATTCACAGATTAACAGGTGTTTGCGAAAATTGTTCACTGTTCACTGTTATGTGGGATTAAGTGTGTTAAGTTCCGGCTCGATCATATCTGGAAAATTTTAAGGGCGACAGTATGACCAGCCATGTGCTACTTAACCGCCTGGGAAAACCCCGAGAAGCAAAGTTGTCAGTGTTTCTGGGAATCCAACCGTGCCCAGTGGTGCCGTAACCTAAAATGCTCTAGCTCCTAATCTATCAACCTGCTTCAATTAAATTAAAAAAATTAATACAGAGTTATTCAAGAAGTATACACTCGTATGGTACAAATCTGTCGTACGCCACTGTCCCCTTTCTCATTTTACTAAACTCAATTAAATACAAGATAACTAGTTTTCGGCTTATACGGCGCCGTTATATTTGTTCCACAGTATGCGTTGAAAGGCTTGCTTTGCCTTTACCAATTTTTGGGATGATTATCCATCCTCTGGTGGTGAGCTGTTGAGCCTACGTTTACCAGACCTGACTGCTGAATGTGAAACCAAAATTTCTGACGTTTCGCAAAACGTTGTTGCAGCGTGCATCTTAAGAGTAACACTCTGAAGACACTGTAAGAGGATGGATAATCACTCCAAAAATCCTTGTGTTGACTCACAAGGTAAAAGGCAAGGCAAGTCTTTCAATGCAGGCTTTACGAAACTTCCTTTACTTAGCGGTATATATTCCATCGTTAAGACAATTTAACACTAAAGCCACATACACTCCATCCATTGCCGCATGCTCCTGTTAGTAATAAGAATTTGATAACTAATTGCATTGTAACTGCTTGACTGAGCCCCACTGCTGATTAGATGAGGAGGATATAGGGCATGAAGAAGTAGAAGAGGAAATGTGGAAGCCCCATTCTCGGACTCCTTTATATACAGTAATATTCATTGCCCTTCACGATCCTCTAACCTCAGTTTTGGTGGTTACTTGCTTTGGAGAGGGAGAGGGATATATAAAGTCAAAAGTGTTCCAGACTCGCCCATAAATAATGCAGGATGCAAATATACGTATTAAGCTTACACAGTTTTGTAAAATAAGAGTCCCCATTTCTAATTTCAAATACTTCTTCGTTTCTACATACATAAGTGTCCAAGAGAGGTGGTTCGACCCTATAGTACCATCCTGTAATTCTGCACTGTGCACATTGTCTTGTAGTAACGACTAGATTTTCGGAAACACATATAAATGCAACATTTTGTACGATGAACGTTTTCTGTATATTCTCAGTAGCATTAACTGGTACAAATTCTGTGTGGATAAACACAGGATTGGCTTTATTTTCTAGTGAAATAGAAAAACATTGGTTACCATAGCTAATTTTTTGGTGTGAAATCTCTCATTTAGTACGCTAAGAAGGCTACAGTTTGAATCACCCACCACTTAAGTGATTGATGCGAAAAGGAGTGCACGAACAACCTGGCAAAAACCTCCATTGCATCGTGGTATCTGGTATCAAACGAATTAATAACGTCTTTTAACGCAAAGGTGAACATATACAAAACACATGCAACTTATTGTATGGGAAAATATTTCTTAACTTTTCAGTGTAAAGCACATCTTGAAACTGAAAGAATGAGTTATAAAACATTCATTTATGGTTTTATTACCGCATATCTAAATTGCACTTACGCAATCTGCATTTTTTATTTCGTTTTAGTACAATACTTAGGTATAAGAAGCAGTAATTTACCTAATTAGAGAGTCTTGAATAGAGAATTTTATTTTATGATCGCCTTAGGGTTCTTTTTGGTGTACTAGTCAATATGTTGCCATATTTGCATTCGATGAGGCATTAGCACCACGTGTTTCTAAGCAAGCCTCTAAAAGTGGTAGGTGTTAACGAAACGTCGATTGAAATTAATATTATTAATTTAATTGAGTGTAGGAAAAGAAACATCATAAATGAAGGATTGTATATGTGATTCGAAAATAAATGATACTGACGTTTTTTCAACACAATTGTACTTGGTTAACGAGGCAGTAGTAATCACTCCAAGAGCGCGCACTTAGGAATAACGTATTAAGGTCAGAACTATTAATTATAAAATTATGAATAATAAAACAGTTTAATTAAGTTTCTACAACAAGAAAAGTTAATGGAGGAGTTGCAAACAACTCGTGTCAGCTTTTCTAGGGGTAATGAATAGACACATCAAAGTATGGACTTGGCAAATATTTCTTCTGCTCGCAGCTTTTCTAAATGGAAGCTGTAAGCAATAATTATCGGTATACTTAAAAAATAAATTATATTTGTTTTTCCTTAGGTTATAGTGTAGGTAATTAGTGGTACGGTAAGCGAGCACATAACTTATGAGTGGATATGATATTTTCAAATTTGAAATGTGATTGTATAGCGGCGATTATAGCCTTATAGCGCTCTCACTCATGCTCAGACTGTCTCGTATTGTATAAGTGTAATTGCTATTCACTTCCAAAGAAAGCTATCATTAAAACCTACATGCAATATTCGAAAGGCTAATAAGCCTTTCTAAGATAATTGCAAAAAAAGCGTTTCAAAATTATTATACGCTTAATGTTACCAATATTGTGCAAAATTTTATATTTTCAGAGTATAAAGGTACTTATTTCGCCAGTTTTTGTAAAGCTACCGAGTACTTTAATGTAGGTACTCCAAAATTGGCACATCATTATACTCGTTAATTAACTCTTCATTATAGGGTAAAGCGTCCAGTTACAAACATGCAATATACACATGCACATGATTATTGGACTACAAATTTTTTATTTGAAATGTTTAACAATCTTTGGAAATACACACCTATTGTATAAGCGTGCAAATGTAGTGTTAAGGAATTTAATAATCATTCTTAGTAAAATTGAGTAGATTTAGTAAAGGTGTGGCCTCGTTCCCGCTGTGATTTAATAAGAGTATAAACGCCACGTTTGAAATGCCAAAAATGCTTTTTACCCATTGCTTATACTGACAATTTGTTGGCAATTAAGCGTATCTTGCTGAGTAATCTTTGTAATTGATCGTGTGTCAACTTAATTATGATTAAAA
Source organism: Pyrocoelia pectoralis (assembly GCA_036250285.1). Lineage (NCBI taxonomy): Eukaryota > Metazoa > Arthropoda > Insecta > Coleoptera > Lampyridae > Pyrocoelia > Pyrocoelia pectoralis. The sequence goes on from CM070079.1 coordinate 10,223,087, forward strand.
TTAACATACGTACTACTATTGTACAGTGTACACGTCAATATATTGGAGAAATCGTAACGGTTGTGCTTGTGTTTTTTTAAATTATGTCCTCAATGGATATAATAATTAGCCGTCAATGAATTGCAATAAAATGATGCACAGTGCCCTTTATCTTACTGACGATATCTATCTACCTATATCCAATTCACGACATGGCGAGGATTTGGCAATGTTAGTTAGCTGTAATAAAATCGATCATTCTCAATTTCGATTCGAGAATAATTGGGCTCATTGAGTAGTTTGATCCATTTTTGGCAGATCATATAGGACGTTTTGGGAATCTACCCCACACAATATTCTTGATGAACTGATAATACAAATGGGAATTCAAATATCTAAACTCTCAAAAAAATCTTAAACTCTCGGACGTATCTTACTGAGAGGGATCTCGTCGTGAGCAACAATAAATTTCAAACTAATTTTTACGTAAAACCTTTCCTTATTCAACAAAAACCCTTTTTTATTTTACAAAACGTCAAATCCTCAAAATCAAAATCTCATTTTTCCAAAACAAAAACCAAAACACCTACTTTTTTTCTAATTTCCGTGGAATACTAACACGATTTTTTCCAGTAACACGTAATTTAGTACCCCGTCCCTTTATTTTGATGCAATCGTAAAAATTCATTAAACAAAGTTTTACATATTGATCACTAGTTTAAAATGAATATATTTTTTTAAATACATTACTGAGGAAAATTGCCCAAAAAATGGGAATTTCAAATTGAAATCAGTGAAACGCCCTCTGGCGGCAATGGTAGGAAATTGGAAATAATTTCCAGCATTTTCTTTTGCCCACATTTATTATAAGATTTTTTATTTCACTGTTGTATCTCAAATAGTTTTCGAGTTATGGTCGGCCTTCTTTCTTAGTTGTACACCCTGTACATATTTTGTGATACAATATTACTTACACTCATCAATAAATGCTTCATGGTATCTTCGCACAGTAGCCATGGCGTTTTTATGTACCTCAACATAAATTAACAGCATGTCTGTTTGTTCAGCAAACGAGAACAAATTTGTAGTGTCTCCCATGGCAATAACAGTCTTCAAAGAATCACACCAAAACGAGCATAAATTAAATAGTAAAACCGAACATGGTGCAAATTTACAGATGACAGATGTTTGGCAGATGTTTAATAATTAAATTAAACACCAACTTCGAGCTTTTAAATATTTCTCTTTGACTTTCAATATCTCGTCAATAAATTAATTTAAGACATATGTTTATATAAACTTTTCTGTTTATTTTGTGCTGGAGAACACATCCCTGAAATAGTGCCGTGCAATTTTGAAACACCCTGTATACACTGTGTCCAAGATAAGGAGGGCCACTATGGGGATTTCGGAAACGGTAAGAGATAGAGTTTCGGTTAAATGGGAGGAAAAGTTGGGCAATTTTGAGTTTAGTAAAATAAAATTTTTAAACTGACGAAATTCCGAACCGTTCCGAAGGTATGCGACAAAAAGCGAATTTCCAGGATTTCGTTTTTCACAAATTGTTACTTTGTCGTTGATGTTAACTAAAAAGTAAAAGAAGCTGCTACAGGTACTTTTTAACGTTCTTTAACATGGCATACAGCAAATTGGAATCCGACGTTTCGTTTTTAAGTAACCATCATCAACTATGTTTTTTAGAATACGGTCTTGATTTTTTTATTCATAATATTAGACGAGCTTTTTATTCTGCATTCAAGTATGTATCACACTTTATGGTTTAATTGCGATTTTATACTTATTTTACTATTGTACTTAAATTTACTAGATTCTACTTTGGAAGATGCTCTTGATATCCCTAAGCCCTAAAAAAATCAGGGCCGTATTTAAAAAAACAAAGTTGATGATGGTTACTTGAAAACGAAACGTCGGATTCCAATTTGCTGTATGCCATGTTAAAGAACGTTAAAAAGTACCTGTATAAGCTTCTTTTACTTTTTATTTAACATCAACGACAAAGTAACAATTTGTCAAAAACGAAATCCTGAAAATTCGCTTTTTGTCGCATAATTTCGAAACGGTTCGGAATTTCGTCAGTTTAAAAATTTCATTTTACTAAACTCAAAATTGCCCAACTTTTCCTCCCATTTAACCGAAACTCTATCTCTTACCGTTTCCGAAATCCCCATAGTGGCCCTCTTTATCTTGGACACAGTGTATAACTAGAAATCGGTAGTAGAACCAAGATAAGAAATCTTTACTCGTATATTAAGGGATGATACCTGTCTGAACGGACGCTTAATGTAATTGAATTTATATTGTTGTAGGTAGGGAATATTAATCATAAATAGATGAATCCTAGTATTTCTTCGCAGCCACTGGTTAAGTATCAAACCACCATTCTTTGATTGGATGGTGATATGTGACGAAAAGTGGATCCTAGTTTTTAATGGAAGGTGTCATTTCGCTGGTTAGTTTAAAATGAAGCATCAAAGCCAAAATTGCACCATGGTAACAGTTTCATAGTCAGCGACTGGATTAATTCACTTAGTCTCATAAATTTATAGAGACCCATTCCACCAAACTTTGTAACGTTTACAACCACCTCTTCTAACTTTACAAATGATGAACGAAATGGGGCTTGTGAAACTTTCTTCATTCACCAAACTAAAGTTTCTCATTTTTATGCTACCAAGACCATGCCAAAAGTGCATTTCGGTCATTTATGATCTCCAGAAGCTCAAAGCTCGACGCTCTAGACTGATAACAATAATTGTGCTTATTTCGATTAAAAAAGTTAATAAGAAAGTTGAGTTGAGTCATTTTAAAGTAGGCGCTTAAAATCGGCCACCAGCTTAATATAATTATTTTTATTTTTCTTACATATTTTATTTATTTAGAATGGGAGAGTGGGATGACTTTGTTAGGTAAGGAAAAAGAAAGGAACGTGTCTAAATTCAGTAATAAGAGCTCTACCTACACTCAAAACATATAAATCTACCAACACCTAATAAAATCGAAAACCAAATTTAATGTAACGTCGTATGAAATATTAATGCTTAAAATAATAATTGACTTTATTTTTCTTCGGTTATATAAATAATGTTTCAATTTAACGCCTGTTGCATAAATCACTATACTTAACAGAAAATGAAATTAAGTAACCATTAACTCTAATGAAGCATTAAATTTTCACTTCCTACCCATAAAAATAGTATCTCACTTATAGCATAAATTCAAAGCATTAAAGTACTAAATGAACCATTAACACGTAACCCATATAGTCGAAAATATTAAATTAAATAAATAACTACAACCTGTTCCTATCTTTATAGGTAAAAAATTTACATAATTAAACTTTTATTATTTAATAATGATGAAGCACGTGTTGTGATGGCAAAAATGTGCGTTAACGATCGACATATAATTATTACACATCCTTTACGTTGATGGTGATTTTGTTGCTACGTACTACCTTCACTATTATGAAAACTATTACCTTTAGTCATTAGAAAAGTGAATGCAATAAAATCCGTCGCCGTCTTAAAATTTTTAAACGTCAACGAATGAGACACACCTGTTTACGATACTATTTTTATTGCACAAACGTAATAGCGATCCTTAGGTACATCTTTCTTGAAAAAATATTGAAATAAATTTGATGGCCAGCTTTTCGCAGTAAATGTATCCTTTATCCCGGTCGAAATTTAAGAAGAGACACAGGTGTCGGTTGTGAAATAGAACACTGCGGGCTGTCATCAATCTTGTTTTTGAGATTAGTATTTTGGGGTTGTAAGCGAGAGTATCCTGCGGGTATTAATATGTATTCCTATCCTAATATTGTACTACAGCATAATTCGTTGTTGTGCAGAAACAATTTTGCGAATCATAAATGACAATTCATTAAACGGATGGTATCTCTTTAATAATATATTGTAGTAAACTTAGAGTAGCAATAGCAACCAACAATGTCGTCAATTTCTCAAAGCACGAATAGGACCAGATAATGTTTAGTATGCAATATGGCTTCCCAAGTTCGGCGATTGAGTTTTAAATGGCACCTGTACGAAAGAGGAGATTTTATTTGATGGATATCGCATTTCTAACAGTAGCTGAGAACGTAAGTAGTGTAACTAAACTATTCAGAGCTTATTAGGGGATTAAATTAGATATCGGAAGTGCGGTATTTGGGTTACGGTACAAAAAATTATACGAGGGCCATTTGAAAACGCACTGTCTCTCATAAAAAATTAGGGTCTGAGGGATCGAAATAATCTTTCGCCCCCTAATTGCACTTCCTTTCCCTATTTGTCTGTGTTTAAAAATTGGTAAAGGTACATACTGTTTCCTCACCGGTGCAGTACGATTGTCACCTTCATGTCGATATTAAACCAGCAGTCAAGCGATTGTCTTTTACTGGTGGGTTAATTTATTTGGAACCCACCTGGCATATATTTTCCGATAACCAAAAAAATTAGCCATTATCCCATGGACTTTAAGGAAAACTTTTTTGAAGATACTCATGACGCACCGCTTTTCAAATCCGTGGTTACCATAGATGAAGGTACTGATCACCTCTAGTCGTCTTCCAGTTTTAAATGTGCGATATCGTCTTCTTCATGAACAACCTGATTCCCATAAACTTTAGCGAGTTGATGGTAAATTTTTGACGATTAGTGATTTTGAGCTGTAAGAAAACGCAAACTTCATATTTGATAGAATTTTTTATGGCAGAGACGCATAATAAATGTCGATATTGGAATTAATTTCTTACCCAAGAAGCCAACTCACTACCAACGTTTGAATATCACCGCTTTTTTCCATTACTTCAATTATTTTTGAAAGCTCATATGTGGACAAATATATGACTTCTTTGTTGTTGGATGAACCAGTGGCGTAACGACCCCTCCCGGGCCCCCGGTGCATGGTCGGTGTCGGGACTCCGCTTACAAGCAAAAGAAAAAGATCAAAGAAAGTGCAAAAATCTGTGTCTATATCTGTCTATATTTACGTTTACATGTGTCTCCAACTTATCTCTATTCAACTATTTGCAGTGTAGATGTACATTCTATCTTCAAGCTACTTGGAATCTACCCCTCCGCCTCCGGACTTTCACGAACGCATCGATAATTTTGAAATTCGAAATTCCCTTTCATGGAGTTGGTTATCAAGTTCTCTATGGGTAAAATACTCAAGTGCGCCAATCTCTCCTGTCCCAATCGTGTTTCTAAGATAATTTTTGATTATCTTCAGTTTCGAGAATGATCGCTCTGCCACGGGAATAGTAAAAAAGAGTAAAGATACGGAGCACAATTCCGGGAAACTAAACGAAAGACTGAATTACTCGCTTTTGCCAACTCCTTGACCAACAGTTGTCCTTCCGAAGCTGCTTTAAAGACCAACTGGCGAAAATTCGTTCCATCTCCATGATGGAACGGATTTCACGCAGCTTCGCAAGGACAACAGTTTGTCGGTTACGTCGTCATAGTACGTTCCGCTGAACTGTGGCTTAGAAAGTTCTTCTTCCGAAAACTCCATTAAATTCTGTGGCCGAATTATCGCGAAGGAATCTAAAATTTGGCTCAAGCCAACAAATCAGTGTCTCAATGGACTGGCTAGTAGTAGTTAGATTGAATATATTGAACCGGGGCCCCGAGGGCAGTAGGGTTCCATAGACGACATGTAAATCCTTTAATTTGGATTAACTCTCACCTGGACCCCTTTGAAAACCATTAACGCAAGAAGTTTTCCGAAACCACAATATGTTCCAAATTTGCTTAAGTAATGGGGGGCGCGTACACAGATATTAAGATTCTTATTGTAAAATATTTAATCCCTATTTTTCATAAAAATTAAATCAGAAGAGAATCAGTAATTACTGCTTTTTCGCAACTTTACGACGTACCATGAAGTATAACAAACAAGTGAGAAAAAAACAAAACCTCAATTGGTGGCCCCTTGTACCCAGGGGCCCCAGGGCATTGCACCGGCAATACTTACGCCATTGAGATGAACTACTTCCGGATAATTACTGTGTGGATCAAATTTTTCCCTTAATTGGTGTCTTTTAATTATCATGAATTTTCAATGTGTGCTCTATATTTGTTATTTTCTCATACCTTTATGGCAGGGTTCAAAAAATTCCAGTGAAATTGAAAATTAAGATTGGTAATAATTCTCTTGTAATCGTTAATTTTGCAAATAATGTAGAAACAATGATCAGACCCCAACATCAAATTACGGGTTTGTACAATAAGGATCATTCAAACAACTTTTGCTTTGAAATAGGTAGCTGCTTGTTTCGTATCAAAGAAAATGCTTTATGGAGTCACTTTTGAGTTTCTTTGCAACGTGTTTGAATTGTATGCAGAACTCCCATGTTCCAAAAGTTTAAGGTTCAAAGCTTAAGCCCATTTATATTTGATGTTCATAATTGAAATTTTTGTCAGTATGAATTTTATGTAATTTTATACCAATGGTTTTCCCCCAGGTAAGCTATTCTTATGTATATTCTTCGCTAATTTCACCAATTTTAAGCTACATTTTTCTTCTATTGTACTTATCTATGATATTTTTTTGTACACTTTGACTTGAAAATGGGATTGGATTATCCCGAAACATGTCCCCCTACGTTTTAACCAATTAATCACACCGATTATTTAATTAAACTATTGTCGAAGGGAAGGTTAAGTGTCTTATTACCAATCAATTTGATCCCCCAGTTTGAAAACTGAAAATATATGTATGTACCGAAAATGTTGCTTGGTAATGATTTCTTTTTTCAAAACGAAGAAATACACAAAATTATAATAGAAAATGCTAGAATAGAGCAAGTGGACCAATTCAAATATGTATCTGGAAACAAGTTCAAAGTCAACTACCTACTTATAATTATATGTATGTGAGACTGACATTGACACATAATAATACTAGCAAAGGGTGATAAGTTGGCTGAATCATATCCACCAAATGGAGGAACATCAACAAGCGAATGAAGCAAGTCCGACAAACAGATGGCAGACCGATGTGAGAAAAGCAGAAATGTAGAATGGGAAATCGTTCAAAAGTTAGGCCAAATTCACAATTTATAGGATGCATACCCAAGTTTTCTCTAGAAGACCATGAAGTACAATATCATTCACAGCACTGTACTGATATTAGCACAATTTATTTTTATCAATTTTTGCTATAGTTGAACTATATTTTCATTAGAAAATTAATTAGATTGCAAATGGTATAGATTTTTTTATTAGGACCTACTTTAAATGTTCGGTAATAGGTATAACAAACAAATCTGGCATGAATGTATTTATGCGATTAATAAATGATTCCCATTCATCACTATTTACTTTCAAGATTGTCAACAATTTATGATGCCCTAAAATTTTCTAACACGCTACACTTATCAAAAGACCAATCTAAATATTAATACCATATTAAAAGGCAATTTAGTATGCACTTAGTCAGTAATAAATTTGGACTTTTAGATAAAGTCTATCAATCACGCTATCCTCCTCTATACTGTCTTCTAAAAAACGCTTACTCACGAAAACTTGCAACAAATTAATGTAGATAGTATTTGCATTAAAAATTTATTTTTTAATTACAAAATTCTTCATTTGGAAGATATATTCTAAGTTCTGCAACAGTTTTGACGTAAACACGTATATTTATCTAGCGTAATGAAATTAATTAACACAATAATGGCTGAAGGCAACAGCATCGTGGTGGTCCAAAGTTCACAGCTAGAAGACAATACCATAAACACAACCGCATCTATTATATATTTAGTTTTTCACAATTTGACGAAATTAATTGTTTACAGCGGGTGGTCTGATGCATTGACGAATACCTTAGTTAATAAATATGTATACTGAGATGAGAGTAAAAAAAATGGGGACATTGGGGATGTTTCGTGGGCTCAAATAAAAACCGTACGTAGTAAAAGTTCCAAATAATATGAAATGTCACAATTAAATAAAAAATCGATTTATGGCGTTCCCGACAATTTAATTAAAAATAATTACCGGGAGATATTTTATAATATGAAAGTATGTCATTTGTAAAAGAAATATTGCTTAATATTTATTTAAGTATTATTTCCCGTGTGATTTCCACCCACCTATAAACGATTAATGAGGTAAATTTGTGGTAGTTAGCTAATCTGCATATAAATACATTATCTATGGTTATAATTATAATTTTTAGAGCAATTTCTTTCAATTTAAGAGTTAGCAAATCATTGAGAATAACTAGTCTCATTTCCGGCCCAAATTATACCTTTCTATTTTGAAACTAACAGTTCGTAAATTTATGAAATGTATTAACATTTCTGCAAGTTATGCTTTAACGCAAAAAAATTGCGCAGTATAATTTAATGCCGTTAGGAAAGAGCGATATATTGTTTCAGTGAAAGTATGTGCATTAAAGTGAATGTTAGCGAACGCGGGACATATAATACTTTTATTTGAAAAAAAAAATGTGTGTAATCTTAAATCACTACTATTTTACGTCTGTGATAATCCTAATTTTACTCGTTTGGGAATCGCCTACACGTCATTTCCAAACACGAATCTTCGTACATACTTTTTTATCGCGCCACTATCTAGATTGTAATTTATAGTTAATTGAGCATAATTAATGTATTTAAAATATAAAAATATGTATTCTAAAACCAAGTAACGGTTAAATACAAAATAGAAAAGTATATAAGGAGCTGATCAAAAATAGTTGTTATATCAGATCGAAATACGAAACTAGTAATTATAGGGTTGATTAGATATGAAGTAAGACTTGTTCTAAACGTAACTGCCTAAACTATAATTAAGTTCATCTCACATGCAGTTATAGTGAGAAAAATACTGATGTCGCCAAAATTTTATATGTAAAGGCATTAGGCAATACTTATTTTTGGCAAATATGTCAACGAATGAAGTGCATTAGATTCACTAAATGACAGTAACTGTTAAGTTTGGAAAAAATAGATGATATAATTATATGTTCTATACCTGAGATAAATAAACATTTCGATAAATTGTTCAAAATGTATAAAATTTAGAATCATCCCCTTTTTCGTAATGAACTTACAGTGTGGTGTAAGATAAAAAATTCCGTATGAGGGAAATCCAACATTTTATAACGTCTTCATTATGAGAGGAAACTAAATGCAACAAAAGATATTCGTGTTTTGAATGGTGCTGAAAATAAATGAAATAAAATAACAAGAGTGACCGAAAAACTGCGAGGTTATGGAGTGGAGAAAAACATCTTTCTATTATTTAAAAAATGATGGATATTGAAAAAAATTATAATAATAATAAAAGTTTTTATAATTTAAAAATCAGAATGAAAGATCTTCAACAACTGAACATGGAAGTCCAAATCGGCGACATGTACATTTGGCAGATACATTTAATCATATTTCAACTGTTGGTTAATGTCGGCGGCTGAAATTCTTCATCAAAAACCTATGGTGTTGGTAAATGAAGATTTTCCCAAACAAAATATTGCGCAGGTACTCGAAGTAAATCATATTACGCTGCATTTTGTGTTAAAGGCAAACCAGTTTATATTAAATTCTTTTTAATTGATTTGATCACTCTCTTGATATACTATTCGTCTTATTTAATGACATTCCCATATATTGCAGCAGTAAACCATGGTAACTAGTAAATTCATGCACCACCATGATGAAACGGGAAGGGACCGTTGTAATTAACACTATCTAATGACGATTTATTGACTTTTCTCATTTGCTTGTTACTATTAGTCCAAGAAAATAGACCTTTAAATGCGAATTTTGAGATAAGTTCAGGAATTTTTGATATAAGTCACTCTGAAGTATTTAAAAAATGATAGCGAAGAAATTATTTTTTTCAACCCCCGGGGAGGGTGAAAGTTGCAGAACTGTAAATTTTACAGAAAAATGGTCCTTAATTTTTTTCCGTATTATTAAAATGAACAGAGTTAGGGAGGTTAGAAGGTAGGGGATGATAGTTACAACTTCAAAAAATCATAACTCGCTAAAAAATTAAGATACTCTAAAAAAATTTTTTTGTATTTGTTTAAAAAATTATAAATTTTTATTTCAGAGATAAATTTTTCTTTCATTTTTTATAGCAAAGTTATAACAATTGAAAATTTCAAATTGTTATTTTGAGCGACGCAACTCAATAAAAATTTTTTTTTACTGGTATTGTATTTACTATTTTATAAATTGCTTTGTAGCTTTGGAAATTTTTTTTACCTTTCATTTCCAGGCAGGTGTAAATTACTTTACATGGTACAGGTACAATATTTGTTGTGGCGGCAATATCTGGACTAGTAAGGATCGCAAGACGTATGTTATTTAAAGTGTATGTATTTAGAAGTGTCAGTATTTATTGAAAAATAGGGAAGGAGAAAGAGTGGAAGTTGGTAAAGTGGAGTGCAAAAAACTAGAAAACAGGGGGGGGGGATAAAGGGAAAGTAGAAGTAAAAGGGGGAGGGAATGAAGGAGCATGGGGAAAGAAAAAAGAGGGAGGGCAAGAGGGGGAATAGTGACGGGAGTTAAAATGTAGTAGGGAAAGGAAGAAGGGGAAAGAGAAACAAATATAAGGGGTGCTAAACAAGACATATAAACACAGGACAAGGGGAAAAGTATGTAGTGATGACGATATATGGAAAAGAGATGGAGGAAACAAGGAAAAGTATAAAGTGCTACGGGAGAAAGAGGAAAGGATAATTATAGGGGGTGATTTCAACGCAAGGATAGGGAACAAGGAGAGATGGTGTTAAATGGGGAAGAGGTAAGAAGAACATCCATGGCTAAAAAGATAAACGGACAAGAAAGAAGGTTAATAGTGAGGAAAGCGGATGGATGATCTTAAACGGAAATATGGAGGAAGGGGGAAGAGGAGAATATACGTATATTAGTGAGAGAGGAGCGTCTGTAATTGATTATGTGGTGGTAAATGAAGACAGCCTGGGGAGTATAGAAAGAATGAGAATAGGGAAGGAAGAAGAATCGGACCATGTACCTACAGAAGTGTCCCTAAAGGAGGAGGAGGTGGAACAGAAAGGGGAGGGAAGGGAGGAATAGAAAGAGAGAAAGATATGGAAAAAAGAAAGTATAGAGAGGTATAAAAGGAAGTTGGAGGGTGATACTTTATATCGTTAGTGACGAATTTCCAGCCATAATTCAAGTAGAATCGGAAAATAAGATAACTGTACCAGCGATTTTTAGAAGTAGTAGAAGGGGTAGTTGAAAATATTGCTGACATTGGAAGTGAGGAAGTTAATGAAGATGAGAAAATGGAAGTTCAAGATACGATTCAGACATATACACCAAATAAATTCAAAGAGGATATGGAAAGATTGCGCTCGAGACCCAAAACTGCGCTCGAAGGGCCTAACGAAGCCAGGCACGTTGCGAAATTTTTTCGATCACTTCAGTTAAAATGGGAATTGCACTTCTATACAGGGTGTCCCAGGTTGAATGATCAGGACTCTGACATACAGGGTGTTAAAATTTTCTAAAAAATAAAGCTTTTATTTATTTATTTCCGAACTGTGGAAAATATTCAAATCAAAATTGGCACACAAGATACGGACAGAGGGTCCATGGCAACCATCATTTTTGTACACAGCCAAAATACCTTTTTGTGAAATAAATGATAAAAATCTAGTTTGCGGCCGGACGGTAACAGAACCAAAAAAAAGTCAAGAGACATTTTTGGTTCAGAATTGAATGCTCTATCGAAAGATATAAGTAAGTGGTCCGGTATTGGTCGATCGTCAGGGTTGTCTTGAGGCTTGTCATCATCTTCCTCTTCAATGATGATAAGGGCAGCGTTCTGGCACGTTTCCCCAGAGTAGGTAGCACACGTCACAGATCATCTGACCCCTGCTTTCAGGCAAGTGCCGCCACCTCTGCATCCTTTCTTGCATTTGCAAGAGCCTCTTTCTCGACCCCCAACTACTTTTGCACCTGGTGGTATGTGCGGTAGTGGTGATACAACGCAGCCTCTGTGGTTGGCGGCAAACGGGCCAGATTCGGTTTATCCGTTGGCTGCTGTCTTCGTAAAAGTACGGAAGCGTACAGCGTTGAGGGTGTCTATCGTTTCGACTCCTCCATATAGGGCAACTAGACTTGTTGGTGTGTGTCATCTGTCTGGAGGAAAACTCCTGCTTAGTCCACTAGGGCTTGATTTTATCCGAAGTGGCCTCACATTTTCATCCTCCCCTGCCAGAAGAGGGCAGAGGTGCTGTCGCACCAAGTAAATGCGTAGATGAAAAGTTCAAATCCAGGTGGAAGGTCCACTTCCTCTTTGTTGAATGAGCTGGTGGAGAATTGGACGCAACCAACCCGCCTCACCTCTGCCACTCTTCTGGAAGTATACGTTTGTTTTAGTACCTCCTACACCGCAGAGGAGCACGAGCAAATCCACATCCAAAGAAGGTCTAAAACTAAAATTTGTGGAAAAACTGACCTATTTTCAAAGTGTCGTAATTCGGTAACCAATTAACCTACAGAGCTCCGGTTGAGCTTAATTTGTCATAAATTTAATGTTCTTAAGAAACCTATAGAATAACTTTCGAAGAAAAATGCATGGATTAGAAGATATAGAGCAGAGTTTGAAATAAGCCCAAAAATGTCGAGGTTTTTCGTGTGTAAACAGTTTTCCACAACTTTTTGAGAGTTGAAAAGTTGCGTATACATAGCCCTAATGGCCCCAAACAACATACTAAAAAATCAGAGATACATAATGTTTTGAGAATTTGGCGATTTTTTGTTTCCATTTTGACTGGGCTATACAGGGGTCGACAGTCTTTGGAGTGTAAAGAGCCAATTATCCCAATAAACAGATTGAACCAGATTCAAAGAGCCACACATATATGGTGGTGGTGCGGTCGTGCGTCGTTAGTCTTCCAAACTCCCCGTACTCCGAGCACTTCGTACAATCTCGACGCACATCAGGAGCGGATTTCATTGAAACATGTGAACCATTGTGCACCAAAAACGTGTGTAAATGAAAATGAAATATGGAGCATTTCAAATTTGTTCGAAGGAGCCACATGTGGCTCGCGAGCCACGGTCTGCCGACCCCTGGGCTATAATGATAATCTGACCTCTTTTAAAGGTAGGCCTTCAACGATGTATAACATGCTCAAAAAATTGTTAGTTACAAGGAAAATATTAATATAAACGTAAAGTAAAGTAAATTTTATATTAAATATTAATTTTATTAAGTAATATTTTCCATATATCTAACAAAAATTTTTCGAGCATGTTATACATCGTTGAAAAGCACTTTTTAAAGACTACCTTTAAAAGAGGTAAGATTAAGCGTTATTCAGTTATTGAGTAATGATGAAATTGGCAACTTTTTGAATTTCCAAAATTATTTTAAAAATTAAAAAAGTTAGGTTAAATTTGAAATAAGATTAGTTTGAAGTATTGGATTCTGCAAAACATTCCGCATTTAACCGTTGCTCTAATGCTCTATGTCTTCTATTAACCGATATACCCAGAGTGAGCATCGAATTTGGGACACATGGTATAAATCTAATAGTTGGGACAGAAAAAAATAGATGGGACAATACCTATACCGAGTGCACAAAAGTACCAAAACTCAATCAGTTCGAGGCACTGATGTACGGGTTGTATTTTTACATATCCTCCTATACAATGGCACCAGGGTGCTGAAATCTGTTAGTCTTTGTGGCGTACAATTGAACTACAAAAGCTCATTGATTTAGGCACCTCTGCGAGAGCTGAAATCACTGCAAGCGTGTGCATACAACCATACATACACCATACCTATACGTTAAAAATTTGGCCGTTATATTTCCGTTCCTAGTCGTTAATACATATCAGAGTGAGTGGAAGTGCACATTTGTTATTTATACGCCACAATGGAGGAGGAATATGTTAAAAACATAAAGTCGCCTTTTACATCGTGTTGATCCAGCGTGTAAGATTGTGTTAAGTACGATTATAAATGAAGATAAATATACTGTGGAGGTAAAAACTAAATTTTCTGACGACTATGAAAGCGAATGCAAACATGAAACATTGGATAAAAAAATACTCTCTAGAAACACGTACTGAAAAAACTTGATTTAAAAAGTTCTGCATGATCTAAAACTTTCAAAATGTAACCATCAGGTATTAATTTTTTTCAGTTGTATACGAGGTTGGTCAAAAAATATGAATTATGCGCAACAGTAAAGTACCTTTATTTTTGACAATATTATTTAGAATTAAAAACTGTGTTTTAAATATTTAACCATGTCGATTTAAGTAACCTTTTTTTATCATCAAATATCGTTCTAAAATAAAATTAAAATGTAAATATAATAAAATAATTTAATACAAATGGATATGATTGCATATCTGAACGTAGTTTTCAATTCTGACCAACTTTTCTTTATAACAATTTTCGAAATAGAAGTATTTTAGTTACACATTTCACAATCACAAATCACATTTTTTGACAAACCTCGTATTTCGAATGAAAAAAATTGATATCTGATGGCTGTATTTTGAGTTTTGAACCATGCCGAACAGTTTATGTAGAATACCTTTTTTCCTTAAAATTAATAATAAAAAGGTTTTCCATATGGTTTCAACTTACGGAGATATACATAGTGTATACCATACAATCTCAGTAATATATTTTTTAAATAAATAAATAACTAATTATTCCAACATGTGTTTATATTATTTTACTCTGGCTGCTTTATTTCACCTGGAAGTGTTAAAATAAGTTATACAATTCGCGGAGGTGCCTAAATCAATGAGCGTTTGTAGCTCAATTGCACACCACAAAGACTAACAGATTTCAGCACCCTGGTGCCGTTGTATAGGAGGATATGTAAATATGCGTACGGGTTCAAAAAGTGAGTGGTAGAGACAGCGGCGAACTGCCATTGGCCCATAATTTTTCAGTATTTAATTATCATTTCTATAATAAACCGGGGCGCATGATACAGACATGGGAAGCTTTCTTTTTGACAGTGACCCTTAGAAGGTCAAAAAGGACACAGATCTGGAAAAATGTAACGGTATCGATCCACCTATTATTAAAGTTAAATAAATTCGAATTCCTTCAAGTGGGTTTGAGTCGAGTTCTTTTTTCAGAAAAAACTAAAAATGTTGCATTCAAGCTAAGTATATAATTTACTCAACAAAAAATCTACATCTGGATAGGCGTAATAGTAACATTGAAATGTGAACGCTTCCAAAACAGGTCTTTTATATAACCAAGTTCTGAATCATAGGTTGCATTTATTTAAAAAAAAAAAAACGTAAAAAGATGGTATAGTAATGTAAGATTTGCATTTTGTTGTGTAAACAATTTTACGAAGGTGCTTGTTAAATTGCGTTTGATTACGAAGATAATTATTACTAAGAAAATGACCGCAACACCATCTTCGTCCCATGTAATTTCCATTAAAAGTTTACAACGGAAGAATTTTAAGATCTAGTTAAAGGTTAAAACTATGAAACAAATTGAATGCGATTTTATCTGTATAAATTATTGTTCGAAGAAACGTGCTCGTTTTATTAATTTGCCTGTTAAACAGAAGGAAAGTACAAAATGCATTTTAACCCATAATTGTTTTTCACACTAAAGGTTCTATAAATTACACTCACTATTTTTACGTTAACCTATATTGAGTTGCAAATAATATGCGTTTCATGGAAAAACACAAGGTTAAACTGCAATTTAATATTATTATGGATATATGTATACCCGTGTGTGTACTTAAATAATTAGTTTAATTATTGCAATTTTATCATGGCAGACGAGAGAGAGGCTGTAGGCTACACCAAGTAGTGTGATCCAAATTGGCATTTCTCTTTATATGGTAATAAATAATGTCGAGATTGGAACGTGAAAAGCAGAAATGTATGGCATATTTTCCTCTTCAGCGTTCCCTTATACATAAAATTCTCTTGATTGGACGATTACGCACGGAATGCTATGTACTTGCTTTGTTAATTAGCAGTACGTATTAAAAACTGCAAACTTGGTTACTTACCGAACA
Organism: Pyrocoelia pectoralis; assembly: GCA_036250285.1. NCBI lineage: Eukaryota > Metazoa > Arthropoda > Insecta > Coleoptera > Lampyridae > Pyrocoelia > Pyrocoelia pectoralis. Next base: position 10,239,101 of record CM070079.1, read on the forward strand.
GGTATAAAACCTTGCAAAAAGTTTTTCCATAAACGCATAGGAAATCGATATCGCTCAAAATTTATACCTATAAAAGTTTAGGCGATGGCTGGAAGAAACTTTTCTCTCACTTACGTGTTATCTTTATAACTGTTAATAGACGTACACACCTGTTTAATTTACATAGAAATTTATGAGAATGTAATCGCAATCTCTAATTACTAATCGACTTATAGCTTGATAACGTAGCCATAAATATAAAACGAAAGAAAATTTTCCTAAAGATTTTCGAAGGGTATTTTTTCATCCATGATATAGTAATAACGTGATTGTATTGTTTGAAACAAGCTATTTAATTTGCATACCGAAACTAATACTTAATAATATATGTCAATATGATAAATTGTTTATTAAGAAAGAAGGCTATGTAACATGGGCTTTCGCATTAATTCGACATTTATCATACACTGACAACTTTTTCTTGAAATGTTTTAATTGGTCGTGTATTTAAAATACTTTGTGTTATATCTTGTTACGGCATTTAGATTAATTTATTTTGAATTCATATGTATATAGATGTACATATATGTTATAAATTTCATTTTGGTTGTAAAAGCCCGCTGGGTTTTCTATTTATACTTGTTAACAACACATACTCCATATTTGTATCATTTAATGTCTGACACAATCTTAAAAAATTGATTTCCGTCATATTGATACATATAATTGATTACTTTATTGAGTAGTCACATAACATTTCGGATATCGATTTCTACAACTTGTAAAATGATTGCCTGAAATTTGATATTTGACTTCTTAAGGTATTTTGGACATGTGTTTTTTTTTAGAATTACATGATCTCATTAGCAATGCGCCATTTAATCGTAAAACGTTTGAGAATAGCAATTTTCAAGTAGTATTGCATCACTCTTAAAGGTCTTTGTTCTTTAAACTTTTGCAAGAATTTAGAGACTTCCACTTTTTTACAACAAATTTAAAATTATTGTAATATTATTTGACTATTCTCTATTGCAATGCAAAGGCTTCTTGTTGACAACAAAATTAGATCCGAATGTCAATGGAAATATAGATATCAAAACATGAAACTATGTAGGTAACCAATTCCAGTATTTAAAATTGATGAGTTAATTAGCGCAGAGAAAAAATAAATGAGTATTGACAAACTAATACATAAACAAACCTTTTTTATTAATGGTATTTCAACCATTACATGCAGTAAGCAATGGTTCCCTGTTCCCAGTATGTTATGTTATTGCATTGTTATTATACTGTGTAGTGCATTTAGAATGTATGCAACTGACGATGGCGACTGACATTTTTGTACAATTCATGTTCAGGTTCCAAATTGGTAGCGGTGGGCGGGGACACTCTGGGCAATTTTTATATTTATTATTTTCTTGTCTCGGTGTTAATAATACTTATTTGAAATTTCTTATATAGGGTATTGTTAGCAGCAACTTTCAGGAAGGTAAAAACAATTTTACTTTAATCATAATATGTATGTTTTTCCCAACAACTGAATTAACATTAACCATTGCAATTGTCCAAACTCTCCCCACCTGAAGGGAGTGGGAGACATTGGACAAGCAATAGGGAGACTATGGACAACGTTTATATTATTATTATAGTAAGAAAACTATCAGAATTAAGAATATATGATTTATTTTAGTGTTTAATGCCAATTGAGGGAAGATGAAAAATCTTGAAATAGTACAGTCAATCTGTCGTGAAAAACGGCTGTTTTCGCAAAAAATTGCCAAGTGGATTTTTTTTCATATTTCATTAGGGGGTCATGAGAAAAGCTTAACGCCAGATTTGCGAGGTCCTGGCGGTTTTAGAAAAAAAATTTATTAACAAAAAATGTAGAGAACCTTACCGTCTACAATTAATATTAGTGAGTTGATGACGTACGACTTAAAATGCAAGCAGTAGGTGGCGCTAAAATATGAAAATATAAAAAAATATAAAATAAAAAAAATTATTCTAATTCATGTTAAAAACAATAGTAATTAACAGATATTATTGTTAATGAACTTGCGAAAATGATATACCATTTATGAGCAACGTTACCGTACTTCTATTAGCCTTCCTACAGTCTTAATGGTACAATTTTCACACTTCTGCAACCTATAGCTCTAAAACGGGAAGTCGAAGAAAAAATAGTTTTAATAAATTTTGTAGGTATTTTTGAGAGGAACAACTATCCTATTTACAGTATTGCGAAAAAAAAAATTGTCTAGGCAAAAAAGCAAAAAAACAGGTTTTCTGGTACTTTAACGCCACCTACTGCTTAAATTTTAAGTCGTACGTTATCAACTCATTGTCATTATTATAGATGGAAATGTCCTCTACATTTTTTGTTTATTAAATTTTTCTCTAAAACGCAGTAATTCCGGGAAAAATGCATTTCAAAAACTTTTTAACTTTCTCAAAAATTCAATGGGGCCAGTACCTCGCAAATCTGACGTTAAGCTTTTCTCCTGACCTCCTAATGATATATGAAAATAAAATCCACTTGGCAATTTTTCGAACAAAAAAATACAGATTGGCTGTACTAAAACTTGAGATTAATCTAACAACTTACTTACCAATTATTATGTGGATAATATTATATCCGAATCGCAATTATTCTTTTTTTGTTAAGAACACTGGAAACTGTTAAGTTTAAATCTTAAAAAAGCACGTAACACGCTCAAGAGGTTTCTGAAACGTAATGATGGTTTGCCTTTAAAAAGAGCGCAAAATTTAACTGTTTCCAGAGTCTCCCCCTGTCGAAATTGTCCCCACTCTCCCCTAAACCAAATCTTCTACTCTGCAAAGGAAGTGCACATGAGCTTTAACCCTTTCACGAATCGATGCACAGGTTCTTCTCACCCCATTGGGATTAGGAAGTTTTGAGATTCTAGTAAAAGCACCCATATAGAAGAATAAAGAAAGCAAGATTTAATATCATTCCCAGAGATGACCAGCGTGTCACCAGATTCTACCCATACAAGTCAGTAATTTCTTTCGAAGCGTAGGTACCAAGTACCAAGCCGATTTGTTGATTAGTCAGGTATGAAGATGATGCTACAATAAGGAGGTTCAGAAAACGGAGACGGCTGATTTGGCGTAAAAGGAAAAAAAGATGGATACCGTGCAAGCAATCACAGTTAGACCAAAAAGTATCGAAAGAAAAAATACTAAAGGTCGGAAGGTTTGTTGATTGCAAGTATATCGTGGCACTACCCTCTATGCAAAGAACCCGCAGAAAAAGGTATGGAATAGTGTATTACGTATTTAACCTGTATGTACCATAAATATTTAGGTTTTTTTGCCTCAAATATTTGATTTACCTACTAAACTTTTGTAGGTCTGCTTTATATAAAAAAGTACCTAGATATTGTACGCTACGCTTAGTTTTTGATGCCAAAATTTACTTTCAGTGTGAGGATATTATATAAGTTCCTCAGCGAAAAAGGGGTTTTTTGTGTCGCAAGTACATAAAGGAGTATATCGAGAAGAAGAAAGAAGAGCTGAACATCGGGTTCAGGCTGCTTGGGAGACAATCTGAGCTGTCATGCCACAATAAGCTGCTGCTATACAGGCAGGTCCTGAAGTCTGTATGGATTTACGGCATCCAACGTTGGAGCTGTACCAAGAAAACCAATGTCAAAATTATTCAGACATTCCAAAATAAAGTACTGAGGTGCATAGTGGATGCACCTTGATACATCCGAAAATGATAACTTGCACAGGGACCTGAACATGAGGACTGTCAGGTAGGAAATGGAAAGGAATGGTCTGGGGCATGGACATTATGGCAATGTCATTCATCCAAAAATGCGACTCGTCTGAGAAGACGACTCTTGGATCGAAATCAGGAGCTTCTACGCCCAATTATACAATTTGTGATCGTTTTGGCTTCAGTTCTTAAGTAAATACGATTTTGTAAGGGTGTGGACATCTTTAGGAGTCTCGATTGTAATGAAATCAACACATTTGGCAATCCTGTGGTGAACAAACGTTGAGCATCCAGAACAGAGCTCGAACTTTGGTAACATTTTGAATAATTTTGTAGAGTCAAACGCTGCAAATAAATACACATATCAGGAACCGAGAAATCTCTATTGAAAAACTATCATCACCTATATCGAATGACATTTGTGCATAAATTTGTGCAAATTAGTTTGGGTGTAGTATACAGGGTGTCAAGACTGTGTACTATCAAAAATGTTATAGTATTATTTGACAATAAATTTAATTTTTAATAATTATATTACTTATGTATGGCTAAAGCTCAAAATTAGGATATTTGTTCATTGCTGATGAAATTTAACTTTGAAGCCCTGGGGGAGAAGCTTATTTTATTTTTTATGTACATACATGTCTCACACTCTACGTTTAATTTTTATAACAATATAATGAAATATTTGTTTAGGATTACGTGTTTTTAGTAACCTTTTGTGTTGTTATTTGTGGGAATAAAACTTTCGTAAACAAATAAAAATAATAATCATCATTATTATAAATTTAAAGCGAAATGTCCAAACAGCATCTTTGATAGTTCACCATGTTAAGGTAATTTAAATTTCCAAAAATAAATATAAATTTATGATCGTATTTTTGTAAAAGTTACGGAACCAATCGGACAATCGTATAAATAACACACCTGCTGTTGTGAAATTAGCACCTTGGGGGACAGAAGCGATCGAAAAGGTAAAAAATATGTCACTATTAGCCGATTAATGTTTTACGTTCGTTCAGGTAATTCAATCTTCCTGATCTAACAATTGATAAATTGGACTGATTGGCACATTTCCATATTTCAAACAGGTTACTTTGAAAATACTATAAAAGAAGTAATCGGCATTTATCTAAAAAAGTAGGCAATTCGCACTAAGCGGTCTTGTTTATGTAAATATGTTTGTAGTACGTATATATTTATTTATCGAACCATTAATTTAGACACATAATGTGGAAACAGTTACATTGATAACTGATCGACTAATTGGATAATTTTTTTTTAATTCAACCATATTCTCACGGCTTATTTTCCTTCCGCGTTGTCGTATGGTAGTATGTTTAATTCTTTATTTGCTTCATTAAATTTAATTAATAGATTTTAGTAACTACCAATCAATGCAGAGTAGCAAATGCCTTTTCATACCAACATTATTAATTTGTTGCACCACGATCATCAATATACGTATTAGATGAAAATAAGGATGATAGACCTCCACCTCCAAAAAACCATTCAAAAACAAGAACTTGCTGATTCAGTACAACAATTCATTACTTATTTTTAACTATTGCCAAGATTATAAAAGTTGTTCCACACTTTTGCCTTCAAATTTGTGTGTGGCCTCCATAGTGTTGAGGCTAAGGTTGAAAGATACATAGAAAGCGGTTGGATTAGCAACCTAGTATGGTCAACTGCAAGCCAACTAGTTAAGCTTCATAAGGTATGTTACTCGTGTAAATCAAGACCATGCACTTAATATATTCCTCGATTCGTGAGAACATCAATCCTATTTAGCAGTTTCCTTTGAATACATTACATACTGTATACATATCTATACCATTTCTCTATATGTCGACGGTCGAAAGGAAACTAAAACTTGAACCAGATGCCGTTCAGCGAAGACTTTCACATAAATTTCCGTTTCACTGAGGAGTCCAATAATTAATAAAGACTAATTTCTAATTTTCGTAACCAAATAGTACTGTTGGTCTGGAATCTAACTTGTTTTTGAGACAACCTTGGAGGTTAGTGTCCTTGCTCAAATAATTATGCGGAACAGTCGAGGATCAACCGAATAATTTAACCTTGGAATCTGCCGTGGGGATGACTCACCAATAGCTTATTGCAGAGGTCCCAATCTTTTTCGGTTTGCGGCTCCCTAAATAATAGGATTTTTTCCGCGGCGCCCTTAATACATCATTGCTCCCAATAATAGATTTATGGCACCAGTTACCAATTTACCAATTACCCTATAACGTTGGAAAATCCACATCTCGCGATAGAAAATGTTGCTGCAAATGCGCAATTGTGGAGATATTTCAGATGTAGATGCAGACTTTCATTCCCCATATTGGGTGCATCAGCATGCAATAATTTGTCCACTTGCTCCAAATAATAGATTTATGGCACCAGTTATCAATTTACCAATTACCCTACAACGTTGGAAAATCCACTTCTCGCGATAGAAAATTTTGCTGCAAATACACAATTGTGGAGATATTTCAGATGTAGATGCAGATTTTCATTCCCCATGTTTAGATGCATCAGCATGCTAAAGTTTCTCCACTTGCTCCAAAAAATAGCTCTATGGCACCGGTTACCAATTTATCAATTACCGTATAACGTTGGAAAATCAACTTCTTGCGATGGGAAATGTTGCTGCAAATACACAATTGTGGAGATATTTCAGATGTAGATGCAGATTTTCATTCCTCATGTTTAGATGCATCAGCATGCAAAAATTTTTCCTCTTGCTCCAAATAATAGCTTTATGGCACCAGTTACCAATTTATCAATTATCGTATCACGTTGGAAAATCCACTTCTTGCGATGGAAAATGTTGCAGCAAATACACAGTTGTCGAGACATTTCAGATGTAGATGCAGATTTTCATTCCACACGTTTAGATGCACCAGCATGCACAAATTTCTCCACTTGCTCCAAATAATAGCTTTATGGCACCAGTTACCAATTTATCAATTATCGTATCACGTTGGAAAATCCACTTCTTGCGATGGAAAATGTTGCAGCAAATACACAGTTGTCGAGACATTTCCGATGTAGATGCAGATTTTCATTCCACACGTTTAGATGCACCAGCATGCACAAATTTCTCCACTTGCTCCAAATAATAGCTTTATGGCACCAGTTACCAATTTATCAATTATCGTATCACGTTGGAAAATCCACTTCTTGCGATGGAAAATGTTGCAGCAAATACACAGTTGTCGAGACATTTCAGATGTAGATGCAGATTTTCATTCCACACGTTTAGATGCACCAGCATGCACAAATTTCTCCACTTGCTCCAAATAATAGCTTTATGGCACCAGTTACCAATTTATCAATTATCGTATCACGTTGGAAAATCCACTTCTTGCGATAGAAAATGTTGCAGCAAATACACAATTGTCGAGATATTTCAGATGTAGATGCAGATTTTCATTCCTCATGTTTAGATGCATCAGCATGCAACAATTTTTCCTCTTGCTCCAAATAATAGCTTTATGGCACCAGTTACCAATTTATCAATTACCCTACAACGTTGGAAAATCCACTTCTTGCGACGGAAAATGTTGCTGCAAATACACAATTGTGGAGATATTTGAGATCTAGATGCAGATTTTCATTCCTCGTGTTTAGATACATTAGTGTGCAAAAATTCGTACACTTTCTCCCAATAATAGATTTTCTGGTAGCGGTAGATGTACCTACCCAAAAACGTTGGAAAATACACTTTATGCGACAGAAAATGATGTTGTTCTTTCCAACTTTAAAAAATAGGCACTTAAAATCAATTTTAGGCCTTTTAGGCAAAATTATATAGGGTTCATTCAAATTAACCCATTCGACGTAACAACCACAAATGCACAAGTTTCACATATGTAATTAAAAAATCGCAATAGTCCATTTTGCCTAGAATCCGATGCCTACTAATTAGTATAATCAACAGATTAAATATGAATTAGCAACTTGCGGGAAAATTTCAGGAGTCCAAAAACGCCTCCAAAATGAGAGGCCGTAACGTTTTTAATTCGATTGGAATTAGTAGTTAATTTTCCTAAACTTACTCGTTACTAAACACCATCAATAACAATACATAATAATATAGCTTATGTTGCTAACATTGTACTGTGTAAGTCTAACTAATGGAAAGGTTATAAAGTTTTCGCTTTCGCTAATACATCACCAGTTAAAGTATAAAGGTTTAGTAAATCTAATAATGTTAAGATGAATTACATCAGCATTTACAGTTATAGGAAATAAAGTAATAAATGGGAGTTAAGAACACTGCGTGATTACTGTTCAACAAAGTACGTAATGTTGTTTGAATAAATATACGTAAGATCTTTGGATTTCGTGCTTTATCTGCTGATCGTCAATCACAGTCAAGTAACTGATAAACTTCTGCAAGTAGTTTAAAGAAGGTAAGCGATAAATCATGAAGAGTAATTGCGAAATTACCATATTTCTAGAGGTAGGTATAGTATACATAAAAGGGTATGAAGAAACTTCATATCTCAATTTACAGGCGACTTTATTCGCCCCTGTTACGGTGACTGACCTCCCTAAAAAGGTTTTGTACACAATTTTACTTATCCTTTTTTGCATTTTTTTTTCTTTCGTGCCTTCCTAATAATAGGTTATTTGATAAATACGAAAATCCTGTTGAGGTAACAAAGCTTTTGTATGAATTTGACAGTCTAATATATAACAAGTATTTGTCATGGCAGTGATTGGTGTATAGTTCGAGCGCAATGCACGAATGCATGCGAAACTAAAAATTGTTGGGTAAAAAACTACCAGACGGTTTCATTATAGTCGTTATGTTTTAGCGGAAATTATTTTTATTTACTATTTTCTGCAATTAAAGCTTCGAACTTTTGTTTGGGACATACCAGATTTGATAGTTGTTCAAAACTCGACTGATCGACTATACAACCCTTTAAGACATGTCGACCTTGAACTAAAGTATAATTTACCCTTCGCCTGTTCTCGTCCGTCTGGCTAGACTTGAACCAGACAACCTCCCACTGATGCACTTCCAAAATTAGACATTCCTCAACAGTGCACGTTATATTATAAAAGTACAGTAAGTGGTAGCAGTAATGATGCTCGAGTAGAATTTATTGATATTATAATTATTATTAAAGTAGCGAAACAAGAATATTACGCGATTAAACGAGTTTTTAGGTTAACAGTTTTTATAGTAGTAATTTTCTGAAAATCCAATACCAGAAGCTTATAATTTTTGAACAAAAATTACAGACTTCCATAAGGTTATCAGATATAATACTCACCGCATGGTTCGTTTTAATAATATGTATACTTACCGACGGCGAAAACATTCAAATAAGATAACCAATAAAAAAATATGCATCACCTGAAATCATATAACTACCTACTAATTAGTTGTTAACGAGGTGTTATTAATTCAGATAATCTAATAACAGTACTTCACTCGAACAACAACAATACATGCGTTCCGAATGGTATTTCCGTGATACATTTAAAACTGTTGGCCAGATTATTTAGTGTAATAAAGTGGTCAGTGCACGAAGATACTGGTCCAGTTTAGGTCAAGGTTTCCATTAGTCACATTATTTTACGATGAATCCAGTTGTAACGTACTCTTTTCTTTTTTTTTTAATTTTGCTCCTTTTACATCACCCTCATCATAATTTATAGACAATATGCTTGTAAATGCCGTATATCACATTTCGTTTTCGTAGACATGTGGGTGAGGATTGTTTTAAAAGATTTTATAGCTCAGAATTCTTTTTATTACTCTCAAGTTGATCTTTATCTCTTCGTTTGTTGTCATTTAGTTAAAGTTTATAGTTATTTATGAAATGTATATACAAGTTTATGTGCGTTTTCAATGTGAAATAGAAATTGGGGGGATGTTGTAGTTAGGCGAGCTTGTCGTAAAATTGTATAGGACGAAATTAAACGATGTTAAAGGAAGCGGAGTAGTTACTGTACAATTTGAGGGACAAATTAATTAAACGAGATTGTTTAAGACAATTCATTAGAAATACATGATTCTTTATTGGTTTAATTTATTTGTTGCCGTTTAAAGGTGCTTGAATCCCAGATAATATGCGTTTTGTTGACCGTCACGCCCTCTATCGAATGTGTGTCATTTTCTGGCCTCTTAGACTCAGAATTCATATTAAATTTGTCGCTTACCAATTAATAAACATTAGTAAGATAAAAATCTAAATTTGCGAATTTTCGAATTTATTTTAATATAGTTTTTGGAGATAAATTTATGAAATCCTTAATTAGTAAGTTATTTGTACGAATTTGTAATTAAGTTGCCAGAATTCGGTATTCTTAATTATTTAAAAAAAAACGGTTGTATGGCTGACTTCACGGGAGATGTATCACTTTCAGCATTGAATATAATAATTTGCAACCCTAATCTCTACGGCATGCATCTCGCGGTTGCGTCATTATCCCTTAAATTTTAGAAAATGTCAAAAAAAATTGTTTTTTAATCTTCTCCCATAAGGCTACAAGTTTAATATGTTGTAATTTACATATGTTTTTTGAGGCAAAGTTGTCATCGAGATAGTAGGTAATTCATAACTTGCTCCCACAAGACTCAAATTTTGAGGAACATTCTTTCAATTGTTTAAAAAGTGTATGTAAACAGGAAATCCGGAATAGTTTTAAGGAACTGACACGGAGGATTCAATTATGCAGCGATGAAGGTGGAGGGTTAATAGAATAACTCAGCGTTTCCCAAACTTTTGTGACCGCGACCCGGTACGAGGTTTTAAAATTTTTGGCGACCCATCTTATGAAAAAACCACTTCTTTACAAAACAAATTTTATTTTTTAATTAAAAATTTCAAAATAATTATATAAGAAAAATAAAAGTAATGAAAAAATTATATTCATTTAACACTAGTAAATGAAGTAAACTAGCAACGTTAGCAGCACAACACGCGGACGCGAGCGATAAAGCTATGTGAAAGAGTGCAAATGCACACTTTTCCACTATTCCTAGTGTATAACGTATAACTGATGTAAAAAAACTAATAGGTATGTACTAATTTTTTTTGTGATTTTACCATTTTTTTCCGTGACCCCGTGACCCGGCAAAATTTTTCTACGGCCCGGTGCCGGGTCGCGGCCCACACTTTGGGAAACGCTGGAATAACTTAATATGTACTTGTTTTTGTTTTAATAGTAGGTACCTATATAATTAAAAATTTCTTATATTTTTTTGTTTTTCTGATCATTAATCCATCTCAAGGTATGATTGTAGTTTCAATTGCAGATTAGTTTCTTTAAAGTCAAGCGGGGACAAAATTAATACAAAACGAAGTTGAAAATTGACACAAAAGGAAACTGACCAATACTGAATTTTATCAAAGTAGGCCGATCATTCTGAAAATTTACACAACGCCATAACTTTTCATTCTGAACAACTTTTCTCAGTAACACTTTGGCATACTGTGAACGGAAAAGGTAGTTTACCTCGAACTAAAACAGTTTTTACTCAACTATAAAGACCTACTTATATATCTAAAGTAGCCTTCTGGGAGAAGATTAAAAAACAATTTTTTTGTCATTTTCAAAAATTTAAGGGATGATGACGCAACCGCGAGATACCTGCCAGAACGGTACTTTCTTCATTGAGTGATAATAAAGATGTCCGTGAAATTAGGCCCTCATATTCCGAATTTATATATACAATTTGTTGCCTACTAAATTAGTAAGTAATTAGTAAGTATTTGTAAGCTAAAAATCTAAATTTGTAAGTGAATTTGCGAATTTATTTTGACAAAAACAGTTTTTGGGGCTACATTATCGGTAGCCCCATTATTTTGCAATATCAAAATTTTAGTAGCGTCATTAATTAGTAAGTCATTTGTATAAATTTGCAATCAAGTTGCCAGAATTTGTAATCAAACGGTATCTCTTAAATTAAAAAAAAAACTGTTGTGCGGCTAACTTCTGAGGAGCCCCACCACTTTGAGGAACAATATTTTTTTTTGAATCAATATTTAGTAAGTCATTTGTAACAATTTGTAAGCATAATCCCAAAATTCGTAAGATACTTTATTACAATCTACACTCTACAGTCCAGAATACGCTTTGGGGGCTAACTTCACGAATGTCCCAAATCATAGAGAAGTGGTCTCGGAAGTGGTTGAATTTGTTTGCATCGTTAAGTAATAATAAGTAAGTAACCATAATCTCATTTGTGTAACCCAATTACAATGACGCAAACTATGGTTAAAGTAGGTATGTCCCTATGTCCATAAAATACTACATACACACAGATTTCAAACTACCTCTTAATTTGTTACAGGAATTATGTTATAAGAAAGCACTAATGAACTTCGCAAGTGAACTTCCAATTTATTTTTTAAAAATTGGGAGGAAATTCTCGGGCGCTCCATCTACATTGGCATATAAACATATTCGTTGCGTTAATAGTAATTAGACATTGGTATGAAAGAAATGGTTCAATTTGTTTGTATCTCTAAGTAATAATTAGTAAATCGTATGTACTAATTTGTAAGCATATTTACACAATTTGTAAGTCACTCCATTACTATCTAGAGTCCAAAATACGTTCTGGTGGGGCTATCTTTACGAACGTCTCCAAGCATAGAGAAATGGTTGAATCCATTTGTACGTCTAAGTAACAATTAGTAAGTCGAATGTACTAAATTGTAAGCATAACTTTACAATTTGTAAGTCACTTTATTACTCTCTAATTCAAATACGTTCTGGTGGGGCTAAAGTGAATTATGAAATGATGCTTACAAATTAGTTTATTCGACTTACTAATTGGTACTTAGAAGTACAAATAGATTCAACCATTTCTCCGTGTTTTAAGGCGTTCGTGAAGATAGCCGCACCAGAACGTATTTTGGACTCTAGAGTCTAGAGAGTAATAAAGTGACTTACAAATTATGAAATTATGCTTACAATTTAGTACATTCGACTTACTAATTGTTACTTAGAAGTACAAATAGATTCAACCATTTCTCCATGTTTTAAGACGTTCGTGAAAATAACCGCACCAGAACGTATTTTGGACTCTAGAGAGTAACAAAGTAACTTACAAATTATGAAATTATGCTTAAAATTTAGTACATTCGACTTACTAAATTGTTACTTAGAAGTACAAACATATTCAATCATTTCTCCATGTTTTAAGGGGTTCGTGAAGAGAGTTCCACCAGAACGTATTTTGGATTCTAGATAGTAATAGTGTGACTTACAAATTGTAAAGTTATGCTTACAATTTAGTACCTTCAACTTACTAATTGTTACTTAGAAGTACAAATAGATTCAACCATTTCTCCATGTTTTAAGACGTTCGTGAAAATAGCCGCACCAGAACGAATTTTGGACTTTAGAGTGTAATAAAGTAACTTACAAATTGTGAAATTATGCTTACAAATTAGTACATTCGACTTACTAATTGCTACTTAGAAGTACAAACATACTCAACCATTTCTCAATGTTTTAAGGCGTTCATGAAGAGAGTCCCACCCGAACGTATCTTGGACTCTAGAGAGTAATAAAGTGACTTACAATTTACAAATTGTGAAAATATTCTTACAAATTAGTACATACGATTTTCTAATTATTACTTAGAGAATGAAACAAATTGAACCATTTCTTTCATACCAATTTCTAATTACTATTAACGCAACGAATATGTTTATATTCCAATGTAGATGGAGCGCCCGAGAATTTCCTCTCAATTTTTTAAAGAATAACTCGGAAGTTCAGTGGCAAAGTTCATTTGTGCTTTCTAATAACATTATTCGTGTAACAAATTCAGGGGTACTTTGAAATCTGTGTGCATGTAGTATTTTATGGATATAGAGGCATACCTACTTTAACTTTAGTTTGCGCCATTGTAATTGGGTTAAAAAAATGAGATTATGGTTACAAATTAATACATACAACTCACTAATTATTAGTTAACGATGCAAACAAATTCAACCACTTCTCTACGTTTTGGGACATTCGTGAAGTTAGCCCCCAAAGCGTATTCTGGACTGTAAATTGTAATAAAGTGTCTTACAAATTTTGAGATTATGCTTACAAATTGGTACAAATGACTTACTAAATATTGATTCAAAAAAAAATATTGTTCCTCAAAGTGGTGGGGTTCCCGAGAAGTTAGCCGCACAACAGTTTTTTTCGAGGTTTATTTTAAATTTAAGAGGTACCGTTTGATTACAAATTCTGGCAACTTGATTACAAATTGTTACAAATGACTTACTAATTAATGACGCTACTAAAATTTTGATATTGCAAAATAATGGGGCTACCGATAATGTAGCCCCAAAAACTATTTTTGTTAAAATAAATTCGCAAATTCTCTTACAAATTTAGATTTTTTGCTTACAAATACTTACTAATTACTTACTAATTAGTAAGCAACAAATTGTATATAAATTCGGAATATGAGGGGCTAACTTCACGGACATATAATAAAGCATCATTTAAAAATTTTCTAACGTTTTAGCAAACGGGTTAGTCAGATATGGTTCGCTAGCACTTAGACTACAATTTGTAATCATAATCTAATCAGTAATCACAGTGACTAGTGATACATTGTTCATGAAGTAAACTTCTCCACATAAGTTAGGGATACTATGAAAAATGTGATTTTTCAAAAGAAAAAAAAATTTCCATAGACGATTTTAAGCTGTTTTTTATTATAAAAAAGTGAACAAATGAAAAAAAAATTTTAAACAAAAAGACAAGAAAAAATGAAAATTAGGTGAAAGTGACTGATAACTTAATTTCAAATTAATAAAAAAAAAGAAAATGAACACAAATTTCTTCTTAATTTCCCTTTCAGCAATAACGAGTATGTCCTCCGTGGACTTCAACGACAACGTTTTTGCATGCTGGTTATGAGATCATTAAAGTTTTCTTGCGGAATCTGTTGCCAGAGTTGTGGAAGAAAATTTCTCAATTGTTCCATTGTTTGTGGTTGGGGATTATGATGATCCAAAGTTCTCTGCAACTGATCCCAAGCATGCTCTATCGGATTTAAGTCAGGCGATAGAGGAGGTAAAGGTAAATGAGGAATTCCATTGGTTTCAATTGCATCCATAACTGCCATGGATCGGTGTGGACGAGCGTTATCATCCAAAAAAAGGAAACCAGGACCCACAGCAGCATGAAACTCTGGTACAATCTTGTTGATCACCTGATTCAAGTATACTTCTGAATTCGTGTTTCCCGGAATAACCAGCAAGTCGATACGGCCGTCATAACAAATGCCTCCCCATACACAAACAGTACCTCCTTTGAAAGGGTGAACTTCTTATACTGATCGCCGGTGTCTTGGTACCAACGGTTGTGTCCAGACACGCGTTGGACGACTATCCGAAAAAGGACCATATCTCGATTCATCAGTACCAGTACCAACTTTCACTCTTCTGTCCAATTGACACACTCTCTTGCCCATTCTAATCTTAGTCGCCTATGTTCGCGAGTCAATGGTACACCTCTAAAAAGTCGTCTGGAACGTAAATTGACATCCCATATACGTATCTTCCGATAGTTTCAGCTGATATTGCTGTTCTTGTGGCTTCTGCGAGCCTCTTACTCAACATTCGACATGTGCTCAAAGGTTCTCGGCGTGCAGAAATGGTGACATATTGGTCTTCATCAGGGGTAGTTATTGATGGGCGCCCAATTCTAGGTCTTTCTTCAACAGATCCAGTTTCTTGGAAACGGTTAAGAAGTCTTGAAATGACACTTTGGCTAACTTGAAAAAAAGTTGCTACGTCACTTTGTCGTTGACCACCCTATAGCAAATCAATTGCTCTATTTGCTTCGTCAGATATTTTAATTAATTAAGGGTTTATAAGGGATGCGTCTTTAGAGTATTGACACAAACGTGTTGTCATCGGCAAATTTCACGCTTAACGTATGTGGATTGTAATAACATAAGTCTTTTATAAAAACTATAAGTTGTAAAGGCCCTAAAACGGACCCTTGTGATACGCCGCTAGATATTTTACAGGGCATAGATATTCTATTATCAACGTACCATCACTAACAGAAAGTCAATTAATCCTATTTTTGATTATTCCCTCGACTATTTTTCCAAATAAGGCCACTATACTGATTGGTCTATAGTTATCCATTGAATTTTTTTCTCCTTTCTTGCTTTGCTTATTTTAAAACTTTCCGGGAATTTGCCATCCTCAAAATATTTATTTATTAACGGCGTCAGAGGGTTTAATAACATAATTTATAATTCAATCACAGTGTAAAGTTTTCTGGGGGTTAACCGTTAACGAATGAGACAGAAAGTGAACTTTAGCCATAGATAAACTGAACATGTAGTATTCCATTCCTTTTTTCCCTCTTGAATGGCAGCCTCGGCATGGTCTTACATGAATTAATGATTGAAATAACCATACATTGTGTGAAAGAGTTGACACGGCTTTGTAGGTGTGAGCCGTTAACTGTTTAGTGTGGTTTTCAATGATGAAATAAGTTATTGTGGAGATGCAGGGTTTTGATGTAGGATGAAACGAGCACGATAGTAACCACTTTAAGGAATTGTTCAGGAATGAAAGAGATATTCTGCCATTTGAAAATAATCGTGACTACAGAAAAAAAACTTGTATTGCAGATAACGTTCTTTTCTTTTTCAGGAATTTACAGAACAAATGGAAGAAGAGGAAGAAAGTGAAGAGAGGTGTTTGACGGTAAGAAAATCTTTGCTTAATCACCTATTATGTAAATGAAACGGACATTAAGCCCAGTCTAAAGTGCATGGCGTGCACGAATAATTATTATTTGTAATTTTGTTGTCAAATTTCCAGTCACGAATGATTGGCGCCAAAAATGGATACCTTGATAAATCATATTTTTTGAAGGAAACCAAATACTTGCTAATGTTAGCGAAATATAATTCTGTTGCAAAATTCTAAAATGAATTTTTGAGAAGGTCGTTAAATCGAATGTAGTGATTAGTGTTCCAGTGTAAGTGCTACATTAACACAATAGACATACCTACAGAGGATTTATTTTTTTGCTCGCTCCATTCATTGTGGAAGACCAAATGAAACAAGACATTCTGACTGGTCCTCGTATCCAAAGATTAACTCGGGTCAGAATCATTATCTAAGTAACCTTTGGATTATCTCATTCTTTCCAGATGCGAAATAAAACAAGTTCAATTGAAGTTTAAAGTAGTGAACGGTTGCAATAACATCGCGTAGAGGATTGATGATGGCCGATACTTCGACAGAACAATTATATAATAACCGGTTAAAGGGCAAAGTAGCTATAGTTACGGCATCGACAGATGGGTAAGGGAATGAACGGCACATTTCTTTGATTAACTAATGAGTGTGTTTCTAGTATTGGTTTTGCTACAGCTAAACGGTTTGCACAAGAAGGGGCCAAAGTGGTAATAAGTAGCCGTCACCAAAAAAATGTCGATAGAGCAATTTCGCAGCTTACCAAAGAAGGTTTGGGTGAAAATGTTGTAGGGACAGTTTGTCATGTTGCAAAAGCGGATGATCGAAAAAGAATATTTAACGAAGTAACAGTTTCAAATCACTCTAATTTAGTGTGACCTTTGTTACTGTTTTAGGCTCTTAAATTAGGAGGTCCTCACATATTAGTTTCGAACGCTGCAGTTAATCCTGCAATGTGTCACATTACTGAGGTTTTTGCCATTTTACATAATAATAATAAAGCGTACGTCCATTAAAATCTTTGCGTTTTGACACTATATGTCTCAGTCAATAAAAAGATTAGGTACTGGAAGTACGCGTTGTTATTATAAAATAACGTAAGTTAATTTAGTTAATTATCTTTGCCTTCTCCACATGTCTAGTGTAGCGAATCTATTTGGGATAAAATTTTCGAGGTTAACGTGAAAGCCAGTTTTTTACTAGCGAAAGAAGCGCATACCTATTTTCAAAGAAATGGTGGAGGACGAATTATTTTCATGTCTTCTTTAGCAGGCTACATTCTTTCTCGAGTACATGATAGTTTTGTAGAGGAGTGTCGCTTAAACTAGTTGATAGCTTTTAGGTCATTATTCGGTGAGCAAGACTGCGTTAATTAGTTTAGCCAAGGCAATCGCAAATGATGTGGCGTCTGACAACATTACGGTCAACTGTATTGCTCCAGGTTACATACCGACGAAATTCTCAAACACGGTAAGGTCTTTAGTCTAAATATGCACTTTGCGATATTTTTGTAGGCAGCTAAGTGGGAACCACTACAACGTACCGTGTTGACCAATATTCCTTTGAAAAGGTAAATGAAACAAGCAGTTACGTTTTCTGAATTTGTTCTTTAGATTTGGGACTACGGATGATGTTGCGGGAGTTGCAACTTTTCTAGCATCAGACGATTCCAGTTATATCACGGGAGAAACTATTGTTGTGGGTGGCGGACTGGCATCTAGATTGTAACACTTTCTTTGTTGATCCAACTTCCAAAACATTATTGTCAAACATATCAATATTTTGGAGCATTTAGCTCTTTGAAGTGCTTTAAATAAAGTAGATCCTAACTGCAAAAGATTACTTATTCATCCGCAAACTTTAAATGCCTTTACGGAAATGGGGCACAAAATTATAAAAATGCGTTTTTTAAGTGGAACTTTATGAAAGGAAAAAGTGCAATTTCTTCCACATTTCACAAAGATACCCAACCTCGAGTCGTTACCCCACCGACGACTAATATTGGAAATTTCTTTTCATTCACCTATCTGCCACTTCTGCTCTTGTACCATCTTTCAACAGGCAGCGATGACATTTGCTGGTTCCACGTTTCTGGGCCGTACAGTAATCTTCAAATGACCCCCGACACCAGCACCCTCACTTTGCTGGCACGCTCTCCTCCTATATATTCGGCATGATCATCTTCAACGATAAGTAGCTACGTATTGCCTTATCACACAACTGCTAAGCATGTTGTGTGTAATGTAAGCATCTATCTTTGCCAACACTCCTGTATCGTTCCTCCTGCAACCTCCCCCAGGGCCAGCTTCCTCTCTCTCTCAGCCCTCTTCTCGATTCTTTCATTAGCTGTCCTCATCTTTTCTACTGCCACATCCATATTTCTGTCCCTAACCATTACTGATAAATTGTCCGCAAATTCCACCACTTGATGCCTTATACATACTGCAATCGCAGCACTTCGTCATACATTCTATATACAGCAGGGCTCCAAGCACCCATGCACGGGAACGTTTACCACGGTATCAGTATTAGTGCTCGAACTTACTTCACCTTTAAGTTAAGTTAAGTATAAATTTCCCGTAAAGATCTCTTATGTGTTCTGGGATCACGAAAATCACTGAAAGAAGCACAAATGATTCCATATAATATATTTCTTCACGAGACAATCGGCCTTTTGCAACTTTCTGCTTCTCCATCATCATAATGGGCGATTGTCAAAAGAAACGCACATTTCGGGAAAATTTCATCAAATCTGAAAAAATCGAAGAGGTCAACAAATTTCCACAAAGATTTAGGATTTCAGAAGAGCTTTATTTAATATTTGCATACAGGAACAAAAGGAAAAATTTATGAGACTTGGTTCAACCATCAATACATAGTTGGCTTTTGGTATCAAGAACACAAAAACACAACCGTGATGAAAGGAATTTATTGAATATTGCAATAATAAAATGATAATGAGTATAACGTTAATTATAAGAATAAGAAGATTATAAGAATTAGCGTCACGTAAATTAATGAAATGGATAATTCAACGTCTTAATGATTTAACAATTAAAAACGGATAGGTGCAAACATACTCATTTGAAGATGTGTTAATTTTATAAATAATGGCCAAAGATGTACCATAAGACTACTTTTTAATATTTCTTTACAAAATTACTGTTTTCCACCCTTACCAAGGAATCCTAAAAGTAACCGAACACAACATCGACTACCCCAAATTATTCTTTCAGTACCTTCAGCCCTTGAAAGTTGGGTGGTAGGGCTGTTCTCGCTGAGGCAAAGAGATGCTCTTCAAGAATTCAGAACTCCTCAAGTCCATTTGTTCTTAGGATGTTGCTTCGATTTTTTCTGTCGTGTTACTGAGCCATGTTCAATTGGATAATCTTTACCTTCATCTTGATGTGTGGGGTTCAGGGTTGCAAATTTCAATCTCCTTGGGAAGCTCATTCTGCTCCTGCAGAGGGTCCTCCCTATTATTATTATTCACTAAAAACACAAATACATATATGTAAAGCATGTTTAATAACATGGATCTTACCAACTGACCCCATCCCTAATTCTGGGACTGAACTAATACCAAAGCACCAAAATGTCAGCACAATTTTTTTCTGTTGCATTCAATTCTTTAGAGCCTCTAATTTTGGATTTTATGTGAAATTTCATCTCAAGGAATGCCTAAAAAATATATTTTCCGGAAATCGCCTTGGAAACAACATTTTCCTGCATATTTACGCGCAGGAAAATTGAATTTTCCGGATTAGTACTATAAAGACTTTACAAGACGTAATATGTTTAATTTTTGTGGAATTTATAAATTTCGTCTTTTCTTGCAATTTCCGGAAAAATTCAATACAAACCACGTCAGTAAAGACTCTTATTTGACTCGGAGCTTTAAAATACTCGGCACAAAGTGCCTCGCATTTCAATTTAGCTCCCCTTCTGGCCCTTCAGTACCTAATGTCAGATTTTCCTGACTTTTATGTAAATAAGTATAATATAAATGATCATTGAACTTTTTTACCAGCACCTTTTTCCATGCATCCTACAGCATTCAGGATTAAGGTGATCCTCTTCCATGATTCCTTTTTCTGATCAGGAGTTCCCTTTCCCCATCTCAGACAGCTGGTATTAGCGGTATATTGTTTCTTAGAATTCTACTCGCACACACTTTAATAAAAAAAAAGGTAAAGAGCCTTCGCGCTAAATAAATTTAAGGTCTTATGATGTTATATGAAATTAAGTTAGTTGTTTTACACAAACGCTATGTTGCCAAACAAAAACTTGACATTAGTTTCAATCTTTTTATTTTTCAATAATGTCAAATCACGTGTACATACAGCATACTAATTTTTGTCAATATTGATTCTGAAATAAAATTTTATTGAAATCATTTCAACGTTGACAATAAAACCAATGTGCTTACTGCATAGGGCTGATTATCCCTTGTAGAAAGGCGGTTTTGTCGGATGGTGATTCGTGGTGTTCTATGGAGCTTCTGAACCGTTATGGGCTGCATCATCTGGATTATTAGAATGGTATGTTGTGTAGTGAGGAATAGTTTTTGTGGTGAAGTGAGTTTCAGATATTAATAGTATATCTACGGTATTGGACAAAAGTATAGGCAACAATTCGAAAAATGGATCATATTGTGGATGCGTTTCTCAGAAACTTGTTCTTCGCTTTGAGAACTGGTATAAAATAATCATCATAGTAGACCTGTATTATCGATGCCATTTTCCATTGTGTTTCATATGACAACAGGGTGGCAAGTAAACTTTTTAAAAACGAGTCACATCTGAGTCAGTCAAAAGTAAGGCAACAAATCAAATTTAATCAAAAATCACAGTGAAAATGTAACGAAAACAAACTTATTACTATCGATTACACCGCCTAATATTTGGTACTGGACCCATTTTTTCGTATAACAGCTGCACATCTTCTAGACATGGAAGTTATTAGTTTTCTAAAGACGTTTTCGTCCATTTGATTCCAAATTTCGCCGATAGCAATCAAGAAGTCCTCTTCATTCGTAAAGTGAGTTGTTCTTACTCGTCGCTTAACTTCATCCCATAGATTTTCCAGTTTCCAGGATGTCTCGATAAACGGACCTATCCATTACAGTCTTAATTGTATACTTAGGATTAAGTCTCTCATTAATGGATCTTCTCACACGGCGGATTCCATATGATCTTATCATGTCAAATTTACCTTCATCACTGAAAAGAACTTTTCTCCAGTCTCTATTAGTCCAGCCCTCGGTCCAGCCAATATGTCTCCCAACGCGTTACTCTATTTTAATTTCTTTACTTTACTTACTTACTTTACTTTACTTTACACTTTAATTCTGGATCCGGACATATTGATTAATAACTTTAGTCACCGTGTATTTGCCTATCATCAAACGCCTGATTTTCGCTGGCCATCTTGATAGCACCTGAAAATGTTTTCTTTTATTGCTATTGGTGTTGGTATCCCAGTCGGCATCTGAATCAATTGTAATAAACGCAATGAAAATGATCCATGGTAAGCATCTGGACTTACCTTTCCAATTTTATTGAAGATTCGAGTGAATTATTAATTTATTGTTTTACTTTTGTCCGACTCAAATATAGCTCGGTTTTAAAATTTGTAACTGACACTCTGCTGTCATATGAAAAACAATGGAAAATGACATCGACAATACAGGTCTACTACTACTATGACGATTATTGTATACCAGTTCTCAAAGCGAAGAACAAGTTTCTGAGAAAGGCATCCACAATACGATCAATTTTACGATTGTTGCCTTAATTTTGTCCAGTACTGTATGTTCAACTTCTAGTTTCTTATGTTGCAGGCCGTTGGCATTCCACAGCGCAATTTTGAAAAATTTAGTCATTATTTAACGAATTTATTGATGACTGTAGTTAGCATATTTAATGGGTGTCCTGCTCCGTAATCGGTCGATAACTCAATGTGGGTTTAACATACAGGAAAAAGTTTCAAATTAAAGTGGCTTTGATTTGAATTGTGCTTCTTTTAAAAATATTATTATATCTACAGTATGTTGCATTTTCACCTGGCCGGAAAATGTCACTTTTTTTTAAATGGCACACCCTGTATTTTCTTCCCTTCATGTATCAACCAACCATATTTATATCACGCCTGAAAATTTTTTTGATATTGTTTGTGCGGTAGCCAAATTATTAATTATTTTATTAACATTTTGTACAATTCAAATTTGTACGGAAAAGATGATCAAATTATCGTGTTTCATTTCGAAAATGTGTATTAAATTTGACAAAAGAAATGCACTTTAAGAATGTTATTGTATACAACACAGTGAATTATTTTCAGAAACACAAAAAGTTCTCAATCTTATATTCTGCTTTAATTTGCCACGCCAGTATAAATTGGATTTCATGGCTGACAGCTACCATAAATCAATTTTTTTTTTTTTATTTCAAGATAGTTGTCATCACCTGAAATTAGTTATACTCGAACAATGGACTGTCGTTTTTCTCATGTGTGTGTGTGTGTGTTGCATTAATTCAAACTGCATTACAATGTAACAACGAATTCGAATGTGTATAATACATAATTAACAAATCGGTCTCATCAAATCTGTCAGTCACTCTCACATTCATTTCCCTGGTTAATATGTTCAATTATCACGTATAGGATCGGGGGAAAATAGTTGGGCGTACTTTAAAGGCTCAGTGAATGTTGATAACGGGTTTCCGGGCGGTTTCCGGCAGTTCCACCGGAAGTAGGCATCTGCAGTCGCCACCGTGCATGAAAATTCAAATTGGATGCTATCGTTGATTGAAACTTTACGTCGACTACCTGAATTTAGTTGTATTGTTAACACTTCCTACATAATGTTACTATCGGAAATTGTTCGATATTTAAATTTTAGAACATCTTAGCGTGCTGTCACAAATGGTGTTAGATCATTAACGTATACATGATATTTAATTTAAATGTTAACTCATCGTTACCGATTTCCGGATTATAAACACGTACGCGCATTTATTCGATTAATTAATATTCATGCGGTAGATTTAGTTGTAGGAACGAGTGAACGTTAATCAAATCAGTATACATATATCTATTTAAACATTAAGTTCTTAAAAAGCATTACGCCAAAAATATGAATGTGACTCTTGCACGAGTCATTATGCAAATATTAATCTATAGGATGTATCTACTGACAATGCTCCAACCCTATCTCGTTTGAGCTTTGGTTTATTATCGATTTTCAAGAAAATTTCATATGTCGCATATTCATGTTCGGATTTCGAAATGGAAGTATGTTATAAAAATTTTAAAAAATTGTATAAAAAATGGCGCCGACTTTTTAAAAAAGGCTTCTTCACTATTTAATAATTGATGAATTATGAGTAAATTATATTTTATACATTTTGAAGATTATGTGGAAGTGCACTATCATGCTGGGTCCACATAAATGTTGTGTCTTCTGAAGGCAAGCCTTCCTCATGTAAAAATCTTCCAAGGTTCCTAACCACTTCTCTAGTGCTTGCTGTTGGGTCTTCAGCAGGATCCTAGGGTTTATTTAGATTCTGGCGCCCCCTTATAACGTTATAGTTACAGCGACCATGCACCCATTTGATTGACGTATCATGGGTCTTTTAAGTCCTCCGTACTACATACATATATGTGTATTTCATTGTCATAAAATGAATCTCATGAAGTGAGAATAATCCCTAAAGTCTCCATTACACTCTTAACGAAACCCAAGAAATAAATGCATTTATTCAGGAATGCTAAAGAATGGATAGAAGGAAACCAAGAAACCTTGCAGCGCAACGTGCTTGGCGTTTGGTAGCGCATAGCGAAGAGTCAGCTGAGTCAATATGCGTTATATTTGACCTGAAATCTAGTATAAAAAGTAGAAAGTATGTGTGTATGTCTTTGCCCCTTATACAAATCCACACAGTTTGACCAATCTCCACCAAATTTGGCACACATACCTTACTTGATTAGGAAAAGGTCATAGAATGGGTCCCGTTCCAAAATTTCACCATGAAACCTGAAAAATACGTATTTCTCCAGACCGCGGGCGAAGTTGCGGGTAAGCAGCTAGTAGATAATAAAAGATAAATCAGATGTGATTTTGACCTGGATTACAATGTGTTTCGCTAAACAGTACCAAACGGACAAACTAAGCGAATACCCGTCAATCTCCGTTAGGGACAGCCAGAGGGACCGAATCATTGCGACTAATAGTTTGAAGACTTTGCGCAGACTCTTTTCTCATCATGAATTTGGTTAGAAGTTGGAAGTTAAATTTTTTCTGGTCTCCCTTAAATGCTGCCTTGTAAATACAGCCTTCTTCTAATTCTTCAGGTAAGTGATCTAAAAAAATGTCTATATTTCAAAGATCTGTGAATTTTATTATGTACTAATTACACTTCAGACCGATACTAACCTACGGCAGCGAAAGCTGGGTATTGAACAATCCACAAAAGAGCAAGTTGCAAGCTATCGAGATGAAGTACCTACGAGCAGTCAAGGGGATAACACGCAGAGATAGAATAAGAAACGAAGTAGTAAGAGATGAATTGAGAGTAGAGTCAATACTTAAAACCATCGAAAAGAATCAACTGAAGTGGTTCGGGCACCTCAATCGAATGGAAGAAGAACGACAGGTGAAACGAATATGGACAAAGGTTCAAGAAAAAAGGAAAAGAGGAAGACCGAAAAAGTTATGGAACGATGAACTAGCTACAATACTGAAGGAAAGAAACAAATCTTGGAATGAAGCAACAACATTAGCCAAAAATAAAAGAGAATGGACCAAGTTCGTACACTTAAGATAAATATTATTGTTAATATGAATTGTTATTATGAAGTGATAATATGAATTGTTAATATGAATAATACCTGTACACCTTACACCTCAGGGTAAAAGGTTATTGATTATAATACTAATTACACACTGAATAATCCAGAATCCAGACACTTAATAAAGAGCCCTGAGAAAGACTGGACCCTCCAGTCGAAACGTCGGCAAGTTGAATGAAGTACTTGAAGTTTCATTAACTGTCCCACTTGACAACTCCTTTAGAAAGTCTCCATCGCCATCGTGGAGAAAAACACCAAAATTACCTAGCATTTTCCATTACCAATGACAATGTAGTTATACATATTGTAAATATAGTATACATATAACAACTGTATAAGATTTGAATAATTGGGAAACAAGGTCGCATATATTCCTTTTATTTTGCCTAAATTTACATCATTTTCACAAAAGATCCCTTCTCCCCTTCACACTAAACTCTCACTCCGTCTTCTTTTCTCAGCTCCTCACATTCTCCTAACATTATGCTCTCCCGTCACATTCCATACAACCTACATCGTCTCTTCTCCTACACCCATCAATACTTGTTCAGCTTCTCCTCGTTCCCGCATCTTGCTACAATTCTCTTCTTCTTCTTACTTAATCCTCTCTTTAGGTACTAAGGGAACACAGGCAGCATTATATTTCAGCTTTCCTTTCAACACAGTTAAATTAATATCTATTATGTAGATCAGCGATCTCCAAACTTTTTAGCCTAAGGGCCAGACCGATTGCTCCACAACGCCCCAAGGGCCAAGATCTAGCTAGATCATGAGATTAACATACGACTACAGTTTTGAAATTTGAAGTAAATATATTGAGTACCTATTGAATTTTGCCCATATTTCCATTTCGGGAGTAGGATATGCCACAAAAATTTGTTGGATTGTTGTAACAAATATGTTATGGTTAATTAGAAATCACCCAATTAATAGACCCCAAGTTATTGAATTTAATCCTATACACTGTCTATATGAGTGCCTAAAATTCATATTTGATTGCCTATCCTACCTAGATAAATGCCTAAATACACACTTTAAAGCGCCTAGATGCCTTATTTTAACATTTTTTAGTGCCTATACATACGAGCTTTACTGTAATTATAATGTTTAAAAATTTAATTAGTGGATTATTGTATTTTTAGTCGGTAAATGAAACACCTGATTATTATTTTGTATAATTACTTTGTTTGATTTGATTTATCAAAATAAATGGGCCGGATACCAGGCACGTCAGGCCCACTGTCGCGGGCCGGATTGGTGATGCTCGGGGGCCGTTGTTGGCCCGCGGGCCGTAGTTTGGAGACCCCTGATATAGATAGACGTAAAATTTGAAAAATGAAAATTATTGACTTTTGGAAAATTTTTGCCACGGAATTGTTGTAAATTAACAGATTTTAGCATATTATTATAGATGGTCTCTATTTTATTAACAACGAATTTCTTGTAGGTATCTATGTAGCACATAGCGAAGACGTTGATTTCCTGCCACGTAGGTGAAATATCCACACAATGTCCATTTAGCACAACTTTGGACGTTGAGCAAGTGTCAATATTATAGATAAAGTCGCTTCGTAATTATGATGGTTTTAGTTGTGTTCAAGTTTTTGATCGTTGGATCAAATTACAGTAATCGCCTCAAAAAGTACACAGTTACAGTAGTAGTTTATTGTTGGAATATTGATGGCTACCCCTTTGAATATATTGAGTCGTTTCTGGCATGCTCACTGATATTTTCCTCCTTTGATATCATCCCATTGATCCTTAAGAGGTGTTTTCGTTTGGTTATTTTGCAAAATGCCTACGACTATTTTTCCTCTCAGATATTATATTTCTCTGTAAGTTTCACAAGGGATCGTTGGAATATTTATGGTACTTAGGCGCCCATACAGTAATTTCCGGGGGGGCAATTTGGGGAAGATTGAACAATGCGTTTTATTTAAATTAAAAGTTTCGTTACTTCATGTTATATCAGAGATGGTCTTTAGTTATATCTTCGGTAACCGTGAAGGCTATCGTACCAGTTTCGTTCTCCACGCTACAATTCTTGATTATTTTAGAATGCGCCTGTTATGTGCAACCAAATATCGATAATTATGCTAAATAATCTAAAATTAACACACGTAATGCAAGAAAGAAGCACTTCCTACGTTTAATACCGTTTTGTAGATTAAGCAAATCTCAAAGTTGGTCAAACAACATCGCTTTAAAGCTTTATCTCTATAATTGTGTAGAGCTTAGAGTTTAAAATCTACAGTGAAACGTTTTCTTTGGACTAAAGCTTTCGATTCCGCTGAATACAAAAAATGAGGACTTTAACATAATCATAGTATTAAATTCTTTCTTCAGTTTCACTTTAATTAAAGCACGTGTGTTCAAATTCTTTAATAACGATTGTAGGCCTAGGCATCTATCCTGTAGCTACATATGAAATATATCATTTATATTAATATTTTGTGGCTGTTTTTAAGTAATAAATTCTATTATTACGAATAGTCCATGGTTCAGACCACGTCGATGTGTTCCTCTTATAGTGGTGCGGAAGTAGAGGATGGGTCTTCATCTGCAAAGCTTCGACGGTTTGTCCGAAGAAATTGAAGTAAAGTAGAAAAAGCGCGGCACCTTGGTTCCTCTTTGTGCTGATTAAAGGGAGAAAAGGGACACATTTCTCCAAACCTCTATGTAGTGCCTTCCAATAGCTGAAGATATTTTGTTCTACACGAAAACTCCTGCATTTGTTTCTTTTTTAGTTGTTGGAGATTATCAGACACCGTGCTGTAAACCTTACAATACACAACACTAAAAACTACAATAGAGATTTATAAAATCGAACGCTGTGAAACGCGTGCGATTTAATAAATTTCTTCTACAAACCTTGTAATAACTTACTTATTATGTGGGGGCGCTCTACAGAGACAGATTTGAACAACAGATAACAGTCGTATCCGCCATGAATCTCCATCAATCGACAAAAAATAAGCAATAAGCAACAGGTACCAAAACGAGAACTACCAAAAGAAAATCAGGACAGATACTTCTATTTCTTATTGATCCACCTGAAAGTAATCTCATCGGGGCTGCCAAAAAATCTAATAGTACTTCCATGATTTTTGATCAGAGGACATGATAAATACAGTGTTCTTACAACCAAATGCTACAATGTACAAGGAAGGAGCAAATAGGTAAATGTGATAGGGGAAGGTATTATGCCATTCTTGGGAATTGAACTCGTGGCAGGTAATTGTATGTAGCAGTGGACTCTGTTGGTTGCAAGTTGCAATGCTTTCGCCCTGCTGCTCCTTTATGCCTGAAACGTCAACGTCATATTTATGCAAATCAGTCGATCTTTAAAGAATCAGACCTAAAAACATTACTAGGTGGATTGGCATTACTTACGCCCAACACAGAAACATTAAAAGGATGGTTAACTAGAAACAAATTGTGGTAGTAAATCAATGCTTCGCATGCCTCAGGTTTCAGTACCTAACTGATCTTGGTATTGAGGTTCGCGGAAAAAGTGTAAATATCGACATCTACAATCGTCGTCACGCCTATTAAACGCCGGGCACAAAAATTTCAAAAAATAAAAATGAGCTGCTGAACGGTGAACCAATGGGTCCTCGACAAACAAATTTATTTATTATTGAAGTCTGCTATCCCTATGCAAGAAATAAAGCTAAAATATTAGGTACAAGGGTGCACTAAATCGCTCTGTCGAGCGATTAACACTCCGATGACAAGTTATTTCAAAAATTCCTTTGTGAACTCTTGGTCAAATTTTAAATGAGCAATAAGCACTTTCCCAACTTTTTTAGTGAGCATTAGTTTAAAATAATATTGGTGAAAAGGTACAAATTTCTCGTAAACAAAAGGGAATGGAAGCTATACCTGGACATGCTGTACAAAATAAAAACAATTTACTACACATTTACGAAAAGCAGACATTTTTGAATTTACATAATTATTCAAACTTCCCTAAAACACGTTAATGAAATACCTTATTAGGAAACTAATTTAACATTTTAATTTAGTCTACGGCTAGTCTGGCAGTTAATTAAGACTTACACTCCTTTTCGTTATTTGTTTTAGACCATTAGATAACATCGCGTACATTTGAAAAAAAACGGCAATTAACACTATCCGTTTCATCACCGTTGATACAAAAGACGTCAAACTCAATAACGCGTTACGTAATATTTAAATAGAAGTAGCAAAAAAGGATAATGAACAGCTTGTGGTAGCTACATTCTTTAGTTATGGTGGTTTTGTTTTAAACGAGATTTTTGACACAGTCACTGTCATGTTTTCACACGTGTTTCAGTATAAAACGTAAGTATGTGTATGTAATTTATTTTTGGAAGAGTCAATATAAGCCACATGTGAGATTCTTTCCCGCCAAAAATTGTGTGGGGAATGTATGGAACGACATGTGCTGCATCTGTCAGCTCTTTGTACGACAGGTTTTATATTTATAAACGTTTGCTTTTCTACTTGCATCACCAATTTGATTCATTTATGAATTTTGTTATTCTTGGGCAATTCTTAATGAATGAAATTAATCGAAAGCTTACTGCAGTAAATATTGGTAATCCAATACTTCTCGCTTGAATATTTTTGTACGTGCCCAAACTAGTTTTACGAAATTACTTTTGCATACCTCAAAATTAACTGTTTCTAAAGTCGAGCTTATAATAAAAATTCAACACGTTTAATTAGAAGTTTCCTTGAATTTGACATTTAGTATTTTCGATTGTATATTGTACCAATTTATTTGACACCAAATTCTAAATTTGTGGCTATCAGAAATGTTATTTCATTTCATTATTTGAAGCAGAAAATTTTAGTCAGCTGTAACCGTTTCCAATTTCGTGTCGGATTTCTGGACGTCAGAATCATCTCATCCTTTTATTCCTTAAAACGTCACCTGATAAGTTTACGTCCATAAAGCTTTAAATCGATTATATGTATTTGGTGTGGAAGGTTTGCTGTACGAATGCATGATTGAGGGAAGACAAATTATTGAAATTAGGTGCACGGGCACATCGTTGGCTTACATCTTAAATATATTTTTGAATGGAATTAGGTCT
Source organism: Pyrocoelia pectoralis (assembly GCA_036250285.1). Classification (NCBI taxonomy): domain Eukaryota; kingdom Metazoa; phylum Arthropoda; class Insecta; order Coleoptera; family Lampyridae; genus Pyrocoelia; species Pyrocoelia pectoralis. The sequence continues at coordinate 10,269,481 of CM070079.1, forward strand.
TATTATTATAGTACATTTAATGTTTTGCAACTCAAACAAGAAGAATTACTTACAAAAATAATATTACCTAAATCGTTGACTTTATCGTTTACTTGTTATCCTAATGTCTGAACTCTGTAACGTATTATTAAAGTTACTTACGTCTTCTTGAAACAATTACGGAATTTAACTCTTGCAATTGAAATGCCTGCCATGTGTGATTGAAACCAACTCTTGCAATTAAAATCGTCAGTGTTGCCAATAGGTTGTCAAAAAAGTTTTTCTATCTCAGAATAATCGTTGTGTATTCATGGTTAGTGACCGCCCAATGGGATCGTCAAAGAAATACCGGCGAGCAGTAGTATACCGCACATGCAGTTGAATTCTATAAGAAAGAAACGATTCAGTTCTTCAGTCAGTTTTGGATTTGCCCTTAAACTGCCTATCAGGACGAAAATTGCATACAGTATTTTGAAAAATCTTTTTGAGTGCAAAATATGTTTGATCGAGTAGTAAATTAACCCCAAATCTACTTACCCGCTTCACGTTGTGGGGGTCCAGCTTTGGGCCACTTTTACTTAGTTCGTTCAGTGCGGAAATAATGTTAAACCCATTCTAAGTGTTAAAAACAATATTGTGAGGCTGTAACTAAGCGAATTTCTATAGTTTCAATTACCAGGTATAAATTTAATATTATTTTTCAGTCATTCCGAAGAAATCCCCAGGGTTTGACTTGGTAACAGGGGAAATCCCAAAGAAATTACTCAAGAAAGCTATAATAAAACTAAGTGAAGAACTCTGAAAGCCGAATCGATCTAAAATATTTTCAAAATAGCAGCACTTCCGGAAATGCCGGAAGTAGCTACCAACTTCGTTATTTTAAATAGCAACCCCTATTTTTTATTGCATTATTGGATTCTACGTGAAATTTCATAACCTTTGATATAAACATGTCAATGGTTTTTAAGTTATTTTCATTTATTTAAAAAAAATGGCGGATGCAGACAGTACTTTAAGAATTCATTACTTGAAAACGGTTGTAGCTATGGCAACCGAGTTTTCACCAGCGCGTAAAGGAAGAATAGGGGTTTCTTTTGATGTACTTAAAAAAGTTATATTGCGTACGATGTCACCTATGAGGCTCCAAATTTAAGAAAATTCAAAAACTCAAAACTCAGATTTTTTAAATGAAATGACCATTTTCTTACTATTGCATTTGATAGAGAATAAAAATGGTCATATTTTGGTATTACATGTTCCTATACATATCTTTAATAGTTTCTGACTTATTCGCATTTCATTGCATTCATACCATTTTTTTCGAATTTTTTGTAGTAGTCGACCATGACATGGACCATGGCAATCGAATTTTGAACAAATCAAGTGATACAAACCGTCACCTGTAATAGGTTAACATAAGTTTTTCAATAATCGAAAAAAATGAAAAATGGCTCGCAATGGTTTTACATATTAAAATTTTTGGAATCTAATTGTTATTTAAGGTGAAATGAACAGAATCGCGTCACATGCCTGTCATACTTTCATTGAGAGATATCCAGAAAGACCGCGCCCTAGTGAACGTACCATCCGAACACTGGAATGAAATTGTTTGAATTTTGGAAGCTTTGTACCGCCTTACCTACAGTAAGAGTTTTACGAATAGCTAATGTTAAGGAACCAGGAATTTTTTTGGGGAACATTACTTATTGGTCAGACGAGGCCAAATTTAGTAAAAATTTAATCGCCATAATTCGCATTGCTGATGCCATTAAAATTCTTGTTTGAATGGAGATGTACACTTTCAAGAGTGCTGGAGTTTTATTGTACTTTGTGCATTTAAAAATAACAACAGGTATTTTGTGTTTCCACATTTATCCAGAAAATTTGAATTGCAGAACGTTATTTGGAAATTTTACGCAATGTTGTTGTTCCTGCAACAGAAGAGCTGCCTCTGCAAGAATATGCTCAATACTGAATCACAAGTCATACAATACTTCACACGAGAACATTTGCGAAAAAGAGTTTGTGTTTGGATCATGAAGGCGCTCATTTTGAGCATGTGTTGAAGAAGAGGTTTTAAATTGATTTAAAACTAACAGGTGACGGATTGATTGGTTTAAAATTCGTTTGCCATAAGGTCATGGCCAACTACTAAAAAATCCGAAAAAAATGGTATTGCAATGAAATGAGACTAAGTCAGAAACTATTAAAGATAGGGATAGTAACATGTAATACCAAAATATGCTCATTTTGATTCTCTATCAAATGCAATAGTAAGAAAATGGTCATTTCATTTAAAAAATCTGAGTTTTCAGTCTTTGAATTTTCTTAAATTTGGAGCCTCATAGGTGACGTCGTACGCAACATAACTTTTTTAAGTACACCAAAAGAAAGCCCTATTCTTCCTCTATGCGCTGGTGAAAACTCGGTTGCCATAGCTACAACCGTTTTCAAGTAATGAATTCTTAAAGTACCGTCTGCATCCGCCATTTTTTTTAAATAAATGGAAATAACTTAAAAACCATAACTTGTAGATATTGACTTGTTGGTATCAAAAGTTATGAAATTTCACGTAGAGTCCAAAAATGCAATAAAAAATAGGGGTTGCTGTTTAAAATAACGAAGTTGGTAGCTACTTCCGGCATTTCCGGAAGTGCTGCCATTTTGAAAATATTTTACATCGATTCGGATTTTCGAGTAACTCCTAAGTACAAATTTTCAAAAATCTACCTATAAAACTTTCCCAGAAACGTCTAACTAAAGCTCCCAAAAAACACCCTGTATAAGCAAATTTTAAAGCCGATATGGACTTACGACATTCATCTCTGGGGCTTAGACCACGTGTATGTTGAGGCTGTCCAGCTCATTGACAAAACTTACCAGAATAGATGACTCAAGAGGGCGAAGCTAGTGTAAAGCAGAGCATAGTGCAATAGTTACACGTTAGTGTTACTGCATCAATTGAGTAAGACCCAGGGGCGCCGGAAGAAAATTTGTTAGGGGGGGCCCTTACATTTTTTCAAGTAGAAATTAGAATACTTGAAATTTTTTACCTATTTTTAAATTAGTATAAATCAATAGGCTATGCAGTGCAGAGTCACCGATCGAATAGAACATTATACTCCAAACGTGATTATATCGTGAGCTTTTAACATTTTCTAAAATGGATTTACACGATTTATGAAATTCTAGGGAGGGGCCCGGGCCCCCCCTTGCCCTTTAGTAGCGGCGCCCATGGTAAGACCCTTAGTTTAAGTTAGAAATGTGCAAACGATCAGATGTCATATCATATCTTAGGGGGGGAAAAGATGTTCAGTCATATCTTTAAACAGTATCTACAACTGTTTTTTTTAACTATAATATGTATAAAAGTAGGTACTAAAGATGGTTGGTAGTACTGTTCATTGAAGTTATAAATGTAAATTACATTACTTATGTTATCGTTATTTGCTGACAAGTATAATGATTGATGCGTATTTTTATTATAATTTATTAGTCTCACAACCTACATTTTTCGATATCTATAAACAATTATAAAATTAAAATAATTTTTTTGGAAAAGCGCGAACTCAAATGCGAGGTTTTAGTTGCCACTACTTTGATGAACCTCCTTGAAGTATAAAAAAATATAGAAAAGTTTCGGGAATAGTCATGCTCATGATGATATTAAAATGTTTCCAATCCAATTTACACTGTATTTATGTATCCCCCCAGAAAGTGTAATGCACTAGTGTACAATCTTTCGAGTACAAGTGAGTTTTTGGCAGGTTTACGAACAAGCAAGGAGGTTTGGGGGTCCGAAAGTGCCAAATCAAGTGAATCAACACAATAGTAAAAAACTACATACTTAGTAGGCAGTCTATCATTATCACGTTTAATAAAGATGATCCAATTATGAATGAAACGTTGCCCAATGTTGAGGGTTTTTTTTTAAAAAAACCACAACCATCATTTTTATAATAAGATTAAGAACATAATTACAGATATAGAAAAATCGTAATTGGTACAGTTATTATTAATTTGAAGAACACACAAGTTGAATTGCATGTATCTAATATCTTTAATCGAGATAATTTCGTTTCGTAGATTATATAGGTCCGTTCAGCCTATTTATATTGAAGGATAATACGTACCTATTTTTGCCACACCATGGCCGCAGGTCGAGTAGTTGTACAAGTGGAAATTGAAATGAAATTAAAAATTAACAGTAGGTAATTACAATCAAGAAGTGCGTTTTTTACCTATTGCATCTTTCTTCTTGTAACTAATAGATGTAGGTAAATTCTGTTTGCAATTAGTTACCTATAAAATTAAACTTATCGTTTATATTCATCTTTAATTAATGAAGTGCCATCGTACTCACTCCACGAGCCACTCCTTAAATCAAACAAGCTAAGATGGAATTGTTCATCTACGTACACTTACCTACATAAAAAATGCCATTGTAAATGATATTTAAACGTAAATATAACTAGATATAGATGTAGATCTTAGCTAGTGGGAATGTTTTTCTGTAATTAGATTTTGGTCGTGATGAGTAAAGCGAACACAAGTGCTAATTAAAAATTAGATTGGTATCTTAAAGCTCGTTTATCATTATGATTTTGTACATCAAACAATCATAATTAGTTATGCACACTAATGTAAAAAAAGCGCTCGGATCGATAACATTGGAATTTTTTACAAAATCGAGGTGGTCGTTCATTATGTTCCGATAATGATCTTTCTAATTCAATAAGTGAAATCGAAATTTGAAAATTAATGGCTTTTAGCGTATACGCGTTTTATACATATTTGCAGTTATCACATATATATGCAAATTTTTTGAATGATTCAAGCATTGACGGGCACTCTAACTTAAACACAGGTTTTATAGTTTAATTAATGTACGAGACTGCTTATAATTTACATTAAACATAAACATATAACTAAGTTGGCGACGCTAACTTATTTTAAATAAATTTATAATTATATCGTCAATATTTCCATTTTCTTTACAAACACGGGTATGAACATTATCAATAAATTATCCACATAATGACTTATTCCAGACAGAATATTATAGGTGAGTGGAGCTTGTCGCGACCTTTTCTATTTTGTTATTTATAATAACGGTGATGAATGGACGCCACTTAGTCGTCTCTAACTCTGAAAGTAAAAATTTATAATTTGACACAGAAAAGGACTATCTTACTTTATTGCCGTTCAATATGTTAGTTTTTGGAATAATTTAGCTGAATTAACAACCTATATCTTAAAAAACAATACAATTTTAACATTGAACATAAATGAAAAACATTTCTTGGTTTATATAACGTGTAAGTGCAAAACATAATTTGCTGTCTTCTGTTAATGTAAACATTTTAGAACTGTTGTGCTAAAATAATGTTTTAACATAAGTTATCTCCGTTATGTTTAAACAAACATTAGATATATTCAAAGTGGAACTGAAACAAGGGTATCCCAACCTGATCATTTTCTAAAGCGAGAGAGTCAAACTTTAGTACAATATTGCTGCAGAAGTATGGAAGAAAATTTTGAAGAAGGTTAAGACGCGAACGGTTCAATATGAAATGCAGCAGGAAACACTCTGGATCTTCACCATTCTGTAGCAGTAATGCTAACTAAGTTTTGTATACAAAAGAATGTCGAGAGACTAGTAACTGCACCAGTTGACATGAATGGAACACAATTAGAACGAGCAACACTCGCAGTCAACCTTTGAAAATCGAATGGGGAAACTATGAATCTTGTTGTGTGCTTGCCTTACGTGCCTTACGAAAATACTGTAACTGTTACGAGTAACTGTTAAACAGAAGGTAGCAGAAAAAAGAAAAGCTCGCAAAAAGTGGCAACTAACAAGAGATCCTTTAGACAAACAACGATACAACAAAATAGCTAAAAACCTCAAGAAGATGCTACAAAATCTGAAAGATCAAGCCATTCAAAAGTACCTAACAGAACTCAGTCCAACGGCATCGACAGGTTACTCACTGTGGAAGGCCACGCGAAAAATGAAACAACCTCAACACCAAATCCCACCAATACGACTAAACGATGGCACCTGGGTAAAAACTGACCAACAAAAGGCCACAGCCTTTGCAGAACATCTCGAATCAGTGTTTCAACCCTTTCCTTCCTCAATCACAGCAGATGAAGAAGAAAGCATCATTAAAGAACTACAGATCCCGCACCAGATGGACCTTCCAATAAAAATAATTAAAGCTCATGAGGTTAAAACAGTTATAAACTCAGAAACAAATCCAAAAAAAGCTCCTGGATATGACCTAGTCAATGGGAAAATACTGAAAGAACTCTCTCAAAAATGCGTTGCAGCAATAAGACACATTTATAATTCCATCCTCAGAATCAACTACTTTCCTTGTCACTGGAAAGTAGGACAAATAATAATGATTCCTAAACCAGGCAAAGCCCTAAATGAACTAACTTCATACCGTCCAATTAGCCTACTTCCTCTTTTATCCAAAATTTTTGAAAAACTGTTACTTAAACGCCTAATGCCCGTAATTGAATAAAAGAATCTAACACCCCTTCATCAATTTGGTTTCCGCAAGGGACACGGAACTGTAGAATAGACACACAGACTTATTAGAAAAATTTCTAGCGACCTAGAAGGCAAACCTTTATCGACATCAGCCAAGCCTTTGACAAGTTATGGCACTCGGGGCTTTTCTACAAACTTAAAAAAGCTCTCCACAAACAAGGATATCCCAACCTGATTCTTTTTTGAAGCGAGAGAATCAAACTTTAATTAGTACAATATTGCTACAAAAGTTTGGAAGAAAATTTTGAAGAAGGTTAAGACGCGAACGGTTCAATATGAAATGCAGCAGGAAACACTCTGGATCGTCACCATAAAAAAACCATTATGTAGCAGTAATGCTAATTAAGTTTTGTATACAAAAGAATGTCGAGGGACCAGTAACTGCACCAGTTGACATGAATGGAACACAATTAGAACGAGCAACACTCGCAGTCAACCTTTTAAAATTGAATGGGGAAACTATGACTCTGCTGTGCGCTTACCTTACGTGCCTTACGAAAATAGCAGCAGATTGCAAAGATTTCGAAATGGTAACATGAATTGTAAAAAAAACTCAATAATACCAATTTAAAAAAGTTACATTGAATATTTTGTGTATCACAAGTACGGGCGCCCATAAGGGAAGGGGGGCAAGAGAGGCCCCCCCTGAACTCGTACTCTAAGCAGTAATAATTTTTTAAGAAAATCTTTGGTATATTTATTCCCATGAAAAATGCAAGAAACAACGTTCTTTTCGCGAAGTGTCGAAATGAAAAATTATTACAATCAATTATGTTCCACGTTCCACAAAGTAAGTTTGGGGGAAAATTAATACGATTTGTAACTTATATGCCTCCCGGTAAGTAAAGCGCAGGACAATACATTATGATACTGTGCGTAGTACAAGTACGCATTAATTGAAACTTCATTAGATAGGTACAATACTTAATCCCATAATACTACCTTGAGGTACTCCTCTCTCTGTTTATGGGAATCATATTTTGATTAATACCATTCGCACGCACTGCCATCTGTTCGATAGATGAGATTCATTTAATTTCAAACTTTATTGTAAAGGTATGGGGTATAGGAGACACAAATATACATGAAGATGGCTTCTTTTCTCCATATTAAGCCATGAGATCTCACGTAATTTAAGCGAAATAGGCAAATTTGTTTTGATACCAAAAAAATAAGGCGCAAACAAGAATTCTGTACAATTTGCATTCTTCTGGAGATATGTTTTGTAAGACCAAGGCTCGTACACTTCTGAACAAAATGAGAAATGTGACAAAACCAGAGAGTTACTCAGAAATATTTTACAATTTCTTTTGAGGAGGTGTTTTATGCCATAGTTATACCAGAAGTTTGTATAGGTACGCTGTATACTCAATTTAACGTATTGTTCAAACCTCAAAGACGTATGTTCAAAGTTAGGCCAAGGTTTTTGCTTGACCAAAGAATACCAGTAACGTGCGCGATATTACTTGTTCCCGTTTATGTGGATTATGATTTAATTCAAACAGTAATATTTTCGATTTTACTACGCTAAGTTTCAAACACTGATCCAATGCACAATTAAGAAAATGAGCTAAGTCGGTATTAATATTATAGCATTAGCAGTTTCAACATGTTTTTCTTCAAAGCTACAGCTCCGTGTTATCAGCATAAACTATTACTGAAAATGAAGTATAAATTGAAAAGGGTAGAGGGCCAAGAATCGAACCTTGCGGTACTCCAGATGCGACCAGGATGTTATCCGATATTTCGTTAATTCGTTGTTATAAGTGACAACCTGCGATCTACATACTTTATGGAGTTTATTATGAGGGCAACGGTATGTGTATCGATCGGCTTGAATTCAAAGTTATCAGTGAGTGTCACTATAATGTTTGACATATGACTAATAATTTACTATATTGTAGTTAGTTTTACATTTATCTTTGACAGACGATACAAAAAGTTATTAACTGCATTTAGGTACATAAGATGAGAAGGAATAGGAAACTGAATAAAACGATTGTGCTACCCGCTGTGCTACATATTTTTTTATAGAGCATACAATTTTCCTAGAGTGGATTTTCTTTGTGATGTGATTTGTTCTTTTGTCCTCTTTTTTCAGGACAAATTAACAACACGCATTCAAATTTAAGGAACCAGGAGAGGGGAATAAGTAAATTCATTTATTAACAAAATTTGGCGAAACTGCATAATTACTATTTACGAAAAATGGGGGTTGACTGCGCCGATTATTTTGCAACCATTACTCAATAGTAGGAGAACTTACATAGATTTGGCCTATTTTCCATTCTACGTACGTCATAACTGCAGTGAAACTATTAAAAAGAACCCGTTAAATATTTCAGTAGTCAAGTGAACGTTATTAAAGTCAATCAATTTACATTTACGATCAATATTTTATGATTTTATGAACATTTGCATAAATAATTTTTAGCAATATACATAGTTCGCTACAACCATCCCTGACTTTTATAAAACAATCTGTTAGTACCTTTTATGAAACAATAAATTAAAAACGTTCGTATAGTTTTTATTTATAAAATTTATGTGTACCGTTATTACAAGTCAGATTTACTTCGTGCCATTATGATTCTCTGGTAATAATCGTGTTGGTTGAAAATATGTGGGCAATTTCTGCGCGGCAATGTTGTCATTCTAGAAGGCGCGGTTGGTTATATTCCTCTATAATAGTACATGCAGGTGCTTAAGCAGGTGATTTTTTTTATCAATATCTGGTTTATGTCAATAAATAAAATTGGTTGGCCATAATCATTGATATACAGCACGGTGGGGTGCAAGAAATTGTCGAGATATTTAGCCTGAGTTGTGAACAATAAATTCTCAAACGACTTTAGCTGTAGTAAATGTGTTTATTCGTCGTACTATATACATAGGTAATTACGTATTGTTTCGTCTGAAACTGAAAATTATTAAATTTCCATCTGCAGGTGTACGTAAATTAGCGCCATTTTATTCTTGTATTGTCAATTAAATGGCGAATCGCTGATGGAAGTAATTTTTTTTTGGTGGTTTAAAATAACTACGCTCATGTTACAGAGCCATTATTTTTTAAGGGCCGAGATAAGATTTCGTCGAAACGACTATTCAAAAATACATATCGGTGGTTATGTTTTACATTATCGAAAAACATTTTTACGCCGTAGGTGCTGTCGTGTCTTCCAAGTTGTATTTATGATTCAAAGGTAATCGTTAGCATCTGTAATTTGTTGTACAAGTACGTGAATTTTTATGATAACATGGTACGATGAATTCTTTTGCTTTACGATTTCAGTTAACAGTTCTTTATTAAACAGGGAGAAAAGATATTCGTCATATTAATAAGAATAACTAATAACTGTTAATTATTTCTAATATAGGGAGAAGTGTAGCAGTCTATCCTAAAGGTACGGAAAATTTATCCAATCGGCTGAAAACTGAAAAAAATGTCAAAAGATTTCATTCACAAAGTTAACTTTAAGCTCTCAGTATATCCAAAACAAGATTTTTATATAAAATAAAGCTTGATGCATGTATCGAAATGTTGAAATAGACAAAAAGGAATGTTCCCAAAGCGGGATTCATTCATTCAGCTATAATACTTTACAGGAAAAGGAGGCAGATAGCAGCTATAACTCTATAAGACCTGTGAATCCTTGATAATGTACAGTAGGATTACAAGGTTAGTTAACAAATGCTGTTTGCAGGTGGAGCTATCATCGTTTTCAGCATTTTCAACTTTCAAGGCAGCGGTAATGTAATCCCATCGAGATCTAGAATGCAAATATTATCATTTAATAGATAAGATTTGTCAACTGTAATTGAAATGTAAAATTAAAAATATGAAGTAACCAAATTTCTGTTTTTTAAGAAAATTTGATGCGAAGGGGTATTATCAGATAGGAGTGTGTGTTATCATTTTAGTGTTTGTCTTACCGCCATTTCAATTTTTTCATTTAGATGTATAAATGAATGACGTTGGATTGTGTTGAAATTTCTAAGTGAATATTGTGCTCTCAACTTAAGCCGAACTTGAAGCTTTTGTCGAAAAAATACAATTGAGCTTATCAGATTCCGACTTTGATTCAGATGATTCCGTCATGGACCCTAGGTGGTCACCTGAAAATTCGTCGAAGTTGAAAAAAGTGATTCAGGATCTTGCCACCAAGGGAGACGAAGAAAAAGAAGATGATCTCCAACTGGTACCAGCAGTAACAAAATGCTTGGACTGAGTATCGGGAGTTGCACCAGAATTTCCCATTGACTGGTCGATAAGGGTCGTAGCAGAAGATATCACTCCTATCCATATTTTCAATATAATTATGGATGATGACACTGTTAACCACCAATGAAATAAAAATGTTCTTTGAGCTTATGATATGGATGGGGCTAGTGCTAGTTGGAAATGTGACCTCACATCTGGAGAAAGAGGATGAGGAGAAATTGGCACAGCTCCTCCTCGAATTTTCTTGGTCAAGCAGTCCACATTTAAGATAGACCAAACCGGGAGGTTGATTCAATTTTAAAAGGACCCTCCATGCAATACGAGTGATGACACGTAGAGTACTTACGACTCTTGGTTAAGAGTTTATTGCGTATGAGGTGCCTACCTTTCGGTTTATCGGCTAAAATCCATGAAAGCGAGATAAGGAACGAGACTTTGTTGGGAAAGATAGTTGAAAAATAAAATATATACTCAAACAATTGATTAAAGAAATAAAAATAAAGTGAAAGAGAAAATAAACAGTAATATAGCTTACACGGTCATTTTAGGGTTAATTAAATAAGGTTGTTAAGCAAACTAATCTCGCTCGAGGAAGGTAGTCACAGCTGGTGTGAGGTAAAAATGAGAACGAGATGGGGGAGAGGAATTATGAGTAAATTTGACGCAAGTGAAACCCAATGACAAACGATGGTAATGAAATTTATAACATGCGTAGGCAGTCTCAGCTGGTGTAAAGGATTCAAGTGGGATAGTGAGAGTGACATTAAGTTATGGCAAAATTTGACGCAAATGAGATGATTATGGATTGATAATCATGTAGGCAAAAATGGGCTGACGCATACAATTGAGATAAATCAATGGGGGAAATATTTAGAAAAGTCAACATCTGACTATCTTGTATAAAAATAGTGGATTTCTATCGAGGTTAATGATTTATGGAAGCTAAGCGGTTTTTTATGAGTACGGTGGATTTTTTAAATTTCAACAATCGAGTCTGACCCCTTTCTCGCAAAAATGAAAAATCTGAAAGTAATGTAATGAAAGAGTGGCTTGAGTTCAAAATATGGTTAGAAAAAGCGAATTTTTGAAGAGCTTGTGATGATACGTTATTGGTTTTAATGCATTTAGTGTGTTCAGGCCACCTCGATTTGACCAATGTATTGGGCGGAACAATCACCACAAAGGATCTTATACACACAAGTGCAGGTGGTGCGATCAAGAGTGTAGGTATTTAGTGTGAACCAATTGTGCTTAGAAGTAAATGAAACCGTCAGGACAAATTTTTTAAGAAGGTTTTGCAGTAGTTGGAAGTGAGATCTATACAGGTGGGAGAGAAACGTAACACTTTACAAGGTTGGAGTCGACTGGTGTGAGAGAGGATATTCGACTATAACTTGTTAATGAGACCAAAGACTTTCCCTTATACAGCTCATCAAAAGCGCATACCTCGATATCAAATTTTTCATTTTTGAGGTGCCCACTAGGGAGATCTGTAGTTGATTACAATCGTCAAAGATAATTTAGAAAGTGTCAATACAATGGTGTTATTCATTTGCCCAACAAATTTGGTCGTTTGTCAGTTCACGCTTTTTTTGTTTTTCTGTATGTGTTATGGAAACAGACTCAATAATAAAGATATTTACTGCGTTACCAAGGAAACAGCACCTACTTACCTATTATATCTATAGGGAAAGCCAAACAAACTTGCGTGCACGTCATCAATGACGTATTTCCATGTCTTTTGTGGCAAAGTTTCCATCGCTAAGTATATCATAAAATTTGTAAAAAAAACAACTCTAAAAGCAATGCAATTAATATAAGACTTTTGAGATGAAAATGTATGTGCACAAGCTTGTTTTTATTGGGTTTAGACGCCTCTCAATGTAAAATGTTGTGATAAAATTTTAATCAACAGACCAGTAAGTAACGATGTAAACCTAGCCACTGTCAGGGAATGGTGCTGTGTTGCCGTCTTTTATTCATCGGTATTTTGAGGTTACTGATGGTGATGACAGTAGTATTCTGACAGGAATATTTTATTGATTTTTGTCGTCAACAATTTGTAGTAGTAATTAATATTTATTTGTGGTCGAATAAGAAATATTTGCTGGGACATTAAATATTTCCTTATCACTTTGACAATACTGTAAATGTAAACGTCATCAAACGCTGATGACGTGCACGCAACTTAGTTTGGCTTTCCCTATATAAAGTACTTGTTTACTACTTACTGTGGGTTAAGAATAGACATATGTAGTGTGGAATTCTTAGTAAGGGCAGTGAAAGTTAGCACGTCTTTTTGAGTTTGAAACATACCTTTAACAAAACGAGCGATGCTACTGAACCCTATCGGATACATCAAAAAGTACACTTTTACTGGTATACATTATCTAGCTGTCTAAGTGAGAAGGATGATGAGACTAATGGGGTAGTTGCTGAGATAGGCAATATGGAAAATTCCACTTCTTTACTGGAATTGTTTTGGAAAGGGGTAGATTCTGTAATGTACGAAAATGAAACTTAAAGGCGGCTTTTTTGTGGGAAAAAGGGTAGAAGCTCTTATAGGAGAGCACGTGAATTGTTGCGGTAAGTTTCTCAGGGGCGTCATTTAGGGGGGTCAAGGTAGGGCAGTTGCCCCCCCCCCCCCTGGTATTACCAAAAAAAGGTACGTGAAATTGAACGTTAAGTTTCTCCAGGGTTTTGGAGACCTTCTCGTGGAGTGGTGAAGGTGGGACGTTAGAGATACACCAGTGTACTTCTATATGCCGACGTTTCGACTAGGGATGGCCTAGTCTTTCTCGAGGCTCGGAAGAGTCAATGTATCAACCAACTGCTTTGTGTAATTTATTTGATGTTCACCATGCTGCGGTTGGTTGATACATTGAATCTTCCGAGCCTCGAGAAAGACTAGGCCATCCCTAGTCGAAACGTCGGCATATAGAAGTACACTGGTGTATCTCTAACGTCCTACCTTCACCACTCCACGAGAAGGTCTCCAAAACTCGAGAAATTTAACGTTTAATTAAGACTGTTGGAGGAAATTTCACATGTACGTAAAATTTATAAAACTGACAAATACCCTCCTTTTTAAAAAAAATTTCGCCTCCGGCAGGCCTTTTTTCTCTTTTTACTATATTTACTAAAGATTTTACTAAAGATACTGATATCAAGGGCAGAAAGAAGACAAGTTCGGAAAGTTTAAAGAACCTTGCAGCCCTTTTCCACGGCAGGGGCGTACGCAGGATTTTCGTTCGGGGGGGGTTAAAAACAACATAAAAAGAAACATTTTTTTTAAATAATAATAATCGAAATAACAAAGTTAAGACGTCTAGATGAACGCGCAAGACGATTGATTATTTCTTCGGGATGACAGCTGTAATATCAAAATTAACATTATTATTCTTATTTTTTGTGTTTAGAAACAGTGATTGAGCCTTTGAATGAACATTTCGGGGGGGGTTTTAACCCAAGAACCCCCCCCTTCGGTACGCGCCTGTTCCACGGTAAACTTCAAATTAGGATGTAAGTTGTTAAGAAGTCGAAAACGGGGAGCATGTTGGGAGTGGTTCGCTCTAAAGATGACAAAGGTGTCATCAACGTATCTTTTGTGATAAACAATATGTGCTTGGATGATTATATTGGAGAAGAGGAGCTTTTCGAGGTGATTAAGGAAAATTTCGGCAAACATTGGCGACAAATTCTTCCCCAATTGTGAGTTGGGAGTCAGTTTTATTACTGAAATTGAAAAAGTTCTGTTCAGCACAAAACTTGAGGGACTTAATCAGAAGTAAGAAAATTTGGTCAGGTAACGGTGATAATAGTAAGGCATTGATTGAAGGGGACACTGGTGAAGAGATTAACTATGTCAAACGAATACTTTATTCAATAAAATGTTATTATCGTAAGTGCGCTTAGTGTAAATTTAAATTTGTTGTAAAACGAGAGATTTATTTGTAAATTAAAAACAAATTATTAGTTAAGGGATTGATACTACCTACACCACTGGAATTAAATAAATGAGAACCTATTATTACCAACCTTTAAAAATTTTTGTTTTGCGGGAAATTGAAACTGTCACAAGTTTTAAGGAATCACCCGATACAATGGTGTTAATGAGAATGCTGTGTGTGGAGCTATGTGCCATGAGAGAATATCCGCATGGAATACTCTTCTCCCTATTATGAGACCTCGTTGTGAACAAACTGGACAAGGCAGAGTACAAAACAATAGGATACTCAGACGACATCACTGTTATAGTCTAAAGAAACGGCCATATTGTCCTGGAGACATCTATAATACGAGCCCAGAACCATATCATTTGGCCCAGTCATTGTTTTCCTTTTTATTGTATTTTAGAAGGCTTTGATGAACACGAAAAGAAAAATCTATTGAATGCAACTATTATTATTGTAAATTGAAACATTCATATAAACATATTTTACTAAAACTAATATTAGAAAGTATAAATTAAAAAACCTTTTGAGCTAAAATTTTATTTTTATTTTTCTAATGGCTATCGATTTCGGTCTACGCGTAGACCATCTTCAGGCCGTGATGAAATTAACATTAATGAGTAACATATAACCATAATACGCCACTTACCTTGTTACTCATTAATGTCAATTTCAGCACGGCCTGAATATGGTCTACGTGTAGACCGAAATCGATAGCCATTAGAAAAATAAAAATAAAATTTTAGCTCAAAAGGTTTTTTAATTTATACAAATATAGGAGCTAATCATGGAGCAATTCATAAAAACTAATATTAGAAAGCTAGAGATATGCACAGAACACTAAATTTAATGATAAAACAATGACTGGGCCAAATGTTATGATTCTGGGCTCGTAGTGCCGCCTTTACAATTGATGGTGAAGGTGGTGGCAATGGAAGGATACACACTCTCAGAAGAGAAATACTCCATGATTCCAAACAGAAAGATCGTTGTGCACAAACGTAGCAAACGATATACTTCTACCGACAAGAGACGAGTGAGTAAACGATAAATAAAGTTCAAAGTGATGGAGGCCGTCTATTATACGAATGGCTTTACTAGGGAAGGAAGTATAGAAATCTGAACATATGGAGTAGAAGAATGGAGACTGTCAATTAGTTTGAGGCACTAGTAGTCTGACATCCAAGCACAATAATTAAGGGCCTTAGCGGCACAACTCTGGCCTAGTGTTAGAATGCAAGTGAAACCTGAACTGGCTAGCAAGACGTAATAAAGATAATATGTGTACCAAGGCGTTCTGCAAATAGCCAAATAATGTTGAAAAATGGATTTAGTCACCTCTGAGAGAAATAATAATGAAAAAACAAAATGACCAAGAAGGCGAAGGCGCATTATTCAATGGAAAAAATGGAAGACACTCCTTGACGAGCATAGTTTTGAGCAATGGTCCAAATACAAACTGTTAAAAACGCTTGTCAAAACTTTCTTCCACCACCTGCTTTGAAAAAGTAGATAAAATAATTATTGCATGCCTGTTATCTACGTCAACACGTGTACGACTGTACGTTTATAACAAATACCTCAAGAGTTGTTTCAACATGTGTTAATTGTCGTCAACCTGTTTCGCTAGCGATTTCCAACACATGTTTTGATTCCTTAACAAATTTAGAACTTCAAGTAATCTCATCGGTGTCGGAAGTGTAGTGAAAGTGTAAATAATTTAATTCGATTTCGTAAGTGGAAAGTGTTGTGATGGTCAATAGGGGCTAGGACTTAAACACACTGCTATCGGGTAAGTTTTTTTCACTAACGTACATACGTCCATCTCCGCTTAGGAGGATTCGAATTTGGAATTACTCAATTGATGACGTTAAAAAAAACTGAAACAAACATTGAGCATTATTTAAGACTTAGTATTCTTGTATTACAGATCCTGAGGCTAAGATAGGAAAAGGTAAGTCCATTTTGTTGTATGGTAGTTAATTAATAAGAATACCTCTCATTCTCGAAATATTATTCCTAAAAGGTATATTTTGAGACGCTAAGGATATGTGTAAGTCTTTACATCATAGACTGTGCACGGTTTGATTTAATCGAGGGTAGAAATAACAAAACAGTAAATCTTGGATGCAATGTAAAAAAATAAGTACTTTCTAAACCTAAACGAGTTCTAAACAGGTGTGCTGTTTGTTGCTACAAAGTTAAACGATTTGAAAGTTTTTAACTACGTCCAAATGTATACGAACGCTTTCGTTATTTCAAAAAATTTTCAATACTAATTTGAACATTTCCTTTAGTAAATTGATTTACTAAATTGCTATTTTTCTTTATGTACCCTAAATACTTTTCTTTTCGATCAGACCTTCAACTTGTTTCTTTATTAGACAGCAAATCATCACCGTTTTCGTAAATTAGCCAACTCAGCATCATCATCAGATTTTTTATTCGAATTATCCACTACTATACCTCGTCCATTTTAACCCTTCGTCCCCCGGCAGGCTGTAATTATGCAATTTTTCTATTTCTATTTCGACCTCTTTCCTAGTCCCATAGTGGTACATTATTTTATGTTGTCCATTCTTCTTTTCCTTAGGGACTTTAAAAACGAATCTAAACGGGTATTAACTTTGTTAAACAGATGAATAATGGCGGCGTATTCTCACATGGGAAAAGAAATTTGATAACCAAAGTCGAAATACTTTTAATGTTCTATGAGATATGACTACCTATATGAGTATTTCTAAAAAAAAACTTCTTAGGTAGACAAGGGTGAACCGTTATCACCTAAAATAAATCGTTTTAGAGGAACTATCCACAACGTGACATGAACTTGACGCCACCCCTAATGTGTAACCCTTTATAACAAAGAACAATCTTTATTTAATACTTACTTACTTACTCCTTGGTGCTACGGTCAGCGTGGGTCCATGGTCTCCCATTGGATTCCTACACTAATGTTTTACAAGGTGCGGTCGTCGCTCGCACCTCAACCTTTGGCCTATGCCATAGGTGAAGCTACTTTACTCTCCTCCACTTTTAACTTCTTGAAAAATTTACATGCATATTGTCAAAAACATGTTACATAATTAAAGTTAGCTAATGGAAGCACATTGCCTACCTAATATTTCATTTTAGTCCCACCAAAATGTGCTTAATCTTTAAATTTGGACGTCAACATATCGTTATCAGTAGTGAGCTGTACATGTCTATATCAGAATAGTTTCTTAGACGTAAATACGTAAATATATTATGAAGTAGTATCAGTCGCAATTGGATTACTAATGGCATCAAAATATCATGTAGGCAAAAACGTAAATTTATTGAATTAAAAAGAAATCTCATAATATTGAATTTATTTGCTACGTCAATAAATACTGCACAATCCTAAAAAAAGTTATAAAACAGGCAAAAATAAATTTTTATCACTACAAACTTAACAATTCATCTAACAAAACCAAAGACGTTTGGAAAATAATTAACTCAGAAATTCCAAACAAACAAATTATCAAAAAAAAAATTGAACTTTATATAAATAATGAATGCGTATCAGATACTCTACTAAATAAAATACATAAATTCCTTAGAAAATCGCATGCAAGTAGCACTCACCTTATGTGATCTGACGAAGGCATTTGATTGTGTATCCCACCACATACTGTTGAGGAAATTAGAGTTCTATGGAATTCGAGGTTTGGCGAACGAATGGTTCAAATCATATTTAACTAACAGATACCAAATGGTTCAAATACAAAGTAACCATTCGTTCTCCAACAAAGTATGTTCAAATAAAATGCAATTGACACAAGGCGTTCCTCAAGGGTCCATACTGGGGTCAGTTCTGTTTAATATATATATTAATGATTTGGCGTGGATTTATCCTAATGTTAATATAATTCTGTTTGCAGATGACGCCAGCATAATCACAAATAATTTAGACTTTAAATCACTCGAGCACGAAACTGCTCAAGCTATAGCAATTGTGAATGACTGGTGCATCTCAAATAGACTTTGTTTAAACTCCAACAAAACACATATCCTAAAATTTTGAAATCAGAATGACCTAATGAATGTTAAAATTAACAATGAAAAAATAAATAATGTAACTACCGCCAAGTTTCTAGGAGTCTGGATGCACAGCATGCTGAGTTAGAAAGAACACATTGAATTTGTGAGGGGTAGATTATGCAGGGCTATCTTTGCAATTAAGATTATAAGAAATAAAGTAAATTTTGAGACAGCCAGAGTGGTCTACCACTCATACTTTCGATGCCATATCAACTATGGAATTGAACTGTGGGGTAACTCAGGTCAAGCAAATAGTGTCTTCATATTACAAAAAAGGGCTATTCGAGCACTTTTTAAATTACATCCTCAGCAATCGTGCAGAGAATATTTCAAAAATTTCAACCTTTTCACTATAACAAATCTCTACATTTCAAAAGTCGCTAAATTAACATATAAAAACAAAATTAATCTCTTATCGTTAAATGACATACATGATTACAACACCAGGAAAAAGCACAAACTGGTACTTCCAAATTATAAACTTGATTACACTCGAAACGGACCATTATATACTGGAATAAAATTTTTTAACCATCTACCACAAAATATAAAAACATCAACTAATTATTATCATACATTCAATAAATCCCTAAAAAATTTCTAATAGAAAATTCTTTCTATTCCTTAACAGAATTTTTTAATGAGACCGTGCACTCACTATTCAACTATTTATTGTATTAAATTTAATTTTTCCCCACGCCTCCACGGAGGTTATGTGCAAGTCTCCTTGCATATTTTTGTTGTATATTGTATATTTCTAATTATATTTTAATTGGGAAATTAGGAAATAAATTGAAATTGAAATTGAATTAATACTACCCTTAATTCTATATTTGAAGCTCTAAAAAACTAATTGTGGATCAAAATAATAGTTATTTGTGTATCAAGGTTGTAAAAGTGATCTTTTTTTGGCCGAATCTGATGATTGCAGCCGAGGCGAAAGCCGAGGCTAACAAATCAGATGAGGCTAAAAAAGAACTTTTAACCGAGGTGCACACAACATTTTTTAGGCGACTAACACAAAAAGATATAAACTTTAATTTAAAAATCAATTTTGACAGTGACAGTTACCTGACAAATATTGATTATTCATGTCACTTACAGAGTGCTTTGCTACATCACCTGGACAACAAAAAGAGGTTGTAAAGTAAATGCGGCCGTAAAGTTGTTTATGACAGAAAAAGTTATACTTTACGGCTTTCAAAAGATACGTAAAACAACTATTTATGTAATAGTCGCCTAAAAACTAAATTTTGTTTCTACAAGCATCTAACCAATCAAACATCATATCTCCACGCAATAACTTGTAATGGGGATGAACCCATGAATACTATTATAGTTCAATGTAACAGGTTATCATACCATAAAATACTTAACTCAGTTTGACCAGTGACGTATTAACTATTGCTTCAGGAATTCTATGCAACCCACTAAAAAAATTAGTTTGAATCCTATTTTATTTAAAGGCTAAAAACAATTTCCAAATTCTTATCCTGCCAAAAAAAGTCCTTGTAATTTTTACGCAGTTTTATCATTTCTCGCTACCATACATACAGTTGTTGGAAATGCCCGGGCGCAAACGCAAAATTCCCATCCATAAACCATGCAGGGGCTGCAGAAAGATGGCGAAGACCCTCATCGGTTGCAAAAATTACAACTCGGTCCTCCACATTCGGGCCATTATCATTTAACAGAAAACGATTGTTGTTGAGGTTGCCAGTAGTAGTCCATTTTTTTGAATTTTCATTTTTATTCAAGTGAAAAATAAAACGTATGCATCACGTGCGTTACTTGATGTTTATACCCTCGGGCGACTTACTAGCCAGTCGCTCTCGGCGGGCATATAACTATTAGAAGTAAATTTATGTTATGTTAATAACAAAGAATTATATATTCGAGATTACATTATAATATGTATCAGGGTGATTTACAACAGGTGTAAAAAACTTGGTAGAAACTACGTTCGCCAGTACCTACGTATTTTGTAGTTTCATCAATTTCGATTTTCAAGAGGCGTACTGGCCTCTAAAAAGAGTCCCCTAAAAGAAGTCCCCTAAGTATAGTTTTATTATAGTCAAAAAACAGCACGCTTGTGTTGACATTTTGTGTGGCAGGTTCCGAGGTTTTTTTCCACAGGATTTTTTTCTGCGGGTTTTTTTCCATCGGATTTTTTTTCCGGGTTTTTTTTCCAGGATTTTTTTTCCGAGGATTTTTTTCCGCCTTGCGTAAATATGTACGGAATAAAAATTTCTTTAATATAAATTTAATTTAATAAATAGTGATGATATCTGAGTTGGTGGCTGTTGGTTGATGGTTATATTGCAGGTTGAAGGAAATAAATCAGCCAATGTTGAAATATTTTGACTACGGTATTTATAAATACCCGAAATATTTCAACATTGGCTGTTTTGTTTCCTCCAACCCTTAATAAATAGTATACAATAATCTTAAAATTTTTTATACTTGGTGACAATCTGCTTAATTAAAATTGGCAATATGTCTACAAGTGCTGAACTAAAAGAAAGTTAATTTCTTCGAAAGTAGAAGTATTTTACATTTTTGAATGTTGCAACAGTTCCCTTAAAAAGGAAGAACGCACCTTAAATTGTTTCACCCTTTTTGAAAAAGTTGGCAAAAAACTGAAGCAGTAACCTTCACTTCTGAAAAATTGTGCACATGGAATGTGCAAGCGCATCTTCTCGAAGCACATACTTAATATGGCGTGGTGAAGTCCATTGGATGGTTGTTTTTAGTGTAGTAGTACTTAACATGGCATAGAAATTGAAAGTTTTATCACAGTAGAAAAATTCCCAAAGATTCGTGTAATACAAGAAATGTTTTGTGCATGGTGCATCAGTACATATTTCGCTAAAACTATATGGAACTGGAAATTAAGTAATATACGATATAAAGAAAGTTTGTTCTTAATTAGATAATGGCGACAAAATGACCAATTAGTTAATGCTACATTGGACATTTTAATTTTGTACGTATGAAATCCTCCTCGAACGAAGTATTCCTGATAAATGTAGCAATAATGCGTTAATAACACAGACAGGACTTACTGTCTAGACTTGTCCAATTTGTGCTTTTAAAGTTTTCAGTAACGTTATAAATAGAAACATCAATTACTTAACGTTAGTTCTTATAACTAATTTACGATTTTGTCGAAAATCTGAGCTGTCATTGCCATTTATGATTTTTAGTTGGAGGAAATGGAATTCTGTTACATTTCATAATATGCTCCAATTATTTTGCATGTCATGTAACTGATGAAGGAAGTCGTTTACGTAATAAAATACATTTCTTTAATGTAGATTAAAGGAAAAGTTGTTCCAAAAAAGGATGCATAAAAGTGAATACAAAACCGAAAAAAGTTTTTATGTCAAGAAATTATCTAAAAACCGTCAACTAACATAATTCATTACTTAAAGTTACGCAAAGTTAGATAAAATTAATAAACACCTTGTTTAAATTTTAACTTTGACAATTTATGTTAATTAATCGAATGCAAAATGTGCTCCCACACTTACTATACAACTCCCCAAAATATACCTACATCATATTTTATATCTCATTAAAATTTGCTAAAAGTTCTGTTCTATATAAAAAGAGTTTTACGAGTATACTTTACGTATGTTGTTATCCTGTGAAGCCCTCTTGCCCCAGGTTTTCGTGTCTACAAGAGAGGGTGATGACTGATGACAAGGCATATTTTAAACTCTCTTTATGCAGGTCCACTTAACATGGAGAATTCTTGTAAAACTACATCATATATACTTCTTTTTTTTCCACGACCTTTTTTTTCATCCACTTTTTGATAAGTACGAGTTCATGCACTAATTAATTTTTACTGCATGTTGTTATCTGGGGTTGTTGACCTTTTGTAATTTCAGTTGTAGTAGTTGAAAACTGACCTAATGAATTCGAGAGAGAAGTTGATTTTTCCCATACGGAAAATGGGATATAAATACCTTAAACGAAATTTCTTGCTTCACATTTTATCGGTCATTAACGAAAGGATACATCTTGTCTTTGTCATTCACAATTTTGAAAATAGTGGTAAACGAATGAGATTATAATCGTAAAGCTGAAATTCAACTTTACAGGTAAAACTTCGCAGCGCCAGCGTAGAGATTGCAATAGTAGGGAGGGTGGGGCAGGTTGTTACATGGGGCACGTTGTTACAATGCTTGTGCCACCTTTAGTATTTCATGTAAACATTCAGTAAAATTCTACAAGTAACTTAGAGCCATGAGCCATCTACTGATGAAGTATTGTATTGCTGCTTAACGTATTAAAGCATTTATGAACAAAAGTATATTGTGACTCATCCAAAGTTGTTTTGTTGTGTGTTAGAAATCTTGTTTTATCAACCAAACGGTAAGTCATCTAATTAAACTAGTTGCATCTTCTTAAAC
Source organism: Pyrocoelia pectoralis (assembly GCA_036250285.1). Classification (NCBI taxonomy): domain Eukaryota; kingdom Metazoa; phylum Arthropoda; class Insecta; order Coleoptera; family Lampyridae; genus Pyrocoelia; species Pyrocoelia pectoralis. The sequence continues at coordinate 10,292,686 of CM070079.1, forward strand.
GTATGTTAGTTACCAGCAAGTGAATGGAAATATTTTGTTGTAACACTAACTGGTTTCCTAAAAATAAAACTTAACTATCAATGATGCACGTGGAGGCACATTGTTACATTTTCTTTGGGGCATGTTGTTACAGTAACAACGTGCCCCAATCTCTATAATCTGCATTAAATTTGTTCATTACGTTTATTATAGATATTGAATATGGTGAGAACATATAAGAAAAAAACTACTCGAGGGGAGACATCAATTGCAGCATTTCAGCAAGCTGCCGATGCCATTTCACAAGAGAAAATATCTTTAAGAGCTGCTGCTGACAGGTTCGGAATTAATTTTATGACGCTTTATCGCTATCTCAAAAAATCAAAAGCGGCACCAGATAATCCTCCATCTGTTGGATATGCCAAACCGTCTCAAATTTTTACTCAGCAACAAGAGGAGGAATTGGCTGAATATGCAGAAAATTGTTCAAAAATATATTAAATGATAAAAAAAGTAAAAAAAATGAGTCTGATGATGATGACGAGTCTGATGAGTCTGAAGACAATGAAATTTGCCTTATCTGTCTCGTATCGTTCTCACAAAGTGCAGACAAAAACTGGATCCAATGTAGAGCATGCAAGAGATGGGCACACGTAGCATGCAGTAGCGATGACGACTTTTTCATATGCATACACTGCACATCTGATGAGGATTCAACTTAAATTTTGTAGTTACGCCACTGTGTTCTGCTGAATTATATATTTTTTTATGAACGTAACAACTTACCCCACATACTGTAACAACTTGCCCCCTTCCAGGGCACGTTGTTACAGTATGTAGCATTTAATAAAAACAGTTGTAAACAATTTCTTATTAATATTAGAGGTATAAAAAAATTACTATTTAGAGTTAAATGTATACTGATTAAGCTCATATATTTAGATTTTTTCTAATATAATCGCTTGAAAGAAAAAAATTCAAAATCTTAAAAATGTAACAACCTGCCCCACCCTCCCCTATAAATGCTAAAATTCGAAAAACTGCAAAAATGGAAAATCGGTGACTACATTGAAATTATAAAATCAAGCAAGAGTGCCACTGTTTTTCTATCAAATGTTCGGCTGGTACTTAATTTCTTAAGGAGGGGTTCAATTGTCCTAAGTAATAAAAATTTCATAATCGCACTCCCATATAAAAGCCATGTTAAAATTGGACTTTGGCATGCATTTCTGGACAACTCGCTCTGATCATAGTTTTGCTCCGATCATGGAGTTTTATGTCGCAAAATGACCCTAAGAACATGCCACGGCTCATATACCTAGTTTTAGCAAAAAGTATAATGTTTCAACCTGTCTAGAATGTGTCAAAGTGAAACAGATACTGTTTTCTTGCGATATTTTGCGATTCTTTCAAAGTTACAATAGAAATAGCATACCCCAATGCGATATCAATAGGCATAACTGCCGTGAGGGTTTATTGGGGTCATTTTCAGATATAAAAGTCAACAATCCGACTAATACAGTGGTCACAGCGAGTTTTCCAAAAAATGAAGTCCGAGTATTTTCCAATGGCGAGTGAACTTTTGGTGTAGAACTGTAGATACTAGCAGGAAAAATTGTCGTTCCATCACAACTCTTTACCTCAGGCTAAATTTCCTCGTAAATTGCTCTCATTATTCGAAAATTTCGGAATTCATCAAACAAATTCGTAGAGATTTCTTCAGTGGAATGGGCCAACGTAAACCAAGATCGGTGCGTGCAGGTGAAAGAAAGGTAGCTAAGAAGAACACCAAACTGGGCAGATGTAAGAGAGCTTTAGAGGCCATCAACGCGATAGAAATCAGGGTCAATATTGGACCGAAAAAAGTTCTTGAACCCCCCCTTAACTTTGGTGTTTTTCTCTCCGATGGAGACCTTCTGAAGGAGTTGTCAAGTGGGACAGTTAATGAAACTTCAAGTACTTCATTCAACTTGCCGACGTTTCGACTGGGGAGTCCATTCTTTCTCAGGGCTCTTTATTAAGTGTGTAATTAGTACATAATAATATTCTGAGATATAGACATTTTCAGAACACCAGTACTGGATCTAATGAGTAGATTTTTAAGTTGTAAAGTAAAACTCTAAACCTCCCCTTTAATATAATATTTTTATTAACAAAGAATGAACGGTGAACAATGAGATGAAAGGGTTATGTTTTTAGAAAAAAGTACCAGAGTACTGAAACTATTGACAATGCAAATCAATAGGAATAAAATTTTGAAAAGATAAAACTTACCATTCACCCCCTTTTTGAGACTTACGAACTTCATCAATAATGTCGAGTAGATTTTTGTTCGTTTCTGAATTTCTAATTCTTCAGGTAGGTGTTCAGAAAATGTCTATATCTCAAAGATCTGTGAATTTTGTTATGTACTAATTACACACTTAATAAAGAGCCCTGAGAAAGACTGGACTCCCCAGTCGAAACGTCGGCAAGTTGAATAAAGTACTTGAAGTTTCATTAACTGTCCCACTTGACAACTCCTTCAGAAAGTCTCCATTGTGGAGAAAAACATCAAAGTCGATTACAAGGAGCTTCACCTACGCTTAATTTCTTAATTAGCTTTACATTTTGGAATATGGAAGAGTAAATTTTTGATTTTAAATTTGTCCAACGAAAAAACGTTTGGGAAAAGACCTGCGGGCCTAAGGACCATTTAACTGCATAACCTTTACTAAAAACCTGCCGTTTAAAAATTTATGCATGTCATCCATCTGGAACAAACCCTCTTGCTCATCCCTAGCAACTTCAGCCACCGCCCGACGGAGGTCGCCCTCGCATGTTAAATCCCATAACCAAAACCAAAACATTAACCTTTTCTGGTTTGTAGCACGTTGTCTGTACCCTTCCATTTTTCACGTTTGACCCGTTATGTACTTTGAATGTTACTTGATCCGTAAACAGAATGTTTTTTTAGAAATTCCCTGTAATCGTTGTATTTTTTCACCATTTGGAAGTAAAATACACCCTTTCTCCTCAAATCACCTTCATGGGGCTTTTGGTGAAACTTGAGTTCTCATTGGTGTTGCTGTAATGTGAGGATAACAGTGTAAGATCATGCATTGTTTTTATGAAACAGGGCATCATTAGTGATTAGTGATCTCGTACGTTTGCCATCTTGTATTCGCCATTTCTTTTTATGATTTATATCTTCTTTGTTGATGCTTTATTTTTTCATTGCTATACTATTTTCTCTTTGGCTTTCATTTTCAAGATCTCACTGGCACTCCTGCCTTATTCATTCGCATATGTCCATGCTATCTTTCAGTTGTCTTGGTCAAGATAACTAAAATATATGGTATGCCAACTTATACGTGTAAATAGAGGTCTCAAAATTGAGAGCAAGCTAGAAGTACAGAATTATACAATAGATGTCGCTAACTGTCCAGGGATTTTCAGATCTGACAGCTGTGGTGACAGTTATGTGGGTGATTACAAGCAAGATATCCAGAAGTTCAAGGTTAGGTACATACGAAATGTTTTTTAAAATTTTGTGTTTTCTGTAACGCTTAAATCAAGTTTATAACAAACTTTACCGGGGGAGGGGGGGGGGCTTGAAACAACGACAAATCTGTGTTTAAAAGTTTGACAAATCCACAAATTTTGCATTGACAGCTCAACAAATGTGTTGACAGTGGTTGACAGTCCTTGGCCTACGGTTGCGCCCTCTATTGAATCGTTCCGAAACTTTCCATTTGCTTCGAATTTTATCAACAAAAGAGCATCGAGTTGGTGTACCATATCTTTCAGTTGTCTTGGTCCATACCAAAGTAGTTGTCATTAGGTGTTTTCTTTTTTCATGTTGAGGTAGACTTAAGTAAGCTCTGTCAATAACACACCATTCGTTTTATAAAAATAATTTGACTCAGTTCTCAATAACCCTATTCGTTTTAAAAGCTTTATTTAAGTTTTATGTTAACTCGAGGCAGAAATGTCTACTTGACGTAAGGCACTTCAATCACGTGATGATTGTGACTTTACCTAACCCTGTGGCGTATGCAAAAAGAAAACACCTAATGATTCCCTTTTGCTTAAGGTTTTGAACTTTGTGCCTTAGAAATCATTTCCATTGCATATTTTATTCTCCATTTTCCGTATTTACTACTCTGTTCCAAACAGTTAGTGTTTATAATAATAATGTTTAATTGTCCAAACTTAGCTGTGTTCGTGTTGTCGTCGTTCCATATAATTGAGTGTAATTGTCGCGTTATTGATTTTCCCTTTTTAATTGTATCCCTCAAGTATTCCAAATCGTTAGTTAGTTTTACGGAAGTTTTGCCCATTTCTAGATCTGCGACATTTCCAGTGGCCGAACTGCACATTATCGTAATTAATCTTAATTAATTCCAAATCCTTCTTCCAAATTTTTTATCATAAGTGATTCTTTCTCTGCCCTTTGCTGAAATTATTTAATGAACACATGGCTATGGATATTGTGGTCGTCCCATCATTCCATTTTTTTTGTTCCAATTTTTCTCGTCTGGGTTGCTGGGAGGGGGTGTTTTTGTTTATTTTTTTGATATCTGAACACGGTTCCGAGATAAGAGTTAGCTCGGTAAATTTGACATTGTTTGAGTGTAACTTGTAGACGGAAAAGTCAGGGCGAAGTGCCGAGAAGAATATCCCATTAATTTTTTTCTACTTAAAGCTGATAAATCGAAAATTGCATTCTGAAGAGCAATTTCTCACTTTTCTTTCATATTTGTTTAAGGCTCTTATTTGATGACAACGACTTTGAGTTCAATAATTTTTTCTTATGGGTTAAATGTCGTGAAGCTCGTCGACCATTTTCTATGGGCTCATGGGCCCTACATCAACAACACCAAATCCAACTCTCTCGACACCAATGAGCTCTTTTTCTGGGTTTGGTAATCGAATAATGACCGAACAGCATGATAGGTTAGGATGATTCTTATGTCAGTTTACATTAAATAAGGTCATAAAACCTAGAATAATGAATAGGAAATAAAATGATCCAAAAGTGGTGGAAATTATTAATTTTGAAATTGTACTACCTTTTCCTTAGAGAGAATTGAGGAGTGTCTGGGTTCATACCAGAAGAATTTTGGGATCTATTACTTGCTAATTCTTTTACTTTTCATCATGGCTTCAATTACTTTTGCTCTTCCAGTACTCCACCACTCCAAATGATGCACAATCTAAAATCGCGGTCGAATCGCACAGTGGTGTTTATTTTTACTTTCCCGTGCATATACACACCTGTTTTAAATATGTTTCCCCCGTGCATCGTTATGAACTGACCAAGGAAATTTCTTATTTCTTAGTGCTTTTGTTTATCCACTTGCTTAGATTAAGGACCGCGTGTTCTTTTGCTCAAGAATCTCTTCATTCTCCGTCTTTTTGCCATCGATCTATCGTAGGTCAGGGGTTCCTTCCCCTATTTCATTCTATTGTAGATCGCAACGGGTTATACCTACCATCAGGGCTGTGCACACTATCTGGTAGCCGACTTATCTTTTTGGACTTCCGTGTCTCCGCGCCTTTTCACTTCCCAGCTCCGCACCGTTACTCATGTAGCTTTTCGGCGATTACGCTCAATAGTTTTTCCCATTCGTATTTCTACAAGATTTTCCGTTACCATTGTGTGGAGGAGAGGGGGAGATCCTACTCTTACTCGCAGTCATTGATATTCATCATAAGATATTCCAGGAATTGGCAGAATTATGGGATTTGCATCCATTTCACAGAACAGAATGGTGACGGTTATGCAAATAGGTACCTTTCCAAAGTTACCTTTACGGCGTGTTGGGTAGAATCGAACACATACCGGTTGGTCCAAACAGGACACTTTCTTATGGAAACGCCCATTATTTTAAAAGATAGTACAAAAATTTACCTAGATGCCTGGAGCTCAATTTTAATGAGAAAATCACTGGCGTAAACAGAATTGAGCTACCTCTAACTGTTTGGCCGCTAGGGGGCGTTCCTCGAATTTGGTCGATTTCTTTAATGCTCCATAACTGTCTTATTATTTAGAGCACTTTTTTACGTAGAATCAATCGCGATAGACAGTTTTTATACAGGGTGTTTGGTTTTTTGTGTACGACACTAAACTACATATTTTTATATTTGGTTTAGTTCTCAGTTATCTTCGAATCACCAAATTAACGAAATTTTTACATAATTTCCAGTCTGAATTCAGATTTTCCACCATCCGTACCAATTTTAATACACAGTTAATTGATAAGACGGCGCCAAAATGCAAATATAATTTGTCTTGGACAACGTGCAACATAAACTAATTGGTTTTGCCTTCTTTCAAGTTTTTAGGTATCATTGTCTAGCAATAAACCCAAAAACATTTGAACGAATTGTGGTAGCCTGTTAAGGGAAAGGTTAAAGACAATAATCAAGCGAAAGTAATTTTTTAAACGAAAATTTTGAGAAACAATCACCCCGAGTCGTATGTTTCACGCACTCGTTTCGAAACGGTCAAATATTAAGAGTAATTAATAGTAATAATACACTAACCTTAACGGAAACTTCTCCGACTGACGACCAATATTATTCCTCGATGACAAGTTTGATATATGGAGAGGTACAATCTGCAACTCCTTTTAAACGTTAACGAAGACCATTAAATTACGTGAGAAACGCACAAGTTTTTGTCTTTAATTAAAAAGGAATTTACAAAGAATTTTATCGTCGATGTTGCCTTACGTTTATGAAAAATGAGGATAAGCGGATACGTTCAATTAATAAATCTTGATTATAGTTCAAATTATTCAATTAGTTAGCGAACACTTCAATTAATTAATAATATTATTATGTGAAGTTCTATAAAAATAATGAAAAAGACAGTATGTTAGTGGAAGTTAGAGAGGGTTCTCGTGTTTGTTGTCGTGTGAACCCCTAATGGCATTAATTTACATTACGTATTCCACATATACCCGTAGGTATATGCCCCACTTGCATTTTTGCGTCATGATTAATAAATATGATTATAGAATTAATAGCGGTTACCTGAGATAACAGTATAACACACTTCAAATGCGAAACGCCTATAAACAAAAAAAATTTTTAAGCCAACGCTTGGGAAAGGACCATAAATAATTCGTCTTATTTGATAAAGCATATTTTATACGTTTTATGTAGAGAGTAGGTAGTTTTACAAGAAACGTGCAGCTTATAAAACACCCACGTTATCAAAAATTTAAATCTACAACTTAAACTCTCAAGACATCTATCATCTTCAGTAACGCGAGCTGAAAAAGTTCCAAAAACTGTTTCCTTTTTTCTTGTGTGAGTATAATTTATAAAAAAAAAACTTCCTCGTTGTGTAATAAAGTAGATACATCCGGTTACGGTCGTCTAATTAGTGATTATCCAGTTTTTTTTTTCAAATAGGTTAAACTTGTAGGGGTGCTTTAATTTGCAATAACTCAGAAAAAGCAGATGATGTGGTCTGGTGCTTAGTTATAGAGTATAATCTTTAGGTATTTGTATCAAATTACATTAATCCTTCAACATTACTTTAATTACTAAGGAAATGCGGTTTATTAGATTGGTGTAATTAAGAAAAAGTGCAGATTTAAGAAGAGCAAACGCAGTTAAAAGTACGTATAATGAGACTAATATGCATATTTTAGCGTTTATTTCATATTTATTTCTTCATAACAATCAATTACTTTTGTGTGGTAACATTGCGATATATTTTTTTATAAACATCTTTATTTATAGGTACTTCGTATTAATCTAATAATGTCCTTCACGACTGTATTAATGTGCTGGTAAAGGATTTTTCAGAAAATATATTATCTGAAATAAAGAATTTGATTTTTGATCATGACTACAAGCCTGCCCTTTTTTTGTAAATCTAACTGTTTAATTCCTAAGGAAATAAGAAATAATTCATATTCAAAATCAAACAGCGATGATTGAGCTTAAAGCTTGAAGAATTTTAAGCTTAATCATTATCTTAAAAATTTCTAAAATTTGGATTTATAGATTCGAAACTTAATACAGTAAATTAGGTTGAAGCATTTTTAAGTTAATTATTGAGATTAAAGATTAATTTTCTGTCTAAGGGAAAGGAAAATGAGCAACCTTTCAACCTTGACGTGGAAGCTTAAATATTCCATGCTTGCCATTTTGATTTTGACATATTAATACTTACACTTACACACTCGTATCTAACGCTCAATATTGATGGTTTAACTTTAAAGCTTAAACGTTTTTTCTTCCAATTTACCTTCTAACGGTCTCAAACGTAACACCTTCAGCTTATGATTTTACACCGTAAATTTCATTAGGGCGAAACTCATTTTGGAGTTGTTGTATTTTAACATTAAATTTTCCAGTTTTTCCTCCTTGTCCCAAAAATGTCCGTTAATTGCTGCCTTCAGTGATTCATCATCAGAAAAACGGTTTCCACGAAAATCTTTTTTTCGATTGGGGAAGAAGAAATAATCACTGGAGGCAAGGTCTAGGCTGTAGAGTGGATGGTTGATTTCTTCAAAGCCACAATCTCGCACAGCAGCCTCGGCAGCACGCACTGTGTAAACCGGTGCGTTATCGTGGAGAAGCAGCACACCTGCGGTCAATTTTCCACGCCTTTTCTCTTTAATTGCTTCCTGCAAATTACGCAGAGTGTTTAAGTAAGATGCGGCAGTAATACTACGAGACAGGATTTTCGTCAGTAGTGGCACTAACTGGCCGCCTGCGCGAGGGTCGTTTTCAATGTTTTCTCTGCCCCGTTTAAACTCACTTGACCACTTTTGAACAGTGGATAATGACGGGATGGATGAATTTTTGAAGGAATTTTATCACAGCGCGATGCTCGATTTTTCTCAACATTGTCACGTCAGTCATTCTGTTCTGCTTTCACCAAGAATAACTTACTAAAACAGCATTTATGATAACTAAATGAAATTTTGTATTTATACCCTCTGGGAGTGTCGTTACCTATTGGAATGATTTAAATTCCTTGGTCGTTGCTAAATTACCCCGATACCGAGAATACTTTGAACAGCCCTCGTACATGAGATTACTTACAGCCCTCAAGTTACCAACTTTAGATTCCCTCTACTACATCCTCCATCCACCCTCAAATTTCTTCAGATAGCTCCCGAGATCTTCTCCCTTATTTTCTACACCAGCCACATTCCAGACGCCTCTTATCTCTACATTCCAATCATATCTTATCTCTCCTATCCACATTTTTCTATAACCCACCCTCACCCTTGTACCTTTATCCCTTTCTTTCCTGGCAATCTTTCTAATTTCTTCTAACCTCACTACAAACCACGTTTACAATTCATTAAAAGATATGTTTTTGAAGAACAGAGTAGGTACGTGAGATTTTGAAGACCATAAGCATTTCGCGTGAATCAGCAGTTCTGCATTCGAATTCGATTTTTAACCGAGTGGTTGAACTTGTCCAAGAAAAACCCAATGGATTTCAAGCAGCGGTATTGTTGCCAAGAACGAGAAACTTTACTATTACACATCAAAATCTAAAGGGTAGTCAAAACAATGGATGATACTTGGTGAATCGACTATCAAAAAAGTGAAGACGGTTTACTCGCCTGGGAAGATGACAGTGTCCACGAAAGAAATTTCTTGCAGTGATAAGTAGGAAATCATTTTCGATGAAATAATGCGTTTTTTTAAACTATTTGGAACTTGAATTTCAAAAAACCTCCTAGCTTGATTTGACCTCTCAAAAACTAACCGTAAAGGGTAATGAATCCCCAAGTGTCTCACAAGGATTTCCCTTACAATGTTTACTTACTTTTCCTACAGATCTAAACATTTTATGGCCGCTCAAATTGTAATTTTTACCAATTTTTGAAAAGCACGCAATTGGTTTGAGTGCTTACCAGAACCAGGTTTTTTGAATCATATGAAATAGTTGAGTACACATGTTGGAAAATTCGTATCTTCTAACGGGGGCTTCAGAGACCTTTCAGTCGATCATCCCTTCGAACTCGCGTAACCTAGCTGCTAATTCCAGCCTGAAATAACCCCATACCATTAGTTTGTCACAACATTTGGATTAAATTTCACTTCATCTTCGCACTTCTCGTATTCTGAAGGGAAAAATCCATTGTTACCTCTAATTTCGTCAATAGAAACTATAGAAATATGACCACCTTTATTGTTCGGTGCAGGTATCTATACACAAATTTCCATATACATATGTACTTTTTTCATGGTTTTTCATGAATGTGGCGCTTTTTGGCAAGCTACACTGTAAATATATCGTAGATATAAAGGACAACGTTGACTTTAGTATTAGTTGGAAGTTTCCTTGCTCAGATATTCTATATCGGGATGTCGCGGGAAGGAAGTAAAGTATAAATAATGATGACGACTCATTCCTCCTAATCATTCATTTGTCTATCTGTAACGCAAAGTTACAAATGACCAAATTAGCGAGTAACAATATTTTCTTACACCGCATACAACGGCACCCCACCAGAAGCATGTTTGAGAAAACGACATCTGCTCACAAGTTAAATAAAGAAAACTAACTCCTCTAGTAAGTTTCTCCTATTATAAATTTCCAGTTGAGGAAAACGTTGTAATAGCCAAGTTTGTTTAAGTTTCTACGACATTAATAATCTTAAATTGATTGTGTATGAAGGAGTGTTTGATTTTATTAATTCTACTAAGGAGTGTGATTATTGTATGATAATATGTAATTACAACTACGGAATACATTATGTATATTGCTTGGCTTAAGGCTTACTTATTGTATAGATAGAATAAATGATTTTGAATATAATCAAGAATCTGCGCAATTTCAATTTAAAATTTTATGGAATGTACTTACATCAATCACTCTTTCAACTGAAAGAAAATTAAATACACCTGATTTATTGCAATCAATTACTTGTAACGACTTGTTTTCGAAACGTGTTCATTCATCTATACAATTTTCTAGAATAGTTTTCTGATTTTTAATGACGGTCAGGGTCTTTTTTATTTAATCGAAAATGTTTGTTAACAGTCTATTCAAATTTTCACATTACTGTAAACGTAGCAATGTAATATTACGATTCGACTTTTATTGAATGAAGGTGCGGAGTACATTTTTTATTACTTATTTCAAATTTGCGTATCTCATATACCTCAATCGATTTATGTTTCCAAAGATTCGAAAATTCTCCTCGGTCAATCCATACACAAGGTACTTCACACTCATCGTCCATCCTGTTATGACCTCAGTGCCACTAGGTTTATGCAACAAGAATTACATAGTGTAGTTAGTTTGACGGCGTCTCTAATGCCATTCAGTGCAGCCGACATACTTTCATGCATAAGTTCCATTTGAAGACCTACTTAATTCGACTATAGTAAAAGTTCTGCAATATTGTTCAGTACTTACCAGATTGCATGTTCTTGCGGTTAATTACTACTGTAATCTATGATTTTGTGTTCCTGTCTTTGAGGAGACTTTACGTGGTGAGGAGATTGTATGTCCAGAAACATCCTACTCGCCACTCGGACAGCCTTTCGACTTCTAAACTGGTAGATTGTGGAGAAAAGAAAGTAAAAACTACCCTCATTAGACTACTTACCAATCGAACAACAGTAACCACAAAGGAATAATTTGGAACTAATCGTGTTTTTTATGTACTGTATTGACTACCAAACCAGACAGCTTCCTGTTTTGAATACAGAAGAAGAGCATATGGAAAAACCAATTATACCTTCAGATATTATTCAAAAAATGTTGTGCACTGCAAAGTTTTCCATAATTTTAATCAAAAGGCGTTGTATATCAGTTGTAATCCATTACGACCGTTTTTGACACACTGTAGGCTGCTTTAAAGTGACAGAATTCACTGGGTATATAAATTTGAACAGCTCCAATTTTGCTATATTTGTAAATAATTGCCCTTCAGCAAGAAATTTTAGTGGAAAATCTCTTAATAACGACGATGACAAAAAATATTGTGCCTTAGTGTTTTCTTCTACTCTACCTCACATTATACAGGGTGATTCATTAAGAATGTCCAATCTCTGAATTTTAGATTCCAGACCTCAAAATATGATGATTCTGCCCAACATGCCTTATACCAGGGGTCGGCAGTCTTTGGAGTGTAAAGAGCCAATTATCCCAATAAACAGATTGAACCAGATTCAAAGAGCCACACATGTATGGTGGTGGTGCAGCGGTGCGCCGTTACTCTTCGAAACTCCCCGTACTCCGACCACTTCGCACAATCTCAACGCACGTCGGGAGCGGATTGCATGGAAACATGTGAACCATTGTGCACCAAAAGCGCATGTAAATGAAAATAAACTGTTTAATGGGGATTCTTAGCGACTTAGCATTTTCCTTTAACAAGCCACAGATACTTGTTGAAATATGGAGCATTTCGAATTTGTTCGAAGGAGCCACAATTTTGGACTCAAAGAGCCACATGTGGCTCGCGAGCCACGGTCTGCCGACCCCTGCCTTATACAAATATTGCTAGTTTCCGAGATACCGGGTATTTAAAGTTTAAATATGAATTTTGATTTTCGCAATAACAATTAATTAATTAATGTGATTAAAAATAATAGACAAGGGTTATTTGATATGAAGAGATCTTTGCGAAAACGGATCATAAAGTGTATTGAAGTAAATGGTGGACATTTTGAACATTTACTTTGAAGTTTTTTATGTTTGTTTTTTAATTAATTAATTTTAATTAATTGGCAATCCTCATGCAAAAAAACTAATTTTCAAAAAGAAATTGTGAAAAAATAGAGTTATTGCGAAATTCAAAATTCATATTTAAACTTTAAACACCCGGTATCTCGGAAACTAGCAATATTTGTATAAGGCATGTTGGACAGAATCATCATATTTTGAGGTCTGGAATCTACAATTCAAAGATTGGACATTCTTAATGAATCACCCTGTACATATACTTAAATTTCTTCAAATCGTACACATATCGGGCGCAATTTCCTTCAATTAAAAATGTTTCATGAGTGTTAATAAAGAGAAGAGACCTTCAAAATCTTTTTTTTTAGTACAGAGAACGTTTCATGTTCTTATAAATTTTAATGTACCGGGTGTACAACTAAGAAAGGAGACCGGTCATAACTCAGAAATTATTTGCCATTGAACTTATATTAAATGTAGCCGGAAATTATTTTTAATTTACCATCATTGCCGCCATATATTACCATATGTTTGACTATATCTTCGGTACTATAAGAGCTATTGACATAACATTTTTTAAACTACTCCTTTATTAATTTTTTGCTATTTAAATTTTTTAGGAAAGTCGACCGTTTTGTTCCTTCAACAAGTTGGTAGACGGTGATAGGAAATTGTTGTGGCTTTGGATATTTTGCCCCCCCCCCCCTAAAAATTCAGTAAACAAAGTGCTACATATTAATCACTAGTTTACAATGAATATACTTTTTTAAATACATTACTAAGGAAAATTATTGCCCAAAAAATGGGAAATTCAATTTGAAATCAGTGAAACGCCCTCTGGCGGCAATGATAGGAAATTAGACATAATTTCCAGCATTTTCTCTTGGCCACATTTATTACAAGATTTTTATTTGACTGCTCAATCTCAAATAGTGTCTGTGTTATGGCCGGCCTCCTTTCTTAGTTGTACACTCGGTACATTTAAAACTTTATAACTATTATAGAATTACTTGAGGTCTTGAAAAAATTCTTCAATGCGAACACGAGTACATTATGGTTGTAGATCAACCTTTTACCACCCCAATGGTGCCCAAAGTGTAACATAATTAGCTTTCTTTCACAGAGTTTGTCATAGTATGAACAAGTGTGTGATCTTTGAAGTCCAAAAGGCAAGTTAGATTTACTTTTGAAAATATCGTAATATGTTTGTAGTGAGATTTGAGGTATTTTTTAAAGAACAGTCTGTGCATTTTTGAGATACTTAAATCAGCTGGAGCGCATCTCTTGGACGAAGCATTTCTGTTAGAATGTTTCTTCTGGTGGGAAAAGGACTTCATATACTCGTATATTCTAATTTGTATCCGTTGTTTCAAGGTTTTTGGGCCGATTAGTACGTTTGCCGTGTGCTTTCTAGGCGTAATTGAAAATATATTCTCCACTCAAGATTTTACCGTACATTCAGCCCTTTTTCTTCTTATTGGCTCTAGTAATGAAATAAGTGGAGATATATATTGTACTGACCATTCTGGAATAGTTTTACGTGATTCCTCACTAATACGAGCCCAGAATCATATCATTTAGCCCAGTCATTGTTTTCCTTTTCATTGTATTTTAGAAGACTTTGATGAACACGAAAAGAAAAATCTATTGAATGTAACTATTATTATTGTAAATTGAAACATTCATATAAAAATTTTTACTAAAACTAATATTAGTATAAATTAAAAAACCTTTTGAGCTAAAATTTTATTTTTATTTTTCTAATGGCTATCGATTTCGGTCTACACGTAGACCATCTTCAGGCCGTTCTGAAATTGACATTAATGAGTAACATATAATCATAATACTCCACTTACCTTGTTACTCATTAATGTCAATTTCAGCACGGCCTGAAGATGGTCTACGTGTAGACCGAAATCGATAGCCATTAGAAACATAAAAATAAAATTTTAGCTCAAAAGGTTTTTTAATTTATACAAATATAGGAGCTAATCATGGAGAAATTCATAAAAACTAATATTAGAAAGCTAGAGATATGCACAGAACACTAAATTTAATGATAAAACAATGACTGGGCCAAATGTTATGATTCTGGGCTCGTACTTTAGCAAAACATCCTTTAGTAGACTGCCGACACTTGCAGGTCCGTTTCTAAAATAAATCAGATATATTAATAATTTACACTTCCTCTAGACGTCTTCCAGCTTCTTTGGATACTTTCGTAGGGAAAAGGTAAGCTTTCCTAGTATTCTCTGCGTTTTCTTACACTCTGTTTCCATTTATCGTCTTTTGGCTCTAATTCTTTGCACAGTAGCTGACTAACATTCATTTCTCTTCCAAAGTACGCTGGAGAACAATCACTACACGTGATGAAGAAACTTTGAGGCGAAAATAGCAAGTACAACGCTATTACAGCGAATAACGTAAGCCACATTTTGAATAGGTGTGGTCATAAAATACCCTTAAAGGCTCCTCATACTCCTCTCATCACTGTGTAGAGCACCTTAAAATTCAATTTTCAATAAACGTAATATAACAATCCCGATGGAGCATTCCACCAATTGAAAGTAACTAAGAGCACTCAAACGAGTTATGAGCAACTAAGCGTCTAAAAATATTTGTCATCGTTTTGGACATTTGACCTTTTTGTTGCGGTCGGTATAATGTCCGAATCAGGGCCGGCGTGAGACACGTGCACCCGGTCCCGCGTTTTATAGGCCCCGCACACATCAAGTAAATACCACCAAATTAACCTACCCTTGACGGTCAAAACCGAAGTAATAAACCATTTGTTACAGAGATGAAATTATTTAGTGGGGTTGGAAAAACTTAAAATTTGCAATGTGTTTTTATACCCAATGGTAAATGCCTTGTATGCGAACATTTCTGTAAATACTTTAAATTGTAATGTGGAAACATCACAATTGTACCTAAATCTTTTTTATTTTGTACCAAGAACGACTGGTGGGTTTGGCTATGTTAGCAATAGAGAAGGAGGTTGGACGCGAACTGGATACATCAAAAACCATTTATTTTTCTTTTCGATACTTATAACTTGTTTATCGTTTAATGTTTTTTTATTATCTTATTGCCGCCAAGCACTATGTTGATTTTCAAGAGTAATTTTTATTTTAAGTTGCAGCCTCGCATTTTTATTTCGCACTTGGCGTCTAATAAGCTAGCGCCGGCCCTGCTCCGAATGGTAACTTCGGGTAAAAGGCGAGAGAATACAGAAATGTCTGTAGGTGTTTTAAGCATGTTAAGTATGTCAAATAATCGTAAAATTCTGATAGCGTTTTGGCGAAATGCCCTTAGACCTTGTATTAAAAACATAATTGAAGGAAACGGGGAAACTTAGCACCCAACCTCTTACCTTGGTAAAAGTTTTATAATTTTCTTCAAATTTGCCTTATAATTGTAAGCTTGTAGACAAATATAGTAATAATAGTAACTGACGCCTTACGTAATTAAGACACTTAAGCATTAATTTATTTAAATTGTGGTTTATTGTAGCCTTTTATGTGCCCAATAATGTTAACGTTAGTAATTTAACTTACAAAAATTCTTGTATCGTGTGTAAGGGGGAGGAACAGAGAGCCAATAGGTTCATCTGATCCTGTGCCTATTGATTATGATGTAGGAACCGTATATAATTAATAAAAACGATTATTATACTCGTATACTTTGATTTGTACGACAGACAAAATTAGTAGAAATTTGTTATAATTTGCAGCGACTGCCAAGTATTTAGTTAAATAACTGATTATACCTCATCCTATTATAGTCACAATATGATAGACTGTGTCGTCAAAGGAACAATTATAATAGTAGTTTACGTAACGAGTCCCGAAAGTGATCTTTTACTGGACAAGTAGGCAAATTACAGGACGAGCCGCAGGCGAGTCCTGCAAGCCTGCGAGTCCAGTAAAAGATCACTTTCGGGACGTATTATGTACAATATTTTTTTTAAAATCGGCCAGAAACGGGCAGAACAATTGACCATTCTAGGCCGGAAATTAAAAATGAGTCCGGTAAAGTAAAAATCACAATAACTTTCCGGCTCGGTCCGACAAAATGACATTTTCTGGCCTAAAAATAATCCGGAAAGTACTACTTTCTGGCCGATTTAAAAAAAAATATATTAAATTTGTTGAATGGTGTCAAAAATTTCCTTAAAACAGAATAATGACATTCTTAGAGAGTTAAATAGTTTCCTTTGCAACAACAACAATACTGTGTCAAATCAAAAAAAGAATACATCGCGTCATCCGAGTAAAAACCTTAAATTTTTACTTGTTTTTAATTATGTAATTTCAACCAGATTAATTAATTCCTTTATGGCAGCGGTTTATTCTAAAGCGTATGCAACACTGTAGAATACTCAGGACAGATAATAATTTAATACAAAGAAGACATTTAAATAATCATAATCAATAAAATAACCGTACAATAAATGTTAAATAAGCGTAAAATTTTATGGTTAGAAATAGTATTGTTAAATACCTAACAATATTCTGCAGTAACAATTCATGAAGGATTATAAACAGCATACACAATTTTTAATTAAGGTAATGCATAATGAAAATATATCTTACTGCACTGATAAACTTGTCTGCATGCAAACACGAATACATGCATAATGTCGTCGTCGTCGGCAACTCTTGACAATTAAAACGGACAACATTATTAAAAAAATTCATATTAAGGTGAACTGACTGCGGCCATAATTAAAAGTTATCTACCAATTAGATCACAATTCAACTGGTTACTTACCATGAATAATTTAATACTGAAGTAACTATCTTTACATATTAATTAATTTAGTAATCCATTTTAGACAGAAGCTATGAAAGGTACTAAATATGCTCATATTGGAAAGGTTTGATTGAGAGAATGCTCATGTATAAATGAAAATAAATCGAGCGATATAAAAGCGTTCCAATAAATTTTTATGTCCCAACGAAATTATCCATAATAAAAATATGTCTAGAAATGCAATCTAGAAAAACAGCTAAAGAACTTTGCAGAATTGAAGAGCTCGCAACGGTCTTGGCTTGATGACTCTGATTGTAAAGGTCTTTTGATCTGAGCTTCTGAAGTATCCTGTCGCTGCTATTACTGTTCTTTACATGTGCCTCTTTGTTACAGGCACGAGGATGCGACAATTCATGCTTCAACTTCTACTTTAATTTTTTTCCTCTTTATATTAAAGTTGGATCGTAACAACGTTTTGTGATAAAAGTCATTCCAAATTTCTTTGTCTGCTTCGTAGTTGAAGTTTTCGTTTTTTTTTTTATAAAAGAACGTATTCAATAATAAAACGGGATTTTTTCTCGTATACATTCTAATATTAAAGTAAATGGGGGACGTACCTACTACTTTTTTAAATTAATATTTCACTTTTAATATACTTACCTACCCATTTAGTGACTTTTCCCTTTAGTCATTGTGTTTAGTTAAGACCAACTGGTGCTGGATTATTAACAATGAGCGTACTTTTACTTACTACCTTCTTCTGCGTGTCCAAAAACTCTATCGCAATTTACTTAAAACCCTTAACTGGTGACGTCCGGTTCCCTTTTTTAGATACGTAATGAATCTTGTGTGAAATCGTCATCTACAGAAGCAAAATGTTTGAATATAATTCAATCTGAACTTAAAAGGGTTCAATTTTCTATAAAAAATTTATTTTTGTAGATTAAAACTGTAGCAAAAATTTCAAAAATTTATCTTTTCTTATAGATTACTTCAGTAAAACATCAAGTATGTCACATTGTTGGAAAGACAGTAAGAAGTGCTATTCATTAGAGTAATAAAATACAGGGTGTTCCATTAAAAAAAATAACAAATTTGATTAATTGTGCGAAATTGTTACCCTATAGAAAAAAATGTAGTACGGCACTGAATTCGGAGCAAAATATTCTATTAATAGCATTTTATTTCATCTCAATACGTTAATCCATAACGGAGATATGCAAGTATGCCAAAAATGACAAATTTTCAATTTCACCCTGTATCTTCCTAAATAATCGTAATATGGGAAATCTGATTACGCCATCGATTTTGTCTTTTAAAAAGAGCTCATAAGTACCTAGTTACTTTTTTACTAAATCTTATGGTGAAATTATTTTCAATTTCCTACTATTGCCGCCAGAGGGCGTTTCACTGATTTCAATTTGAAATTCCCATTTTTTGGGCAATTTTCCTCAGTAATGTATTTAAAAAAATATATTTATTGTAAACTAGTGATCAATATGTAAAACTTTATTTAATGAATTTTTACGATTGCTGTCAAAATAAAGGGAGGGGGAACTAAATTACGCGTTACTGGGAAAAATCGTGTAACTTTGAAACGGGTTGCTTGAATTTGTCAATATTGGTCTCGATGTAAAGAGAATACTTGATATTAACAATTAAGTAGCCGTGTCTAGACGGGACCGGCCAAGTTAAGTATAGTATTGAAAAGCGGAATGGTGCCGTTGTTTCTTTATTTTGATTTTTTAAAATTAATTTGGATAGTGTCATTAATGTTGAATAATGAAGTGGACCAAAGGGGATACCGTTAAGTTTGTGGAACTTTATCGTGAACACGAGTGTCTTTGGGATATAACTAAACCACATTATAAAAATAACCACATGAGGGTGGCCAAAAAGTTTGAGAAAAAGATGTCGAAGGGTTCTGAAGCTATTTCCTGTTGTGAAAAAGTTGAGCGTAATTTCTAGTTTAATTCGTACCGGTAAAGCGTCCTTCAAAAGGATGTCATTTCTTTGAATTTTAGTAAAAACCATGGCCAGCAAATTTTAATATTTCTTGGGTGTCAATCTAAGGCATAATCTATATTCTTCAGGATCTTCTGAACGAGGTTCTTTTCAAAGAAGGGTAGATGCACCCCTCTGGTACTTCTTCTATGAATCCATTTCCGAATCCATATCCTTTTTGCACAGCATTTTTCTTCCTCTATTGAACAATTCATTTCTTCAGTCAAAATGGCCGATATTTGCAACAAAACCATTTTAACTCGATTTTTATTTAGTATTTTTGATTTGAACAAAGCACGACTATGCCCTAGATTTCATCTTTCCACGTCAACTGCACGTTGGGAACTGGCAAGGAAACCACTTTAAATGTAAACACCTACTAGCTTTTCTTCTGAGAAAGTGAACTATTCCGGGTAGCAGCTTGTAGAACTAACTGGTAGGTAAAGTAACTAAAAGGTGTTTCAAAATTCAGTACAAATATTTTAATGGCGTATTTTTGAGATGAAAATAAGGCTTTTTTTCCTATAAACATGTGTCTTAAAATACATCCTCTTCGAGCTACAGTCTTAATTTTTTTTACTTCCCGAGTACGAAGTAAAAGGGAAGTATTGTATGTATTAGTGTTCCAAAAAAAAAAATTTGACCTATGGAAATTTTTACATATCTTTGCGTTTCTGAATACGTAGATTCAAAATATGAAAAAAAAAATTTTCCGTCTGTAGTCTGTAGTCTGTAGTCTGTAGTCTGTCCGTACACATTCCTTGCAACGCTCTAAACTTAGAAACTATTAAAGTTATCGAAATGCGGTTTTCGCCAATGGATTGCATTCGGGCCAAGGACGAAAATGCTGATATTACCTTTGATGACGTCACTTCCGGTATAAGCTAAAATGGCGGCACTCGTTTTTTTTATAAGATGAAGTTGTAGTTTTTTTTATGTAGTTTAAAAGAGTATTTTTTTCTGAATTCAGCAATATATATTGTGCTATACTTATTTTTTGAAAAAAGTGTTAAAAAAAATAATTTTCAAAAAATGACTGCAACGCTCGATACTCAGAAACTATTAAAGTTATCGAAATGCGGTTTTCGCCAATGGATTGCATTCGGGCCAAGGACGAAAATGCTGATATTACCTTTGATGACGTCACTTCCGGTATAAGCTAAAATGGCGGCACTCGTTTTTTTTATAAGATGAAGTTGTAGTTTTTTTTATGTAGTTTAAAAGAGTATTTTTTTCTGAATTCAGCAATATATATTGTGCTATACTTATTTTTTGAAAAAAGTGTTAAAAAAAATAATTTTCAAAAAATGACTGCAACGCTCGATACTCAGAAACTATTAAAGTTATCGAAATGCGGTTTTCGCCAATGGATTGCATTCGGGCCAAGGACGAAAATGCTGATATTACCTTTGATGAAGTCACTTCCGGTATAAGCTAAAATGGCGGCAATCATTTTTTTTATAAGATAAAGTTGCAGTTTTTTTATGTGGTTTAAAAGAGAATTTTTTTATGAATTCAGCAATATATATTGTGCTATACTTATTTTTTGAAAAAGGTGCTAATACGAGGGAAGTCTCGTGGCAACTTGCCAGAATTTTTTTTAAATCGTTTGTTTACCTACTGACTGCAATTATTTATTAAATTTCTTTAAAATTTGCAATCCACTGCTGATTTGAACGTTCTACTGTTTCTTATCTCTAAAATGACATAACAATAAATTTAAAGGTGGGAGGAAGGGGGTAGGCACATTTAAGGGGAAACATTTTATGTTGCGGTTTATTTAAAAAACGAGTATTTCATCTGTTTGGGCATTGCAGTCAGAATGTAAAAAAAAAACGATTTTTTTAAAGAAAATTAAGATGACTGTAGCTCGAAGAGGGTGTATTTTAGGACACATGTTTATAGGAAAAAAGTCTTATTTTCATCTCAAACATACGCCATTAAAATATTTGTACTGAATTGTGAAACACCCTATTATACCAATGTAAACGCCGGCGCCGTTTGATTTCAATCCGTGCGATTACTTAACTAGGGTGGGCCTGAGGATTCATAGGAAATTCCTATTTAGGAATCTAATAACATTTATTGTTCTTCAGACCAGCACAACATCAAATTATAGAACAAAATCTTTTCCAGTGTATTTTTGATTGATCACAACTTCTTACCTTTCGCATTAAGCTGTAACTCATCATAAGTATAATTCGTTATTGTGGAAATACCTATAGGTTATAGTGAAAGAATTGATTACAAGGTAAAGTAACACCAGTAATTATTACATGGTTATAGTACGTAAATAACAAAGGAGCCACTCGACTAATCACTCTTGCGTCATCTATAAAAATGCGTAGGTATTTTAGAAAGGATAGCGACTGTAAGTACTAAAGTAGATTAAAATTTCTACAACACATTAATAATAAATATTAAATATTAATTGTCGGTCTATAATAGTAACAGTAGCTGCAACTATTTTCGTATAAATATAACATTAATTATTATAATTGCAATACCACGCTGAGTTAATTTTGAATCATCAGATAAATTTGTGTTATAAGAAATTAACATTAACAAAAAAAAACGTCCAATAAGAAATTATCTTGGCTACTGGATCAAGCTTACCTTGATGTATTCGTGCTCACAAGCAATATGATCGATCTGATATTAAAACGATTATATAGAAGTAATTATTATAACCTCACAAATTTGGTCTTTATCGCGATTTTAAGATGCTTCATTAAACGATTGCGCGATCTTCGCACTTTATAAAATCGATTTTATATTTTTAGGATTCACTACTACAACTTCTTAAGCAGTAATTACTTACCTATACCTATAAATTATGTAGGTACTTCTCGCAGATATGTGATCGTAAATTATATGAATTGAAATTGCTTCTGCTTGTGGTGATAGGAAAAAAATATGCACAAAAAAAAGCACAAAGCTCAATTATCAAAATAATTAAGTGAATGTAATCTTTTTAGTACAAGGCGTGCAAGGCGTTTGTTTTAACATTTATATTAAAGTAATGTATTAATCAAGTTGTCAAAGTGCGCACATATTTACATTAAAGAATCAAGTTAACGTTAGATATATCTGTAAAGATTTAATTTTACAAACGCGTGGTGAGAATTTAACAGAAAACCGTGAAAAAGATAAATTACTATAATATAACTACTAAATTGCCGTTGAAAAGTATAGAAATTTTTTTAACATTAGTAAAATGCAAACATATTGGCCGTTGTTTAAATATGAAACGAAATTAATTGTTAGATATATTATAATCGTGCGGCCAAGGCAGCTTGTTATAGATGAATAAGTGTTTTGCCATATTTTGTTGGCTGAACATTACAATAAGATTGGGAAAGAAACACACCTATAAGCGAATATGTGACCTAACCTTTGCCTTTTTTCTTTTTATAGTGATTTTATATAAAAATTTAAATTACTTTAACCATGTACAACGAAGGTCAATTTTTGTTCCACTTCATTTCCGAGTGCTTACGTAACTTCTTTCTAGTGTAGACTAGTGACCTAATAATCACTTTACAAATACTAAATACCATTTTGATACATCCCAGTTTTTTATTATATTGGTTTACTCCAAAAACATTTGGCGGTTTTTGTCCAAGTGCTTCTTACCACAATGGTCCTACTAAAATCCTGGACTTGCGGAAAGATGTAGGTATTCTCGAAGGGTAGAGAATAACGGGGAGCACAGTATAGACTAAAAGGTCACAATGCAGGAACCAATCGGAACCACCCCTTGGATAAATAGCAATAATAATGGCACAATTCATAGTTCATAGCGATAGATTTCATGATTGAATCTTATTGACAATTAGTGATTCACGGGCTTGGCTTGAATTTTTAAAGCTTGACATAAAATCAAGTCAAGCCTACAAAAAAATTATAAATTAGAAAATGTAAATGTGTAGATATTATGGAAAATGTATGTTCTACATAACGGCTCTTCGGAATTTTGAGATAATTTGTTAGAACTCATAGTTTAATAATCGCCCACTGCCCTGGCCATTAACCAGCAATTGCAGTTGAGTAATACTGCGAAAGTCCTACAATGAGCTATATATGTATGACGTAATGCGCACTGTGTTCCAACCTCACTACTCTTACGTAAGGAGCAAGACTAACTTTGAAAAAGCTTGGGAAAGCACGGTAACCAAGCCAAGCCTGCATTCGCAAACATCAAGCCAAGCCAAGCTTTTCTTCTTAAAAAGCTTGCCTCTCAAGCTCAAGCCAAGCTATTATATTTCAAGTCAAGCTACTTGGCTTGGTGAAACACTGTTGATAATGTTTCGTAAATGAACACCATTCATTGTGCAGCACAACACCTACCTACATCAGATGCTACAGTTCCCTCGATAATGCGATTTTATGATTGAATATTGCTTATGGTGTGAATGATCACTATTGATTTTGGGCTGATTGTACATCATATGCCGTAGTTGCAGAAATGCTAAAATCCAGTCATCTCTTTTTACATTTTCTTTAACAATTATTAGAAAAAACATATTAACTTTCAGTTTTTTGTGGTAGATATTTATATGAAATTTGAGCTGCCGACATTTCTAATAAAGCTTATTTTGACAGGATATTGCTTAGTATGGCTCATAGGTAAAACCCAATTGATTTTGAGCACAGCTAGTATGCAAAGAACCACGAGTGCAGAAAAGTATATTTAGGCTCTAAAACGGTTTATTTGCTGTTTTGAATTCATTTAAGCGACTATTGTGACTCTCTTAACTTCTATCATTATAAAGGGAACATTGGTCATCAGTGACCTTATTATTAAAATAATTTACAGTTAATTCTGGTTAAGCTATGCTGTATGATTGTATGTATTATTTAGGAATATCCTCTTGTAGTCTTTTGAGATATTGTTTATAAAGTCGTTTAAAGGATAATATTACCAAATCTTCCATCAAGAGGATATTTTTAACCTAGAAAGAGTGCTGAGTGATTTTAGCTCTTCCTTGGTTGAAGAAGAATTTATTGATCTCTTGAGATTAATAATGTATGTTTCATGTTTCATTTTCATTCAATATTTATTTTTAGACCGTATAAAAAGTTTATGACCGCTTAGTTGGTACCATCGCTTCAATTTTCTTGCTCATATTTAACTTACACAAAAATTTTGAAAAATGTTTACCGGTGCAATCTGTCCAATGTATCCTCGAACTCGAGCATATATTGGACAATACTGTAGAATATTTTGGACAGACTAAACAACAAGCTTATTTCAGATCATTTTTATTATTATTACTGTACTGTACATTGACAGATCAGTAAGGAAGTAAATCATTTCGGCGAACCTTTTTCTTGTTTCTTTCACAGGTGGGGGCAATTTAAGAAATGTCTCTTCGAAGGATATATAGGCTCATCAGTTTCTTTAAACCTATTGGAGGCAATTTGCCGCTTAAAAAATTGCACGCAGTACCCTCCTTCTTTTTGACTTTTCCAATGTAATTCCTTCGAGATGATTTTCCAGATACTTGGAAAATCGCAACACCCCTGAAATAAGGGTTTTAACATCGTCTTCACTATTATCATCCTCGCAAGCGAAGGGATCTGGAGCTGAGTCCTCGGAGAGATTTAGAGATTCCATTGAAGAGGAAGAAGATGACTGTAGGACCTTCCGTGGAATCGGAGCCTTTTTTTGTTTCCACATTTCCAACTCTTCTTTTTCAGAAGTATCCGTTGCGATCATGCATCGTCTGCGCCTTCGACCACGGTTGGAAAGTGTATGTGGGCTTGATTGATTCCATCTTGGTGTTTATTACACAAAAGTGTATGTGGTATAGCTTTTGAGGCATCTAATAGAACAAAAAACGAAATTATTAAACTAGATTACCTTGACAGCTCGAGGATACATTGGACAGCTGTCCAAAGTATCCTCGGGTGTTGAATGCGAGACAAAAAATTCCTCTCACTCAATTGAGATGACGTTTTAATTTTACTTCACGTGTATCGCCTCGCTAACACCACTAACCATTTTTAAAAATTATTTTATTGGGGTACATTAGTAATAATAGAGTGAAAATACTTACCTTTTGGAACTTAAAAATTACACTGGCAGTGTCTAAAACTAAAAAACAACGATAACTTCAACAAGTTTGACAAATGGTGGCCACATGTATAATATGCGCATAGATTGTTAAAACTAGCACCGTTTGCACAGGAACCACTTCCTGTACAGTCGCCCGGCAGCCAAATATCAACGTGTCCAATGTATCCTAGTGTCCATTGTATCCCAGGTCTCCCAATTAAAAATAAATTCTTATATTTTAATAAATATATATTTGAGAAAAAGCGCAATACAAAATATTTATAGAAAAATCTTAATTTTTAGTGGAACCTCCTTTGGCGTTAATTGTATCCTTTTTTGGCATGCTCTGAATGCATTTTTAACATTTTATTTCATTTCCTCATCATGATGCCAAACTTTAATCATTGCTTCTATAAGATTTTGTATATTTGTGATGTTTTTTTGGTGATTTTTCGTTTGAGAAGCTCCCAGGAATTGTCTATTGGATTCAAGTCTGGCGAAAATCGAAATGCTTGGCCAAGGCAAAACTTTGATTCGTTTCATCTCTAAGAAAGTTGTTACTGATTTAGCTTTGTGGCAAGGAGCAGAATCATGCATAACACTGCATTCAGAAACATTAGCAAACCATTCATTGAGCTGACTCCAAAACTTTTTTGTACTGATCCTGCTTCATCATACCGTCGACTAAGTACAAACATCCCATGTCCTTACCACCGATAACTGACCACACCATTACCTTTTGAGGATGTCTCTACGACACATTTAGGGTGATATTTTTCGTCCTGTCTTCGCCGAACAAATGAGGATTTATCCATCATTAGTTCGATCTGAGACTCATCTGAGAAACAAACCTTGAACAAAACGAAAACATTAGTTTAATGGAACACAATCATACCAAATATTACTGAGACAACATTTTCCCAGTCTGTAACCGTCATTTATCAATGATTTTTAGCCCATGCAAAACGTTTTAATTTCATGGCTGGAGTCAGTTTTGGTTTCTTCGTTCGCTTGTAACATTTGAGCCCCATTTCTACAAGACGACGCCTGACTGTTTTAGCAGAAATAGTAACGCCGCTATGATCCTCATCAACTCTTTCGTACATTTTCTCCTGTTTTTCAGGCAAATGTTACGAATTTCTCATTCATCACGAGGTTGTTCTTCTACATTTTCCAATTTTCTTATTTCCTAAAGGTGTTTTTCTATCAAGTTTAGCCTTCATTCGGTTTACTGTCATCACATTAACGTTTGTAATTGAAGAAATCTTTCTTTGGGAATGACTTGAATGAATCTTTTCTGGAGGAATATCTTTGGTTTTTTCCATTTGTCACAAGTGTCGGCGAAATATTAAGTTTAGTACACCATATTTATATAAAATAACACTAATTATACTATATTAACGTTATTTCAAGAGTCTTTTAGGTCCAAAATTTAAATCCAATATTTACTATTCAAAATAACATGACCTCAGGATGTAATGTTTGACATTTCACAACCGAATGACGTACAAATTTACTCTAAAGTCATCAATCAGTGTTGTCACTGTAAGGGCTGTTAAACAGTAATACCAGAGTTAATATTATCACAACATATGACTCAAGAATAAATTTACATGTGCATTAAGAGCGATTGAATCTTAAATAATACGGAAATCTTTAGTGTAACTAATAATTTGGGCATCTAGACGTGCTAATGAGATGACATCTTGCTGAAAATTTTACACATTTTCCGTAGACGAGTGTTGAAAAAATTCAATGTCAGTACCTTTTTCTTATTTGAGCTTTCGTTTATGAATTATCGAGCTTCTTTTCTTTTAAGGAAATATCATTAATTCCCTTATTTATGCGCGGATTGCAAAAAGAAAATATGTTTTATGGGTACCTTTTTCCCCAAAATACGTAATAAAGGTGTCATTATTGCATTAATTAAAGCATTATGAGCAGTTTTGCTTTATAATTTGTCCCTTAAGGCACTTTTTTTATTGTTTGCTTGACGTTGTGACATGAACAATACGAGAAATATTTTGTTTTTAATGTTTGTTTGCTGATATTCCACTGATCGCGTTTAACAGCTTTCACCGACGCACATTGTCGTTTGTGTTTCTTCTGGCAAGATTTACACTACTTATAGAGTTGGCCATTGTCAGCAGATACACCTTGTATAAATATGATAAACATGTTGAACCGGAGGCGTTTTTAGTTAGTACTAGCAGAAATACATACGTCATGGTGCATACTTGCGCATAACTCGAGAACAAGTAGACATATTTTAGAAATTAAAAAAGAAAATAGAAGCTTTGTATTTTAGCCACAAAACAGTCTATTTATTTTTCTACGTCATCACCCGTACGAGCTACACAACGCTACCAACGTTCAACTCATTTCCGCATGTCGTCCATGAAGAATTGTTAATTTGGACCCCTTATCTATTCCTTTACAAAGGCCTTAACTTATATTTATTCAAGTACCACCCCCTTTAAGGCAATGAAAAACAATGGAACAATGGAAAAACAGTTTTCTTTTTCGCAAACCATAGCCGCCATTGATTTTTTCAATCGTTCAGATATAAATGAGAGATCTTTCTACTTACAGAATATTATAATTTACTAAAATTTTGAAATCGTCTTATTGTTCTCCATTAAAGGTCGCCCAGAAAGTTACACTTGCAAAAATCCAAAGTTAATGAAATAAATATTATTTTTTAAATTACTTCTTTGCTCCAGAACACATTTTTCCATCTCCTAAGCAATTTGTGGGTTTCAATGTAGTTTCTTTCTTATTCGCACAGGCTAGTTTATAATACCGCTTCCCTCATTAATTTGCTCATTTACTGTAAAATTTGCGTGATTGCTTTTTGGGCCTTGGAAACCTTTTATCATGCAAAAGGGAAATGGAACAAAAAAGGATACTCTCCCTTTTCTAAGCTAAAAGGAAAAATTGAATATGTACTAGAAGGAAGAACTCTATTTTTTTAAGGGCAAATCTTTGTCACTAATTTAGGTGGATAAAGTATCGTTAATACTAAGTTACCAATTTAGTCCTAAAACTGTTTACGAAACAAATTCTTACTACAGGACTTAAGACATTAATCAAAATACAAAGATTCAATTAGATACTTGACATCTTTATGGCAGGAGAAAATATACATATTTACATATTTAATTGCAAATCTTTAACTCATCATAAAAAATATTAAAATTAAACGCACATACAAAATAGTAAAATAAAACAGTTGGGATTATGGGCAAAATTTATCAACGTCTTAACGGCTGACAGACGTTGAAGCAATCTCCACGGCGCATGGTATGCTTAAGGCATAAACTCAGTTACATTAAAGAAATTTATATACCCACCATTTCGTTTATTGTGGAAATACCTTAAATAACATCTTAAAAATGCACTTTAACAAAGTGGATATTCATTTTAGGGTAATCTTACGTTTATCTTAATGTTTCCATATTAATCTTATTAATTAGTGCTCACGTAAAAATAGTAACGTTTTCATTTGAACAGTTACAGAAATCACTTTTTCCAATATTCGACTTAACAAATAAAGTGCATAACCCAATTAACTAAACTTTATTTAATCAGTTTACCAAGACTGTACCTTCACGACATGGGCGCCCATAAGGAGGGCTAAGAGTCCCCCTCCCTGAACTCGGACTCTAAGCAGTAATAATTTCTTAAATAACGAAACTTTAATTTAAATAAAACTAATTGTTCAATCTGCCAGAAATTGCCCCCGCCCCTGCAAATTACTGTAAGGGCGCCCATGCTTCACGATAAAGTTAATGTTGTAAATAGTAAAAAAGATTGTAGCAACTAAGAGGAAGTTAAACGTTTAGCCAAAGCATGGAATTTTGGTAAAAAAATGCCCAAATTTGGTTTGGTCACATAATAAGCTCCCAATCCTATCTGTTACTTGAAAGAATTCTGTATATACAGCCTAACTTAATTTTCTTTTTTTATATGTAGAAAAATGCATTCTAATTGCTATTTTGCATGAATTAGGATATCATCAGACCGTATCAACCTTTCATTTACAAAAATCATAATATATACTTACTGCATATAGCACAGACGGTCAAAATAGTCGAATTCTCCTTTTTACGTATTTACCTCTACATGCAAATATTTTGTCCCCCATAATGAGCTTTACTTTACCCCTATTTGGAGAACTAATTGTCAACTTTATGGATCACCACAAGTTTCCCCCATAATGTTTTATTTTGTTGTTGTTGATAATATAAAAAATCACTGTAGATAATATTGCATGTATCATGTACTATAGGTGGTAGATTTTAATTTAAAAGACGTTCTGAAATTGACCCTGCTCACTAATAACATGAATTGAAAAGTAGAATACCACCAATTCAAACAAATGGTGTACGCACGATAACGAACGTTATGCTAAGGGTATGGAGGGATACGTAAGACAACGGCAGATATGTATATCCCAAGATTGCATTTGAGGTGAGGTAAGTGCTCTTTAAAACGAATTTTGTGTGACCTTTTAGTTTGTCCAATATATACTTGGTTACAGTCTTTTTGGTGTTTTCAGTGTAATCTCCATCGCTATGTTGTTAATTTCATACTCGAACGAACTGTATCACAGAAAATTTGTCTTTTGTTTCAATTACATCTTCGCAACCCTTATTTAGTAAGAAATCTTTTCTCTACCACTACTACCAAAATCGTCTACTCAACCCTAAACCCTAACGGTGTTCACACAATGTTTTAGGGGAAAACTCAAATACCACCAAACTGGAAGGAGTGTTGGCTACCTAATAATATACAGGGTATCCAGAAATGAAGGTGCCAAACGAAAATCCCAGTTAGTAGACATTATTTTACGTGGATTTAACCCAAATTACCTTAGTCCAAAAATGCTTCTTAAGCGAGCTGGAGCTCCTTATAGATGGTGCCATGAAGTACTTTTTTTTGTAATATGTATTGAAACAGGCGGCCGACATGTAGAGCACTTACTGTAAAATTTGTTGTTTTGATATAACTTGATATAAGAGTAATTTAGTTAAATAAATTAATAAATTAGTAATTTATTTAAATTTATTTTTCTCGAGAAGAGTGCATCCTACCGATTTCAAACAAGAGCACATTATTTTTAGAAAAGACCCTAGAGAATTCGAATTTGACACAAAAAATGTCAAAAAAATAAATTTAAAAAAATACAATCCGAAATGTCTGCGGCCCCTCCCACATGGGATCCTAATGACCGCAGCAAGGAAGTATTATTTACAGCGACCGATGTGTGATCAGAAGGTAAGTCATTGTGCAAAGTTTGGACATTTTCGATCGAAACGTTTTTGAGATATTACAAAAAAATATACTTCATGGCACCATTTATAAGGAGCTCTAACTCGCTTAAGAAGCATTTTTGGACTTAGGTAATTTGGGTTAAATCGACATAAAATAATGTCTACTAACTGGGATTTTCGTTTGGCACCTTCATTTGTTGTCGACGAACAAAACATATAAATTCACAGTCTGGCTGTCAGTTACATGCGCATTCCCGAACACTCCTCAATTTAATAACGACCAATAAACCAGTAAAATAGGTACGATTTTTTCGGAATTCGCACTTCGCGGACAGCACTCGAGTAACTTTTAGTTTGTTATCTTGTCTGTGTTAGTTATTTGAGTGATGTCAATGTTTGTATTTGGTTACGTACAATATAATTTTTGGAACTAGTCGTTACCAGGGCCATGGAACAATTATGTTGGCGAAATGGGCAAGTTTGGGGATGATAACGTTTCTGATACATGAATTAGATTGATAAAATACCTTGTAGCATACACAGGTGCAATCGAGAACGGCTGCGCAAGTCGAAACCAAAAACAAAACTCTCCCGCCAACCAACTGTAATCCCAAGGCATATATGATCGTCCATTACAAACTTGTGTCAAATGGTAGGACTCTCCGTTGTCAGCGAATTGCTTGAGATATGTGCAGCCTGAGTGTAGCATTTAATGTGTACCTTGCCTGAGTACGACTTGGCTTTGGTACTTACCCGAGTCCGGCATTGTATTGGTACCTTGCCTGATGCAGAATCATATTGATACTTTGACTGACTGCGCCATAATTTTAGTATATTGTATTTATATTTTGCATTTATAGTGTTATTAGGATCCATTACATTAGCAGTATTTAATTGCATAAAAATATATGTAAGCGATATATCATTTAAAAATATCGGATGCTTTAAAAACTATAAAGTAGTGACAGAATACAGGGTACTTAAATTCGAAGTTGCCAGGCGCGTTACATCACAACCTTTTAATAAGAATTACTCATACACTTTTATTCTAAATAAGATATAAATTATCCTTGTGCTTTATTGATAACTATCTATAGCTTATTCAGATCTCTTCCTTATGGAAGTCCTGCTACTATCGGAATAAAACGTTTAGTCGCGCCATTTTAAACGTTTATAAATAAAAAGCTATTGGGGTCATTTTTGTCAAACATATTTCCTGAATCACCATTTATTTATGTGTAAGTAATTTCATAATTTTAATGGAATTTATCGAATTAGATACTATAGCAAAATATTTTCTATAAAACACTATTTTTATCGTGAATTTTGGAAACGCCAATAAAATAAATAAACGAGCCTTAATACGAAAGTGGCTCTTACAGGAAATTAGTCCTGTACTATCATTTAAATATAGGGGTAATTAACCATATGTAGAATCTTGCCATGCCTTAAATTTATCACATTTAGAGTAGTTTACAAAAAATTTATGGAAATATGTAAATATAATGAACATTATCTGACGTTTTACTTGAATTCGGATAAGACATTCATAAATTATAAATGTACCTAAATTATAAAAATGTACTACCAAATTGCATAGAAAACTATTTTTCCCTGTAGTAATCTAATTACTTCATAATTTTAGAAGATAACTCAGTGTTTTATTGCCATATACTTCTAGAAATTTGATTGACGTTGACGACTCGCTTGGTTTTTACATACGCTGTCTGTTTAGAAAATATTATAATAAGCAGGGGTCATGGTGGCCGAAGGGTAACGCAATTTATCATTATTGTATACATATTATTATTATTTGTATACATACAAGAAATCGACGAATGTTCTTAGGTAATTGCACAAATAAACAATTAGAAAAAAGGATGGGCAAACATTTAAATGTTATCCTTTCGAAATTTAGTAGCATCAAATTTCTACGGATTGTACAGGAATTTGTGTACATTTTATCATCAAACTCGCCTTCAATTTCCGAACCGCGCAAATTTACTTAAGAAATGTTCTTTACCAAAGCTTAAACTTGAATAAGAATTTATTTATATACAAATGACCGGTTTCTAACATTTTGTAAAAAGTCTGACAGTGATACATTTCGTTAAAAACTTGCACAACTTCGCCTTGGCGACCGATCTTTACATCAGGCCTTAATTTAATAATTGATCTAATCCATTTACAGATCGCATAAATCCAAATTTGGATTTTGAATAAGTTTTGGTTAAAAACGGCGAACGACAGGTGCATTATCTTTTGGACGTGATAATATACATAATTACACAATGTACACACACGTATTTTAATATTGGTAATTATTGTAATAAAAGCGCAAAAAAAAACGTAAGCGGTAATTTCTGTTATGTATTTCCATTTTTTTAACCGGTTTATTGATTATGCAATCTTTAAACTGTATAATTTTGTTCAATAAACCAATAACATTTCCATGCAAATGTAACAAAAGCGAGAAACAAAATAAAAATACGAAGTTAACGCCGTTTTGCATGAAAATGCGATTGTGACGTCTACATTTCAGTACTTTATCGCAATATTGATGTAATTTAAGATCTTGAAATTGTGCAAAATACTACTAAATAAGGTTAGGTTTAATTGGAAGTGGTGTTATCTTGGCATCATTGCACTTTTGGAATGTTGGAGCTTCGGCGTAAGAACGTGCGAGAAAATTGCGACGGATATTGTAAAGTATTTTTATCGGAAAATTTCAAAAGGTTTAGAAATTATCGATACGCCTCTTTACGGCGGCGGTAATCGGAGGATTTGTTAAATGTCTTTTTTTTTTAATTGTTATTTTTCAGTTTTCAAAGAAAAGGCCATGTTTCCGCGTGTATACGGCCGTTTTGTTTGCCTACGGAATTATCTCGGATAATCCGGTTTTAAAAATTCTCAAAATATTTGTGGAAGTAATTTTAAAAGTTGTTGGCATTTTTATTAAAAAGTCTCGTGGTATGTGTGTAGTTTTCTGTGCGCTTCAGCCGCTGTTGCACGCTTACTTGATCTCCATCATCTCGAAGAATTGTAATTGGTGGTAACAAGAAGGCAAGTCTTTGATGTCTAGTCTTTATAAAAAGACCGACATTTATAAAGAGAGTCTTTTTAAATTTAGGTCTTTATTTTATTAGGTTATAATATTTTTAGTGGTTTCCTTATTTTACGTCACATCACAAACAAGGCGAGCGTATGTAGGGTATTTATTTTTAGTTGAGGATACGTACAACGTATCGACATTTTTCAATTTAATATGGAGGTGTAACTGCGCGCCTTTGGAAGTAATTCGATAGGCATAAAGTTAAATTAGGTTTGAGGAGTCGGGCGAAACTTAAAAATTCAGTTTAAGAACGTTGCCGGTAATTCTAAATTTCGAATTTTATTCGCGAGTCATGTAAAAAAAAAGCTTAAACGCTTTTGGACGAACATTGAAAATTTACTCGAACGGTGGCGAATTTTTTTTTTTAAGTGACAAGTTGCCCAATAAAACAAATGGAGCCTTTTAATTAGAGGTAGAATAAGTTTTAAATTATTATGATAGTGGGGGTTACCTTTAATTAAGTTTATCGGAAGGCCTTGTCATCGTATTAACAGGGTACAGTTATCTTATCGATTGTTACGAGCAATTTAATTGCCATAAATGTAATTTTAAAAATTGCCACGTGGTGATAGTAATACTGGGGTTGACGGGATGAAGTCCAGCCGGGGGCAGAGGAAATATGCAGCTGATAGATGCCGGCGGGGCAGGTGCAATCGGACCGTGGGAGCACCACCTGTAAGAGAGGCACCCGCTCCTACACCACGTCTTAATGCCGCGGGTTTATACTTCTACTTGCAAGTTTATTTTCTACTTGTTCCTGTAATACATTATCTTGCAGTTCAGTTTTCATATAATAACTAACAGGTTTTCTTTGTCATTAGCAACCGACCGCACCTGTTTTCTTTCCCGTTACATATCAAAATGTCACAGGAATTGATTGATTGGTTTTGGAGCCTTATATGTAGAAATCTACAAATGTATATACCTACAATTATCTTCGTTATATTATTAATGATGGCGATTTTATATCAAAATGTTGAATGAAGTTGACGTATAATATTCGTGAACGATATATAACCAAATTAATTCTTAATGATTTCACTTATGGCACAACATGATTACTAAATGATAAATATGTCGACGATGTTCTAAATGGATGAATATAAATTTTTCAATTATTCCCGTTTTTGAAATTTTTGCTGGCGATTGACATTATTACAGCCTTATGGGCGTAATGCATATGTATAAAACATTACGCATAAATTAATTGCACTTGTTACATTTGCTTCTGCTCGTTATGCATTATGCCAATAAATAGGTATCTACCGACATAATTTAATAAGACATTTAGAAATTTCACCGTTACGGCCAGAAATTCGAATTTTTTAAAACGTTTACGATTTATTTTATGTTGGTAACATTCACTGAAATATAAGCAACCTGGAACGCGCACGGTGCATTTAACCTGTAGGAAATAAACCGAGCGTGCGATAGCAATAACGAAGGGTCATTTTGTCCTTGTTGTACTCATTCACAGTTAAGCTGTTGAAGCATTTTGATTGTTTTAGGATTAATCAAATTAGTTTTTGTCCTACACTTTGAAAAACAATCGTGTTATACCATGGTTAAATATTGTTGTTTTGCAATCAATAAACAATAAAAACAAAGTAAAATTGCCGCCTTTCATAGTGACGATGGAGTTAATTAAAAATTGACGGTAAGCAATTCAATTGATTACTTATTGGTTTCTCTCGCAGTGTGACATAAAGCCTTGTATGCAATTCGTACATAGGAGGGTTCATTGACTCCCTACATATTTAGTTTCGCGTTTGTCGGAAAATTACTTATACGATACAAGATACAATAACATAATCAGC
This sequence comes from Pyrocoelia pectoralis, assembly GCA_036250285.1. Taxonomy (NCBI): domain Eukaryota; kingdom Metazoa; phylum Arthropoda; class Insecta; order Coleoptera; family Lampyridae; genus Pyrocoelia; species Pyrocoelia pectoralis. The sequence continues at coordinate 10,328,354 of CM070079.1, forward strand.
AAGACAGAGACCGAATGACCCTACATTAATTCCCTTTCTGTCGGCTCGGCTGTAAGTTAAGCGTAAGCGTTCCAGGTTGCTTATATTTCAGTGGTAACATTAAAGCAGTTTCCCCATATTTCGTATTTACACGTTAACAAACTAAAATTTCGATAAGAATTTATGCTAATATATTACTATTAGTGGTAGTCACATTTCAAAAAATTTATAAAATTTGCAAAATACACTCGTCTTATATTTAAATAGCAAACGAGGTAATAATTTCGAAGCTCTTAATTAAGATATCTAACATATTTTGGTGGCTGCATTAGAAAAATACGATAAACATAGCGATTTGATACAATTAAGAAGTTGTTTTGGCAAATACCGACAGTCATTAATTATCGAATCGAATTAAAAATCGAATAAAACTGATTTTTCCCACAACTGCTTTAGAAAACAGCTTTTTCTGCACCAGTTTATAAAATTACATTTTCCTATAAATATACAGATGAAAGTAAGTGAACAAATGTGTGCACTTTCTATAATAAAAATACATTAGATTATATTTACAACAAAAAAACACGGTAGATCGACACTTTCCGGGGCCTGATGTTGTACAGTTTTCTTTTTTCTAATTTGTTAAATTTAAGTTTAAAATGACACGATGAAAACATTAATGTACGTATTTGTAATCAAAAGACAATCATTATATCTAACAAACAACACGGCTTTCGCAACGGTCAATCAACTATAACCGCCATAACTAGCTTTGTAAATGATATCATCTCTTTCCTCGAAGAAAAGCAGAGTACTCTTGCCATTTTTTGTGATTTAACTAGGGCTTTTGACTGCGTTGACCACACGCTTCTGACTCAAAAACTGAACACTTATGGCATAAGGGGCGTCGTTGCAAGTTGGTTTTCTTCCTACCTTACTGATAGATGTCAACAGGTCGAGGTCAAATTTAAAAACGGCGCTACTATAACTAAATTTTTATCGGCACCACTTAATGTAAACGTCGGAGTCCCACAAGGATCTGTTTTGGGACCAATCCTTTTCGTATTATTTATCAACGACATCGTGAATTTTTTCAACTGTCTCATCTTATATGCAGACGATACCACTGCTTTGATCTCCGGTAAAACTTTGGAAGATGTTCAAAAGCGAGCCTGTGACATCCTTGCTAAACTCAGTAACTGGTTCAACTTGAACAGATTGTTTTTAAATCGCGATAAAACGTTTTTTGTTCCATTCTCGTGTCGTAATAGTACAATAATAAACCAATGTAATGCAAACCCACCTCTTCAGACCGTAGGGAAGTTCTTAGGAATATTGATAGATCAAAACCTAAATTGGAAATCCCATTGCGAGTATCTTACAAAAAAGCTGAACGCCTATTGCTATCAAATTCGTCATATTAAAGATCTTATAGGACTACAGCACACATTGTCTTATTACTTCGCTCAAATACACTCGAGGTTGATGTACGGCATTATCATATGGGGATCGTCTAGTTCAGCGACGAAGGTATTCCTGGTTCAAAAAAGGATAGTTCGATGCGTTGCCGGTAGTACTAAATATGATTCATGTAGACCCAATTTCAAAAAATTACGCATCTTAACTCTAGCATCCATATATATTTTAGAAGTTCTTTCGTACGTGTTTTCAAACCAGCACCTTTTGTCACGAAACAGTAATTTGCACACGTACCACACGCGCAATAAAGACAAATTTGTTACACCGGTTGCAAGATTAAAAATTACACAGAACTCGCCAAAAGTACTTGGAATTAAATTATTTAACATCCTTCCCGATAATGTAAAAGATCTGAAAACATTAAAGGCGTTTAAATCCACAATTAAAAAAATCTTATTAGACGAAGCTTTTTACACTATTGACGAGTATGTAAAATTTTACACTAAGTAGAGTTGCTTGGTCACTTTTTTGCTATTGTTTTTTACCTACTGATTTTATTATTGTAATTTTGTTTATTATATTTAATATTGTACTTGACGCTTCCCATGCAATTTTTTTGTCAGGGAAACTAAATAAATATTATTATTATTATTATTATTATTACGAACATTCTGCGATGTACCTAATCCCATGTATCCCATTTTTTGGGAGCTTTAGTTAGACGTTTTTGGGAAAGTTGTATAGGTAGGTTTCTGAAAATGTGTACTTGGGGGTTACTCTGAAAGCCGAATCGATCTAAAATATTTTCAAAATGGCAGCACTGCCGGAAATGCCGGAAGTAGCCACCAACTTCGTTATTTTAAATAGCAACCCCTATTTTTTATTGCATTTTTGGGTTCTACGTGAAATTTCATAACCTTTGATACCAACTTAAAAACCATAACTTGTAGATATTGATATGTTGGTATCAAAAGTTATGAAATTTCAGGTAGAATCCAAAAATGCAATAAAAAATAGGGGTTGCTATTTAAAATAACGAAGTTGGTAGCTACTTACGGCATTTCCGGAAGTGCTGCTATTTTGAAAATATTTTACATTGATTCGGCTTTTTGAGTAACCCCTAAGTACAAATTTTCCAAAATCTACCTATAAAACTTTCCCAGAAACGTCTAACTAAAGCTCCCAAAAAAACACCCTGTATAGTCTCTCAGTTTAACTTAGTCGGTATACTCCAAATCATCGAATCGTTTATGATCGGGAAAATTTCAAAAGCTCACCGGTAGTGGTTTATTCGCAAATATTTGTAATTTCGTTTTTGCCTCTGTTCATTCATCTTTGTCTCCATGCAGTGCCGGTTTATACATTCCGCACACTACGCACGTGCGTAGGGCCCGGACAAATTTGAAATTTGAAGTTTATATATTTTTTTGGAAGTGTACACTGTACAGGTATAGCGCAATCAATGCATTTAATATTAAGGAGTTAAGGTGTATTTCACTCATGACTTCAGAATAAATACTGTAAGATATAACAAAAATGTTAAATAACAGGAAAGATAAAATCTCAAAAGAAGGTATAAACACCCTTTAACACGTTTGAGACTAAAATTTATTACTGGTCATATATTTTAAAAGAGTTTATTCCAGATTGAACATTTCCCCGTCCCTTGCTAAGTATAACCTTTGTACTTAATTATGCCGACGCAAGGGGTTGTCATCATCACGATTCCGCGAGCCACGCGGAACCCGTACCTGTGATATATGGCGCCCGGACGTTACGGCACTTAATATTTGTATTTTCGTAAACATTTCTCTTAAATTGCTGAAAAACGTATTTTAAAAAAATGCATTGCAAAGTGTAAGTTTTATTTTCCAGCAAGTTAACAATAATGTGAAATATCGTAACAACCATAAATAAAGACAGATGCGTAGTCGACAAGGAAAAGTTAATTAAACACCACAAGAGGGAATCAAATTCAAAATCGGCGTAGATAAATTCTATTTATCTACTATTCATATATAAAGTTCAACATTACGACACTCAAATGAGTATCGTAATGAACTATTTTACCGCGCTCATTTATTAAGATGACAGATGACAGATATGCCTACTAAATTACTTCTAATTTTTTACAAATTTCTTTCGATTAACAATATTTTATGAATAGTAGATAAAACGTACTATATTCGTATCGTAACATCATTTTACGATACTCGACGGCTTATTAAACTCGGCCTGCGGCCTCGTTTACTAAACCTACGTCTCGTATCGTAAAATGATACGTTACGACACTTGTATCGTAAATAACTATTACAATTCGCCGAATGAGGTTGGTTCAGAACAATGAATCATTCTGATCAAAATTCTCAATGCCCTTTTCCTGAACATAAATTTTCTGGAAATACTCATTGGGAAATTTGTGTAATTTGTAGCATGTAGGCAAGCTATTATACTATTGTATTAATTTGGGACTGTTGCTGTTTCATTTTGACAAAGAGTTTGCCGCTCTAGAATAAGGATTTTATTGTATTTGGTTTTCCAAAACCAAACTGGCTCTCACTAATTCGATTTTTACTGAAACTGTTTTGTAGTAAAACATGTTGTGCATGTTATAGAGTCGCAGGTATTCGCCCATTTTCATTATTCTGAACGAATGGGCTGCTTTTATATAAATTTTTAGTGGTTTTAGTTAGCCACAACGGTACCTAAAAATAATTTTGAATTTTTATTATTCTAATATAAAAATCGAATAGAATCTTCTGAATTTGATGCAAAAAAAATCGTTCATCTAGGTCAGACAAATTTACATGATTATAATACAAATATGGATCAACTGTAGATATCTGAGCTACATAAATACTTACTAATAGATTTAACTCGATTATACTTTCTCGTAAGCCATATATGACTTGAACCAACTTTCAAGGTACATCTGGACTTACGCTTAAGTGCAGCACTAAGCGCTCTCTAGACCATACCTACTTTTTGAATGTTTAAACTATCTTCACCTACGAAATGAATTCTATAAGTCCTTATTAGTCTCATTACAAATACCAAAGTACAAATAATATAAAATTTAAATATAAAAAACTTGTATAGCTGATCAAATGAACACTGATCCAAACAAAAAACAACGCTTTTCCTATTAAGTTAAAAATGGTTCTGAACGATGTACTGCAATGGCTAACAACACCATTAAGATAATTAAGATGTCCACTTGTGCATAGTCCTCTTCATTATCCAACATGCCTTTTTAATAGCTTATGTCCACGAGATCTACTTTTCTCAACAAATACATACACTGTATAGTCTTCTCCAAACTTTAGCTTCAGTCCATGTTGCACTCTCTTCTTCCATATATGAGTACGCCATGTAAGTATTTAATACTATCAGCCTGTGGTAGTGGTACATATTTATCCACTACATTTAGTGAAAGTCACATAGACTGATTTATTTTCGTTCACCTTGATACGCCATCTTTGGAGCCATTGCTGTATTTGATCTAAGTGCGTTTGTAGATCTTAAACAGCAGCTACCGGATTTGGGTGTTTTCACATGATGGCCGTGCCATCTGCATATGTTGCTGTTACACTATTGTCAGTGGATAAATCTGCTGTGAAGATGACGTGTAAAAAAAGTCCCAAACGCTGCCTTGCGGGACCGGGATAGTGGTTTTTATTTCTGTTCTTGTTGGAAGTATCTTTCCTGTTAGTATGATTTAAGGATAGTAAAGATTGCATGAGATAACTTCGCTTAAGCTTGAATAGTAGGTCTTCGTGCCAGAACTTGTCGAACGCCTGGCTTACATCTAAAAAAACCGCAGCACAGTAAGGTTATTCTTCAATTGTGTTATTGATGACTTCAACGATTCTATGAACTTGTTCGATGGTTGCATGATTTTTTCTAGAGCCGAACTGGTGTTCAGGAAAGAGATCTTCTTCGGTATTTGTCATCATAATTCTTTTTAACAGTAGCTTCTCCTGTAACTTTGATTGGACTGATAATAAACTGATAGGCCTATATGATTCTACGTTGTGCGGGGGTTTGTCAGGTTTTTGTATTACTATTATTTGAGAGATCGTCCATGGAGTGGATTAAAGATGTTCGTTAACATTGTAATCCCTAATTTAGCAGCTCTGTTTAATTTTCTTTTTAATACTAACTACAATACAATAAAATAATATGCAAAATGTAGTAAATTTTGGTATCAAAAAATTCCAGTTTGCTATAGGCCTTCTCAGAAAATCCCAACCAGGTTATATCGAACAGCATATAAATAATCATAAAAGTAATTGTCATAACAATTATATGGCCATATCAATGTGGTTAATCCAGTTGAATTTTCGAAATGACGGCTTGGACTTGTGGTGCTTATAACCAGGGCTGGGAAAAATACATGCAGTAACGTATTTCAAATACAAATTACAAAATATTCCTAGAAATGTATTTGAAATACAAAATACAAGACACTTTTATATTATTTTTAAAAATACAAATACAATATTTGAAATACAAAAATACAAAAATACCTATACGTATACGGGGTGTTTTTTTGGGAGATTTAGTTAGACGTTTCTAGGAAAGTTTTATAGGTAGGTTCTTGAAAATGCGTACTTACTTAGAATTCACTCTGAACCTATCGTTAACATTGCGGTGGGCAAAATGCATACATTAATGTATTACAAATGCAAAATTCAAAATACTCATAAGAGAGTATTTGAAATACAAAATACAAAATACTTTAGGGAAAAATCATCAAATACAAAATACAAATGTATTTCAAATACTGTAACATAGGAACTTCATTAGAACGTTGAAAACGAATTTCATAATATAACTCTAGAAGAGATGAGCACCGTCCAACAGGTAGACGAACAATGTTCGTCTACCTGTTGGACGGTGCTCATCTCTTCTAGAGTTATATTATGAAATTCGTTTTCAACGTTCTAATGAAGTTCCTATGTTACTCATTGTTTCAAATACTGTATTTTCAATACAAGTATTTTGTGACTGCCCACCCCTGCTTATAACCAGTAAAGAATAGTTGCTAGATCTGAATCTTTTATATGATAGCATAATCACTCACAATGTTATTAAGGTTTGAAGAGTCAATTTTAGTGTAGAGAGAAGACAATTAAGCAATGATTAATTAATACACAGCAATTAAATAAATTTTCTTATACAATAATACAATCATGATCATTAAAGAAATAATGATATTTCCGATTATTATGACTTAATAAACAAAGTAAGTTATTTAGTTTATTTATGCCATTATTATTTGTACTCAGAGCTTATAATGAGTTTGTTGTGGGAAGAAAAAGGAACTTTCATTATTTAATATAGTAGCGTTCGGTGTAATTAATATTTTTGTTGTACTTTTTGGTGTTAGTTTAATATTTTTAATACTAGGTATAATATTCTCACCTACCCTAATGCTAATAAATCATACTTTACTGCAACGGCATTGTGATTTTATTTATAAATGTTACTCCCATTAGCTGTTAGGAATGAATAATAATTGAACTAACAGTATGGCACTACTTCATTCGTGATTTCAGTCATGGAACTCGTGAAATTCGAATTAAATTGTGGTAATAAATTGAATTTTTGCATTCTTATTGACTTAGTAAACGGCGAGAGTGCATTTACCCTTAAAGATACTTGGTACCGTTCCAATTTAATCCTAATTCATTTTACGTCAGGCAATCGTTTGAAAGGTAAGTACTGTATAAATAATAATGTAAATTACTTGAAACCCACCGAGTTGCACTTTGTATAAACTATACTAGAGGCAAATTTATTGTAATTGATATGGAGTAAATCTTTACAGCCGTTTAGTTATTTTCATCTTTTAATGGCTTTTATTTTTCGCTTAAACCTTATCCGGGGTTTAATTTGTGTTTTATGTGTTTTCACTAAATGATCCTTGTTATCGTTACATTCTATGCTCAATTATAAGAAATTCTACCAAGGGTTTGGTAGTTTCGTCGGGTCTAATCCTAACTATTTGCGTAGCATCCTACTTACGAAGCCGTAAATTGCCTCGTAAAGGGCACCACGCGCGAATTTTTAAGGTTTTTAAAGCAAATTGCGTAACAAACTGATGAAGCATTGCTCTCCCGTTTTAATTTACCCTTATCTGAAATAGGATGTTCTCTCGCATAACGGTATTGATTTTACTTACCTTTTCCTTTTGCCTCGTATAACTTTAGATTGTTAAATATAATTAATATAAACTAATATGAAACAAATTGTAGAAATGGCATGTGCAAACTAGACTAATCAGAAATCAATTTTTTTTAATTTTATCAATTTTTCTTTTAAAAGACGCGAAATATGAAAGCTTAAGGGATTCAACTCATTAAGATGTCCAAAAATTGCTAAATAATCATTAAAATCGACTAGAGCAGTGATTCCCAAAGTGTGCGCCGCGGCTCCCCAGGGAGCCGCGCAGCCGTCATAAGGGTGCCACGAAATATTCAATTAAACAATTCTTGTAATTTCCAATTCTCGAATTTTTGCGCCAACAATCATGTATGCTGACAAAATTCCAAGAATTTAGCAACTTTCGAGTCTTTCATTGTTTTCTTTCCAATCCACATCTTTTGAAACGACTAGAGCGCAAACACGGCTTCCCCGCACATCCTTTGGTAATCGTTTTAAAAAAGGACAGTTTCCCAATTTTTCGCTGTATCGCTGAGACGTAACGTTTTAGGACATCTGTTCAGAGGAACTTTTTACATATATTGAAGAAGTGATACGGTTTTAACTTTTCCAGCGATGTTATGCAAAACTATCAACGCCACAACGTATTGAGTTCCCATAGAAATTTGTACCTATATATATATATATATATAAAGGTTTTGGTCATCACTGTTCCTAAGATTTTGGGCATCCCTGAGGGAAAAACACTACCTAACTTAATAAAACCTTAAAAGTTCGTCCGTGTTCATCGAGGTAATATGTTTGACACTTTTTTCAAAGAAATAAACCTAGGTATAAGTACAATTTTGCAATATGGTGGACATACAGTCTTAAGACAAACGTTTACGAACTTTGATTCCAACCGAGACAGATTCAAGGTATCTACTGCAAAATAAAACGTTACAGCTCCCCCAAATAATTCCTCGTAACTAACTTCATTCATCCAAGGACCAAGGCGTAGACTTCTGGAGACTTGCTTCTCGAAATACCACTTACAAGAAGCACCCATCTTATCTCCTATTTGTTGTTCTACCTATCTTTCAAAATTTAATAAGGCCTCTGTACAACCCTTAGGCACATGACTATATGTTTTCTAAGTCTGAGTGGAGGCTTCCACGGCCAGAGTCAGTAAGATAAAGACGACTTCAGGGGTAGAACCGCGTCAATGTTGAAAAAGTCAATGTTTCGCCCACTTTCGTAAGTGCCTTCATCAGGACAAGAACAAAAGACAAATAAAATAAAACAACAATTATCAAAATAAAATATATAAAAACTCTTACCAAATGAACCAACGGGAACAACATCACAAAACTGCACACGCAGGAACACTGAAAAGAGAGAGCTAAACCTGATTAGTTAAACCTATTCCTATTCCACCAGGAGAAAGTGGCACACCAGTCAATGGGATAACAGATTTCCAAAGTGGAAAAAGTGACCATCCTTCGTCACGATTGAAATTGTTGGGGCGATTGAAGATCTCAACTCGCGGATTTTCCTTTGGTAGAAGATGGGGAATGAGTTAGAAACTTGGCTTCTTGAAACAGGATATTTTGGCTGTTTTGAAGAGAATGCTCAGCAACAGCGGACTTAGAGCTATGATGACCTCGGAAATTCGAGTGCTAACTGATCTACCCGTTTCGCCGATGTAGACTAAACCACAAGAACAATACGCCTTCGGGGTTCGAATTTATCTTTAGGGTTGGGTAAGATCTGGGACATCCTATACATTAGATGAAACTAAACGACCTTGATTTCGTGTTTTCGAAGAATCTTTCCAATGCAATCAATGACTTTGTGGACGAAGGGCAAGAAAGCAATACTCCTGGCGAGTTTTGGGATTAGATGACGATTTATAACCTTACGGATGTCGTTCCTGTGAAAACCATTGTTGACTAATGTGTTGGTGACGTGCGGTAATCCGTTCCGAAGGTTAGCCTTATTGACCAACCGTTTTTGGGCAGGATGATGGTGCGAGGTGGCATGTAAGTACCTATCGGTGTGAGTGGGTTTACGATAAACTGAGTGACCAATACTTCCATTAGAGTGACGAGTGACTAAAATGTCGAGAAAAAGGAGTGAGCCGTTAGCCTCAACTTCCATGGTAAACTTGATGTTGGGAGGTGGGCTATTAAGCTGATCCTGGAGTTCCAACAAAGCGTCATGACTGTGTGGCCAAATTATAAAGGTATCATCGACCAGACTTTGGGCTGAAGGTGAAAATCTTCCAGAGCAACCGATTCGAAAGAGCGGAGAACCCATAGCAGTGGCAGAAACTTGTTCGTAAAACTTGCTTCGAAACTGAAAATAAGTGGAAGACAAGGTAACTAATCCGACGTCCTTATCTTTATCCTTTAGAATTTGCTCAATGATGATAAAAGAATCCGTAATGGGAACTTTGTTTGAGAGTTCGAGGTGAAGAAATAGAATTTCTGTGGACGAAGAATCGAGTTCTCTCCTGGTTGTTTGAAATCGTTCTCGGACAAGGGCTAAGCTAGTACGCTGAAGAATGGATTGCGAAGACCTAGTTTGTAAGTAATTTTCAATAATTATTTTTTGTTTTTGTCAAATGTTCGTTTTTTCCCTTCTTATCATTCAAATTGTACTTTTTTGTGTCCAGTTCCTACAATCGTTTTGCTAATGTGAGGTTGGCCACAATAATCAACTGATCTTTAAGAATGCTTGGAGTTCCGGGATATTAGGGGGCGCAGGTGTTTTATCATTCACCTATTTTGCAGAAGTATTGCTGATAAATGCTGCATTATATTGACTTTTTTTATTTTGGCTTGAGGTTCGTGATGATTTCGCGATGGTAGCTTTGGCAACTACGCTTTGAGATACCTACATTAAAGTAGTGTGTCACTCTACGTACAAGTTCCTTGGTCTGAGCATCGCAATGGCTTCTCTACATTGGTCACCCGTTAACTTTCTCCTGAACGCTATAAGGACCAAAGCGAAATTTTGCAAATTAACTACATATAAAAATCCCACACTGCCATGGAGAAGTTGGAGTAGGTAATAAAGAACGAAATCGTCTTTGATTTGCAGGTCACTGCGTCGGATTCTTCTTTTCATAGTTATCTACAAAAATGATCGTACTACAGTCATGTTGAAACCATCTTGGAGTAATTTCATTTTTTCCAATTTCACATCTTTAAACCTCTCCAAAATTTTAGCGCTACCTCTCCACGGACACGGACAGGTCGTCTTTTCGTGTAATTTTCTAATTTCTTTTATTCATTTGTACTAAGCACTCAGCTGCCATATTACTGAGCTATTTATAATATAAGTCTTCCATGTATTCCTTAATTAGTTTTTAGCTGTCTTCTGTTATCGGTTCATAGTCATCACTATCCTGATAAACGATGTCTAACCTTTTAATTTACCTTTCAAATGTTATTTAGATGAAGTAGATTTAAAATTACAGAAAAGGATAATTAAGTAGACGTTAAAACGAAAATACTAGATTTATTAAACGTTGTGTAGAATTAACAATTTGCTCGATAGTTTTGAGAAAAAGTTAAGTAATGCTGAATCTTTTCTTATACATTTTACCTTGTTAGTTACGTTTAAGGATAAACTAGAATTTTTTACTAATTACGAACTGGTTTATGATGCCAAATTACAAAAACTGGCATACATTTGCAGCAATCAAGATTGTGAAGAACTGTATTGCAACAAAGTTTCATGATACTTTGTTGCAATACATTATCGTCTTTGAAAATGAAAAGAAGTTCATTTTTCAAAATCCTTTGTAAATGGATGATAGATTAAAAGGCATAAATCATGTAAAATGCGTATAATACATGTATTAACATGGATTTTAAGAGGATCAGCGGTAAATTTTATGTTAAGGGGATGGGGGTATTGTTCGCTGAAGAGGTGTTGTGACGTGTTCGCAAAGGGCGGATAGTATTGTTAAGAGGGATCATGCGGCCGATCGGAACTGATATATCGATGTATCGATGGGTATTAGTGCGTTTTGGCTTCTATATCTCTGTTTGCCAGCAGCTAATACAGGTACTGCTCTTTTGTTACTCAAGTGCGTATTGTTAGAGAGATATTTAACAATGTCGATCTTTTGACATTTGCATTCAAGCTTTTTTTGGGATCTTTTGCGGGAAATTTATTACGATATCAGTATTGTGCGTGCAATAAAGACATTAAAAATGTTTGAAAATCTCTTTTTAATTGAACCCCATCGCATCGTTTAGATCTACGAGAGAACGTGATAATTACTTCGGTTGATGTACAAAAATTACAGTTCAAAGGTGTTTTTTATTTCTTATAATGTTTCATATATGCAAACCATAATTATTTTTGCTGTAATATGTATTATAAACCGCTTAAAGTAATTACTATTAATTTACTTTTATACATATTATACTTGCATACCGTCGATGGTAGCAAACGACTTTAAAATTGTTATTCTAATCGACACTTTTTTTACTTCATTTCGATTTTATCCTTCATAAATGGTACAGAAAAAAACTTTATTAATTCAATTTGTGAATTAATTAGATCAACGTGATGAAAAAAATCGTGCTAATTGAAATCTAAAGACTTACAGCTGTTCTGTTAACCTTTTTATTTATAATTGGATTATAATCCTATGCAACTAAACAAATTATATATCTAGTTTAAATGTTAAATATTAAAAATACTTTTATGAGTCATGGCTATCGTACAAATAACCTATATGTCACTCCACGACAATCTTTTAATTACTGGTATTAATATTACCCTTTTGGGGGGTTTATCTGAAAATTTCCTGTTTTGGACGTACACTGCAAAATTTATCACGCATTCCAAGTCTGAATTACTTCTAAGCTCTTTATTTACTTTTCCTATTTGCCATCCCTGTATTCCGATTGAGTACAAATTTACAAGCGGCATTAGATATGTTTGACATATTCCAGTTTTCATTGTTTACATTAACAAAATCGTTTTGCCGCAAGCTTTCCTAAATCTAAAACTTGATGTGCGAAGTTGTCCAAAATTTTTTCATTGACATTGCTTTTAGGTTCATTGTTTATCTATATATGAAAGTGTACCTTCATAATTTGATGCAATGTCGCTGCGGTAGTGATGACCAAACGCTAGGGTTGCCATCCGTACGGGTTTCCCCTGATTTGTCCTAGTTTTGAGGGCGTCCGGGGAGCTTTAAAAAGTTTTGTTAAGAGTGTTTTTATTTATTTGAAGAAATTAAAAATGTGGGATTAGAATAGTTTTTTATAACTTCAAAATTTTTTTTGAGTATTTTTTAAATTTACTTAAAGAAATTAAAAATGTGAGACCAAAAAAAGTTTTTTTGTATAATTTTTGTTCAATATAAAAAATAAGAAATTTGAGGCTATCAATCCTTATATCTTCTTAAGATTTTGTTTTGATAACAGAGTATAATTATTTTTTTATTTTAAGAAATAAAAAATGTAAGACTGCTAACAGTTTCTCAAAACTTTAAGAAGATTCTGTGTTCTTTCTTAGAAGAGAAAGAAAATTTAGTTTGAAATTGAATGAAAATACATAAATAGTTATTTATAACAATTAAAACCACTTTTTATTTTACTGAGTAACTTTAAAAAAATTCTGTTTACATGTCCGGGTTTTAAGCTACAAAATCCGGGGTTTTCACGCTTCTTGTCCTGGTTTCCAGATTTTAGAGATGGCAAACCTACCAAACGCAAGACCAATATAAGACCACATAGGTCTTGGTCTTGGTCTTGCATTGATATCCTTAATCTCGGTCTTACTCTTGGTCTTGAATATGGAGTTTTGGTCTTGTTCTTGGGCCTTGCATTTTTACACAGTACTATGAATGACATCAAATTAATCGAAATTTTGTGTCACTGTACACCTACTACTAAATTAGATTGTTGCAGATAATAATAATTTGGCTACATAGTGGATGTTTATGTAATTAATTGGTATTGAGTTTAATGATCAAAATAAATTATAATAACTTAAATTATTTTAAAATTAAATTGCAATTAATTATTTACTTCACAATCAAGAATACTTTTTTACTAATTTACGTTTCAGTATTGCGATGCGACATACTCTAATTAAATTTTATTTAAAAAGATATATGTATTTACATTAAAATGTCACAATGAAAGTTAATGTTTTGTTAAATTTTTTTTTATTATGGATGCATATTTGATTACACTGGTCAAGACAAGTCTTATTTTCTTTATTTTTTTCTGTTATTGGATATTTCTATGGCCCTGACTATGAAAAAACTACTGGGAGATTGCAAAAGTTACCCTTTCAAATACCTATACAGTTTTATTATTTTGACAAAAAAAATAAAAGAATAATACATTGTATTAACAAAATTTCTATTGAACACTAGCAAATGATTTTTTATAAGATTTCCTTGAATGAACGACTTTAGGTAGATCTCGTAGTCTGCCATCATATGTGAGTCCCACCGCCCCTGATAACGCTCTTCCATTGTCCGAAGATCCTGATGAAATCCTTCACCCTGCTCCTCACTAAAATCACCCAGATTTTGTGGAAATCGGTCTAAATGCGAGTACGGGAAGTGGATTTTTATGCTGATGTTGATACCTAGCTCTTGCAAGTTCGATAGCATGCACTCGACATGGTCGTCAGATTTATTTTCCCTAAGAAATTACTCATAACCAAAACAAAGGAATTCCAAGCTTGGGATTCGACTTCAGTCATTGATTTCACAAAATTAGGATCTTTCAAGAGTTGCCTAATCTATGGCCCATCAAAAATACCAGCTTTCAATGTTTCTGTACTTAATCCTGGAAACTTGCGTGAAAGAAAATTAAAACATTCGCCACTTTTGTCAAGCACCTTCACAAACTGTTTCATTATGCCGAGTTTAATATGAAGTGGTGGAAGTGTGATGCGGTCTCGGCTAACTAAAGGTACGTTTATAACATTTTTTGTACCAACTTTTAGTTCTTACGGCACTGGCCAAACTTTTTGTAACCAATGGTGTTGTTTGTCACGACTGTCCCAGAGACACATGAACCAAGGGAACTTTGTGTACCCCCCTTGTTGACCTAAAAGAAAGTTAATCATTTTCTTGATACTTAATTTTTTCCATAACCTTAGAAACATTTCCGTATTCTTCTTTTAAAGTCGTCGAATGTGCAATAGGTATAGATCCGTACTTGTTACCGTTATGAAGCAAAACACACTTTAAACTTCTTTTGCTGCTGTCTATGAAAAGACGCCAATCACTAGGTTGGTACTGTTTTAATCCCATCTGTTGCAAAATACCACCAACATCGTTACAAAAAACTAAATCCTTCTCTTCAGAAAAATACGGTAACGGAGTATTTTCTCGGGTACGATTAAATGTAATGTTGATTTGCAGAATTTTTTCTTTTAAACGAGATGCTAAAATTTCAGAAGCTTCTTTTGGTAAGTTCAGATTTCTTACTAAGTCATTTAGTTCTTTCTGTTTAAATGGCCGAGGTTCTGAAAGGCTACATTTCTGGTCTGAATCAGAGTCTTCAATGGATGTATTTCGTTCGGGTTCACAGAGGCTTAGATCATCAGAAGATTGAGATATGCTGGGTTGTACTTCTTCTGATTTTAATCGAGGTCGTTGAACAGAAGGTAAGTTAGGATATGACCACTTACTTCGATTTTCACGATTAATTCCGTTTATTTTTACAACGCAGAAGTAGCAATCGTCATGATGGTTTCGAGGTTCTCGCCAAATCATGGGTGTTACGAACATCTTTTTTTCCACTGAACCATAACCGTAGACATACCATACATTTCTGGCATACAATATGAGGAACCCATGGCTTGTCCTGATTACACACTTTTATTTTAAAGTGTTGATGATACGCAGTTTTCAGAAAGTCTAATATAGGTTTCCGATATTTTGCAAAAATATATTCACCACAAATGTAGCAAAAACAATCAGGATTAAGCACACAACATCTTCTTGACGAAGCCATATCGAAAACTACAACAAAATATATTTTAGTCTCTTCATTGGTTTTGTAAGGTGAGATCTAGGAATCACCTTTTCCAAGAAAATTTACATGCATCACTACGACCGTTTCCTTTACTCCATGATGAATTTTTACCAACTTCTTAGTTGCAAAACCTCCATTTCGTTCCACTGGCTATGTTTATATCAAAAGTTCACCTTCCCTCCTGTTTTGAACTAAATATTCTTTCTCTCTTTATTGCCCAGCTTATCTTAATTAACTAATTTACAATTTCCTTCAAAATAAGCGAATTCTGCCCATCGACATATAGAAATGGACTGCGCGTGGTTATGCTAAGCCGGGATACTGCAGGTGAGAGAGAGGGTAAACGTGGAGGCCTAGTTCTAGCTTTATCTGTCGCGTATCTATTGGTTACTGCATTTTAATGGAAATGCAGCGACCAATAGATACGCGACAGATAAAGCTAGGGGAATGCAGCGACCAATAGATACGTGACAGATAAAGCTAGAACTAGGCCTCCACGTTTACCCTCTCTCTCACCTGCAGTAACCCGGCTTAGCATAACCACGCGCAGTCCATTTCTATATGTCGATGATTCTACCCAACTCTTATTAGTTTGACCTACGAACTCATTGCATTATTACTATAATTATGCTTCGTTTATTCTATATAAGGGAAAGTATGATCAAGTGTGTCAGCCACCACATATCCTTCTACGGTGATGACAGTAAGGGAAGATCCTCCTTCTTTCATCCAAAATGGTTTGGATAGTAAATTCCGTGATCCATATGCAAGGAATAGAGGAGATGCAGAGGGTAGTTTCTTCAATTTGTTCTCTCAGAGCGTGTTAGATATCCAGAAACAGAATAACTATACATTACTTAGTAGTATTAGTATTAGTATTAGTACATGATCACTACTCACCTCTTGCCTTAATAAAAGAAACATTGGAAAGAATGTAATTTTGAGCTAAGGTCGCTGTGCTGTGATGTGAGTATGTAATTATAAATTAATTTCGGATATGGCACTGCCATTTAATTTCTATGTTCCGTTCGGGAAACTGAAGAAAATTTGGAACTTACTATTGGGCAGCAAGTGTACAATATTGCATTACTTAAAATTAACAATATTACATAACTTAGAACGGTATTTAAATTGTATGAACCTAAAAGAATTCCCTTATATTGATAGTATAATATTATAATCCTCATTCTCATCTAGTGAAACCGATTTTTAGATTCTATATTTCAATTGTACGTTAACGGGAGGATACCTTTTAAATTTGAGACACACTGTATGGAAGAGGCGAAAGGGCTGTACAAGGGTTAAATATCCCTAGAAAAAGCAACTTTTGCCACAAAGCAATTGCGGAATGAACAGAAAAGGGCAAAAAAATATACCTGAGTACCTTTAATTAATTATAAATTGTATAAAAAATATGATTCATAAATCTTTCAGTAGAAATAGAATATAAAAAAAGCACTTGAAGGCATCGAGTAGATCTCAAGCAGGAGTTCCGGTTTAGAACAACAGCTTTTTAGGGTTGCATTGTCTCCGTAATCAACCGCGGGTAGTGATTGTTTATACCCTTCATTCAGGACATGCTGAGATTCCTTGTCGTTGGGCAGACGTTTGTAGTGCTTTGTTCAGAATTCTCTCTCGTGTGATTATTTACCAGATGGGATGCATTGTGAATAAAATGTTTGTTTTTTCGGAGATTCCTTGCTGTGAGTTTTGAATATGAATGAGTGAAAGCATTCCAGTTGACATTCATTAAGTAGATTGGATGGGATTTTGTATGACGATTTAAGTAATGAATTTTGATCTAAAGAGGTTCTTTCTTATTTTTACAATATATAGGAATTATTAATATTAATATATTATTATGTGAACTGACACGCATTATTATAAAATCACGGCGATTCTATATCACGGCTTCGTAGTAGACAAATTAGGTGTGAAGCGGTGCAACGATCTTTCATTTTCATTTAATAGATGCAATATATATATAATAGTAGTACAACAAAGAACAAAGCTAACAATTAGCAGCGGCTATTATACGAAGATTATTACAAACTTAATAGGTGCCACTTTACTTATATACACCTTCATGACTCATGAGTAATTATAGAGAAATGTTTTATATAAAGGTTGCATGTATTTATACCTACAATGCACGAATTATACAGAATATTTTATTTTAATATGGCCATAGTACTAAAAAGACTCGTTTGTTTTCAAAAAATTTTCCATCCAGTGTTGTAAGAGCATCTAAATTCAATGCTTGTGAGGCGATAAAACGAAGGGAAGATACGCGATGGACAGTGCCAATAACGGTTCCTACTACAGATCAAACTTAAAGCGTACCATCCATGTAACTGATAGTTCTAAACCAGAAACGTGGAAGACGAGATCATAATCGTAGCTTAGAGAGAAAGTAGAAAATATTATATTGGTGTAGTACAAGAGAAGGGAACTTGAAAAATTTGATAGCTATATGAATTCGATATGACTGTGAGGGTGTGTGTGTGTCGCTTTTTTGTGTTAAGGAATTTTGAAATTTTGACTTTAGATTTGGAAAGAACATCAAAAAGTAAGTCTAGGGTTTTTGGTCGCTTGTCGTGGCTCAACGGGAACATCTTAAAAATGGCCCACAAAGTTTTGATATTTTTTGAAAATATATCATATTTCAAAAATAGTGTGTTAAAGCCATGAAACAAATGCTTTCAAGCTCAAGTTTGATTCTAATAATACCCTTGAGCATTCTTCACTGAGTAATAGTCTTGAAAATAAAATAAAACAATTAATTAGGCTGTAGATACCTACATCTTGTCATTAGAAAAAAAATAATTTTTAAAATAAAAAATTAAATACCAAATAACATTTATTTGAAACATTTTTCCATAAAATGGATATTTACAAAGATATATACGATATTGGGACACTGTGTATATTATAGGCCTTCTGATAAAGAGTTTTGTTATTTTCCTCCAGGTTTATACATCTTTGGCTTTCCTTCCCCAATCTGTTATTCCTGTATCTTTGGGTGGTGTTCCTGAAATAAGTACCTACCCTTTACCGTTTGTTGGTCTTCTCTTCTTTTTCTCAATTTGGAGGCCTTCCATGCCACTTTTTCCTTTCATTAAGATCCCTAAAGATAGTGTAAGTGATTACGTCAGAATCAGGAATAAAACCACTTCATTATCTATTAAGATCTCTATTTATTTAAAAAAATGGACTATTATTGGTGTAAGTAGACAAAGAGGTTGTATGCTGAACAATCATAAGCTCCTAATAATATTTTCTTCTAATAACGTTAGCAATCCTCCTCCTGGGCGGTGACTTTAGGAACTAAGTAGAGGTCAAATGGCTTGTACAGGTAAACAGATAAACGGGTCTGTTTATCTGTAGATCACTAAACAAGTAAACGGCTAACAGGTTACTCTAAGCGGCTAAGCAATGAGCAAGTCTGTTCCTTGTTATACATAGGGACTCAAGAAGTGGGTTAGGATCGGCCTTACAATACCAATAACCCCTATTTAATTTTCGAAGTCACCACCAGGAGTCGTCGTGACCTTAAACTGGACAGAGTCAGTAGATTAACAGAGTACCGCAAGCCTTTGACGCGACAAATGCCGCCCTGGCGGTCATGTTTAGTCCATATACATAAGATAGACTTACGAAAGTGCGTAATTTTTAATAAAATGTCGTGTTGTTGTGCCGTTAAGTGTATGTGTTTTATTATATTCCGAAAAATTTAGTCAAAACCTCATCTACTTTACTGAGCGTGTAGTGTGAGTGAAGCGCGGAAAGGACTAAACATACCGGAGGTTGCGGTACTCTGTTAATCTACTGACTCTGAAACTGGGTAGAGTCCTAGAGTACCGCGAAGGTTGGCCATATTGTATCCAAAATGAGGCGCCAAATTCAAATTCTGATAAAATTATCAATCTTACTGGTGTCTCCTTAAAACGTCAAAATAAGCTCTTGTGAGCGATGTCTTGTTTCTCACTTTGTGGGAATCAAACGAAAACATTTATTTACAACACAAATATATATGACACTAATCGTTTGCAATAGTAATAATAATCAATTAACTATTTACAATATGTCATTAATTTAAAAAAAAAATGGAAATGTTATTTCACAAATCCACGCGCTTTTTGATATATTGTCCCGATTAATCAACTCCAGCCATGCTTGTCTTCGAGCTTCATTGCGTTGGCCTATGGGTGTACGGAATAAACAATAAAATAAAATAAAAACCACTTTCACTGTGATTTTTGCAATCGGGAACACAACAACCAGGAATTTTTTTCGATTTCACTCACAGCAACAAACGAGGAACACGTTGTCGAAATTGAACAACAAAACCATGACATTGTCAATAACGCAAGCTGACAACTCATAATTTAAAATACAAAATGTAACTAGTGATCCGCCATATTGTATCCAATTTATATGGACAGAGACATATCCATCACGGTACTCCGTCATATACACTGTGTCCAAGATAAGGAGGGCCACTATGGGGATTTCGGAAACGGTAAGAGATAGAGTTTCGGTTAAATGGGGGAAAAGTTGGGCAATTTTGAGTTTAGTAAAATGAAATTTTTAAACTGACCAAATTCCGAACCGTTCCGAAGTTATGCGACAAAAAGCGAATTTTCAGGATTTCGTCTTTGACAAATTGTTACTTTGTCGTTGATGTTAACTAAAAAGTAAAAGAACCTTCTACAGGTACTTTTTAACGTTCTTTAATATGGCATACAGCAAATTGGAATCCGACGTTTCGTTTTCGAGGAACCATCATCAACTTTGTTTTTTTAAATACGGTCCTGATTTTTTTATACATAATATTACGAGAGCTTTTTATTCTGCATTCAAGCATGTATCACACTTTATGGTTTAATTGCGATTTTGGTCAGTTTAAAAATTTCATTTTACTAAACTCAAAATTACCCAACTTTTCTCCTATTTAACCGAAACTCTATCTCTTATCGTTTCTGAAATCCCCATAGTGGCCCTCCTTATCTTGGACACAGTGTATAGGGACATAAGGGAAGAAAATTAAATTCTCAAAACCTTCCCCATATACGTTTTTTTAAAAATGTGAAATTTAATGACGTTGACGTTAAGTTGAAGTTAATAAAATTCTTATACTACATGTTTCAACAAACTAAGTTATCATCATCAGGCTAAAACAATATTCGTAGACTAAGCGATAATACTAGGTAACTAACCATGTTTTGAATTCGAAGTGGTTCACGAAGGGGTGAGATAGATTGGTACGAAAATAACACACAACCTCCCCTTAATAAATTGTATTTTATGATGGATGATGATGAAACTTATACGATTTTCATCATGGCAACATGTTTCGGGATAACATATCCCATTATCAAGCCAAATAGTTATACATCAAAGTTATAAAATATTGTTTCTTAAGGGATCCACAGTTAATACATCACAAATTTAAATTTATTGCAAAATCGCAGGTTAGGTTATTATATAAAAATTGCGTCACTTAACAAGTAAACATTTAATAAAATTTAGGTTATCTCAGCTGTCATTTTTCGCCATTCTGTCACATCTTCACTTGCCGTCACCTTAATGTTACCATAATTTTACTCATCCCCCATCCCCCATCATCCATCGCCCTTCTGGCTAATTCGGGTTTTCCCGTTGGTGGAGCCTTTTTAAATTTTAACTTTTTAACTTTAAATAGCAGTAATATTTTTCGTTTCGAATTTTGAAATTTTAATTTCAAAATTGACAATTGCAATTGGATTTGTAAGTTTGAATAATTTTAATATGTCAACTTTCAATGTTCTGCTTTTGAGTGTTGGACTTTAAAATTATAATTTAGGATTCATTAGCATTAATATTTTGAGTTTCAATTTTTTGTTTCAAATTTCTATTTTTAATACGACATTTTTGAATTTTATACCGGGATTCACATTGATTGAAACCGAAAATCGGTATTCAAAATTTTTTCCGGTATTGTAAGCCCTAAAATCAACCTCCCGCTGTTAAAAGGGCAACATAATTACTTCATCAACGTTTGAATTATAGAAGACGGGAGCGCATTACATCCAAAATAAGTAACATACCATAGAACTAAAGAATACTCGTATAAATTTGATTTTAAAGGGATGCGAGAAACAGGAAGTAATTTGTAGATACGAGCGCTGGCACGTACAGAAATAACCAAAATATTCATTCTAAACTGCTATATAATACTGCAGATGAGTAAAGGGCCCATTTTTGTTGATACTGCATAATAAATTTTCTAATGGTAGTATTGATAGATACTTAAAAAAGAAATAAATAATGCATTAAACCGCGACAGATTACCATAATTATATATACAACGTAGCATCGATTTCACGGGGTTACAAATTAATGAATGAACCTAATAAAGTGAAAACGTAAAGAAGGAAAAAGTTACTCTCATTAAAGTTTTATAAACCTTTCACGTAGAACGTAAATGTTTATATAGGTAGACCCGAAATAGAAATTACTTAATTATATGAAGATTGTGTTCCTAATTTTAATCATCGTGCCCGTGTATTTGTAAACGAGGGGTTTTTTTTTCCTTTACAAAAGTTCACCCCCTTATTTTGTAAAGAATCCGTATTCATGCCAAGTATAAGCGACACGTGGTGGGAGTGAGCAAAATACATATAAATGTGTTGAAGTACTTCGTATACGGCATCCATCAAAATATTCGAAAGAAGATGCAAATTGAAATCCATCAGAGAAACCCCGCGGACCTCGCGACATCCAAGACGTCTATTGTTATCCATAGTCTTGCCTCATTTTCATATTTCTACTTGCTTTTCCCCTTATATTCTCCCTTCTATCATCATTTCCCTTGCGTATATTATTGATCTTAATAACATATCTACTTTCTTATGGTCGTTAGCTGTCTTTCTTAAGTGTATAAATGAATATACGGGAACAGTTTTAGCGATTTACTTTATTTATTCGGGCATAAAGTATTAGTATGCAAAGTGGCGTCTTGTGATTCGAAACCAAGGCGTTATCTTGAAGCTTTTCAAGAATGCGATTTTTTTCTGCACAGTATGCTGTCCGCCCCTCGGGGATCTCATCACATACTCACATACGATACGTTGAGTTTCCAGGGGTGGAAACTGACGCCGCCTCTACCCAATTTCTTATTTCCAACTTCTATTCGAATCTTTACTAAATCTGTTAAAGTTGAATCGATATAAAAGAGGAGGGAATTTAAACCACCCCCACCTGATCATACGCAATCATTTTTCTTTTTGTTTAGGGAAACTGTCGGGATTGTTATAATTAAGATAAAAGCGGAAAAATTTATAGTATTAACGTAAAGTACGTAATAAATTGAAGAAAAATCGAAAGATAAAAATCTTGCTAATGAATGCAAACAAGCCGGGGGTTGTAACTTGACCTATCCCAAGTCTGTCTAATTTCACTCTTTAAAACACTTTCCCTCGATTCCCATTCACGTTCATTATTCCCCTCGTGACCTAGTTTGCTTCTTTAATAAGTGCACAGAACGCAAGCGCCAGAGCTTCAATTAGCTGCGCCGCGGCGCTTAATTACCTCCGGGAGCGTCGGTCGAGGGCGGTTCAAGGCCGTGGGTCACTGCCCTACTTACCTAATCAATTAAGAAAAGTTGGAAAGTTCTTCGAAAGTTTTCGCGTTAATTAAAATCGTCCGTCCGTACGAAGTTAAGAACGTTTGAAGGATATTGTGATAAATGAATTACATTCGAGATGATTTCTTTACAAAAACGTGAGTGGAAGATAGAGTATGCAACTACGGCAGTATAAGAATCGATATGGGGGGGTGAGTTGCTTCGATGGATTCCGGTGCTCGCATCGCTTGTTTTCCGGCTCCACCCGGATGAAAAATAGCGGCGTCCTGGATATGCAAAATGAGAGAAAAGGCATAAAAGTACACACGCTCTTGTTCCATCTTTTCCATCGTTTTCCCAGGCCTTTCGGGTTATGTGAACAGGGTGTTACGCAAGCGCTCTTTCTATCGTCAATACTTCACATTCGAACACCTACTCACGCCACAGGATTGGGCGGTTTCCGTCATCACACGAATATTTTATACATAATTTAAGTACGATATGAAGAATTTCTTCCGCTGTCGCCATTCGGGGAGTGGCAACAGCCTTGAAAAAGTAACCACATAAAAAGCTCCCTTTGA
The DNA here is from genome assembly GCA_036250285.1 of Pyrocoelia pectoralis. NCBI lineage: Eukaryota > Metazoa > Arthropoda > Insecta > Coleoptera > Lampyridae > Pyrocoelia > Pyrocoelia pectoralis. The sequence goes on from CM070079.1 coordinate 10,352,116, forward strand.
AGTGATAAAAGCTTTGCCGTATATCATAAAACTACCCGAATTCCGCCTTCTCGGCGACTTCTTGCGGATGAGATCTCGGCTGTAAGCAATTTGTGCCTTTATTGCTTTTCTCAAATCACAACGGACATATGCTGATAAAGTGCTATTTACGTTTTATGGAGCAAATATAACGATTTTGTTTGTTTCGCAGATAAAATAAGCACAAAAGAATTTTAAGCGTAGTCGATACAAAATACAAATTTATACAACAAAGAAATTTCAATTTTTCCCTTCAAGGCAACGTTGCTAAGGACAAACAAAAGTTTCTCAATCACTTATTTCGGAGCGCGCATTTAATTAAACGCACCGACTCTAAAAACGTACGTACAAAAAGCGTTTGCGCCACTACCTATTATTAAATCTTCTATTTGACAGAACAATGAAGGTAATTTCACTGACAATTTCCATCAAACTCAAACCCATCAACATCGAACGGAGATTAGACGAAGATTACTAGCCGATAAGCAATCTTAACGGAACAAACTAATTAAAATATAATGAATGGTGCAACGTTAAAATTGATCGATTCAAAATTTGACGTGTAAAGGAGCGAGCGTAATTAATTGAATGTTACCAAAACTAGATGTGGCCAATTTATATTTCACTCAATAGATTTGAGTAGGTAAATAAGATAATTAAGCAGGTGTACTATGTACACATTTTCACGTTACGTCTGTAAAAAAATATCATCTTACAGTATTTGCATCTAATAAAAGGAAACGTATGCGTGCAAAATTCTATCTCATTTCCATACATCATCATACAGAAGCTTTCACGATTTATAAAGGCTCCATTAACAATGTTCAGCAGAGTGTAAAAAGTATCAAGTTTTTAATGTAGTCCATTGTGAGTGAAGAGGTAGGTGAAGACATCATTTCGAGATAACGGAATTCTACAAACGAGAGAGAGTTTGAGGCAAACGTTGTTATACAAATTGCTTTAACTTCATTTACCATACCGAGTGGTAGCAAATTACCACTAAAAAAAGAAGCAAATAGGCAAACACATTTAGATAATCATCTTCCAACAAGAAATGCCTTATTTTACTTGGTTCGCGTGTAGAATGCAATCAAATTCCTTTTAGTTCCGGATTCGTCGTTTCTTTTTAAGATGGCTGCTAAGAATATATGTGGATATAAAGAACACGCGTTCCCATACGCACACACATTAGTTCGCGCACCCGCACAACTTCCGCATCGGAAACGGAAGTAAACTTATAGAAACTCCACCCCCGCACGCTAACCAAAGGAATGCATGTGCACACAACCTCCCAAACTTAAAATCCAAAAATCACCATTATTCTTTTCCATCGTACGAATAAGAAGAAAAAAAAAAATCAAAACGAAAAGCGATTCACTTAAAGCTCTAAGATGGCTGACAAGAGCACTTTGCAAAATACGCGACAAGAGAAATGAGTGCAATAAAACGTGTGCGATACGAGAGGTGCTCTTTAGAAATATGAGATAAGAGTAGCATGGAAACGAATTTCCTCAATTTTAGGTAAGTACGAGAAAAAGGAGTTCGATTATTTCGAACGTGTATGCATAGGATTATTTTTTTATATTATGTATATATAAAGGGAAGTTTTTTTAAAGCTAAATCCATCATTATTTCGAAACGAAACTAAGGGTGAAGATCCGGTCGGGTTCGCTACACGCTTTCTAACAATAGACGTCAAGTGGTACGAATAAGACAAGAGCTTCAAGGGATGCAGGGACAGTAGACAATATTTGAACTCGCGATTTTTTTTTTCTGCTGACGCTTCGGAAAAATCTACTCCGTTAATGAATTTACATAACGTTTCATCGACATTTTTTAACTACGTTGTTATTCCGATATTTAGAACGTCCTTTATTATTAGGATTTAATAGAACAAGAGCTTAGTTTCGCTTTCGCACTACATATTTTAAATTTGGCTGAAACACTGCTTTAGGTACTTACTTGTTATAAATTTTTCAGACGAGGTTATTTATTTTCTCTTCAAAAGTTTAAGCATTAGAGTTCCTTCACTAATAATAAGATTTTACAGTTTTAGTAATCTCGTTCTGTAATATTACTAACACAGGTTCACCTACGTCTAGTAAATCCAAATTACTTTGTATAACGCGATCACTTTATACTGATAAAAGACGGTTGGGCACCTAAGAATATTAGGTGTTTTCTTTTTGCACGTTGTGGTAGACTTAAGTCAGCTCTGTTAATAACACACCATTCGTTTTATAAAAGTAATTTGACTCAGTTCTCAATAACCCTATTCGTTTTAAAAGCTTTATTTAAGTTTTATATTAATCTGAGGCAGAAATGTCTTCTGACACAAGGCACTTCAATTACGTGGTTTGTTATTGTGACTTTACCTAACCCTGTGGCGGTGCAAAAAGAAAACGCCTATTGATTGTTAGCATCAGTTTTTAATGCTGAGGTATAGCATTTTGCATAGGTACATTTATTCATTAAGAAGAAGAAAAGTGCCGGTTTTTAACTTTTATAATAATTAAGGATTATTATAATTAAGATGCTAAGGTAACACCCCAATTTATTACTCGCGATAATAACAATAATACTATTCCTTTATTCTTTAAATTGTAAATTTAGAATCATAGAAAGTTACAAATGATTAATATAAACGTTATCAAACGACAAATATCTTTGATTGTTGCCTAAAATTGTGATGGTGAAGAGATGAGAGTATTCCATGTAGCACGGCTTATTGGCGTTAGCTTGGCGGAATATTGGGCCAATATAGAGAAATTGGGCAATATTGTTGAACTGCAACCAATATTGGATGAATATATTTTTGTAATATAATACAAATATTGGAAATACAATATTTAGTGAACATAAGAACAATATTTAGTAAATATTGCTATTTAATGTAAATTCAAATATTGCACACACAATAAAGTACCAAATATTACTAAATATTTAAAATCGACATTGAAGCAAAATAACATACATATTTACAATATTTAGTAAATATTACTATACAATAATAGACAATATTGATTTATTGTTTTCAATATTACTGGATATGTAAAATGATGTATTTAGGCAAAATATTCACAGATAATAACGTAATGATACTTTCTGAAAATCCGCGGAATTTTAATTTTCGCCGATTTAGAGATATCAAAATAATCAAAATATAATATGCACGCCCCCCCCCCTACAATGTTCAACTTTAAATTCCAAAATTATATAAATTTCGATAGATCAATGATCACTCTAACCGGGTGATCTACGGATCGAGTCCTATTTGGAAAGCAACAGCTTTTTCAGTTTCACCGATCTCCTCCGAGTATGCACGAAGTGAATGGGGTTCCTGGGGAAGGAGTTACCGGAGCACATAGAGCTCTGCAGGCGCTGCGAACTGGGAAATAGTCCCTCGGAGCGGTTAGGGCTCTTTCTTACTATTTTGGGACACATGACGAAACATGGACCAATATTGTATAAATATTTTCCCCAATATTGAAATAATATCAGTTAGTAATATTTAGCCAATATAGACAATATTGTACAGTACATTCATATTCTACCAATATATTTACAATGAAATGCCAATATTGTACCAATTCTGCTTGGGATAATCCATTATTTTGAAGGAATGCCTTAACTTTATCTTTAAGTTTGTTATAGCTGCAATGAATTAAGCAAGTGAAATATTTTGGAAATCATATAAAATGGAAAGCTCAACGGTGTATTTAGAAATTTTGTTCCGAAGGGGGGGGGAGGGTAATAAAAAAATGCTTAAATTTTTAATTAGGTACTGTTCAAATTGAAAAAAACTTGACCAAGTAAGCCTTATTTCCTTTGTCCGATTATAATAGGTAATACTTATTAATCTTATTATACTAATGTAGCTTGGGGGGAGGGGTAATTATCCCATTACCCTCTCCTTAAATACGCGCTTGATAAATCTTTGTTAAAAATTCTTTTTTTGCCTCTCGTATTGTACATATGGTCTTGTTCCACTTTACTGAACCTATGTTTTTATGCATATAACATATTAATTTCAAAATTGATGCTAGTATTATTTTGGTCTTTATAACATTAATCAGAAAAATCAGAAGAATTTTGATTAATTTCAAAATACGGAAGAGGTACAATTCTAGGTGTATATGCTAAGACAAACTTTATCCGTATTTACTCCTAGCCTTAATGTGTTTCAGAAACTATATAACATTTTAAAAAAATCATTAATGCGTTGTAAATTTTAAGGAAGGAACTTAGTTTTCACTGCATTAGGGAAACGCCATTTGTGACACAATGGGCAATGGCTAATTAAAGCAACATGGGTTGAAAGAAAATGATAAATTCATGATAATAGGTGATCTGCCGGTTCTTTATGGAAATTAATAAGCAGTAAGCAAAATGGCTTTTCTTTACTGCAAATTATCTCTTTGGATAGCCATTCAATGTTATGGGAAAATTTGGCTATTATAGTCAGGCTTTTGTATGCATATTTGGCTTGTAAAGGGTGTTACAATAGTTTGGACAGATGTAGGCGGAACCTTCATTTCTATGTTTTCTGAAAAAGTTAGAAACTGTTGTATTTCCATGAATTGAAATGAAATTCACTTGGTCTTCATTAAGCCACGATTCGCAAAAAGATAGGATACAATAAAGGGCAGTACCGCTAGAAGAAGATAATTTTTTCCAACAACTAGTGGTGTAATTGTAAGTGAACGCCAATAAGAGAATGTCGAAGATTTGTGAGGAGGAGGAAGAAGTGGGGAAAAATGGAGAAGCCCAATGAGGAACTTCGAATTAGAGATCAAAGTACTTGGGGTATGGAAAGGAAGAGCGGTGATCCTCCCTGCTCATTTACTTATTCCCATCCTCTCAAATCGGTGCCAAATAGGGGTTTTCTCAACGGAAAATAATTGTGGTACGAAATCATGTTGCAACAGCACGTTAATACTCCGTTTCAATATACAAAATCATAGACTAAATACTCCTTAGACCTCTAATGTAAATGAAGCTTTGGTTTTATTAGAAATAGTGACAGTTAACTGCAGTAGATGGCAGTACAAGTATGTATAGAAAATTGAGTCAAATAAATTGTTGAATAATACAAGAAGAAATATCGAAGAAAACTTTTGTCAACTCAACTGGTCAACAAATGCTTTTGTTGAAGGAGTATCACGTATCAGAACAGAATTCACTATTCAGCATTATTGCAGTTACTTGAACCATAAGTTCATAAGTTTTATGTTTTATCATTATTTTGTTCCTCTGATACAAATAGGTTAACACATTTACAGGCAACGACTCGCCAGGTATTTTCGGCGCCGTCGTCGTGCGAAATAATGAACCAATAACGATAATATTATAATATTGAGCTAAAATTACCACCCTTCTCTCATAGTTAGCCGGCGCCTTACATACACATAATATTTTTAAAATTCAACGACCGTAGGCGCCTTTAAGGCCTTAACGCCGTCCTACCTTGCCCATATGGACGGCGCGTGCGGTGTGTCCCTGTCGGAACAGCATTGTGATTATTGTGAATTAAACGTTGCTTCGAAGGATCGAAACTCGAAGCCTTCATAAAAGCGGGAGTATCGAAGTCGTTACACCCGGTTAATTTTTTAATTTCTTTTTTGAAATATTAAGTAATATAGGTACTGCTTCTCCTGTTAAAAATAGTTACCTCGAAATTCTAATTGCATGTAATACCAGTTTTAAAAAACACAAACGTAGCGTAGGTAGTTGACTTGAAAACGTTCTTAACGTTCACAATCGACTAAAGTTCATTATCAACAAAAAATTATGACAAAAACATTTAATACAAAATCTTCCCTTAATCCCTTACGAGGATTACCAAATAGGCGAGGAAATAAAGCACTGAACTTACCAAATTTTTGTAATAAGACCTGTTAGACGGATTGAGATGGGTTTTTTTGTATTCGCTTCCTAAATTCAATAGGAAACTTTGGTAACAGGAAAATTTGGAATCAGCAACCCAAGAAACCCTCGGATGCGATGTCTAGAACTCGAATTGAGTCAATTCTAGAAGTTTATAACGAAGTTATGAATTTTTTATATGAAAATGCATTAATTTTTCAGGATGCATTTTCCACTGCACGAATGCAATTTGGAAAAAAAACATGGTCAAAAGTAGGTACAAAGTTTCCTATTGAATTTAGGAAGCGAATGCAAAAAACCCCATCTCAATCAGTTTTACCGTTGACTGAACGATTCAGTATAAAAATTTGGTAGATTTGGCTTATTTTAGTGCTTTATTTCCTCGCCTAAAACCAACAATTGCGATTTTAACAAAAGGTTACATCATATTGAAAATTTATTAACTTAACAGTGAGAAATTACGAATCAAATTACCTACATTGAAACTGATATGGAAAAAATGATTACAGGCTTGGACACGTAAACATTAAAACATTTAAAAAGTTTAGTTAGCAAAGGTCACATTCGGGGAGTAAATTTGACAAAAATAAAAGATTTGAAGCGCAAAAGTTGTACCTATTTACGCAAAAAAACACACGTTAAAGTTCGGTGGGGTAAATCGCCAAGTAAATCCGGGAGAGGTAATATACTAATATTCAGCAAAGACGTTGGATCGCTTATCTTTGCGGAAATTGTGTCAAGGCCACACATTGCATAAGGAATGTGAATATCGTAACGGTAACAGATACTACACAAAAGCGTTCATTGTTTAGTCATTAGTCAATGACAAAAGTTATCCTTGCCGAGATTGAAACCACTTGACTTAGCTATACCTATTTCGCTCAAATACTCATTAAGCGGTAACGTACTTCGTAAATAGTAGCAGAGTTACATTCGACATCCAAACGATGGTAGCACTCCAATACGGGGAGCTCCAGTACTAACCAAATTTTGTAACCATTAGTGAGAGGTCTAAGGAGTATTTGGTCTATGACAAAATACATACATACGAGTTTATACAAACAAGTTCCTATTTACATATTGGTTGGGAAGCAGCGATGGTGCTGGGATGAGTTAATAGTGGAATGCACGAGGAACAGAAAACGGCACCAAATAGAGGGTTGGGTTTCACATCAAAGGTTAACAAGAGTTTCTACGAGAAATTACCTTCGCACTGTTATCGCGTAGTTTAGAATAATCACTTGGAAGAATTTTGTTATGTCAAAACTCACTAATAAAAATGTGGCGTTGCATTGATCTTCACGAGCTGAAGAGAGCCACGTGTAGCACATATGCATAGAAAGCAAAATCAGAGTACGAATGGTAACCATACTATGCCAGAAGGATTAGAGGAAGAGAAGAAAAGAACAAAGACAAAGAAGAAGCCATCAGAGACGTGTTCAAGTTTTGTCCATAAACTGCGCCTTTTCCTATCGATCACGTTAAAATAAATCGTGATCTAAACCATGAATGCGTTATCGTTTCTGCTCAGATATCAAAATTTTCCTTAAATGTCATACCAAAATAGTAGTGAACTATGATAAACGCTCTCCCCCACCTAAAGTAGGTGAACTGAAAATTCCGAAAAAGCAAAATTGTATGTAAAAGGTCATATGTACTCATAAAAATATATCTTCGTGTAGTGATTAAGGATGAAGCTGGACTTATTCCAGAACACTTTTTCTTCAGTTTTCTTCTATTGTGTTGTGCGTTTTCCCATTGAGGTATGGCTCACGGGGCTTATGGCTTGTATTAAAGACAAAGGGTTTGAATGAGAGCTTTATTTTTGTAATTCGCTCAGCATTTGAAATCACGATGATATTTGGTTCAACAATATTCCCTAATTTAAATTTTCCAGTGTAATGTAGGTACGAGTATGTTACAGTTATTTATATCTCTTCTTGTACGTCGTTTAATTATATTGGATCACGCTGTTAACAGGGGGATCCTCAATTTTCGCTTACGTAATGTCGCGTCGTCTGTATTATCAATAAACATGAACCACCTTTGACGACCAAGTGGTCTTGTCTGCTAATGTAAATTTTGAAAGTATAAGAACCTTACAACGCATTCTTTAGATTAATATTAATTTAATGAAATTGGTATAATGGAATTTTTTTTACAACAGTTCTACATTTTAAAATTTCCTTCGTATATAAATTGACCTCGCGTTTCAATTGATCCATTCAGAAGGAAAACTTTTAAAATCACATGTTTACGACAGGAGCGTAAACATATCTCATTTGGCTGATACCCAATATTTTACGCGACCTGTTTAAAGACCCACAATTTAAAATCAAAGTTCATTTCTATATGAGAGGGACAATGTACCCCATTTTTTCTACAACCTATCTCAGAATTCAATGATTGTGTATAAGGCACCAAGTCTGAAAAATACAAATTTCACTTTATGTATTTTGGCTTGTTTTTGTAATAAATAAGTCGGCGACCATACAAATACAATATTATTATTATTTTTATTTTTTTCTAGGGGTGGTGCCGATTGGTTCTTACACTGCGACCTTTTGGTCTATTGTCTACAGTTCGAGAATGCCTGTATCTTTAATAAAATCCAGGATTTTATTATTATTTCCTTTTGTGTACCTAATCTTTTCATTGCCAAGTAGGCGTTCCTTTTGTGTATGGCAAATGACGTGGTATGCCGTTTCCTCTTCCTGACCACAACTCTTGTGTAACGGGCTGTTGGCCGGTCTCATGTTGCGCACGTGTTTGTGCAGGCGACAGTGTCCTGTGGCCATCTGTGTCGCAAATTTTGTACTCGTCTTACTTAACTTTAAGGTAGACGCTGCTAAATCCCCGTCTGGGTTTTCTAAAAACATATTGTAATGGTTCTGTCCTGGAATATTCGACCAGTGTCTGCGGCGATCTTTTGTTAGTATTGCCTAAATCTCCTTCTTGACTGTGTTATATGTAATCCCATAGGCCGATTCGGGTCTATGAGTGGTTCTCGTTTGCCACTCTCCCAAGCTCATCAACAACCTGATTACCTGCGATTCTCGCGTGCCCAGGCGCCCACATCAATGTTTGATGGTTTTTACCATAAATCAGAGACTTCACGAAATCCCACAAGACAAGTTGCACAATGCATTCCCTAAAAAATCTACCTATACATGGCATTTATTTTTGAAAATGATTTGAGGGGTTGTCCACCGAGGAAGCCCATTATATCAGAGAACTTATCCTAGCAATGATGGCTGCGATTTCAGTTTACAAATAATAGTGTACAAAGTCCCATATTTAAAAGGTTTCAAGTTTTTAAATATTTCCTATTTCGACACTACCAAGTTCCGTAATGACGTCCAATGAGTTTTGATAATATAAATGAAAATTAGATAATATTCTCAATTGAAACATCTTAAATAATCATACTGTTGTAGGAGTCAAAGATACAAAACGAAATGCCCAGTGGAAAACAGAAACCAGCGCGGTCGCTATTAATTTAAAAAATCTAACACCGAGGAAATTCAGAAGATTCAAATCTCCTTTTGATTACTTAAAAAACGTAATTGAGTTAATATATGGAGATGGTAAATTATTAAGCTAAGTATTTTTAATTTTTCTATTAGCGCAATCGATTTCGGTCTATGACCATCATCAGGCTCGGCTATAAGAAAAAATGATATGAGTACAAGTAATAAATGAGTAAAATAATGGTTATTACCGTCAATACAATAAAATAATAAACGAAGTAATGGTACGTGAAGAACGATAAAATCTGTAAAGTTCGTTCTTCACGTACCATTACTTCGTTTATTTAACGTTGTAGGAGTCCATACTTCCAAAGGGGTGGTTTAATAAGATAAAACGAAACTCACAACCTTCCCCTTATGCTTTTTTAATTAGATATAAGCGATTATTATATTAAGTTGCGACATGTTTCGGAATCAGCTGATCCCATTATCAAGCAGTAAAATTCGAAGAAAGGTAAAAATTAGATTAATTAATAATAAAAATTAGATTAATTAATAATTTTTACCTTTCTTCGAATTTTACTGCTTGATAATGGGATCAGCTGATCCCGAAACATGTCGCAACTTAATATAATAATCGCTTATATCTAATTAAAAAAGCATAAGGGGAAGGTTGTGAGTTTCGTTTTATCTTACTTCGTTTATTGTTTTATTGTATTGACGGTAATAACCATTATTTTACTCATTTATTACTTGTACTCATATCATTTTGTTCTTATAGCCGAGCCTGATGATGGTAATAGACCGAAATCGATTGCGCTAATAGAAAAATTTAAAAAAATTAAAAATACTTAGCTTAATAATTTACCATCTCCATATATTACATAAGCTAAAATGGAGTACTTCATAAACTCTAGTAATTGAGTTAACTTTATGGTCAAACATGAAAAATAGGCTTTATTTCAACCCTACGCGCCATCACTGTCACTACTAATAGGAATATCGAATTACTTAATAATTTAATGAACTCAGAAACTATTAATAATAATAATTTCTTAAATTCTGTATCCAATGTAGAACAGTACTGCAGGCGCCCATGATAACATTAATATCAATAGAATTGTTTTAACGGACGACTATCCTGATCGTGGGAGAACGACATTATATTCCCTTTACATAAGATTGCTAATCCTTTGGAATATGATTTAAGATCCATTAGTATTTTGCTTATAATGGAAAAGAATGATAGGTGCGCAATTAAGATCTTCCTGAATCGGAATCTGCATATAGACGCAATTACAGTGGCACAACACAATTTTATTAGCAAACGATGCTTTTAGATTACAGCACCGCTTTCGACCTTAATATTTTCTTTCTACTTGACCAGGAATTACGTATCTCAAAGAGTTCAATACGTCAGAGTGAAATCGATATTTTCTAATTACAAACCACTATGCAAAGGAGTGCCGCAAGGATCTATTCTAGCACCTCCACTTTTTCTTGTTATATTATGTACCTCCAATTTGCAATCGATTTACTCCATATCGTTTATATAATCTTTGGTAAACTCGGATAAAGTTTCAATGTCAAGTAAACATAAAAATAAATAACGGTAGCATTTCCATCAAAATGGGAGTTAAAAACACTTGGACTCCCCTTGGATTCATACTGTTTACCTTTAAGAACCAAACTAATAAGAAAAATGAGGGAGGCGAAGGGGAGGGGGGATTTGTTGTTATTGACGTTAGGAACTCCCATGGATTTGATCTCAACTTTTAATTAGAGCTGTAAACCATCACCATGCGTCTAAATTCTAAAACATGTTCTGGTGTCAATTTTTCTTCAATAAGATTCGTTTTCACATAACCTTTTAATTTTAAATTTTAATCAAAGATCGCTTGTTTTCGTAACGTTATTTTTAAATTTTCAGATTAAGTTATAAGGTTGTTTTGTATTTACACATTTATGAATGGTAATTTAAGATTTTCGTTGGAAAACTTTTCGTAATTTTCTTAGTATATTTAACCACGTGCGCTAGTAGACGTATAAAGTGATTTTCATCAATTACTAAAGTTTATCCAGTATGTGTATCTAACCTTCACTTCATTCTAAATTTATCCTAATTGAGTGTATTATCTCGATTTTAATATAAAAAGCTCAGAAAGCCTCCGCCCTAATGTGAAACGAAGTTAGCTTAGACCTGGTTTCCACGGCAACACATTCCCTGCAGGTTAAAACCTTATTGGATATGTTCATCGTTATTTTTTCTATTTTTCCACTTTTCTCCGCATTTACATTTTCTATCTAAAGCCTCCATTTTCCGATATGCGCCTCGCCTCGCCTGGATATTGTATCAGATATTTCGAGGCGCGGATTTTCAATACCTCGCACTCAGTGCTTTGATTGCTTGTTGGAGATTTGCCATTCTCCCGTGTACGTTTTATAGTTTTACTCAATTAACTATTTTTCCTTTTGCTAAAATTAGATTTTTATACTTATTTGAAGAAAGTAGTGCGAACGATTTGTTAATTTCCTTTTAAAATGTAAATTGAGGAAAGGAATTTTTTAAAAACTCAGTTTGTCTTTCTACGTAATATAAAGTAATTATTGTAGAAATTTCCATATTGGAAATATTTTCAATGTCTCAAATAAGTAAAAATGTTTTCGCTCAAAGCTGTTTACAAATCAAACCTGGAAAAGTCTAGAGGGGCAAACTCGATACAATTTCCTGAAGAAATTTACTCGATTTTATTTGAGAAGTCATACTGCCATACATGCTATATAAAAGAGAGGTTCGTTTGGAGTTGGTCTCAAGTTTGAAAAGCATTGTACTGGAAAACGGAAAAGATTTCAAAGAAATCTAATGGGATTTCTCGAGCGCGCTGTGCAGTGACATATGTAATCGTAACTTTTAATTTCGAAAACTTTATAACTTATACATTAATTTTTATAAAGAAGTGAACGTTTAACAATATTCTTTATTTTTAGTTTCTTTTCCTTCCTTATAAATTCGCGTATTTTGAGTATATGAAACTTTAATAAATTTTACCTAAAGCTTCAGCTTTATAACCTGTGTATCGAATATCAAAATCTCATATTGTTCAAGTTTCACGACTCGTTGCTCTGATGAGTGTTCTGTCATATTAAAGTTAGGGAACGGAAATTAAACTAACACTGAAACGATTAACTTGGCATTTTCTTCGTGGATATTTCTTTAATATGGAATTTTACGCGCAAATTGTAACGAAACAAAATCCATCTTCACTTCAGCGTGTTTTTATTAATAGTTAAAATGAGTAAGAAGCAACATGAAGCTACAAGGCAATAAGATAAATATCAATGTGTTCGAGGATTGTCATAAAACAACACAATTTCTGAAGTTTTGGCAACTTTTCTGGCATCAATGGTATGTGATATACTGCTTTGTAGTAACTGATGTCTTATTCCCAGTAATAACAGAGCAAATGTAACCAATTTCACACATAGCTTCGTGATTGTTTCACTTTTGTGGATCGCATTTCACTTTGAAACATCCATTGGGTACATTGCTGTTAATTAAATTAAATTTTAATTGCATTGCAGTCACTTGGCAGTCAATTCTTCAATCAGGCGACGAATTGCATCAAGTTGTTGCTATAAAAGGTTCACGATTTTTAACCTAAAGGATGATCTTCCCGGATAAAAAATCTTTGAACCAGAATGCATTTTGTAAACGAGCAAATGATTCATTAAAGGTGAAATCCGAACGAATATCATACACAATTATTGCATCAAAATGTTGTCCGGCCATCTATATTTCACACAGGTCGCTGGTTCATATCCGGCTCGAAGGACCATGAAGAAACGGCGTAGTGGATTGAATAACTGATTGGTTTTAAGTACATATTATATTGATGGTAAAGTATGTGTACTGTACAACGGTTATTCGAGAAAAGATACATTTTCGTCCATCGAAGGATATTTATGCCTTCTTGAAGGCATGTAAACACCGGATGCTTAAACAATAGGGTTAATTACTCATGAAGGTACTTTCTGCATTCCTTAAATAGACACATTTACAATGCAACAAATAAATAAGAATTTGTCCAACACTGGAACGCTTAACTTTTCAAAGATTCTGTAAGCTCTTTGAAAAATGTATCGAATTCAAATAACCTGCAAATGCTATATTAAACTAACCTCGAATTTGCGATTAATCATTTGCAATGTCACCATATCCATTAACATGCAATACGATCCTCACACAGATACGTATATCTCGTCTATAACAGTTGAGTTTTACTTAATGGCGGTATAATGGAAGTAGAGACATTTTTTTCAATTTGTCCATTTTTTTGTGTTGATTTCAAAACTAAAGGTTGAACCTTTACTATTTCTAATTATAATCTCAATTATAATCATGTCTGTCTGGTGCAAAATACGAGGGTCGATCAATAAGTACACATGTTTGGAAACAGGACGCAGGTTTTCCACGAAGTTTTTTTTATTTTTCAACATAATCCCCTTTTAATTCGATATACTTCCCAGCGTTTCTGTCATTTCTTTAATCCTTCTAAAAAATAGGATTTGCCTAGCTCCTCAAAATACGCCCCTGTCTCAACGATAACCTCTACGATCGAGCGGAATCTTTTCCCCCCGAGCTATGTTTTCAGGTTGGCGAACAAAAAGAAGTCACAGGGAGCTAGATCGAGAGAGTACGGTAGGCGCGGCAGCAACTCGTAGGGCAATTTTTTAAATTTTGCGGCGACAATTTTGGATGCATGTGCAGGTGCGTTATCGTTGTGAAACAAAACTTTTTTTAAGCCGTGTCTCCTTCAATTTTTGATCGAATCGGTTCAATGAATCACTGTAGTACTGCTCCGTGATAGTTCTTCCTTTCTCCAAAAAATCGATGAAGATTATGTATTCCCTTCGAATCCCAAAAAAATCGTGGCCATTACCTTTGCGGTCGATGGGACTATCTTTGCCTTCTTCGGGCCAGATTCACGCGGAAAAATCCATTGTTTGGATTGCCGTTTGGTCTCTGGCGTATAATAATGGATCCAGGTTCCATCAACGGTGACGACTCGGCGGAAAAACTCCTTCGAATTTCTCTGAGGTCTAAACAATGCTTCGACATTGACAGTCGCTGTCGCTGTTTCGCTGTCCAAAAATAAGGAGCGAATTACGGACCGATGTTCTTTTTCCATTTTCTATACGAACTTACCATGTGTGTGATAAAACTGGCTGCCAAAGAAAAACTAACCTGTGAATTAATCGGAAATATTGTGTGATGTTTTTTGACAGATGACAGTACACGATGGTACATAATGTTAACTTCGTTTAGCCGCGCCACCTGTTTCCAAACACGGGTACTAATTGATCAACCCTCGTAATCTACACTATTTATCGCCTTTCATTGTAAGTAATTGATCATAAAACATTAATTAAATGCAGAGGAGAACGACGGATGCACCTACTCATACGAAACGTCCAAGTCGCATTTCTTTATGTAAAAGGACGTGGAAGAGCAAATTGTGGCTTCCACCTCCTTTCTTTGTTTCGAGCTTCCTGTTATCGATGAAATTTCATCAAATATTTTTCGAAAACGTCCTACGAAGCTACTGGTTTAAAAATCGTTTTGGGGGGTACTGTACAGGAAAAATTCTTGCTATTGTGCAGAGTCCATCTACTACCAATCGTATGGTCACACATGGGAAAACTGCTATGTTAAAGCATACTAAACAACATGGAGCCTTATTTTCAAAAACATTCTTCCTTATTCACCTTCCTTCTTCAAGGCTTCTTCTTTCTATAGCCTGGTTTACTTCATCTCTGAATGATCTCTTTTTTCTGGTGCCCTACTGTACAAGACGCTTTCTCTGTCAAAAATTATTTTCCTTGTTCTATTGAATTTGATATCTATCTAATCCATTGTTTGAGTATTCTTCATTGTGTTTTCTCTGAGACTTTCTTTATCCTGAAACCTCCAATCATCGCGCATTCTTCTCAATCGTTTCAGTGTCACTTTTTGAATTACTTTGGAAAGGGCGAGAAAGAGCCCTTTAAATTTCCGTCAAATTTCGTTTTATTGTTACGGTGTTTTCTGGAGGCTCTTATTATTGGATGGTGATATACAATCACACTTAAAACATTCTAAAATTTTTAATTTGAATATGCTTTTATGGTATTCGGGACTCCAGGGATTGCTCCTAATCTTTACGTAGCCTAAAAGCATTTGAAATGTACTTTTCTTTTTATATTTTGACAATTACACAATACACAGTCCTTCGTCCTTCTAATGTTATGTTGTTGTCACTCTAATTATATATGTATTTCGTATTTATTTCACTTTGCTCTTGTTTCACTTACAACTAATATTCAACTGGTAAATCCATTTATGTAAGTAAATAACTGAACGGTCCACATGCTTCACTTTGATGCTGGGTAAGCGTGTATAAAATAATCCTGTGGGTTGTACACATGATACTTAGTTATAGTATCATGGGTTGTACATAACACATTACAATTTTCATTTGACTACAAATTATACTCGTATATGAATGATCACTGTCATCGCATTTTTTCATTATCAATTTTCGTTTATCGATATTAGGACAGAATATTTCGCCCACGTGTACTTGTCATGAAGTTCAGAATATATTCACCTTACCTTTCTTCATAAATTATTACACAAATCTCTAAATAAATTTACACCTCATAAATAATTGGCCGACAGCAACCTACTGGATTTTAACTGGCAAAACTTTTCCTATATCTCTGTTTATAGGCACTTCACAAAAAAAAATGGGAATATTATAATGAGTTACATAATAATAGTCGTAAGAGAGTGAATTGAATTCAAATTAGTATATTATACACCAAGGTGGTGAAGACAGTTATTATTGACCGAGCACCAAGATTATTTCGCGAGGGGCTTTGTCCCGAGCGGAATAAGGTGCGAGGTCTATAAATGGCTTCACCACCGTGGTGTATATACAATTTTTTCCACTACTAGTCAAATTTAAGACACAAATTAAAAATAAAAAAATTTCTTGTAAAAATCAAGTAGGTAGCACAGGAATGCAAATTCCCATTATTAACCTAGGTTAATAATATAATAAATTATTGACCACTAGGTAGAGAAATTAAACTTCTCAGTTGTCTAGGACACGCAATAATAAATTGTCAACTTCACAGCTAGTAGTGGAAAATAACCTTTTATATCTGTTTTTCCTTGTTTGTTTGTCAATGTGATTGTTGTCTCCCTCACTGCATCATGTTTTTTTGTGTTTTGTTTAATTTGTGTATTTAGTTTCTTGGGAAGATAACCGAAGGTTTCTTACCATGTTCTTCCATCGGATAGTTTCAGGTGAACATGGCTTTCTCTCTTTTTGGCGTTAATTATGAGGGTTTTTAATTTCTCACCAAATATATATTTACGTTCATTTTAACTGCTTGTTTGTTTTCCTCCATCCTACAACTTCACAGATCTTGATAAGCGCCATCTAGGGAACCGCCATCTTGGTAGGCGCCCTCTTCAGTTACACAACGTAGGTACAGATTGAGTTGGGTTCGTTTTTTTTTTTAAGATAAGCGCGCGAAACCTGGTGTCTGTTACATCACAAAGTCGATTTCGGTACTTATTGTTTTTCTTACAATTGGTGCGATAATGATGGATAACTGAGTGAATTATTGGCTTACGTGAAGGTGGTTTTTCATTCAGAGAAATCGTCTTAACCGCAACCAATCCTCTGTAGTACGGTGTTATCAAGCATGGCCTAGAGATGGTCAAGAACGTCGGCTACGACAGACAAATGTGGTCCAGGACCGCCATCTTCGATAAATGCCATTAAGAGACTGATTCTCGAGTATAAGATCAATAGACGATTAATGGTTTCGAAATGAAGGACGTCCTGTACACCTTCGTACAGTTTATCGTCGAATTACAGCTTTTAGCTTGCAGTCCTATCGGCCACATCTTGTGCTTCCGCTGACGGCTCATCATCCACAGCAACGTTTGGAGTGGTGTAACTTGCGACTGGATTGGGACGTGAAATGGCATAAAAGCTGGTTTTCAGTGACGAATCTCGATTCTCCTTGGGAATGCATGATGGTCAGATGTAGACGTGGGGAACGTCGCAAGGTGCCGTTAGTTTTCTGTTGCGCGGTGTGTGCACCACACTATGGAGGTTATGGTATGGGGTGCTATTGTTTATAGAGGCAGGTCTCAGTTGGTATTCATCCGAGACAATATGAATGCCCACCGATATGTTGATGAAGTGGTAGAACCCCATATCCGTCCATTCCTCCAGGAGCTAGAGGACCCGATTTTCCAACAAGATAATGCCCGTCCCTACATTGTATGGAGCGCTTCGAAGAGGCTAACGTCAATATCTTGTCGTTGTCACCCAGATCTCCCGACCTTTCGCCTATCGAACATGTGTGGGACATGATGGGTAGAAGACTCAAGCAATTAGCCTGGGATGCAATACCACAGGAAGAAATCGACCACCTGGTGGAGTCCATGCCAAGAAGGGTGTGGCTTTGGAAGTGTGAAACTAATAGGGGTGGTCCAACACATCATTCATATAAAAATGCCTTTATCTTTTGTTTAGTTTCTTTGGAATTTTCACTTATAATCTCATAAGAGCATTAATTCTTTCCGGTAATTTTTTAGAGTTCCCAGAAACAACGTATTAATCGTTGCGGCACGGTCATAAAAAGTAAAATTTAAATTGTCTCGAAAATAAAATATCAAGTTATATCATCCAAAGCATGAGGCGTGAAAAGGCTGGTTGGTATCAATGTACCTTCGTCTGCTACCAATTCATCTGATTATGTTACAGAGGAAACGTATATAACAATTATTGTGTGATTAATTTTATATAATATATTGTAATGATTTAAAAAAAAAAATTGTAATTTCTGAAACACTTTATATTGAGATATTGTTTTGTGCATCCTAGGAATTATCATTCTCACCCCAAGTATTATTATTTTTACCCCAAGAATTATTTTTTCTACCTTAGTTTTTTAATTATTTTGGTGCCAAGATTTTTGTTTCCAAGAATTATTATACATATTAGCCCCCAAAATTATTATAGTCCGGGAGCCGGCCACCTTTTTTGCAATCAATTAATATACTTTTTATACTTCGTGAGCGGGTTTATTGTAACGAGACGGTAAACTTTTTCCTGTGCGACAATGTTCGCAAATGGGTCTTACGGGGGTGCGCAGTGGAAAAACACGTTGATTTGGAAATGACAAAAAATGGATGAATATCATGGGAAAACGGCGCAATTAATTTGTGGGACAAAAATTATGCAAATATTTACTAAGCTACAGAAAAAAAATCAGCTTGATATTCATTATTTTTGTTAATGTACTAATACCTACATGTCTTCTGATGGGGACACTCTTGATGGACTCATTTTTGTTGTAGGACAAATGTTATTTTGAATTACTTACAAAAAAACTTCACAGTTAGCTAAAAAATTAAGTGATATTAATCAATTTTTTGTAATTACCACATCAACGTGTTTAACCCCTGCGCACCCCGTAGGACCCATATGCGAAAATTTTCGCAGAGGAAAAAGTTTGCCGTCTCGTTAAAATAAAGGCGCTCACGAAGTATAAAAAGTATATTAATTGATTGCAAAAAAGGTGGCCGGCTCCCGGACCATTAATTTAGCCCACATAATTATTCATTTGGCGCCAAGATTTAATTCATTTTACCTCAAGGTTTTATTCATTTCACCCCAAGATTTTTTTTATTTTACCCCAAGATTTTATTTATTTACTTATTTTATAGAAGTAATTGAAACTAAAAAAAAAATGCCAACCTAAACGTATATTACCACTCAGGCGCTTAGGTTAGAGGTAGGTTTAGTACTTATATATTTTTTCAATTGAATGAAATGAATGAAGTCAAGGGGTAAAATAAATAAAATCCCCCCACCCCTTCCATTCGTTAAATAGGTTCCGATCTCTACACATTTGCATACATCGATGCATTTTTAATTTTGTCAGAAGAAATTAACTGTTGGAAGTCATTATTACATTTGTTTCCAAAATTTTACAAACAAAATGAACAAATAACGGAAGGTAGTACATTTTGATCTTAATTCGAATCGATAACAAAAAAGGAAAATTGATGTAATAAAAGTAACGTTTATATATACGGATCTCGATTGTGGGTTAAGTGAATCGAATACATTTAATAGTACGTTAAAGTTGAATTTTGTTGCTACCTCACCTCGTTGGCGTAAGGTAAGGTATTTTTAACGAACTCTCCTAAAAACGAGTATTTTCGACTCTCTAATCTACATAAAGTCAAATAAATCCCAAAACCTTTCTTTCCAATTATATCAAAAAATCGCATGAGACGAACCCCTCCCGTTAGTTGGAAGTTAAGTATACATTTCAAGTGACGTACTTTTGTATGACACGCTACAAGTTCTCTGTCGCGTTTTATAAAAACGTCTTTTCATAAAGCTTAACGAGTACTAAACACCGTCAAAAGTCCAGTCAGAAGTGATTATACCGTGAAGTCGCTAAATACCCTTAAGAGTCGAGCGAAAATGGAGTAGTCTACGTTTTCAGACACATTTAAAAAGGATGAAAATAATCGCAACATTGTTCTATTGTCTGTAAGATTGTGGAGCACACTTACGTGTTCACAATACAAGGTTGCACAAAGGCTTGAAGATTGATCGGGCGCACACCCTTTCCCGGTGAGTAACCCCTCAAACCCCTCCGCATATCCTAACGGTTACCGTGGCAACCTAGGCTTGTGGCCATTTAAGCCCCTTTATCCTGCGGTATTCATTTTCGACAATTGAATGAGTACTCAGGGAGATAATGATATTTGCATCTTGATGATCGGTGAAGATCTTAAGTAGCCGTTTAATTTTACGCGTACCTTTTGATTCTCTTTATTACAATTTTACTAAATTAGTTTACGATCATTTTAACATTTCGCTTTCGGAATGTAAGGTACGTTGATTTCGGATCCGCAACCGTTTATTATATCTTCAGTTACACTTATACGTCCCATTATACGGTGTTATTATGTAATTAAACGTTTAAGTGGTCCAGGTGCTGAAATAGTAATTTTTAAGTGTACCCTTAAGGCACTTGAGGTCGATGAAATTTCAATGGTTACTCTATAATAATGCTTTAAGATAACCATCGTATAATCGTTTGACCATTTGCATCCCGTAAGCATTTTAACATCCTTTACAGACCTACGGCACTATACGCAACTACTATCTTTTGTTCCAATCTCGTCCTTAACATAAACGTTGTACCATTTTCTACGCTTATTCCCCCACTAAAGCGCCTAGGTTATTTGCAGGTTTAGTATATTTTTTTTCAATTAGTGGCATGACACACAGGTTTACAAAACTGAAGTTATTTCAAAAAGAACTTTCTTAACTGCTTATTTTTTCAAAAATTACGGCTTGATTAGGCGTTTATTTTTGATGCTTCACATTTTAAAAGTTTGGGATGTAACTGGGATAAAGAAGTAACAACGAATAAGAGACCAATATTGATGTATAGTGCCGTAGGTCTGTAAAGGATGTCAAAATGCATCCCGTAACCAACAAACGTTGTTATAACGCGAATCGTGTTTTAAGATTAGCTTTGAGTAAATATACGATACTAAAACCACATTCGAGTCAAATTAGGTAGCAAATGGTTATTACGTTTAGGATTCATTTCCGAGAGTCATAATGGATTTCAATTCTGCGGCTATTCTGAAAGCACGAAAATGTAATTGTTAGTCACCGGAGTTATACAGGATGTAATTAGAAAGTCAAAACGTATAAAACTGAATTACAATTTAACACTTAAAAGCTTGCCTTAAATTTATACTTGTAGCAATATGGTTATGAATATACGATGTCTTTGTCGAAAGTTTTATATGGTGACACAGAGATTCCTTTCCTCTTTTTTACTTTCTGACCTCTTTAGGTATCCAATATCACAATTATTAATAATGATCATAAAATCACATTTCGTGGATATTTACGTTTAAATGTAAAAATGAGTATCGAAGTTATCAAGGATTAAAAAAGGCGTATCATCACAAGATTATGATTCATACGAAAATATAAGGAATTGTTTTTATATATACGTTGTGTAAGGAATGCTAAAATCTGTTTCAATCCCAAGAGCATCGTAATCGTTCTCGGCTCGAAGTGTCGTAACCCCAATTGAACGAAGTGCTGGAGTCAAAAGTCAACACGATTTCATATGGAGTGAGCCATAAACACTCACAGATATGGTGGTTGCTAATGGATTTCTTCGTACTTCACCACATTTGGTGCATGGTGGGCCAGTACCCAATAAAGGCCAACGTGCAGGCCTTACCACAAAGGCCCACCAACTCATATTTCTCTTCTTATCTCACTTACGAACGATACTGAACCAACTTTGGACACCTTTACCGGTCCATTTAAATGAGTTTTCTCATTTTTGTTCTCTATACAACAACTTCAACCGCCAGAATCGTAGATACGCAACGATGCATCTACTTGCAGTTGAAAAAGCACAGCTTTCGCTTTCAAAACAATTCACATTTCTTTTACATAGACAAGACAAAAAAGCTGGCCTATCGAGTAACAGCATGAAATGATTTTTAAAAGCTAGTACTTATACAGACCATCCATAAAATCTTTTGCTGTCTGGGCGGCACTTGTGCGGAAAATCCCCATGTCCTCTCTCCTGAATATTTTTTGGATACGAACTATACCCATCGAGTAACAGCTTCAAATTACTCTTATAGCTTTTATATAGTCAAAAAAGAAACAAATTTTCTGCCTTGTTAAATCTTGTGCTAATACCTAGGCAGAAAACTGTTTTAATTTTTTTTGGTACGTTGCTGTACCTATCGAGTAACAGCTTCAAACTATAACCAAATTAAAGTTTGAGAAAAAGAAAAAACATTTTTGCCTCGTTAAATCTTGTGGTCATGCCTTGGCAGAAAACATTCTCTTTCTCAAAGTCTTATGATTCCACTAATACAACTATCATAGAAGTATTTAGGGATAAACAAAGAATCGTCCAATGAACAATTATAATGATTTCGACAAAAAATAATTTTATCATATAAAATATTTAGCAATAGTATACAGGGTGTTTTTTGGGAGACATTTCTGGGAAAGTTTTATAGATAGGTTTTTGAAAATTTGAACTTAGGGATTACTCTGAAAATCGAATCGATGTAAAATATTTTCAGAATGGCAGCGCTTCCGGAAACCGGAACTAGCTGGACACTTCGTTATTTTAAATGGGAACTATTGCATTTTTGGATTCTGCGTGAAATTTCAGTTCTTTTAATACCCACATGTCAATATCTACAAGTTATGGTTTTTAAGTTATTTTCACTTATTTAAAAAAAAATGGCGGAACATGTAGAGTAAATAAATATAGGTTTAATTATTTATAGAACTTCATATTAGTATCGTAGTATCGCGTTTAAATAAATCCCGCCGCGCATCTCGAGTGCCACAAGATTTTGAAACCACTCTAGATAAGTATAGGCTGTAACGTATTCCATTCTTCCTGCCCCCCCTCCCCCCAATGAAAATGTTGAAATTACGCTCCTGATCTGTTGTTATAATAATATTCTAAGAAAAAAAAATAAAGGCAATATTATTATTATAGTAATTGGAGATGTTCATCTTCTGTTTTGATCTCACTCAAGTGACTCCTATTTAATAAATACTCTTCTTTTGCAAAGCGTCGGTTAATGAAAAGTACAGGCAAAGCAGAACAAATTATCAGTCGAAAGGCGTAATCCTATGGTCAAAGTGACGCTACCTGAGGTAGCAAGTACGATTTTGTCGTACGCAAGGCAGCGCGGGGATAAGTGTGAGACAAAATCTGAGATTGGTGTTGGCATTTTGGAGGGTATGAACACCGACTTAGCAGCGGTAAACGCAGACTACCACCAAAAATGAATTCAAAATTTTTACAATTTACTTACTTCAGAAGATAGGACAACCTACTCCAAACATTGATCAAGTAATACAAATCGTGTGCAAGTTTCTCGAGGAAAAGCGGGAGGAATGCCAGTTTTCTCTTGGACAGTGGATAGACGAGATTCCTGAGCATTCCAGTTCTCATATAAAAACAGTGAAGAAACGTCTGGAGGCGAAGTATGGAGATAACGTTATCATTTTTGTCAGCCAACAGAGGGAGTTTTGTATGTTTCAAGAGTATTGGCCGTAAAATGTTGTCGTACAACTTCTTATTGAGAAGGTGTAGGACCCGCAAGAAGAACGCACTCGAATTGTGGAAAGTGCAGCGAAAATTATTTTACAGGATACCTGCTCAAAAATTTTCAACCCTGCTTCCTACTCTCCGAATGATAATTTTTATGCTGGTGCCCATCATGTCGTCGCGGAGACATTGCTTCTCCTGTTGCACACGACCATTTTGACGAACCAACAGGGTTGATTGGAGCCATGGAAGAAAAAGTGTTTTGGGCTGGAACATGCCATAATGGTAGCCGTTCGACTACAATCGTTCTTATCATTGGGTTTGCAACATATTGTTACAAATAGTTTGGATCCAAGCTTCTTCTGAACTTTCTTGCTATCTTGGGATTTTCAGCCAGATATGACGAAGCTTCTAGGCTTGAAGGATTGCATGTTATGCAAGCCATAGTTGATGTCTCAGTCAATTCATATTTGACAACGCGGACTTCATCGTAAATACAATGTATGGGCGTGCCACGTTTCATGCACTGGGAGGAATAATGACTGTCACTCCCCGAAATGCTGTGACCAGTGAGCAAGATGTTCTTCGCATGAATATATCACATCGTCATTCCGTGCAATTTGCTAAGCTAGCGCCATTGAAGGTAAAGAGTTTCACCATCCACCAAATATGCTGGCCCGAAGACTGTCAAAATGATTGACATAGACATCAGCCCTCAAGATAAAATAGTATCATCTGCACCTGGTATCGCTTGACTTTACGGAGAAAATGATCACTCACGACTGGTTGTGCCACTGCCGGCTGCAGCTGTAAAAAAGCTGGTCTGTTGTGCTCTGCAGTATACAAGCACTGCCTGGGCATAGCATGCGTAACTCCCCTCAGCCTGACAGCAACGAAACTGACACCGAGAGGAGAGTGAGGTGTATGAGGCACACGTCTTCATGGACCCCGACAGCAATATCAACGTCAAGGTAGGTTCGGCAGTCCCCAAGTGCTCTAAAGTTGACTACACCTGATGTTCATTTAATTGCAAATACTTTTTGTAAATGAAGTTCAACGAGGGTGATGGCCAGGCACGAAAATATGGAAACAACTGCAAGTGACGAATCACGTTTGGCTTTGGGGGAACGGAGCCATAGGTGTTTCAAGATGTTGATATTGATGAGCGATTACACTAATTAACATGGAAATGATGGTAATAAATAGTTATAGGGCCAAAACGTTCGTTTTTTGGCTATTTTTTACATTTGTCTAACTTTAATGGGCTGTATCTCAGTTAATATTGGGTCTAAAAATTCGTTTCACCAATCAAATTTTACCAAATGTAATGCTCTATAACTTTGTATTCCACTATGATACACACAATATGTTTAATTCACTTAATAAAACAACTTAAAACCTCCCTTTAGACAATGATATTTAATAAATCAAAAATTTTTAATGAAGCGAAGGATGATGGTTTATGTTTTTTGTTTTTTAGATAAGTACCCGAAAGTACTGACAGGCCAGCCCCATCAATGGCAAAACTGACCGAATGTGAAAAAATTTAAAAGATTAATTAGGATTCGAAGCCTCGTTTTTGATTAACGTAGGGGAATCCTAAAATAATCCAAAGGGGGCCAATCACCTAGTTATTTAACCTTAAACTAAGGTGTGCAAAGAGCAACATTAAAATTTGACTAATTAAACAATATTAAAGTGAATCTAAAGCGACATGTTTAGAGGACTACAGGTCTCATTCTCAAGCTTAATAAAAGAAACTACAAGGGTAAGATGATCCAAAAGTGATAAGTCTGAAGGGGCAAATAGAAGTTACATTATAAAAATTAAAGATAAACCATGATATAAAATTTAAATATTAATAACAAAAACAAAATAACGGGGACCTGAAGGGCCCGACGCCAAAATTAACATCGAAACTTAATGAACAACTTAAAATTTATAACAGCCTATCGCCATCTTGTAACAGATAAGACCTGGGGTTTTAATTCACCATATATAAGCGATAAACTGAAAAAAAGTCAGATAATTTTGAGGTTTTTAGATGTACTTAGCCCTAATTACCATAATGTATTTTTTTATTACTTAGAACGTTTTATAATATTCATTCTCTTGCACATTTATCACCATAGGTGATTTTCTATCTATCTATAGAGTAATAAAATTATTATTATTATTAAAATAAATTTCGATATTTTTACTTAAAGGAACCTTGGAGTAGTTGTTAACCATGTCGAGATGCAAATTTTGCTACTTTCCACTTTTGTAACCCTTCCTTCGATCACATTTAACGCATAAATTTAATCACTTTTAGGTCACAAATACAAAGTATATAAGACACTATTAAAAAAGAATTGATTAAATGTTAAATGAATATAACATTGAATTTAAGTAAACCGTAAGAAAATCGTAAAGAGATGACGTCAGATTCTTCGTGCACTGAACTTTTTCTTAACTTTCATTATCCCTGATCTTGTCCAACTTTTTCATCGACCCACTAACCGAGTACTGTCAGCCAATTAGTAGTAATTGCCACCACTAACCTTTAAAAGGGGCTAATAAAATAAGAAGCGCTTGCGCTTGTAAAAGCTCGAGCTTGAACAAGACACTGCCAGGTCGGGGTTTTAAAGAAATTAATACCGCCCCGCCGTAAATTAACGTCCGTCAATTTATTTCAATCTTAAAACGGAATGTCGGGAATTTTCGAATTTCGTATGGAGCGTTAAATTTATTTCTCTTATAGATCTTTTTAAAAGAGAGCCACGTATGAAATGTTATTTTGTTTATAACCTCGCGCGCAGTTTCCAATTTTATATTATAATTGCCTCGCGTAAAACCAGAATGAAAGGCAAAAAAGAAACTTGTTCAGAAAGTAATTTTCATTCTGCCTTCGAAGCCCGTGATAAAGTACTTTAAAAATGCTTTATGCTGCAGTTCCATATAACTAAATTGAAGTAAACCAAATCCACCACATCTAAAATCCAATCAAAGCTTCAATCCAAAGTGGTATATCTGATTCTGAAGTCTTTACACTCTTTCTGCGAGTGTCAGGTTTCAAAGTCTTTCAATCTAAGTTCCTGGGATTCAGCTGCCTGATTGATTCCAGAAACTGTACGGACTAAAAAGGTTGCGAAGTGCGGGGGCGGCTCATCCAATTTCGCCGCCTCTCGTGTGTCGCATACGTCACCAACCAGACAGATTTTATTGCATTTTCTTCCATTTCCACGATAAAAAGATGGACGGTTTTCGTTTAAATCAATGCTATATTCGTATTCGCAATGCAAAAGCTTTAAATTAGTTCTATTTCACTGATTATTCGAATTGCTCTCATATTACCTCTCCGTTGATTTATATCACGGTCTTACACTTACAATGCAGTTTTCACAAAATCTCTTAATTCTTAACTAAAATTTATTTTAAGTTAACCACTTAGAAATGTAATTAATTGGTACTGGTAGCTCATTAACTTATCTCTATGTACAACAAGAATTTATGATCTCATCTACATAATCGCGAAAAAAGTGATAAGAAAATTAAAATGTACATAATTAAAGGATAACATAATGAAAAAACTATAATGAGTCCAACCAAAATTTGCCACCTACACTAATTTCCTTAATTCAACATCAACAATTTGTGTTTCTATGATTAGTGATTATATTTGCATTAATTCTTTTTAACAAATGTTCGTGATTTATATACATAAATGAAGCATTTAATGCAGAAGAAAACAGGTCATTTTAGCAACACATATGTGTTACCAGGTTTATAAGGTTCCTGTAACATTTCAATGTTCTTTAATGTGATGAAAAGTAGATATTTGGCGAATTTGTAGATAGGAAACATGCATGGTGTAGTTCATGTGAGAGGATCCATCCAGTAAATCGCAAGGTGTCGGATGAAGGAATTTTTTTGATATTGGTAATAGGAATTTAATCAATAACTACATTAATGGACTGTGAACTTACACTCAATGGTAAACAAAGTCACAAATGCCTTTGTCGATGAGTTACAAACACTTTTTGTCAAGTCCTGTCACAGCTTCTGTATTATCGTCGTTTGATAGTGAGCAACTCTTGGTACATTTTCCGTAGACAGAAAACAAAGCACCTTTGGATGTAATTTGCGAATCTTTGCTCGGTCCGAAAATGGGCTAAAGCGGCAAAGGCAAACCTTTCATTTGAAAAGATATCCAAAGCTCTTATTATCCGCGTATGGAAAATCAGACCATTCGACCGTATCGCGCATGTATTAGTTGAAATGCGGAGAGTACAAACTGCTTCAGGTATTGCAACTTGCTGATCGTGTTTGGTAGAACCTCGAAGATTTGTGGTCCACTAGGCCCACCTTTGTCATGAGAGGAAGTTCATTAAAAAGCCCAGAATCTGTTCTCAGTTCCGGAGTTCCCGTAATGATTTGTTGCAGAACTGGGCATGCAGCTTTCGACGTGTTCACTCCCACATTCTGCGTAGATAGCCTTCTCTTTCCTTGATTTTGTGTATCCAGAGGTATGCACGTTTCTCCCCAAAAACAGTGCAAGAAGATGATGGAATCATGTTACTACCTCCATCGAAGCCTTCGATGATGCTTGTGGAATATCTTCGACTGCGAACGATTGTAAGCTGCTCCTGTTTGTGTACTGCAACTCGTTACCTTTTCCACTTCGTGACATGCGGGATTTGAAAGGTGTCATTTCCTTCTTCATTTTTTCCGTTGCGGAATGAGTGGCTTCTGGCCTTCTGCGGCTTTCTACTTTCTAGCCATGTTTTCTCCAAAATAAATTAAGATACTGATCAGCTGGTGTTGTCATATTAACCTCTTCGGGTGTTGCTGTTGGGCTTTTTTATAAAGGATAGGAGAGGGGCTTGGTGTTACATACGAATTAAACTGTAAATAACAGAATAGTAAGAAATTCCTCTAATGTAAGTAGGTAACTTAATTTAGCAAAATTCGTCCTTTCCCCTTGGTTTAAAAGATCCATGTACCATGTACTGTTATCCCTTGTAACATTAACTTACACCATGGACATTACAAATTAATAAACATTTATACTGCTCTCGTAGGACTGCAGGCACGCAAAAAATAGGTACCTACCTATCATCCAAAAATTCATTATTGCAATAATAGGTAATATTTTAATTGATTCTTATATTTAGAATTATTCTTATAGTTATATTTTTCCACGTTTTTACCACTTCAAGCAAGCAAGGAAAATAAGATATGAGTGGTTGTAAAGAATCGGTCAAAAAAGCTTCAATTTTTCCTACGTAGGGTGTAAGGTTTCGTTTTTTTTTTTCTTTTTGGTCTTTTTCTCTTATATCTTGCAAGAGAGTTATTTGAAATTTGGCACTGATGCTACTTCTTAGAACATCGTCAAAAATGACCGTTGCTGTGTAAAGGTGTTACAAATTTTGCGTTATCAAACCTTTTACGCTTTTGAAATTTTTCTTTTTGATAACCTATCTAAATAATATTGCGGTCATTTTTTAAAATAGAGGGTTTTGGTTCAGTTGGATGATGTGGTCAATAAGTCAATATGAAACTATTTTAAATCTGAGCATTTCCAGCAGCAGCAGGAAATAGATGGTTCGAGGACAGGTTTAATAATTTGAAATTTTGAGAGAACACGCACATGCCTTGTATGAAATTCAAAAGAACTGTGCTTGATTTTAAAATTACTTCATTTTTTTAAAGTAAATTGCTTCCTCCATTTAGACTAAATCTGTTCTGGTGATAGAAAAATTTCTTAAAGTAAACATGTTTGTGCGCTGTTGTAATCAACCTCAGTATGCTTGGTCTCTTCACCTTTACGGGGATCACCGTTACTGGGTACTGTCCGTTGTTAACATACTGTCCCAATTGTTGTTATTGCGACAAAAAGTACCAAATTTCATTTTGCAACAAGACGGTGTTCCGCCACATTAGAAACACGAGTATGGGAATACCTCGACAAGCAACTTCTGCTATGTTGGACTAAATAATGGGACATTTAAATTTTGGCCTCGCACCCCCAAATCCCAGGTCGCCCAACCTAACGCCTTCGAATCATACCTTCATACCTCTTCTTCCATAAAGACTTCAATCAGTAAGGCTGAAGATAACAGAAGCAGGTGGCTGAATTGATCTAGGTATGTTGGCAGGCGTAGGCGGAAAAAAAATCCTAGGAAAAAAACCCTCGGAAAAAAAATCCTGTGGAAGAAAATCCTATGGAAAAAAACCTCGGAAAAAAAATCCCGTGGAAAAAAATCCTGCCACATAAAATGTCAACACAAGCGTGCTGTTTTTACTATAATAAAACCATATTTAGGGGACTCCTTTTAGAGGCCAGTACGCCCTATAAAAATCGAAATTGATTAAGCTAAAATTAAAAACTACGTAGGTATACCAATATTTGCACTGGGGAACGTAGTTTCTTCCAAGTTTTTTACTCCTGTTGTAAATCACCCTGATACATTATAATATTATAATCTCGAATATATAATTCTTTGTTATTAACATAACATAAATTTACTTCTAATAGTTATTTATGTATCAAGGGAATTATAAGGGTCTTAATTACCGAGGGTAAAGTTTGCGTCCCGAGGGCCTTGCGCCCGAGGGACAGCAATTACCCGAGGTAATTGAGACCTATTAATTCCCGTGATACATAGATAATTTTATTTCTGACCGAGTTTAATAAAATTTATTCATTTCCGGTATATTTGATTCAGGTATCGTCGATTGCAGTTTTGGTTGTTGCTAGGTTACTGGTTCATAAAAGAGCCGTAGAGGGAATTATAGCGTCTTTATATCCCAAGGGAGTTATGACACTCTTTATTGGTATCGTAACTATGACAATATAAGCTTATAATATCACTGTCAGAAATAATAGTTATTTATGTACCAAGGGCACTAAGTAGATGTTTATGCCCGCCGAGGGCAACTGGCTAGTAGGTAAGTCGCCCGAGGGTATAAACATCAAGTAATGCACGTGGTGCATACGTTTTATTTTTCACTTAAATAAAAATGAAAATTCAAAAAATTTAGAAAAA
Source organism: Pyrocoelia pectoralis (assembly GCA_036250285.1). Lineage (NCBI taxonomy): Eukaryota > Metazoa > Arthropoda > Insecta > Coleoptera > Lampyridae > Pyrocoelia > Pyrocoelia pectoralis. The sequence continues at coordinate 10,382,732 of CM070079.1, forward strand.
ACAAAAATAAATAAATTGCACAGAATGAATGGCAGTCCATGACGCGCCGTCTGTTGTTACGGGCATCAATGTGCTCGATGGTTTGGCCTTCTTGCTAATCCCCGATGTTGAGGAAGGTATGAGATACCTTCGGACTATTATGCCAGAAGCAACAGACCCGCTGGGGAATTATTTTGATACCACTTATGTTACCGGAAGTTATCGTCGTGTAGGGATTGCAAACGCAGAGGCTGCAGTTCGCCTTCGCCACATCCCGCCTACTTTTCGTCCTGAAGTGTGGAGTGTTTATACTACAACACTAAAGGATGAACAAAGGACAAATAATCAATGTGAAGGTTGGAATAACAGGTTCTACAACCTAGTAGAGCATACTCATCCAGTGGTATGGACTCTAATTGATAAATTGCGATTAGGGGTGGCAGCAGACGAAACCAAGTTAAGGCAAAGGGAATTTGACGTTCCTCCAGTTAAGAAGAAGCGGGGGCAGTATGAAGAAATGCAGCGTAGACAGAAAAGGTTGTATGAAGAATATGCTAACGGAGCCCGCGGAATACCAGATTTTTTAAGAGCTATAGCACAATTAGATTCCGATAATTATTTTGTTAATATTGTGTAATATAATAATAATAAAATTTTGTAGTTTCAATTTTGTTAATATTGTGTAATATTTAACAATAATAATATTTTTTTAGTTTCGATTTTGTTAATATTGTGTAATAAAGAAAAAATTATATACCAATAATTTGTTTCGATTTGGGCAACCGCTGGTCTCTGAACACAGCGAGGATTGTTTTCCATAGGATTTTTTTCCGAGGATTTTTTTCCATAGGATTTTTTTTCCAAGATTTTTTTTCCGAGGATTTTTTTTCCTAGGATTTTCAACGTTATTATTTTCAAGTTATTCCATTTATTTTCAACGAACTTCGTTCGTTACTGGGATCAATATTCCGTCCGTGCGTCCGTGCGTTACAAGAGATGCGTATTGTCTACAACCGAGTTAAGTTATGGATCTTATGTGAAATTTTATGCTGATTCAAGATCCGGTCCCAATTTTTCGATATCTCAAATACTTTTCGAAATATTCGACTTTAAAGTCGAAATTTCGAAATTATCAAATTTTGTGTTTTTGATAAGGCCAGATTTTTTTTATACTTCCATGCTACAGGGGGCGCACACATTTAACATTTGCGAATGCCAAACCATATTTCGTGTGTTTGTGGAATGAATTCGTTATATAAGTCATTGCAATGTACCTCCTTCTGTAAAATTCACTTAGAATTACACTGTATTATGATCCACGATATTATCACAGCTTAAATACACACAGCTAGCCAACTCTCGGCGGCACCTTTGATGTGGCGGTCTACGAGTAAGCGAGACAGAAGCCTTGCTGTCTCTGTCGCACAGAGGGGAAAAGTCAGGGCCGGATTAAAATGATTATATTCAATCTTCCTGACAGTACCGTAGTAGTAGGTAATTTTAAAATTTATTGGATTATGATATTTTTTGAATCTACAGTCCTCGCCAGGAGTGTTTACCGCTACGTCATTAATGCCTGAACTAGCTATCCAATTTGTTTATACTGCCTTCAGTGCCTTCTCATATTAATCAGTGAATTAAATAAAAGATGGTGAACATTCGCAGTGCATTTGACGAAATCGACATACGGTATTGAATAAGCAAATGTAATAGAAAGAGTAAACCTATAAACACGAAATCAATTTGTGCTTGGGTATATCTGACATCTGAGAAGACGGTGAGAAATATCAAGTTTCGAGCTGCAGCTAACCCTGTTTTAATTTTAACAAGTAAAAACGACCACGCAAGAAACTAAAATCAGACGATCTACCTGCAACATATCCAAAATGGGCATAAGGAATACGTTATCCAACATGTATGCACAAAGTGAGTAATATTACATCACAGTTTCACAGTGTTTTACAGATGTTTGACGTAGGTACTACATTTTGTTTACAGAAAAGCATGCCACAGTTGCAAGTTTAAATACAGAAATTCGTAATAGCCACATATTTAGTAAGCGACAGAAGTCTTCACCGTGCAATCCAGTCGCTAGGATTCAAATTAAAAAAAGACTCCAACCGTAGAGCTTTATTGGAAAAAAGTTACATTGCAGAAATGCGAATTAAATTTCTTAAGCAATACATTAAAGAGATCAATTCACCGAATCGTCTGCAAGTTATATTATTATGGATGAAACTCATAGCCCAGTCAATTTAGACATTCACCCTTGCATAAATTCCCAACAAGCTGAAAATTTGCATGAACGTTAGAGACACCATTATAATGAAATTGTGAAAAGTCCCCATCGATCCCATGTGTGCAAAAAATTTTATTCAAGGTCAAAGTTCGCAAAAATGGGTTTTTTAGATTTTTCAGCGAAACGGTTAGTTTTATGATAAAAATATTTCAGACAAAAATTGTAGAACATGCAATTATCTATAAAAAATGCCCTTAGACTTTTTTCCATAACATTAACCATTTCAGAGAAAAAGCGATTCTAAAATTTACTTTAGTTTTTTTAACGTGGTTTCTCCGGTAGCCCTAGTCCACGGGCTATCTCAGTAAAATTTAATGGAATGTCAGGTCGTCTTATTCATCATCATCGTGATCATCTGTTTCTTCTTCTCTTCCTCTATCTCCTTCTTCTTCTATTTCTTCTTCTTCCTCATCTTCCTGAGTTGACGTAAATTGTTCTAACAGCGATACATCAGTTATTTCATTGTTGATGTAAGGATCTTCTTCTATTGGAGGTTTAATACTTCAATACGACTCGCCTTGACAAGTGGTGCGTGTTGGTGAACAAGATAAGCCTACTTTCTGCAGCCGAATTTCGAATTACAACCCTTTTTGCAGTTGCAAAAAATGGTATTAAGGAGGTTTCTGGTGCAGGTGGAAGTGAGTGTGGATTGGTTTCAATACATTATTAATTAGTTTCCAACCCTATTCTTCTGGGTCCAGTTGATTAATAAGCCACACTTGAACCTGTTCGTGAGTAGAAGCCGCGCTTGGAGGAAGGCAAGCTAATTGCACACGTTTTTTATTACGTGTATATTTTGTAAAAGATGGTAACGTAACTTATCTACCCAAGGAATTCTTTCTGAAGCTCCATATACAGAAAGAAGAAAGCAAATTCCGTTGATGATTACTGATTAGAGTTTCTGGAGTAGAGTTAATATCTTTCGAAAGCACATGTAATAAAATTTAGTTTTTCAAACAATTTAATCACTGTGGTTTTACCCCTCCGGAGCATTGCTGATGTGTGCCTGTGCGTTGGTCGATGTTACAGGGTTTAGAAAGCTGGAAGTGGTGTCAACTTATAGGAAATTCTTTACTGATTCCAAATCTCTGGTTAATTTTTTCGCCGTCGGGACGCCATTAAAGTCAAAATATACACCCTTTAATATCTCGAGAACGTCACATCCAAGTTTAAAAAGAAAAAAAACACGTTGCCTTTATTTTTTGAAACCTATTGAATCATGATACGTAAACATCACCCTCACCCCCTGTGCGGTGGAGCGGGGGTGAGTTTTGAAAACTTAAATGGGAACACCTATTTTTTATTACACTTTTGGATTCTCCATAAAAAACTATTCGCAAATTGCAAATTTCACCCCCAACTGCAGCCCCTTTTTTGTGGGTGCAAAGGGGCAAAAATTGCTCATGTCCGCAGAAAAACGATCTTTTTTTACTTTTTGTCCCCCAACATTTTTTCGTGATTTACAAATTGTCCGTCACCCTCTCCGCTTCCATCTTCCTTAAGGGTGAAAAGAAAAACAATGACTCATTTGTGCAGAATCCGGTGTGCTCATGTATGGGGGGGGGGGGGTAGTTATATACATATATATTGTATATAGTATATGCCATAATTTGTTACAGATTTGAAGTTGGTTGAAATTAGAATTCTATATAAGAATTCGCGCCTTTTGATACTTGATTTTGTTTTCACATAAAATGAGGGACTCGGTTTCTTTTCAGTTCATATTCTCATAATTATCATTTATTATTAATGTATTAGTCATGCAGACTAATAGTTGTACTTATATTATGTGTCCAGTGATGTACATAGTACAGCGTAGTCATGCTTATTATGGAGAATACAACTAAAGTAAATTTTAGAACCGCTTTTTATCTGAAATGGTTAATGTTATGAAAAAAAGTGCAAGGTCAATTTTTGTAGATAATTGCATGGTCTACAATTTTTGTCTGACATATTTTTATCATAAAACTAACCGTCTCGCTGAAAAATCCAAAAAACCCATTTTTGCGAACTTTGACCTTGAATAAAAATTTTTGCACACATGGGATTGATGGGGACTTTTCACAATTTCATTATAATGGTGTCCCTAACGTTCATGCAAATTTTCAGCTTGTTGGGAATTTATGTAAGGGTACCCCATTTTTTCGGCTAAATTGACCGGACTATCAATGAAAGGTGGATCTAGTCGAAAGGAAATCCGGGACAATCATGGCAGAATGAAGACATTAGGAGTGTATGAAAACCTGAAGGCTACGATGGCAAGAGATTCATTGTTGTTCACGCTGGATCTGCCAGAGGATTTGTACAAGGTGCTGCTCTATTATTTCCACACTATTCAAAACCGAGCTGTATGGTCTAATTAAGTAACTTTAAATACAAAAAAGGTATGAAGTAAGTACATACATGAAATAATTAGAAGCTATGGACACGAAGTATTAAGTTTACCACCACATCACTGCGAGTTTAATAATGCCATAGAATTAGTATGGGCGGCATGGGCACACACAAAGGGATATTATGACAGGCATATTGGACGAGATGGCTATAAAGATGAAAACGTAATTGCTATGTGGAACAAAGCTTTACAGCAGTGTGATGAGACTGTATGGGCTAATAGTGTGCGACATACTAAAGAAACCATAAAAGAGTGGTATAAACAGGAAGAAATGTTGGACGTCGCAGTTGACGAACTAATTATTAACGTGGGAAACTGTTCTGAAAGCTGAGATGTAGAAAGTGACTCCGATTAGAAGTCTTAGAACACTTTGACAAGCAAGTTTCTACAACTTACAATTTGTAATAAAAGTGTATTTCATATTTAATACAATTTCTATTAGTAATGTATTTCAATCATGTAAGTACAATATATTTTGTCGTAAAATGCTGTTAATTCACACATTTCCTATGTAATGTTCAACATTAAAAATGTCATCTTCGTACGAATAAATATGTACTTCCATTTTATTTATTCATGTAACTTAATATGCATTTTGTGTAATTACAGTATAATAATGTTACCATCATATTGTTGCCCAATATTACTGAATTGGTAACAATAAGAAATTATGATTATGAAACGTAGTAGCCTTGCGAGGTGTAAATTGTTTAACCTATAAATTGAATTCTATAATTATCAATTGTTTAATTGTTTATCAGTAACTTACCACACAACCATTCTCCTACTTTTATAGTTCCGCTGCAATTACCTATTAAATGTTTTCATTTTGTTGAAAATTGCTGTTTGGATTAGAACCTACATAACCTGCAGACTACAAAAATAACGTACCGAGCACCTGTTCAATTTCAAGGATACTGTTTTGGTAATAAAATAGAGTTGTGCAGCTTACATTTTTAATAAGTCTTATATTATGATATATGATATTATATGATGATGTCCTGTTGGTTTTTTGTCACCCATTTTATTAGAGTTTACAAAACAAAACTTAAAACAAAGTTCTACAAATCGTAAGTACGCCTATGATTGCTAAGGCAATTCCCGACTGCACGTCAAAGACATCTTTTCCCCTAAGAGGCGGAGCATAAAGCCTGCGCGAAGGGATCGACGCAAACCGTTCCCGCCAAGAGAGTGTTATAGCTGTGTGTATTTAAGCTGTGATATTATGATCTATATCATGGCACGATGGATAACAGGACAAAAACTTACAGAGAGGACAGTTAGTACTTTACGTAATTACTTCTGACGTTCATTAATCAAGTTTCCAAAATAAGAAAACAATATGTGTAACCTTTTAAACCTTCTTGAAGTACAAGAAAGCATGTTTTTTTACTAAATGAAAATGTTTTATGTGAAAAGTACCAACGGTTATTTCCTTGCCTTTGAATACTTGTAATAAAATTTCAGCGTCAAACACGACAATGAGATGCAATCGATCTAATCAATTTACTTCACAAAAATTAAATTGGAAAATTTATCAAAATCCCATTTAAATACATTTACAAATTGACAGGTATTAAGTCGCTTTAATTATATTACAATGCCGGGAGGTATAAAGCTCTATTCCAATTTAGTAAAATAGAACTAAAGGAAGGACGTATAATAGCAGACTTCGAAGTTCAATCGTAACATCAAAAAGGAAATCGATTAAACTCTAGCTTAAATAATAAAAGATTTATGATATAATTGCATACTTACGCCACAATTTGAGATTTATTTTACTAACTCTTAACGTAATTTATTTAATGGAAGAATATATTATTGAAAATCAAAACTGTACAAAAATTATGATTTATTTAGCTTCGTAGTTGTGCTACTCTTGATTTGCAAAATTTTGCATTTGTATAAGGAGGGATATTCAATTCATTAAAGAGCAATGTGTATGTATACTTAGAAAAGGTTCGTGGGATAGAAACCCACGACGCAGGTGGCCACGATATGAAGGACTTCCTTATAGAAAGTAAATTTGAATAACGACCTACCTATTCCATAAATCAATCCAAGAGGAATGAAACAAGGGAAGAATGCAGTCAACCCTTAACCCTTTAATACACAAAATGCTGATTTTTATTTAATGCACTACCTACTCTTTTTGTGTCAAATAAAGGGTAACGCAAAAGATTCATTATAAATTCTAATGAAATCTCCATATTAAAAAAATTCTCATGTAGGTAACTAAAGATGATTCTTATAACTGACCTCGCCTATTTCTAAATTTACATATTCAACAATTATTTTGCTACTACTTGCTTCCATAAGGTAGATAATATAAACCGCTAAATAAATATTTTACATACCTCGGTCGTTATAGGTTAGAAACTGCATAATAATTACAAATTTTTTCCCACGCGCTGCAAAATTGTCTAACTTAAAGCCTTCTGCAACTTACATTTTCACGAGTCATAAAGTTAGTAATTAATTTTTATAGATTCAGTTATACGATCTGTGTAAGTTTGTAGAAAATTGTTTATTGCAAAATGACGATCATTTATAGATAGTAATTTCCTGATAACACTTTGACATGTTTAGTATACATTTTAATTAAATACGGATGAATAGTTACATTTTTGTTGTAATAATACGCGCTGATGGTTAAAAACTAATAACAATTTACTTACTCAGTAAATTACTATAACGAGTAGCCTTGGGAGGCAATCAATTGCCTGGAAGCGGTAATGATAATTACATCTTGAATATTCCGAGAGGACATGCGATGGATGCACCTTGAATGGACCCACCGGTAAAAATGTTTTTACATTAAAGAATTCTCTTAGGAATTCCCTAATTTAGGGATGTTCATTTCAGATTCGTGTAAATCGGTAATTTGATTCTTTATTAGAAATGATGTTCGAAATTACGAGTTTACGTGTAATTCTGTAATTACATTTATCATTAATGTGCTATACTTTTAGGTAGATACTATATGAATCGAACTTTTTCGTACATTTTCGATTATATATTTTCTTAAAATTCATTCATTTTTTGAAAATTGTGTAATCCAATTCCCTAAAACCTTCCCTTTAGTATCTTTATTTTAAAAGATATGTGAATAAATTAAAATCTACAAAAGCGACAAGTTTCGACAAATAGAGTTGTTATCATCAGGCGGCTACAAAATTAGAAAAAGTTAAGCAATAAAACTATAACGAAACTATTTATAGAACAAATTGGTAGACAAGTTGTAACATAAATGTCAAATTTTGATAAAATTTTAAAAAGTTTAATCTTTAACGTCAGGTTGAAAATTACAAAAACAAATGCGATCCGAATCAAAAGAAGAATTAAAATATTATTTTTACAAGTACTTGATAGTTGAGAGGTTAAAGTTAAGTGTTATTAAATTAAAATGCACGTTATAGACATTAGGGACCCTTGTTTTCATGTGTTTCACAGGGATCAGTTCTTGGTCCTAAATTTTTTTTTATTTACATCAATGTGTTCAACAAAGCACAAGGAAAATTTGACTTATTTTGCAGACAGAGTGTCTTAGTTTGAGTTGAAGTTATGGCCGACTACAGTGAAATGGCATTAAATATTAAAATTAATATTTATTCTAATGCCAAAATTGTTGATGAGATCATTTTATTGGAAACATTTTATTACGAAAATTATTCAGTTAGTGTTAGTTAGGTATATTATTTATACAGACCGTTCCATTTTGGATGACCACCGGGTCTATCTTCAAAACCAAAAGTGTCAACTTAACTGAGGGCATATCGTATACTTTCTCATTAGTATAAGACATTATTTTTAAGGGTAGAAACGCAAAACGAAACAATAAATACTGTAAATAATATATTTGACACAAGTTTACTTAACTCCTTTATAATTATTAAATAACACCGTGTCTTTTCAAAAATTGCATCATGCCCCTTCGAATGCCGAACAGCTTATTGGTATTATTGGTAAAGGTAAAATAAATAAATTTTATTAAAAAAAATTATTTCAGTTAAAATTTGACGTTAATAAAAATGGGGTAGAAAAAATTACCAGAAAAAGGCATTTTTCGTAATATCTGGAAAACAATAAGAGATATCAATACGGAGTGTTCGCTCGTATCTTAGACTATTTAAGTTATACAAAACCAACATAAAAGATCGATATCCTTCCATTTAAAATTTTAGAGAAAATTTGGAAAAACAACTTCACTTGGAGATAAACCACCTCTAGAAAATGTATTAAACGATTCTTTTCAATTATGCTTATAAGCTCAAAATCTGCGTTGAATGCCCTTTCAAATAAGCAAAAATTCATCCAAATCGGGTAATAATTGTAGAAGTTTTTGTTTCGTAAGGATCGGCTGCGCCCCCCTGGCTTTATTATTGGAGACATCAAAAAATGTTTTAAACAAAAGTTGTTTGAAATGAATTAAGGTTTAAAAAAACTTACTTTAAATTGCAGCTTAGTAGGGCATTTCCACTGAAAAAATCAATTTGTAGTGTTTGTCGTAGCAGTTACGCCCTCTTGCGGTTGTTTTTATAGTCTAAAAATATTTTCATTGAATTTCCCATGCCTGATTTAGTAGTTATAAAATATTGTATCCCATTAAGTTGACTCCTTTGGTTTTGAAGATATATTCGGTGGTCATCCAAAATGGAACCGCCTGTATATTTTCGATACTTTTAATATTTTATTATGTAATGTGGTATGGTCAATCCACTTCTCCTTGATTCATATGAATATTACATTTTGATTTTTTTTACATTTTTGGCTGTATACATAATGTTTATGTATTTTACCGTGATAGTAAACCTCATTAAAACAATGGTTGTTGATCAACCCTATTTTTTCTCCAGCGCATTGAATGTATGAGTATTTTCTTACACTTTTTGATTCAATGAAATTATTTCCGTTACGGCGAAGGCCGAAAATAAAAGGAAATATCAAAAGTGAGCATGTGCAGGCTTTCTATCTTTTAATCTTGAATTACTACTGTTTTTCCGTTTTCCTAATAATCGTAGCGACATGTAAGGTCTCTTTCAAGCAATTACTCGCACGTGAGGGCGCACCATCTGATCATTATGTTAATATCTATTTGATCGAGACCGAATTAATCGATCCATCAATGTTTCCTGTCAATAATAGAGAAAGACAATCGAGGCACCGCGTAGCCACTACCATATCCCATGAAACTTTAAGGCCACACAAGGTCCAAGAAGTACAATAGGAGACGTCGTAACTTATATTGGTAGGATCAAGAGGCAGCCCATGTGAGGACACGTTTTGTGCATACGCGAAGAAGAACAAGAAACCTGGCGAAGCGAGCGCTACAGGATGCGTGAAAAGATCTAGCCGGAAATTTAAATGAACGATCGAGAGCTCTGGCAGACACTCAGCAGCGAACTGGATAAGGATATGTGGAAAATGGCTTGCAAAATGGTAGTAGAGAAGAGCTGGTGGTAGAAACAGATAAAGAAATAATAGAGAAAGTCAATCCGTCATTCGCTCACCAAGTATGTAACATAAGAGACGATATACTGACATGGAGACAGGAAGAGTAGAGCGAATACACTCATTTTCCACCCACCTCTAAAACTCTGAAGACGCCTGCAAGATCTCGGATAGAAAAATGCCAAAGCTGATTGACAAGCGGGCAAATTTCCTTTGGCAGGTCTTTGAAGAGGTTCTCCACATTGAAATAAAACCAACGAGCTGGAAGCGTGCCAAGGCAAATTACTGGAGACGATTCCAGTAGGCAATACGGTATCAAGAAGGGAAGGGGACAAAGGACGCCCCCCAAGAAATTATTAGATTTACCGAGGGAACATTCATAACACGATAATGATGGAAAGGCGTCAGGAATTTTTGGAAAAACTACGGTTCCTCATATTCTCTTCGTAAGAAAAAATGAAAAGATGGATCACTTTGGAGCACTTGGGAATCTCACATTCTTCTTCCCCATTCTCCAAACTTCTGGATTACTTGGCCTCATCTCTAAATCTAAACTATGAACCTTGAACACTAAGAAAAACTCGAACATTTGGATACATTTAAGCTATGCCTATTATCCACAGCTACCTACCAGAAAAGGGAGTGGACGTCCAACTGCTGCCCGAGCAGACGACATACACGGTCTTAGTAAACGTGGGGAATACTACAGGGGTCGATATTTCTGTGGATTTAGTAGTAAAATTGGCGCCCCCCTTTGGATAAGTATAATAACTTATGCGGTCGACGTCACGGTCACTGTTACAGATGCTGAAAAAATGAAATCCACAATTACAAATATTATCAACTGGATGGACAGGAATCAATAAGCACTGGTTGGAGAAAAAACAAGGGTCTGCAGTGGTAGGCGGAAGAAGAACCCTCCAACACGCAAGTATTCAGGTAAATCACAATTGATAAAGGCCCAACCTAAGCAAAGGACCAATCGACGCAAACTTACAAACGTATAACTTGTCTTGATCACGTCCACACTTTCAGCCCATTTTGTTCTGATTTGTGACATTTTGACGTGTGCGGAAGTAATTAAACTTGTACTCACATGATAGAATTATAAGACAGGCGTTTTATTCCATTCATAGTCAGGTTGTAAGGTTCAAAAAAATTGTAGGATTGTTCTGTGTATAACCATGTGACGAAAACGTTGGTTCCTAATGATCGTTAACATAAATTTAACAGTGGAAGTTGTCAACATGTCTTTTGTGTACGATAATTCCTATTTGTAGCAAAAAGGTAAACGTTTTTCATCCGGATAACGTAAAATACCAACTCAGTCACAAATATAATGATCGCATGAAATTTGGAAGACAATAAAAAGAAGTTGCAAAGTTCGTTTACCTTGTAAACTTGTAAATTTGAAAACTAGATAAGTTTTTGAAAAGAAAAAGGAAATTATTGAAAAAATACTCGTCGGTAAAAATTAAACTAGGACTTCACGGCAATGTTCACTGAAACCGCGATTTAAGAGAAAAGTACACAAAATAGAGATCAAGTACACTCTATAGGCCCGTTTTTGGAGACCAGATGGAATAAACAATCAGATATAATAAGGAAACCATAGCTTTTGCTACAAGGGAAGTATCGGTAAAGTCAACCAAAAACTCGGTGAGTTCACTAACGGGACGATTGAAGAAATATAATCATTTAAAGAAAGTATACAACAGGCAACAAACGAAGCATTATGGAAATAAATACAGATAATAAGTGACCAAAAGCGCGAAAATGTAGGACAACATTTGGAATTCGCAAAAAGCACAGAATCGTGGAAAATTATAAACAAATTGTAGAAAAATCACAGAGAAAATGTTATTGACTAGAATTTATGAACGAATCTCAAAATCAAGATAAAGCAGATGATAAATTAGAAGAAGCAATTCCGAATGGTAAGTAATGTTTAGTGGGACCTTTTAAGGCGTTAATTTATTGTAAGAATAGACCCAAACCTACCTTTCATCTAAAAAGAAAAGCGATAATTATAGAAGTATAAGCAAAAGTAGAAGAAACATATGGAAAGGTAATAAGAATTAAAATTTAAGATGATATAAAATGATATATAAACTATGAAAGTCTATAACCCAATGGGTAAAAATAAAATTAAATTACTTTCTAAATCAAACCAAAGATGGCTGAAACCTTCATGAGTAGGAAAGAATTATTACATTCCATATTTCGATCAAAGTTTGAAAGGATGGAAAAGAAAATGCGAGGGAGTAGGGGTACCAGTTAGGGATTAAAGTTTGTGCTCACTTAGCTTCACAGATCACCAGGTGAACCATCAGGTGATATTATCAATATTAGAAAGTAGTTACTACTAAATGGTGAGGAGGATGTTCAAGGTTCATAGTTTAGATTTAGAGATGAGGCCAAGTAATCCAGAAGTTTGGAGAATGGGGAAGAAGAATGTGAGATTCCCAAGTGCTCCAAAGTGATCCATCTTTTCATTTTTTCTTACGAAGAGAATATGAGGAACCGTAGTTTTTCCAAAAATTCCTGACGCCTTTCCATCATCAGTTAGTTAACTAAATAAAAAATGGTGGAGTGCCGTCTTCACTAACGGTACAATCAAATTTGTAATAAAAATTCTGTACGTGGCAACGAAAAAATGTTTATTCAATTAAAATAAAACAGAAATTTAATATAGAAAATTTGAATACTTTTGAAGGGAATACGTATAAGTATTTAGGGAATTGATTTGAGAGAAGGGAATATACAACACAAATATGACCTATGAAAATTCTTGGTTTATCGGAATTCGTGGCTGTTTATTATATTGGCAATCTCATAGCCGTCTGTCGTATGCTTACTTCCCCTATTTGTTGCTTTCTTATTAAAATCAATCTCCGCAAGACACGCTTCTGACAGAAGAAGCGGTATGAGCCGTCAAATCAAGCTACCCGCTCCCGGTATTACTGCTTATATTTACATTAAGCCTGTATTGTGAGATTGAGTTTTGAAACAAAGCGAATTTTAATCTTCGTCGGATCTTGTATATATCTATATATATAAAGAATCTCTGTATAGCGAAATACCTGTGCTTTCGAGAGAAGTTTCAGTAAAATGAAAATTGCTCAACATATTGCTTCAATATTGTTTTTGTTAGCTTAAGTTCTCTTCCGATATTAGAAGTGATGTAAACAGTACGATATTATGAAATATTCCATTATTCTATTACTTTTTTGTTCGCTCGAGTTATGGCGATCCAATTTCACTACCGATGACATAATCAATAATCCAATTAAAATACGACAAAAAAATTTAAGTATCCCATCAAATTCGTGAACGATATAATTTTTCCACCCCTATTCACGTGTGCGTATCTATGTTTTTTTGATTTAATTCATATTTTTGGGGTGAAATTGTAACGTTTTCATCCGCTTTTTGTTAGACATTAATATTATACAATGGGCTTACTGGGAATCGATTTCGCCCAAATAGGTGTTAATTAAAAACTGTTCACTTATTTACGGTGTAATTAACAATAAAAGCGCTCCGAATTGTGTGGGTATGTATTATAGTTGTTGTCACTTCATTTGCATAAATGTACGCATACTCGAACAGTAATAGAATTCAATAAATGATGGAGATCGTCGTGCAACATTTTCCGTTTGGCCTATGCCTACAACTACTTTAGTCAAATTCTAAATTATTCTTCGTGATCCCCTCAATTTGGTTTTTGGGTCACTTTCGCGATCTGTATTCGGAAACGTGACACACAATTTTATTGTTGTTTTTCTCTTAATCAACATAATAAATAGTTCAATTACGTGTCATGGTTCCATTTATTTTGAGAATCTAATGTATGCAATATGGAATAAGTCAAGTGAAATACCTAAAAAGCTCCCCTTCATGGCCTTCATGTTGAGTTATCGGAGCGTCAAGTCGATTCAGAAAATGTGTTTCCCATCGTTTGTGGATTTATCACATATTCGTCTGAGTTAACGTAATTCTGCCGAAAAGTAAGTATGGCTATTGAGTAGATGACAAATTTTGAAATTAGATTCAAAAAAGAAAATGACTTGCTTTCTGCAATTACAGTACCAAGGAATGTAAAACTGATGTTTACTTCCTGTGACGTGAGCGGTTATTCAAAATTATACATTTTTGGTCTAATATTCCCTTAATTCTTTTTTGCAGAAACTTGGGTGATTTTTGTCATACTCGGTAACATCATTCTTTCCCAGGCGGATGAGGCTTTTCAATGAAGGCTCTGCAACGTTGCACTGTTATGGAGCAAATGAGCACTATTCGCTGAAGAACTCTGCCTGTTTGAACTAGAAGCTGGCCTGGCCCTTGAAAATTCCTGAAATACTCGAGGTACGGGTTTTCTGAAAAATCGTTTTCGGCTTACCTACATGTTTTTCTAATATTTGAAAAAGTTCTCAAGAAAATTTCACCTGATTTAGCCCTGTGTGTAACTGAAAACTATATTGTTAATTGTTTTGTAAGAGCACTTGGTACAAATATGTACCGGGTGGGCCAAATTAATATAATATATAATAATAATAATAAAAACTGTCCATCGCAATGGATTCTACGTAAGAAAGTGCTCTAAGCATGATTTTGCGAAAATCGCTTATCTTTAATAATAAGAAATTTATGGGGGATTAAAGAAATCATCTAAATTCGACAAACTCCCCCTAGTGGCCAAACGATTAGAGATAGCTGAATTCTGTTTACGCCAGTGATTTTCTCATTAAAATTGAGCTCAAGACACCTAGGTTCATTTTTTTCTCTTAAGATAAAGGATGTTTCATTAATAAAGTGTCCAATTTGGCCCATCCTGTACATAAATTAAGAATAATCGTTATTCCAATTATGAATTTGAAGAAACAAATGATTGGAATCGTGTTCTTGGTGAGATAATCTTAAAATTTTTCAAGCTGTGTTTCTGTGAAATCAAACAAATTCCTCAAGGTGCCTCCCCTCGCTTCAAACAAAATGGTAGTTGTTATTATTGAGCAACGATTTGGTTCCATTTACTACCTACACTGTGTACTTTCTGTTCTGTTCGGCTCTACAACAACTCACGTCTTCCACAATTCCAGAGCTTTACTTGGGATCTATTTTCTTTACAATTTCATGTAAGTCTCTGCTCTCCAGACTGTCAGAAGATGTAGTAATATGTTTTGTATAACCACCAGCTGTTAAATAGTCCCATGTTGTGCAAGTATTTGTTTATGTGGTCACTGCCCACTTGTGTCGAAAGTATAGTATTCGTTCTTACTGACATGTAGAGCTTCGATGAAGATCTTGGAATGAATCTTTCCCAGGATTATACAATGCTCTACATCTACATCTCAGTTTCGGCCGTCTCGTAATATGTAATAGACAGACTGACAGTGATCCTCCAATGTTTTTTTTGAGGGCAGTTTTATAAATTAGCCTTGAATTAGTTACATGTAATATCTGCACGTCCAGGGATCTATACTATTATCACATTGTAACTTCTGGCTAGTACGTTAAGCATTTGTGTGTACCAGGAACCAACCCTGAAGAACCTAGTGTTGGAATCAATGGAAACTGTTATGGTATTCCTTTCAGTTATGATGCTGAAGGTTTTGTCTCTACTCCCCTCTTCGAATATTAATTCTTCGCTTATCAGCTCACATTAAGGTCTCTATCCAATATGCTACGTTTGGAGGTGGTAGATTGAAAACGAATTTCATGACTTACGAAGCCATTGCTCTCGTAATTCCCAGCTTGCTCTAAGTTGCACATTGCTAAATGTTTGCATTCTTCCCTGGAAGTATGTCTATCCAATCTATCCAGTGTTTATTCTGTTCTTGACGATGAGCACTTTGTAACCTGACTTGTTATTTTCTTCCAGTGTGGTTTGAAGGCCAATTCTATGACTAAAGTAACAACGTCTTAGAATTTGCCTTCCGCCGTTACTTACTATTTTCTACTATTTTGAACGATCAGGCGAAGAGAACAATTTCTTGATTCTGTCGCATTAACCAGCAGTCGTCCATTTGCGCCATTTCTTTACTAGATTTTATCGTGCACAACTCGTACCACTGTCATTATGTCGTCATGTCCAATGTATTGCCTAGTTTTTCCTCATGCATACTTTTTGTGCGCGTAATTTCAGCAATAACCTCCCCTCCCATTTGGATGATTGTATGTACCACTCAATAAAGAAATTGCTAGGCATGGTAACTGATGCACGTAATAAATTTATGTTTGATGTGATGTTCCTTTCCTAAAAACATTAAGTAGAGATCTTAGGGGAAGACACGAAAACAGATTGCCATTCAATTTTTCAAAAAAAATCCTTTAATTAATTTTGGTGCCCCGTAATTTCTGCGCTCCCTAATTTTTGCCACCTTGGGCACCAGCCCTTAAAGCCCCCTACTAAATCCGCCACTGACCTTATTGTTAAAATGGTATCATTCCAACTGAATCTGTTAGGTGCTGAAGGGGCACAGATTGGAAAATTGAACTACCTTCCAAGCACTTGTGTTTGCGTAAAAGTAATATGGAATTTAATTTATGTTTTCACTCATCATCGCAATAAAACTTAATAAAAAATAGCAGCGGATTACCCACCATTAAGCTCAATGAAGATGCAGTTAATTGAGTTTAAGCAGTGGCGTCGTTAGATCCTTTTTGGAGGGGCTCGCGCCCCCTCAGAATAATTTAACAAAAACACGTATAATATATGTATTTGATAAATTTATATATCTAACTAGATCAACCGATGATTATGCGCCCCCCCCCCCCCCAAAGCACCTTTTCTAAAGACGCTGCTGAGTTTAAGAAATGCAATTGTACGGTGTCAAGGAAGTTTGTCGATAATGGCACCATGTTAGTAGTATTTTATTTAAAAAAACTAATTTATTAATTGTCTCTAACCTGAACCAATAGTAGGTATATCATATATGGAAAGCGTTGACACGCAACCGGCTTCAACTGTCTGTGTTAGATCATTTATTTACGCCGAACGCACACCATATTTTATTAGGAGATTTTAATATTAATGCTGTGTGTGATAAGCATCTCTTTACTAACATATTTGAACTACTTATCTCTTATAATATGACAATAAGTATTTTAAATATACCTGCTAGGAAAGATGAGGCTTTAGACCTAACTTTCACATGTCATAAATCTAGTTAAATACAATGTCCTTCTCAGTTGCATTGTCTTCTTGAAAAGATATACCATAATTCAACACTAACAACACAGTAGTATTATAAACTAAGAATGACAAAAAAAACCTTTTTGCGACATCAAATTGCTAGCATAAACCTAATGAATGAAGTAAAAAGGAGAATTTATTAATTGATCTTCTTTGGAACAGTTCAATTAATTCAAAATGTGAGATACGTATATGAGAACAAACTGTTCTAAGTTGCATGATCCAAAAGTTGCGAAAAATGCAAATGTTGAAAAGTGGAGCGTTGAAAGTGAAACGATATCTCACTATTTTTCATTGCTCATAGTCCTCCCAGGCAATGGGATAACACTTCAGTAATTTATTTAAATACCATGGAAAATTCTGGGTTTTTTTGTTATGTGATTCAAAATTAATGTAAATATTTAATGTACCTATTAACTTTGGCAATTTGCCTAGTTATGCAACGCATTGTTTGTAATATAAACCTCAGGAAAAATATTGTGCTAGGTACGATATTCCACAGTTTCGTAAAAACAACGGAACAGATCTATCTATACTAGACCTTGTGGAAAGCAAAATATAAGATCACTTAGTTGACCATCTTCTTAGTTAACTGACGACAAGGTTTGGTTCCTTATTTGAAAGTATAGCTTACGTTCAAATAAATAATGTCACTATCAAAATGACATTTTGCACTGCAAACTGAAAACAATAATTGAATTAGAGATTATAGTGCAATTATAAAAACAATGATCCTGCAAAAATCCAATAGGAAGCAAATAAATTTGAAAAAGCTGAAGTGAGAAACCTTAGTCGAACCAACATTCTTGCAGAAGATAAAAGACCTTCATCATCGTTTTCTTTTATAGAGTTTGCGCAGTGGCGGAACTACAAAATTTCGACCCACTCCCCGCAAAATAATATTCGGGCCCCTGAATCCCATTTCCACAATTTCTTCCAAGTTTCTTTTTTAGAAATCTATTTATTTTACATAAATATCAACATACGACATAATTTCTAAAGTATAAAGTAATAATATATGAAAAATGATGATTTTCGAGGGTGTATGGAGGTGCGCTTAAAACCCAAACAATTTTTAGAAAATCATCAACTCAGCAGAAACACCGTTGACCGCGCTCGCCCATGATCACATTTTCATGCTTCGGTTTCCTCAGGACTAAATGTGCTCCTAACATATTTTATAACAATGAAAACAATTCTTCAAAAAGTAAGTAGAGAAATTCATTAAAAAATGTTGTATTTCCTTCAAAAGATATTTTGTAAATTCAGATTCGTGCAATGCATGGCTGTGGTGCGAGTATAACAGAATTAACAGTTATTTATGCATTTTGTAAAATAAAAGGAAAAGCTTCTTTTTACATTTTTTTTTAAGAAGAGGATTTGGGTGTATCCCTAAAAACAGGGCCCCAGGGTCCAGGGATTTGTCTCATTTGTCTATGGTGCCTATGTTATGATACGCCTCTTGCGCGGCGCGGCGGCGGCGTGTCATATCGGCGTTTTTGCGTGACCACTCGTGACAAACATAATTACGCATAGAACGAACTAGCGACTTTGTTGCCACTGATCACCGCAAGAATAGTCGATTTAGCGTTTTGGCAAGGGGCGATGTTGACACGAGCCGAACACGTCCGACTCTAATTGGTGAAATAGGCAAAACTATTTCCAATCGCAACCCAAAATTTCTCAAAAACCTTGGACCCCTCCAGACGGGGTCTGCGGAATTGTAGCTCAGCCACGAAACTTCGTTACTGTGATTAGGATGACCTTAAATGCAATTGCTAGCTTTCTGACAGTATCGGGACTGCTGCACCACACCCGATCTAATTAACAGTTTTTATATCGATCAAATGTTCTTGTGTGTGATATTATGTTTCGATAACCATATATCGCAGAAAAAGCTTCTATCGCCGGCTAGGCGATAACATATCCCCTTACATATCGTACTAAAGGGTGTTTTTTAGCTGCATGAGAAGTTTCGATGGTTGTTGTCTATGGTTTGACAGTTGAGAATGTCAAACTGTATTGACATTTCTGTTAAGTAAGGTTTGGCAATTCATCATGAATCGTTTAACGCCACAACAGCGCTTCCAAATTGTGGAAATTTACTTTGAAAAAAATAAATCTGTTCGCGAAGTTCATAGAGCACTTCGTCCATTTTACGGTCAACATAATGGGCCTAGTGAGCAAGCAATTCGTGCAGTTATTGATCGTTTTCGCACTAATTTTACTCTTCTCGGTTCAAAACCATCAACAAGACAAAGAAATGTGCGTACTGGAGAGAATATTGCTGCTGTAGCGCGAAGTGTTGCAGAAGACGCCGAAATGTCGATTCGTCGCCGTTCTCAACTTATTGGCCTTTGTCCTTCGACTACGTGGAAAATTTTACGTAAGGATCTTAGCTTACGTGCCTATAAAATACATCGCATGCAACAATTAATGCCAAATGACCATCGTTTACGTCGCATTTTTGCTGATTGGGCTAATTTGAAACTGGCCGAAGATGAGCATTTTTATCGAAAAATTGTGTTTAGTGATGAAGCTCATTTCTGATTAAATGGCTTCATCAATAAGCAAAATTGTCGTATATGGAGCGAAGACAATCCTTAAGCCATTAACGAATCACAATTACATCCATTAAAATTGATTGTTTGGTGCGGTTTACACGCTGGCGGCATCATCGGTCCTTATTTCTTTCGAAGTAAGGACGGAGCGGCCGTTACGTTGAATGGCGAGCGCTATCGAGCCATGCTGACTGATTTTTTGTTTCAAAAAATTAATCAGCTTAACATCGACGACATTATTTTGGTTCCAACAAGACGGCGCAACTTCCCATACAGCGCACTTAACCATCAATTTATTGCAAAATCAATTTGGTGACAACTTTATTTCCAGAAGTGGTCCTGTTAACTGGCCCCCTCGTTCGTGCGACTTAACGCCTTTAAATTACTTTTTATGGGGTCATTGGTTTATGCCGACAAACCAGCAACTCTTGAAGCATTGGAAGCCAATATTCAAGCCACCATTGATGCCATACGGCTCGATTTATTGGAAAAAGTAGTGAAAAATTGGACTGATCGAATGGACTATGTAACTCGTAGCCGCGGCGGACATAAATATCGGAAATCATATTTAAAAAATAAATGCCATGAAATTATCTACGAGATTATAATAATAAAAAATTCATTCTAACAATATTTCTGTCTTGTATTATTGTTTAAAGTTCTCAAGCTCTAAAAAAAACACCCATTACAAGCAGTGAACGCTGAATCTAACTATTTAATGGGCCTCTTAAGGATAATTTGAATAATGAAAGAAGAACCGTTGCCATATACAGTGGTATTTTCTCGATCTTTCAATCCTACCTTTTAAGCGGTACTGAAAGTGCATAAATAATTACCTAAAGATAATTTGTAAGGAACCGCTTTATAGTATTTCTAGAAAGGACTCTGTAGGGTCCTTAAAATCGTTATAAAGACGGCAATAGATGGCGGTAGTTGGAAGGTGGACGAAGAACTCCCACTCAAGGAATCCCCTCTTAAACCAAAAGACATAAAAGAGAGCGGGAGCGATATAAAACGGAACTTGAGTTTTAGATTCCAACCGATCCCCGATCCTGAATCCTTGATTAGTAATTATTTTAGTAAACATCAGAGACCAAGTAAGTACCGTTCTTTAAATTGTGTGTGAATTAAATGTAATACTACGACCGGCGTGTGGATTCTTCGGAACCGTGCCCGATCTGTGTAATACAGCAGTTAAAGTAAATTTATATGGTCGGTGTATGGAGTAACCGTGCCTGACCTAGTTAATAATCGTCGTTACCACCGAGATAGTGTTTCCAAGATCAGCGTACGGAGTCTTGTTAAGAACCGAGCCTGAGTAAAGGGATACTACGGGTAAAGACGTCCGCGTTGTCCTGATATTGGCGTATGGAGATCAACCGTGCCTAATACCAGTTTGACCAAGTCAAAATCAATTGAAAAGCGAACGGTCTTGCTTTGGCCCCTGTAAAGAGATTTAATTAAAATCCCAGCCGAACATCCTGATACCAGAACCCCTCTTGTAAATACCTGTAGATACCAGTATCCCCTTCGTTAAGGTTCCACCGAGAGACCAGCCAGCCCATCATAATCTTGTAGTTAGATAGCAGCTACAGGTGGTCGAGAAGGAACAAGCCATTCACCTGAAACGTGTGAGGGATGAGGTTAAGCCCTAACACCTTCCAAATAATACCACCGAGTTGTCGTCACTATAATCCAGGCCTAGTAGGACGCTTGCTGACGGGTCCCGCAACCATTCCCGAGGTAAACCGCTAATTGTTGAATACTTTTCTTTCAGGATAAATACGACGACCGACATATTGGTTTAACATAAACGCGAGTAGTGGAACACTGGAACTACGCCCTGACGAGACGGAGGAACTACCGGGCAGGAGGAAATAATTGGAACTACAAACCGCCACCGTATTATAATATTGAAATAAAACAATCTTTGTAAATATATATAAACCAATTATACATAGAGTTAAACCAGTATTTGCTCTTTCACCCTGGTCTACGACTGAGAAACCCGCATTGGTAACAACAGTAAAAAATCGCCCACCCCAATTACGTAATAATAACAAACCATAGAGTGGGTGGGCACGTTGCATAACGTTGCAAATTTGCTTACAAAAAAACAGAGAAAACACAAACTTTAACGCATCCTAAGAAAGCACAAACCAGTTTGATTCGTTATAGAAAATATAGGCATTTTCAAAAAAATGGAAACCAGAAAAAAAAACAAGAAAAGGAAGGAAGACCGACTGCCGAAGAAGAAGAAAACGTAAAATAAAAAAAGAGAGGAAACAAGAAGATTCGTAACGAAAAATTTAAGATTTAAGGAAAAAATTGCTCAAAATGGGCACTGCCATCATCAAAAATTGATTAAATGACACCAAGAAAATAAAAAAGACTTCCTTTATGTAGTAACTGATGGAGGAATGTAGTGTAGAAATAGAATGCTTCTATAGACGAAATTCGATTGACGCTAATTATGGGTTGTGAAAAATGGATGCGATTAGGCTCATAATTTATGTGAAAATTGGATAACAATTAATTGTTTCACAGCTTTAGATGTGTCCGTAAACACCGACGGCAAGAAATCGATATACACCGGCAACACTTTATTTATCGATAAAATGCATTTGTTACTAATGTGGGTTTAATTTTTGTTTGAGGAAAATGCCAAAGTCTGTAAAATGATGATCATGATGGTGTAGTGCAATGAGTACTAAACTAGACTGGCTCTATTTGCGTTTGGTTATGGAAATTACACAGTGGGCGGTACTGGCAAAGATTTAGCCCACTTAAAATATAAAATGTCTTTGGAAATTGAAAACTTTAAAAGAAAATACGAATTAAGAATTTTCCAAGAATAGAATATGATTGAATTTCGAAGATAGAACCCTCTCGTGTAGGTTTGTAATTATTGCCACTGAAAATATAATTTAGAATACTTGTGCTATACGAACTCTCAATACTCGTGTATAGGTGTAATCATATCTAAAAATGTCACACTTTCACTTTTTAAGCCTTGTCAACATTGAGAACACTATCAACCGTACATTAATATGAAACTAATTATTATTTTTCATAGAATATAATAATTTACCCTCATCTTCATGCGATTTTTGTACTGCGGCTGCTTTTAAGGAGCAAAATCATTGCTGCTTGAGGCATCATAGGATTAAAGTTGATATTGACAAACTTTGGAACTTCTCACAATGAACAGTCACATATAAATTTTGTAAAACCTAAAAGTATCTTTTTTCAACCAAGGTAAGCGTTATAAACGAACTAAATTGCTTTTAGCATTGACTACGTTTTAGCATTGACTAAAGAGGATTTTTCAATCAACGCTTTTAGCTAGTGTTACGATAGGAGAAGAGACTATAACAACAAAAAGAGTGCATAGAAAGTATTAATTTACCAAAATTCATTATAGCCGAACATTGATTATTCTTGGAAGCCCTTCTTGTCTTACCGATTAATTTAAATTTGTAATAATTTTGAAAGCAAGAATCATATTTCTCCAACGTAGTACATTAAAATTCTGTAATTTCATTAAAGCTGCACAGCTTAGTTTAAGTGAATTTTTCATTTGACCGTATTTCTAAATTAAAATATGTAGTTACTTATTCTACACACTCCTTATCGATTCTAAAATGCATTTGATTTCCTTTCATTTGGCATTCGAAAATTGTTGTTTCAGAGTAATATTAAGCCTCAATTATAAAACGAATGAAGCAATAAAAATCTTTTGCTCAAAATGTTCGCACTATATCATTTGAACTGTGAGAAAATAATGCCATACGCCCTTTGGGATTTTGTCTTACCACCACTTACGTAAACCCCTTGAACTTTCATAAGTAGGTTTTGCAAATTAACTTTCTATACGAATTCCAAAATAAAATTAATGTACTTATGTAGATAAATATATATTTTATTAAAAATGTATTTTTGTCAAAAATAAATTTATAAACTATAATAATGTTACACGCTTTACATAAAAAGTAGGAAAAGACTGGATATTAAAGTTTTTTCATTGTCATCAATTAATGTCGACAAATGAAGGTGGCAAAAGTAATTAAATAAAACTACAAAATTCGATCATAAATTAGTAGTAACGGAAAATTAAAATTCTAGACCTTTTAAATTTTTTTTTTCCACAAAAAAAAACTTAATTTATGTACCTATAAGTAGTTCAAATATATTTGGATTAATCGAATGAGATTATTAAAAGGTCGATTTAACGCGTTCATAAACTTAAATCAAGTTGTAATTGATTATTTTCAGTTATTTGTAACCTTGTCCTTAGTGCGTTTCCCTGTCGATTATTTAAAAGTTAAACAAAACTGAATTAGTAATTACATTCGTTTTAGGTATATAATAACTTGTAGCCAAAGGTTTCAAAAACTGTTTATTTTACATGTTAGTTGGATATTAGAACCTAAATCTATAATTTACTATTATTTATTAGTGTGTGCATATTACTTATTGTATTAATATTTCATTAGTTACCCAGCTAAGGTAAATAAAAATTATAATAATAAAACATTAAGGTTATTTTAATACACATCAAACTGTACTAATGGCACCTAAATCATTCGATATTTCCTAGTTAAAGTTAGATTAATTTTTTCTCTTTCGTATTCTTATTATAAAAATAATTTTTATCCTAAACGCCCACTACTTATAATCCCAACAGAGGTAAATGTAACCCAATTTTTTTTATAACAATTAATTAATTTTACACTAGATAGCCGAACTAGATGTGAGTAAATAAATGGCTATAAGAATTAAGCACAGAATTTGCATATTAACCGAATAAACTATTATTAAAATTAATTTCGAAAAATTTATAACTTAATTGGTAACTTGGGTGAAGCGCAAGTGGGATGATAATAACAACCATTTTCAGCACACCTTTACTGGAAAACTTTTTTTTTTTTTGAAAAAATTACCTACTAGACCGTCACCTCATAATAAAGGAATTAAATTTAATGCACTTTGAAGCAATTGAAAGTTCCCATACTGTGTAGACTTTTTTTTTATAAACTTAGCAGTAATTAAAAGCCATACACCATGACTTATTATGTACTACCATAAAGCACGCGAGATTATTTCAGTGATCTTCGTATCTTGGCGAATTAAACACAATTTTTAGGGTTTCACTCCGAACCATTATATCACAATATATTTTATAACTGAAGACTTCAAAGATACGTTTAATTTTTTAACATCCACTGCTTTAGTAATTAAAAATTTGGCTACATTGCCACTGGATACAAAGTTTGCGCGTCTATTCGTGAGGGGGAAAGTTATAAAAGCTGCCACCAGTAGCGCTTTGGTCTAGCAAGCACTATTCGCGCTTTCGTGCGCTTTACAGAAACTAAAAATGTACAGTTTCCTGCAACAGGGCTGACCAAATTTTAGAATAATCCAGGACGCGTTTTACTAAACTTACGATTATTTTATAACATGTGTACTATTTAATTGGTAATAAAACAATAAATAATAAGTGACAACGTATAAAAATAGAAATTATCTGTAATTATCACTGATTTTTTTTTGTTTGGGTGAAAATCCACGATCTTTTGCATCCTATAAACGGTTAAGTATAAGTGCACAGCCGTTAACGCCAAAGTTTCTCATGCTTTATTGTAGAAATAGAGAATTAAATCCAGTGTAAGTAATTAAACTTTTGGAGCACTTCAAGTGTAGATAATTAAATATGTTTATTCTAAACTTTCCAGAGCTTACGTAATGTTAATTGGCAATTATATCGGGTAAATAAGAGTTTTAGAAAAAAAAAGCACTCATACTTATCTACATCCTTGCAACATTAAAGTAAATTATTTACATAAATGTGCCTATTCGCGAAACTTGTCTGACTCTGTGATGTGATGTGTTACGCATTCGTCGAATGGGGAAACATTTTTATATAGGTAATATACTGCAGGGGATGGTAGCAATTAAATAGATGTTTTTAAATTATAACCTTTAAAGCGTACTATGTAATTATGTTAAATTAGTTGACAGTTACATATAAGTTACATTAAGGTAATTAAAGGAAGTTTATAAAATCATAATGATGTTAGATGTTCTCAGGTTATAGCCTCACAAATCAAAGACAGATCTTTTTTTTGTTTCAAATTGTGGTTAGATGGATTATTTTTTGTTATCCTTACCACCGCCTGGAATTTATTTTATGCGTTTTCTTATGTTAAATCTAAAAATTTCGCAAATATTTGTGTGCGCATTTTTGTTTAATTTTTCCAAGTAAGGCAATACATTTTGTGATAGTTATGCAATGAAATCCAGAAAGGGATCAAAATCAAATCCAATGTCCACTATAATATAATATAATCACGCTGAGCAAAACTACAGATCTTCTTTTCGCGATGGAATTAATTTTTTTGAAAAGCAATAATGGATTCATTCGAATAACGTAGAGGCAAAGGTGATAATATGGGTCCCCATTTTTATTTTTCCTTGTAAATTTGAGAAATGTTTATATTTGAGCACAAATTTAACACAATAGGTACTTTAATATGTATTTGATAATATTACTTTGACAAATATATTGTCTTAGTGGTTACTAAAAAAATACATATGTTTAAATAAAGTCATACACTTTTCCAAAAAGAAAATACATGTTGTTAATATGAGCCCCCTAAACTGTGTTGTTAGAATAACATTAAACAAAATTGATAAGTAGATCGTAGGTAGGTATATGCCTAGATACTATTTACAAAAATCACAAACATATTTACTTATTTCTTTCACAACCAGCACATTCGTTCTGTGCCCATAGTTCCCATTATCAAACATTGCACCCACAGTTCCCGGTTATGATCGTCAGAGAATAAGCTTTCACAAAACAAACATGCTGTGTCTGATTTGTCGGGTTCGGAAACACCGAATGTTGTATGACTGATTCACCTGAATCAATAATATCTGAATTACTAACTTCTGATTCTTCGTCTATAAAAATAATTTTTCTCTTATGGGACTTTTGAACTTTTTGCTGTTTAGTGGGAATTTTTACTTTCCATTTTACCTTTAGAATAACTGTTTTCGCTTCTTCTTTCTGTTTTTCTTTTTCTAAGCTTCTTTGCTGAAATCTCTAAGAGGTTATTTTTATATGGGGGAGATGTAATTAACGCTGCCTTTACAGGTTTGGGGCCTCTGTTAGTCGTCTTTTTTTGTTTGTTTAGAGATTGGTCAAATGTCTTTTGGAGAAAAATGACGTCTAGATAATGGATTATTTTGGGTTCCTCATAAACCAGCTTCTTCTAAAAAATATATATGATAATATGGGCCCCTATTTTAATATGGGCCCTTTGGAGCCCATATTACCATAAAAATTAATTCACATTTTAAACACTAGTCATAAAGAGCACAATTTTAACGTTACCACAATTTTAAACACACATGCATTGTATTAAAATAATCAAAACACGAAAATATGAAGTACAAGTTATACTAACCAAAGGATAAAGTGTTACCTTACAAACTTTTTTCGGAGCGGAAAAAAACTAATGACATACTGGTTACTATCTCTGTCAGCTTTGAACTCGAAATGAACAGGTTTTTTTTTTTAGTCTAATGAATGAATGTAGTAAACAGAACATAGATCATAAAGAAAAAAAAAAAAATAAAAAAAAAAAAATAAAATAAAAATAAAAATAAAAAAAATATAAAGGTTGTAAAAGATAAACTACAAATTTTTAATAGAGCGTAACCAATCGATAGCTTCCGGTGTTAGTTCGTTTAATATAGTAAAACCTCCCTGAAATTTAGTCACTGGACAATGGTCAACAATGTGTTCTATAGTTTCCTCATAGTCATTATCACACTTGTCACACAATGGATTTTGAACTACACCCCATTTAAATAACATAAAATTACATCGCCCATGACCAGTACGTATACGATTTAATTTAGTCCAAATCATCCTAGAATGATGGAATCCAGGAAGGGATTTAGTAGGGTCCATAACCAAACCTACATTAAAGACCTTTTCGTTTGTCCAAAATAGTTTCCACTCATTTTCTAATGAAAAATTTTCTATTTCTATTATTGTTTTCCAAAAGGGTTTTCTAGAAGAAAGCCTATTGCTGTAATTTTGTATATCGTTCCAAATTGGGAAAATTTCTTTAAGTGATTGATATTTATTCCATAATTTCTTAACTGCTTGTTTTCTACGTAAATGTGCTGGAGGTATATTTGAAAGAACAGATAGCCATGGTATAGGAGTAGATGTAAGTGTGCCGCTGATTATTCGCATGGCGGTATTTAATTGTACATCAATTTTGTGCGTATGTGCACTGTTCATCCAAACTGGACAGCAGTACTCCGCCGCAGAATACACTAGAGCCAGTGCCGATATTCTCAATGTATTTGCATTGGCACCCCACTGAGATCCCGCAAGTTTCATTAATATATTATTTCTTGTTTTCAGTTTTTGACGAACTCTTTGTAGGTGCTGATTATAAGTTAATGAGGTATCAAGTGTTACACCAAGGTATATAGGGTTGAAGTTGTGCTTCAAAGTAATACTACCAAATTTAACCTTTAATTCCTTATTTTTATGTATGTTGGATAGGTGAAAACAAGAAGTTTCTGTTTTTGATGTGTTAAGACAAAGTCGCCATTTTTTAAAGTAATTATTCATGATTTCCACATCATTACTTAGACATTCTTCTAAGTCATTGAATTCTTTATATTGACACGACAATATTAAGTCATCGGCATAAACAAATTTTCGGCATTTAGTGTTCGGTAAATCACTAATATAAAGGTTAAAAAGAAGTGGAGAAAGTACAGCACCTTGAGGAAGACCGTTATTTAAGAATTTCACTTTACTGCTTTTATTCCCAATAAGAACTTTAAATTTTCTATTTGAAAGCATCTCCTCAATAAGTTTCACCATTTGCTTGCAAGGTATCGTTTTATATAGTTTATGTAATAAACCATCTTTCCAAACGGTATCATATGTTGAGGTTAAATCCATGAAAACGACTCCAGTTTTTAACTTTCTTTGGTAGCCGGACTCAATATACGTTGATAATGCCAAAACTTGATCACAACAACTTCGATTTTTACGAAAACCAGCTTGTTCAATTGGGAGAACATCTTCTATTATTTGATAAATTCTATTGTAGAGAAGTTTTTCCAAAATTTTGTAACAAACGCTTAAAAGAGAAATTGGACGGTAACTTGATGGATCAAGACTAGATTTTCCATGTTTCAATATTGCAATAACTTTAGAAAATTTAAATTCTTTTGGTAAATGCCCAGACTTAAAAATATCATTGTAAAATCCGAGGAGCCATTTTCTTGCAAATTTGCTCAAGTGCTTAATAAATTCTGGGTAAATTCCATCAATACCAGCTGATTTTTTGTTTTTGATTTTGGAAATAATGTTTCCTAATTCTATTGTTGTGAAAGGTTCACTTAAATCTTCAGAAATTTTAGCTTTTTTTCGTTGTTTTCGAACCTTGTTTTTCATACTTTTTTTATCTTCTATTGATAACTGTACAGAATTTGAAATACTGACTAATCTAGCAGCAATTGAATTGGGGTTAATTTTATGCATATTATGGTTTGATAATTTTTTCGAATTCAATTTATTAAGTAACGTCCAACTTCTACGACTTGAATGGGTAAAGTTCATATCTTCCATCAGTTGATTCCATTTTGCTTTTCTACCTTGGTTAATTGATTCTAAAATAGCGTCTGCGTTTTCTTGCGTGGGGTGTTCATAATATTCTTTATATAGATTATTTGTTTCATTTGACCATCCAGTAATGTATTCCTTTTTCAAACCTCTAGGGATAAATTTCTTTGCCGCATTCTTAACTACACCTACAAATCTATTGTAATTTCCAGACATTGTTGGAATCCAACGAAGGTCACTATCAATTTGTTTACTGAATTTTCCCCAATTTGCTTTTTTAAAGTTCCAGCGAGGTTTTTCCAATGACGGAGTATAGTTTAATTCAGTTCCTGTCTTTAAAATGACGGGTCTATGTTGACTATGGGGAAAATTGTTCAGTACATCTCTTTTGATTTGAAATGGAACAAAATTATTATTTAAAGTAACGAAACAAAGATCGGGATTATATCCTTTTCTCCATCTAGCTGAATAAAAGGTACTTCTATCTTTCCCATCAAAAACTAAATACAAATTATGAAGCTCCGTCCAAGTAACTAAAGATTTTCCACTATTATCGTCCTCAGCATAACCCCATAAATTATGGTGTGAGTTAAAATCTCCTAAATAATGATTAAGGGAAATTTTCGAAACTTATATGAAGTAGGAGCACCTCATTTTTCTGAATATGAATGTCAATGTAGACACTTCCGATGCAAATTGTACTACTACTTGTGTATTTTGTTTCATAATTTAAGGTGGTACTTCTTATATTGGTCCATTTGCGTACTTATCACCTGTTCTTTTTGCGAGGAACTGAAAGTATTAAAGGTAATTTAAGTAATTAACATTGAAATATTCTTTATGAGCACTGTTACACCATTACAATACTTACTCAGTTAATGATGCGCAAGGTATAGAAGTTACAAGCACATTCGTTGGTACTATCTTACTATCTACATAATGCATGGGTCAGCCATGTCACAGTGTGCTATTGGGTCATAACTAATTTTTTTACTTCCACTCTCACATATTTATCACTCCTTCTGAACTTAGATCGTCTAGTTCATCATCATCACACAATTTCTTATCTGAAATGCTTCCCTCGTTCTGCAAATATGTACAACCCTCTTCATTCTTTTACAAGCATCTCTAAACGTATCAAATGATTTGATTATTAGCACCACAATTACTTCCTGAAGGATTTTTAACGTAACCATCGCTTCGACACAGTACCTACACATAGTCCGCTCCACCTGTGCGATTGGTAAACTCACTTACCTTAGATCATCGAGATAACTGTTGTTGTTTTTCATTCATAAGCTTAAGCCCTCTAAGATATGTCAAAATGTACATGACACGGTGTTAATTTACAACGGAGTTGTTGGAAATCATTCATAAGAGCAGAAGAAATGGAAGTAAAATAGAAAAATTTAACAGAATAAGTCAGTTGAACACACTGAAATATAAGCAACCTGGAACGCTTACGCTTAACTTACAGCCGAGCCGACAGAAAGGGAATTATTGTAGGGACATTCGGTCAGTGTCTTACTCATTATGTTATTGTATCGTATACGTAATAAAAAACTAGTTTGATTAATCGTAAAACAATGAAAATGCTGAACTGTGAATGAGTACAACAAGGACACAATGTCCCTTCGTTATTGCTATCGCACGCTCGGTTTATTTCCTACAGGTTAAATGCACCGTGCGCGTTCCAGGTTGCTTATATTTCAGTGGTTGAACATAATGTTTTTTTTCGTTTTCACTATGAACTTTTAATAACGTTTTTAGAACATTGCAAAGAAAGGGTGTGTTTTTCGGGATTATAATAAAATGTTTCGTATTTAGTTGGTTTACCTAGCGACGAATTAACAACTATTTCATTTTCAGTACTTCTAATATCCATGATTGTTGAGGTTTTTCATAATCTAAACTCAAGGGCACACTACAAATTTGCTGAATAGTAAGTTAGCTTTTTCTATTAAGTTTCTGTTACTTATTGTGAAAGGGTGAGGGTGAAAATAAAGTACTATGCACAGGGATGACCTTTTTCGAAGTCAATATTCTCACAAAAATGGCCAAATGACCAGTACTCTGCTAAAGAATAAACTGTTTGCAATCGTGTGGTATATGCTTTATCGATCTAAAGACACTTAATTAAAATTGGATCGAGTAACGTAAGACTTACAAAAACCATTTTTACTAGAGCACACCGGCTTGCAAGATTGCGTTTTTTGCAGATGGAAGAACCCCTTGTTCTCATATGGGACAAAAAGCGTCTTAAGGGCGTAAAGATGTGAGAAGGGGACGAGATTTGTAAAGTTCACTATACTCCAAAAAACATCGTTTGGAATTGGGCCTTCGGTCCCTGAAAAACATGGTAGGTGAACACATGAAGCCTTTTGTTTCCTTTTATGGGTCTTTTTTTGTATGTTGGGATATATCTGAATGGCTGGAAAAACTAATTTGATATCAAATATTTGTACATTTGTGAATTATTTATCGATGGTAGACCACATCTTTTGGGTTCTGAAGTATTCTGAATTTTCCAATAATCCTTTAACTGGGATTTTCATTGTTATAATTGAGACTAGAGTCGCCTTCCAACTTTAAATTACCTGTATGTATCTCTTACACAGAAGTATCTTTTCTTTTCACACTTTCTTATTTTTTTCCAATTTCAATTTTTTTTTAAGTACATATATAGGTTTTTTTATCTCGACTTCTCAAAAGTTCCTTCAGCTCTTCCATCGCAGCATTTTTTCCTAATTTACGAGTCTGCATTAAGGCAATACTGCTATAAAGAACTCATTTCATGTCGATTCGTCGTGGATCAAGGCTTTTTTCTAGATTTTCAACGTTCTGTAGTATCTGTATGATTGTGGTAAATTTAATTAGTTTTCTAGCATTTAATAACGTGAGAATTGGACTATCATTGCTGTGTACTGCAATGTGTACTGCGGGTTAATTTACATAGAAGTACTTCGGTCAAAGAGTTGCCTTTTACTAATAAGCTAAAGTTATAACGGAATCCCCTCATTTTCACTGGCCTTGAATTATAATTCCCCTAAATTCATATTGAATTTGTTAAACATACTTTCGTGGTATCTAGCGTATGAAGAGGATGAAATATACCACAGATTCCTGGAGAAATTCTCGTTAAATGCTCTTGGCAATAGAAGTGTGTGCAACTCTATTATTTTGTTATATAATCTAATTAAAATGTATGGACTTTTCAGTTTCAATATTCTCGCCCCTCTGGCGGCCAAACGGTACACCGGGTAACTTCACCCTTTGACAAAAAAAGATGAAGCTTTGGTGACATTTGACCCAGGGAAAACCGGATGTGGTCGTAAACCATCCCATCCCATTACACTTTTAGCTCTTCAGACAGACTGACAGATATGAGCGGGCGTAACTTTTATTACCATATTGATTGATCCCAAGGCTTCAATTACTGCAATAAAAAAAATTGTGACCAAGAAATTTATAGCATAGAGCGGGTCATTTTTAAGCTCAGCAAGAATTCATAGGTATCCGAAACATGCACCGCAGTCATGTGAAACTTCGCCTCTCCAAAATTATTCAAAGTTATCCTTGCATAAAACAAATTTCCTCACCGTGTCTGTCTGCCTGTCTGAAATCGATCAGCCCAAAAAACGGATTTTCATGCGGTTTTTACCAATGGACGGAATGATTCATGAGGAAGGTTTAGGTGTGCAATTCATTAAGGTTTTATGTAAACTGACGATCATAGTTAAGGATGTAGGAAAAAATCATGTCGACAAGGATTTTTCCATGAAAATCGCCCACAAAAATTCAACAGCCAATGAAAACTTTGGCTTTATGATGGTAACCCTGGCAGTATAAAATATTTCCGACTCGTGTGATTTATACATTGCCATCGATGCACTCAAATACCCTTTTAACAACCCCCTCCTCCTTGATTTGGACCACTCCATGTCAAGGTCACTTTTGACACAAAATCATGGGTAAACGTTTTTAGGGCCTACAAAAGCCAACAGACAACCTCGTGCAATGTTTCGAAGTTGTTAGTGATTCTTGGTCTTTTTAGATAATTGCTCTCTCAGTTCCGCCAAAAGGACGATTTCAGTTTAATTTCTACGCCAGGCATAGTATATGGTGGTAAAGTTACCCCTTAAGGGGTAAGAAACATTTTCTTAGGTTAATAATTTAAAGTGGCACAAAAATAAAAATAAACCATTCAAGCATCGCTCTTTCATTTGAGTTACCATTTGACCCCTACTGTAATTTAAACGCTTTCAGGAGACTTAGTTTTGTACGGAAAAGAATTAGGATACAGCTCCCCTTTGCGATGGTAGCATTGTAACTAAAAGCTGATGATCCTTGTTTATTCTGTAGTACTTGAGGCGAAGTTGAGATGTGATAGGATCAACTCGAAGTTGTACCGTGTGCCAAATAGGAAATGGTGGCAAACGCCGTCGCCGGCCAGGAGCGTTGTTGGTACGAAACCATTGTAAAACCCGAAAATTGTAATTATATCTAATTAAATTGATTTAAATTACTCACCATAAGGTCCGTTTAGAAAAGTACTCAAATTTTGTGAAAGTTTTTGGTGTAAATGAGTTCGCTAACCAAAAACAGCGTTTATAATGATTTCAAGTTGGAACATTTAACATCCAATTAAATTTAATGGCGTAACTTAATTAAACATTTACATTCTCTACTTAAAAACACAAATACCACTAACCAAAGATTAACGTGTGAAATATAACAGTCTTAAATTCTCATTAATTAAACGCACTTCTGAATGATTTTACAACATCATTGATATAGACGCAAACATTTACCTATGTTATATTATTAGATACCTAATTCATCATTTCTTTCAATAATACAGGAGCCTGTAATTGAAAACGGTAAATTGTCTTTAAAGTTATGTGTCATGTCGATGTAGATGCTATAAAGATATTTAGGTACTTGTATAAATACATCATAAAAGAAAGGACAACTATTTTATGGTGTAGTAAAAGATAGGTTTAACTACATTACCATAAATCTTTACCATGTGTCCTTTTTTTTTAAAATGGTAAATGCGATTTTAAATTCTAAATAGATAGATGCAGTCGATGATAAGCAAATATTGTTTTTAATTATGCTGAAACGATGCAAAGCTTGTAACTTTTCTGGTTCTCAATTTGGTATCTACTTTAATCAATTCTGAGGATACATTTGTTTTAAAAAATCTTGGTAAAATGCGGTAAAAGAGTCATGGGCGCAGTTGGAAGGGGGGGACTAAGCCTTCCCAAACTTCAATTTAGCCCCCCTAGCTTACCATGACATCTTAAAAAAACTATATACGTTATACACATATTATTTATATTATCTTCTGGAGTTTCTCCGTGTTGGTTTTTATGTAGAAAATTGCCAGAAAATTTCCCAAAAATAAGTTCAGAGTTGTTTTCAAGCCTTTTAAAACCCTATCACAATTTATTCGTACTCCTAAAGATACAATTCCCGGAGAAAGCCAAGGTGTATATGAGATTCAATGTTGTGATTGCTCGCAATCATACGTAGGCCAAAGTAACAGAAGGATATCTGCTAGAGCTAATGAACACAAATTAGCCATTAAGTAAAAAAATATGTCTTCATCATTAGCAACACATGTAATCCAAACTGGCCACAAAATTGACACCAATGACATCAAACTTTTACATCCGGCAACCACATTAGAAAAAAGAATAATTAGGGAAGCTATTGAAATTGAAAAGAGGCCGAATTCAATGAATAAAAGAGATGATGGTCAACGATTACCCACCATTTGGAGATCTATCATACACAAAATTCCAACACCAACTATTCGCGTCCAAAATTCTCCAAATTTATCTGTAAACAATATTAATCTTCCAACTACAAGCATTCAGAGAAATGTGGGTCCTATTACACGACGTCAAGCTCGTTTACAACGATCTGTTGATAACAACTGAAATTATAAAAATCAACAGACCTTAAGTTAAATTTGATAACTTCAGAATTGATAAAAAAAGTCTTGATAAAGATTCCGCAGATGGAATCGAAACGTAGGCATTTTCTACATAAAAACCAACACGGAGAAACTCCAGAAGATAATATAAATAATATATACATCCGTGGAAACCTTAACGAAAATGTTATACATATATATATATATATATATATATATATATATATATATATATATATATATATATCCCGCTATCCATCCGACGTCCTTACATTGGCGATTTGCTATACATCCGACGTCCATGTGACATACGACGTCCAATATACGGACGTCGGATGGAATTCCTTAATAATTTTTTTTTGAGCTATGTACCGCCATCTAAGTCGATTGTCAAAGTTTCGTATGGACGTCCGATGGCACCTATATGAAAAAATATATACGATTTTAGTTCACAAACTTTTATAAAGAGGGCGCTAAATTCGATTCGCGTATATTGTCATTATACATTCAGCTACGATGCCAAGGGAATCGGACGTCCGAAAACATGGCAACGCCGCAAACTTTATTCTACATGTTATAAATAGTATCAACACCGATGTTTTATGAAACCGACGATTTGTACTGCGCCTTTCTTTTTAGATTGTTGGTCGTATCAATTGCAATTACCTAAATCATTTGAGGAGAAATGCGACATTAAAATTAGCTTGCCAAATATCGAATAAATAAATAATTAACTGCTGAACTATAATATCCTGGTCTAATGCCTAATACCGTTTAACAATTAAAATTAACTCGCAAATAAGTACTACCTACTAACCAATATTATTTCTTTGCGGAACTGTAAAAACAAACAAAATCAAATGTCATGCCTGAACCCAATTATACCTACCCTTAGACACATCAAAGTTAAAATTTATTTAATGCAAATAGTTTGTTACGTTATTTTTTCCAAATAATAATAAATTATCAGTAATAAACAAATAAATTATGTCAGAGCGGAGGCTTCCACGGCCAGATTCGGTAAAATAAAAACGGTCTTCAGGCCAGGACCGTTTTCATGTTGAAAAAGTCGAGTTTTATTACGTACGTAATAAAATATAAAAACTCTTTAAATTGATAGGATCCATATTCTGGTGGTAAAGTCATATATCTGCAAATGGGGTGAACTGATAATAACCAAATAAGTTGGGGCTTCGCCATTTGTTTAACTTATTATTATTCGTTCCCCATGGTAACCTGCGGCTGACCTTCCTATTGGCTTCCGTTTTCAGCAACCATTGATGGACTGACTCGACGTTATCTATTTCAATGATCAATTTGTAATTTTTTGAAATGTTTACTTCGCTTCATTCATGCCCATTACTCCATTTCTACATCAACTACATCAACATTACACTAGACCTGATGATGACACCATATAGGTAATCGAAACATGTCGTAAGCTTAATCAATTTATTAATTTTATCCACTTGGATTTACAATTTAATCATAATAAATGTTATTCATGAGGGAGGATTCGTGATTATTTGGTTATTGTAAAAACTCTTTCCAAATCAACCAACGGGAACACACACACTATACTAAACTGCACACTCTGGAACATGTGTGACTAAGACATAGCGAAAAGGAAGTGATCCTTTAGCCTCAACTTCCATGGTAAACTTGATGTCGGGATGTTGGGTATTAAAAGATGATCTTGGAATTCCAACAAAGCGTCATAACAGTGTGATCAAATTAAGAAGGTATCATCGACATGTCTATTGTATCACACTTTGAACTGAAGATGAAAAGATTCCAGAACGACCGATACGAAAAACGCCGCCAGAAGACGTTAGCTACCGGCGAGAGCACAGAACGCACAACAGCGCCAGAAACTTGTTCGTTACACTTACCCCGCAGCTGAAAATAAGTAGAAGAAAACTAATGCGACCCTTCAGAAATAGAATTCATAATGGGAACTTTGGTAAATAGAGACGTAACATCGAAGCTCACAAGAAGATCTTGGGGATTCAAGCGAAGATCGGAGATGCGTTGAATGACCGGAGTTCAGAATGTGTGATGACGTGCGGCATGTAATACGTCAAATAATTGGCCAGATACTTAGCGAGTGTCTAGGTGGGCGAGTTGATGGTGTTGATAGACCAAAAGTCATTGTTGGTGGGTTCAACATTACGGATTACCGTCTTGCTTAATATTTCTTTGATGGTGAACAAATAGGTTGCGCATGTATTTGAAATTTAACTAAAAACAACGGGGAGCCACAGCGCAATAATTATGACGAGTTGCTCGAGGAATTTGTTACTGAACCTTACAATTTTGTCTTTTGATTAACTCAAAATTTTGGATGATCAACTTGGTCAATGCATCTTATATCGCAAACAAATAGGTTGCGTATGTATTTGAAAGAATTTTTGTTTTGCAACCTTTTCCAATAGTTTTGACCGTGAATACCTGACTTGGGAAAAAGGCGAAAGGTGTGAAATTTGACTAAAAACGATAGGGAGACACCGCGAAATAATTATGACGAGTTGCTCGAGGAAATTTGTTACTCCACCTTACAATTTTATCTTTTGATTAACTTAAAATTTTGGATGATATTGGATGAACTTGGTCAATGCATCTTATATCATAAACAAATAGGTTGCGCATGTATTTGAAAGAATTTTTGGTTTGCAACCTTTTCCAATAGTTTTGACCGTGAATACCTCAATGGGGAAAAAGGCGAAATGTGTGAAATTTGACTAAAAACGATGGGGAGACACAGCGAAATAATTATGACGAGTTGCTCGAGGAAATTTGTTACTCCACCTTACAATTTTATCTTTTGATTAACTTAAAATTTTGGATGATATTGGATGAACTTGGTCAATGCATCTTATATCATAAACAAATAGGTTGCGCATGTATTTGAAAGAATTTTTGGTTTGCAACCTTTTCCAATAGTTTTGACCGTGAATACCTCACTGGGGAAAAAGGCGAAATGTGTGAAATTTGACTAAAAACGATGGGGAGACACAGCGAAATAATTATGACGAGTTGCTCGAGGAAATTTGTTACTCCACCTTACAATTTATCTTTTGATTAACTTAAAATTTGGATGATATTGGATGAACTTGGTCAATGCATCTTATATCATAAACAAATAGGTTGCGCATGTATTTGAAAGAATTTTTGGTTTGCAACCTTTTCCAACAGTTTTGACCGTGAATACCTGACTGGGGAAAAAGGCGAAATGTGTGAAATTTGACTATAAACGATGGGGAGCCACAGCGCAACAATAATGAAGAGTTGCTGGAGGAAATTTGTTACTGAACGTTACAATTTTGTCTTTTGATTAACTCAAAATTTTGGATAATCAACTTGGTCAATGCATCTTATATCGTAAACAAATAGGTTGCGCATGTATTTGAAAGAATGTTTGTTTTGCAACCTTTTTCAATAGTTTTGACCGTGAATACCTGAGTAGGGAAAAAGACAAAAGGTGTGAAATTTGACTAAAAACGATGGGGAGACACAGCGAAATAATTATGACGAGTTGCTCGAGGAAATTTGTTACTCCACCTTACAATTTTATCTTTTGATTAACTTAAAATTTTGGATGATATTGAATGAACTTGGTCAATGCATCTTATATCATAAACAAATAGGTTGCGCATGTATTTGAAAGAATTTTTGGTTTGCAACCTTTTCCAACAGTTTTGACCGTGAATACCTGACTGGGGAAAAAGGCGAAATGTGTGAAATTTGACTATAAACGATGGGGAGCCACAGTGCAATAATTATGAAGAGTTGCTGGAGGAAATTTGTTACTGAACCTTACAATTTTGTCTTTTGATTAACTCAAAATTTTGGATAATCAACTTGGTCAATGCATCTTATATCGTAAACAAATAGGTTGCGCATGTATTTGAAAGAATTTTTGTTTTGCAACCTTTTTCAATAGTTTTGACCGTGAATACCTGAGTAGGGAAAAAGACGAAAGGTGTGAAATTTGACTAAAAACGATGGGGAGACACAGCGAAATAATTATGACGAGTTGCTCGAGGAAATTTGTTACTCCACCTTACAATTTTATCTTTTGATTAACTTAAAATTTTGGATGATGTTGGATCAACTTGGTCAATGCATCTTATATCGTAAACAAATAGGTTGCGCATGTATTTGAAAGAATTTTTGTTTTGCAATCATTTCCAATAGTTTTGATCGTGAATACCTGACTTGGGAAAAAGACGAAAGGTGTGAAATTTGACTATAAACGATGGGGAGCCACAGCGCAATAATTATGACGAGTTGCTCAAGGAAATTTGGTACTGAACCTTACAATTTTGTCTTTTGATTAACTCAAAATTTTGGATAATCAACTTGGTCAATGCATCTTATATCGTAAACAAATAGGTTGCGCATGTATTTGAAAGAATTTTTGTTTTGCAATCATTTCCAATAGTTTTGATCGTGAATACCTGACTTGGGAAAAAGACGAAAGGTGTGAAATTTGACTATAAACGATGGGGAGCCACAGCGCAATAATTATGACGAGTTGCTCAAGGAAATTTGGTACTGAACCTTACAATTTTGTCTTTTGATTAACTCAAAATTTTGGATAATCAACTTGGTCAATGCATCTTATATCCTAAACAAATAGGTTGCGCATGTATTTGAAAGAATTTTTGGTGTACAACCTTTTCCTATGGTTCTGACCATGAATACCTGACTTGGGAAAAAGGCAAAATGTGTGAAATTTGTCTATAAACGATGGGGAACCACAGCGCAATAATTATGACGAGTTGCTCGAGGAAATTTGGTACTGAAGCTTACAATTTTGTCTTCTGATTTACTCAAAATTTTGGATGATCAACTTGGTCAATGCATCTTATATCGTAAACAAATAGGTTGCGCATGTAATTTTGGATGATGTTGGATCAAATTGGTCAATGCATCTTATATCCTAAACAAATAGGTTGCGCATGTATTTGAAAGAATTTTTGCTGTGCAACATTTTCCTATGGTTCTGACCATGAATACCTGACTTGGGAAAAAGGCAAAATGTGTGAAATTTGTCTATAAACGATGGGGAACCACAGCGCAATAATTATGACGAGTTGCTTGAGGAAATTTGGTATCTACTGAACCTTACAATTTTGCCTTTTGATTAACTCAAAATTTTGGATAATCAACTTGGTCAATGCATCTTATATCGTCAACAAATAGGTTGCGCATGTATTTGAAAGAATTTTTGGTTTGCAACATTTTCCAATAGTTTTGATCGTGAATACCTGAATTGGGAGAAAGACGAAAGCTGTGAAATTTGACTATAAACGATGGGGAGCCACAGTGCAATAATAATGAAGAGTTGCTTGAGGAAATTTGTTACTGAACTTTACAATTT
Source organism: Pyrocoelia pectoralis (assembly GCA_036250285.1). Lineage (NCBI taxonomy): Eukaryota > Metazoa > Arthropoda > Insecta > Coleoptera > Lampyridae > Pyrocoelia > Pyrocoelia pectoralis. Next base: position 10,423,606 of record CM070079.1, read on the forward strand.
TGCCTTTTGATTAACTCAAAATTTTGGTTGATCAGCTTGGTCAATGCATCTTATATCGTAAACAAATAGATTGCGCATGTATTTGAAAGAATTTTTGTTTTGCAATCTTTTCCAATAGTTTTGACCGTGAATACCTGACTTGGGAAAAAGGCGAAATGTGTGAAATTTGTCTATAAACGATGGGGAACCACAGCGCAATAATTATGACGAGTTGCTCGAGGAAATTTGGTACTGAACCTTACAATTTTGTCTTTTGATTAACTCAAAATTTTGGATAATCAACTTGGTCCATGCATCTTATATCGTAAACAAATAGGTTGCGCATGTATTTGAAAGAATTTTTGTTTTGCAATCTTTTCCAATAGTTTTGACCGTGAATACCTGACTTGGGAAAAAGGCGAAATGTGTGAAATTTGTGTATAAACGATGGGGAACCACAGCGCAATAATTATGACGAGTTGCTTGAGGAAATTTGGTACTGAACTTTACAATTTTGTCTTTTGATTAACTCAAAATTTTGGATAATCAACTTGGTCAATGCATCTTATATCGTCAACAAATAGGTTGCGCATGTATTTGAAAGAATTTTTGGTTTGCAACATTTTCCAATAGTTTTGACCGTGAATACCTGACTTGGGAAAAAGGCGAAATGTGTGAAATTTGTCTATAAACGATGGGGAACCACAGCGCAATAATTATGACGAGTTGCTCGAGGAAATTTGGTACTGAACCTTACAATTTTGTCTTTTGATTAACTCAAAATTTTGGATAATCAACTTGGTCCATGCATCTTATATCGTAAACAAATAGGTTGCGCATGTATTTGAAAGAATTTTTGTTTTGCAATCTTTTCCAATAGTTTTGACCGTGAATACCTGACTTGGGAAAAAGGCGAAATGTGTGAAATTTGTGTATAAACGATGGGGAACCACAGCGCAATAATTATGACGAGTTGCTTGAGGAAATTTGGTACTGAACTTTACAATTTTGTCTTTTGATTAACTCAAAATTTTGGATAATCAACTTGGTCAATGCATCTTATATCGTAAACAAATATGTTGCGCATGTATTTGAAAGAATTTTTGGTTTGCAACATTTTCCAATAGTTTTGACCGTGAATACCTGACTTGGGAAAAAGGCGAAATGTGTGAAATTTGACTATAAACGATGGGGAGCCACAGCGCAATAATTATGACGAGTTGCTCGAGGAAATTTGGTACTGAATCTTACAATTTTGTCTTTTGATTAACTCAAAATTTTGGATAATCAACTTGGTCAATGCATCTTATATCGTAAACAAATAGGTTGCGCTTGTATTTGAAAGAATTTTTGGTTTACAACATTTTCCAATAGTTTTGACCGTGAATACCTGACTTGGGAAAAAGACGAAAGGTGTGAAATTTGACTATTAACGATGGGGAGCCACTGCGCAATAATTATGACGACTTGCTCGAGGAAATTTGGTACTGAATCTTACAATTTTGTCTTTTGATTAACTCAAAATTTTGGATGATCAACGGATCTTAAATCGTAAAAAAATTGTTATTGGAACCGGCAGGCGAAAGTTCAAGCACACTGATAAATAGACTTGAACATTGGGTGTATTCCGATTTTTCATTTGTTGTTTAAATACGCATAATATATCCTCTACTGTGCATGCGGAACTTCCTATTTTTAAATTTAAATTTAAATACAAAACGCTTACTCAAGGGTAAAGACACGCGTTAAATGTTGCAACATTGCTGGACGTCGAATGAATAGCAAATTCTTAAAGTCATAAAAACAAATGAATATCGCTGGACGTCGAATGTCTCCCCAGTAAAATGACGTTCGATGGATGTCACGATGAAAGGTAAATTTTTTTTTTAGGTCAACCTTTTAGCGTGCGTTATAGGTAATTCCGTTTAGTTGTATATACTCAAATGTATATTAACGAATTGCTATTATATCTCGTGGACGTCTCATGTTCTGACTATGAAAGGACGTCCAGTGTATAGCGGGATGTATATATATATATATATACTTTTTCTCATATTATCTATGGGGCCTGAGGCCCCCCCCCCCTCCTCTGTTCATCTAACTTCGCCCATGAAAAGAGTAGGTTCGTAAAATATTTTATTCCACAGTATTTCCATTAGAGTCTAAGACAGAGGTGCACAGACTTCTTCAGACCAAGGGCTACATATACTAAATATTATTGAGGAGCGGGCCGCAAAAAAAAAAAGATTTATTTCAGTCAGTAAGATATTAACGATTCTGGGTTGGATCGTGTCAGTGTTAAAAAAGTCAACGTTTTGCTCACTTTCGTAAGGGGCTTCATCAGAACGAGAGTAGTAGTGTGTATTGCTCCTGTTCCAGTTCATTTGGTATACCTTATCCAACGAAATTTCCGATGTACAATGGTATAAATTGACGTATCAAACTGAAAATTCCACTATCGAATGCTTTGTCAGTGGATAAATTAACATCAAGTGGGATTTTTATTATAAGATTGGTACTCAACACCAACGATTTTACGTTTAGTCAAAGAATTTGGTGATCTAATCTCAATGTGTTGTAGTAAATCTTCAATACAAGTCAACTGTAGTGATAGTTTAGTTTTTTTCTGCTGATAGTAGTTACGGGGGAAAATGTTGGGATAATGACCAAACTAGTTTCGACCTGTCATAATTTTAATCAATCATCATTAAGCCTAAAGCTGAAGGTAGGGGAAGAAGCCTGGAGGTAACGTTACACCAAGGGTTGACCTTCAATCCACATCTCGAGAAAATAGCGAACAAAGGCACAAAGTTCTTGTGGGCTTGTAGGCGGGCATTCGGAAGCAAGTGGGCCTATCTCCAAAGATGACCCACTTCATATACACTCGAATTATTAGACCGATCATTAAGTATGCGTCACTGGTGTGGTGGCATAAGACCTTCACCCACAAAAACATACAGATACTTTGCAAGGTGCAGCGCAGGACTTACCTCGGAGTAAGGAGGCAAGTATAACCACCACTACGGCAGATATGGAGACTCTCTTGAACCTGACGCCACTTTACCTAGTAATTAGGACACAGGCGCTCAGAGGAGGGAGGTGTACCGGCTGAGAGTCAACGCCGAGGAGGGATTGTCAAGGGTGGAGATTCGTCCATCTCTGATGAAATCTCCAAAGATAAAAACCTCAGCATGATAACTGAGAGGATACCCAAAACAGTTTGTCCTAGTAAACTGTTTAGGACAATAATCTCCACTCGGCACGACTGGGAGAATAATTCCAGTAAGGAATTGGTTCTTTTGATAAAAGATAGAGAAATAGGGGTCCTTTGAGCTCTTTTACTATTTCAAAAATACCTACACTTTACAGAATCAATGAAGTACCTAAGTATTACGCTTGATAACAAACGAATGTCCAACTTAAAGCGGAAAAAGCAAATAGGGCCTTCTGGCAATGTCACCGCTTGATGGAACCCATCACGAAAAACTCCTGTGACTCTACACTGTGCTGTGGTCATTAGGTCCTTTATTATAGGACAATCGTCTGATGGCTCAGAACTCTCCACAACTATATAGGTACCACTTTCTAATCATGTGCAAAGATAGTATTCCATACGTGAACGACCGTAGTATTGACAATTTCTAACAACTGCTATGGAGGCCCTTCCACCAATGGATACATACAGTGTGTCGCAAATAGTTTTATACAAATGGACAAAAAGTTTATCTTACATTTCACAAAAAAAATTATTCTTGATAAAAAGCTCTGCATGACTTGTAGATCCATTATCAAGTACAACATTTTTAAAACATTGGCTGGAATACAGGGAAAATCAAAATTATGATTTGAAGTGAGAGTAAAATACGTTCAAACTGTAGTGGAGAGCAAAATGTAAGTAGCAAAAAATTACGCACAAGATTATTTCAATAAACACGTCAGCAATTTTTAGATTAATGCACAGTACGAACACCGTAAGATCTCGTTCATAATAAGTGCCTGATTTTGTATTATTCATCCTTATTAAACACGTTCTGGATATAGTGCTTTGGAATATCTAATGTCAACAAATGTTACATCAGTGAGTGTTTCCAATAATTAGAAATTATCATTATCATGTCTTATTCCTTTATTCAATAAATAATCCAATTAATAATATCTTGTAATTTTTATCTGGGAAAATCACTAATCTGCAAGTGTGCGTAATTTTTTACTACTTAATAACAATTTCAACGAACATTTTGCTCTCCACTACAGTTTGAACGTATTTTACTCTCACTTCAAATCATAATTTTGATTTTCCCTGTATTCCGGCCAATGTTTTAAAAATTTTGTACTTGATTATGGATCTACAAGTCATGCAGAGCTTTTTATCAAGAATAATTTTTTTTGTGAAATGTAAGATAAACTTTTTCTCCATTTGTATAAAACTATTTGCGACACACTGTATGTGTAAAAGCAGGCGATGATGGTAGCTTTGCGATTGAATGATAAAAGCCACAAAAATGAAGCCAGTTCGTTAAAAAAATTTCTCAATCGTTAAATTATTTTATTTAAATTGCGATATAAGACAATTTTTATTAATCTGAGAGCGGAGCCCTAAAAAACTGGTACGAATTTTAGTATTTCGACTATTGTAAGCTTGAGAGAATGGAACCCGCGGTGCATCACATTTTACGCGTCGAATGCTAAGCTGCCAGCAAAGTGGGTGTCGCGGTTGTTGCATTCTGGTAAAAAATGTGAAGGGGTGCGAATATTTTGAAGCTTTTTAACAAAACAACCAATCGAAATTTTGCACCGTTTTGTTATTATCGACTGAACTTGGCTCCACTATGTTCCAGAACCAAAACGGCAGGAAGCTTTTCGACAGTCCTCTTTCAAAGAGTGTCAAAACCATTTCTGTCAGAGGAAAAGATGATGGCCAGGATTTTTTGCGATGCGAAGGTGATACTATATAGGTCCTTATACATTGACTCTCTTAAAAGTGTGCCCTTCCATTACGATAATCCGTCATTTCACCAAGTCGCATTTGTCAGGAGAAATTGGATGAACTGTCATTGCGGGTTTTAGTACAAAGTTGTACCTCTCACACTGCCTTCCTTTCTGCACAGAGACCAATGACACAATTCCTACAACAGGACCACCTCTCCACCGAAGTGTCAAACAACCTGCATACTGCACCAAGACTGCCACATAATCTCTCTCGATGACATAAGAACCGATCAGAATGGTCGGACATGAAATTACTTTACCAATTCTATACATACATAATGCTGGGGGATGACTGGAATCGGTGTCTTTATGAATAAGATCATGTACTCATAAATGAATTTTGAATAATGGTTTTCCGTCCCGATAAATGACCTCTGTTATTGCTTTAACTTTTTTTTTATTCCGTTCTAACCCCTAGAGATCTTGTAACCGATATAAACATCCCATTCTAGATGTTTTCTTTTATTTTTCCCGTGGCAACATCATCAAGGTAATTAATAGTGCCCTTACAACCCTGTAAAACTTTTTCAACTGTGCCTTGAAACAAAGCGCAGAATTGTTTGGTAGGTACCATATGATTTTGTTATCATCTCTTCTTTTATAAAGTTGTTACCTACTTCATCTTTCACCTTTGAAAGCTTAAAAACCTTAAAAATTAGTCTGGAATTCAGTTTATTGTATGTAGGAATTGCTGTTGCAGTGGCAATTTACTGCATTTTACATGTGTAACTTTTAAATTTGTAATTGCTAAATTGTGGTTGCCTTTGTTACACTTAAAGCATAAATGTCCACTACCAGAAACCGTAATGTCTTAATTTCTCTCTGCTTCTTTCTTTCAATACTGCTTCTTTAGCTAGGTCGCCAATTCCAACATTTCTGACAATTTCTTAGACAATGGTTTTTTGCACAACCTGTCGAGTATTTGGCCAGGACTCATTCCCGTCACAAATTTATCCAAAACTCTCCAAACTCGAAATCTGCAGCTGTTCTCTTTACGTTCCATTCGTTAATGGACTCGGTTTATCCCCGGTTTACCCCATGGGCGCTTGGGGCGGGGCCGAGGGACCTCATCGTAGGTACGTGATGCTCTCAAGCACCAGTATCCAGGCACGTAGTTAGAGAGCGAGCCCCCCCCCCGCGCCCCGAAATTTCCTTAAGTTGCATCAATAGAACACAAATATTAAACTTTAATATAGTGGGAAAACCACTTACTCATTCACAGGGTGTAACCGTAATTTCTTTTATTAACAAAATTTAATACATAATAATAATACCTAGTTATGTTTACAAAGATGTACTGAGAGGATACCCAAAACAGTTTGTCCTAGTAAACTGTTTAGGACAATTATCTCCACTCGGCACGACTGGGAGAATAATTCCAGTAAGGAATTGGTTCTTTTGATAAAAAATAGGGAAATAGGGGTCCTTTGAGCTCTTTTACTATTCCAAAAATACCTACAGTTTACAGAATCAATGAAGTACCTAAGTATTACGCTTGATAACAAACGAATGTCCAACTTAAAGCGGAAAAAGCAAATAGGGCCTTCTGGCAATGTCACCGCACCGCACCGATGTAACTCTATCTTTTAGTTATTTTATATTGTTATCGCAAGGCAATTAACGGCAGAGCAGAGATGAATTGAGTGGTAGTATTGAAACATATCTTTCAATCAAGGGTAGTACCCACGGTCTATATACTATTTGACCGTGGGTAGTACCTAGGTAGTGTTATCTCGACGAGTCGGCGTCAGTCCTTTTGTTTGCTGATTGCACTGGACTATTGTGTAAATTGTTTTTGTAATTGACAAATTGTTAGTTAATCTCTATAGTTGTTTTTCTTAGCCGTCATATGCTTTATTTATTTCAAAAGTTTTAAACAATTTTTACAATAAACATTAATAAATGTCTTTACTTGTTATAAAAAACTGACAACTAATAGCAATTGAAGGGGGCCCCTAAATCTCCAGCAGCGCCCAGGGTCCGAAGTTAGGTTAAACCGGCGCTGACTCGGTTGCTTGCTTTAAACCACCAAACTTAATATGATTCTTATATATTGGGGGTTTGGGTTGGAACTGCCATTGCAATCATTTTGACAACACCGCATAGCTGCTCTGGTTCGATTTAACAACCTCTTTGTCCACGGTAGTTAGTAAAATTGCCACACCATCATATTGGCAATGAATTGTTGTTTTAGGCGTTCGCCAATTTTTTACTGTCGAACAGATGCTACCGATAACGAATTAATAATTCTCCTAGGAATGGGAAATACAGGTTCCTCGTCTACGGAACTTTTTTGCGAAAATAATGGCCAAAATGCTTAAAATACTGTTGACTTTATCCTCGTCGCCAAACGTGTAATATCTCGTTGGACAGCTTAGGGAGATGCCAACGCCAACGTAACATTTTTGACCGACTTCGATCACTACACACCAGTAATCTATTGAAATTGGAATAAGAACGCCTAGTAAAACGGAGCAGTGGTCCACATCCCAAAGTTTACATATTGCAATGATTTACAGATTCAATTCTTCCTTGAAAACATTATACATAATGAGCAATGGAGCGAAGCATGTGCTTGAATTAAATTAAAATTAGCCCATAATTTGATTGAAATAACAGAATGTGACAATTAATAAAAAGTTATTGTTGATACAAGAAAGAAAAGCGAAAATGAAACTTTTTTATAACTAACGACTGTTGGATCTGATTTCTAAATGACAGCTTTCGCCATTATATCGTATAATTACGTATTCTAGCACTAGAGATGCAGTTTGTTTATCTCACGAGCCGCACGAGTTTTTGTTTCAGTTACCACTAGTTATAATTGAGTAGAATTTATGCTAAATTTGTCCATACTAAATTTGGTCATGAAGCGCATTGCACATCTGTGTTTATAATCGCATTATACTGTTAATCCAAATACCATGGTATTAATCCATTTACGGTAAAATTAACGTAAAGCATTCCTAAGACATTTTATGAAATTTTCCATATCAGCGAAGTAATCTCAATCGGAAATCTTTAACTACTCAAACACATGCTTGTCTTAATAGTCAAGAAATTTCTAATTATTATAATTATTGTTAAAAAATCCAGTAAATTGCTATATTCATAAATTTACATTAGAATCTATCTCATAATCTTTATTGATTTAAATTGCAACATAAGGATGCACCAACACGAGTTTAATGAGACATTCTTCTGTAATCTAAACAAATAATCGTTAAATGCATAAACAACAATTAACTAATTTCCGCAAATGTAGGCATTACATTACGAAATCTACAATATGGGTGTGATTTTAATTTATATTCAAGTTTTCTTCGCAGTTGGAGGCTCTTCCTTAACGTTGTTATGATCATGCAATATATGATGCAGTGTAATTTCAGGAATAATAACGATTGCGTGATGCAAGAGGAACTTTGCACTGCAGATGAATTGGTTTATAAGAACGTACAGAGATTAATTATTTCTGAAAATTTATGTCCGGAATTTGCTTTCTAATTATCATAAGTACATATTTTACATTCATATCTTAATTGAAGCGTTTTATGAACACGAATTTTAACAGTATCCTTCAATAGGGTACAACATGGCGGAAAGGTACTATTTCATATTTGGCTTATCTTATTACTTAATTCTTAATTATAGCGCTTTATGTAAAAATATTCAAATTTTTTAGTTGTAATACGCTGAAAAAAGAATTAAATGTTTATGCATCTGAGATTAAGAAGGTAGAAAAATTTGATACGTTCACCTTTGTTGCTATACCACCTCAAATTTCTGGTATGCCTTTAGTATTTTAACCTGATTATTCTTAAATATAGTACCATGTGGGTAGGCGAATATTTGTAAATTTTTAAATAAATTTATCAACGTTTCCACATTCCGACGAAGATATTTGAAACAAAAGTACAAGGACAATGTCCGATTCTAATTTAAAACCATTTTACATGCACAGATGCAAAGGAATTTTGGCAATTTGCATTAAATGCGGCAACGTAAGAATAACACACTTTGATACAAGTTTTAGTTAATTAATATTATAATGGAATGATACACTTCGCGTTTTATTGTACTGAACCGAAGAACATCCTAACTTTTTTAAAGCAAAAAATGCATTAATTTGATGAATTGGAAATTTATTAACTATGATGATTAAAAGCCTAAAACTGTTGCAATTCTTCTTGGAGAGTTGAAGCTAAAAGTTACGGCAATGCTAGGGATCTCCAGGAGGCTACGAAACATCTTAAAAAAGTTACCTGCAATCCAATTTATATGACATTATTTCCCAATATATACCGGGTGTTAATACTAAGTTGTAACACACGAAAACGGCAGTTAAAACTTATTGAAACAAATAACGTTTCTTAATTCAAATTTTTGATTTGGAGCCAGAGTTATTGGTTTTTTTTTGTTTTTCGAAAAATCGTCATTATTTAAAAAATACTTTTAGCATTTGTTTAGGGTTCTCTAAAACATTTGTAGTTACAATTATTTTCTATTTTATCAAATAACAAAATGGGGACCGATCAAAAATTTCAAAACAAGATATTTTGAACATCAAAAATTTATAAAATCCTCAAACTATCTACTAGAACATTTCTCTGAAACATTTATTTCGATCTATCCAAAAAAGTTTTTATTCAAATTTAATTACAAGATAAATTTTAACAAATTGCAACAATCATTTAAAACAATGTACCTAGGCTGCGCTGCCATTAAGTAATGAAACGCATATTTTAAACTTGAGGCACATATTTTTAATTTGTACGTTCAAAATTAAATACTTTTTGATCTTGTTCTTTAGAAATATCTTTATTTTCAAAAGAAAATGTTATTTACTGCTTCATGTTGAAAAGTTTTTTGCATATTTTTTGTATGAAGATGCATAATTATTATCAAAACGCTGAACTTCTTGGCATGCTTTTGGTTTTTGGAGAAATGCACAAGAAGCTCGTAGATGATATCCAAATCGTCAGCAACCAAGTTGCCGTATTTTTAGTTTTAGAAGAATATTGAGACGTTTGTCAAAAACCGGAAGTTTTCACCCAACAATGGTGGGAATTCCAATAGATTACGTCGAGCCTCTGCAGTTGAAGAAGCTGTTCTTAATATTATTGAAGATGGGCCATCCACGAGCACACGAGTAATAGCAAATAGATTACATGTAAATTATGTGACAGTTTGGCAAGTTCTGAAAGAACAAGGTCCGCATCCCTTTTTTAGACAAAAAGTACAAGCTTCTGGACATGAAGACTTCCAGCCAAGATCCTTATTTTGTCATGGTTTCTGCAGAGGCGTTTTGAAATTTACAGACGAACCTTATTTCACAAGGGATGGTGTATTTAATTCTCTCAGTAATAATCTGTGGTGTGATAAAAATTCCCACGCAACATTTATTCGTGCGTATCAACGACGTTTTTCAATAAATGTATGGGCTGGAATACTAGGGGAGTACGTTATTGGACCCTACATTCTCACAAACCGATTAAATTGTAAAAATTATTTTACTTTCCTAAATAACGTTCTGCCAGAGCTTCTTGATGACTTACTGTTAAATATCAGATGAAGATTTTGGTTTCAACATGATGGAGCACCGGCTCACACAAACCCGAGAAGTCCTAGCACTACTAAATAGAGAGGAGGACAACCCGGAGCTCCAACCTAATTCCCCTAGATTCCTTTTTCTGGCCTCAGATATATGAGACACCAGTAAACATCGAATTAGAACTAGTGGTTAGAATAGTAGCTACAGCAGAAGATATAAAAGACAAGCAGGTAGCGTTTGCTCTCTCTGAAGTGTCTCTTCTAATATTGAGACACGCTGCCTGGTTTGCGTTGTTGCGAATGATGGCAATTTTGAAAATCAAATTTAGTCCCTCCCTTGTTGTTTCATTGTTCATTGTTTGTTTGTTTGTTTGTTTGTTTCTTGTTTAATTTTATTGTTTAATGGCAGCAAGCCTACTTGTTTTAAATGATTGTTGCAGTTCGTTAATAATTATAATAAAAACTTTTTTGGACAGATCGAAATAAAATGTTTCAGACAAATGTTTATAGTAAATCACCATTTTGTTCTTAATTTCATAAAATAGAAAATAATAATTGTAACTACAAATGTTTTAGAGAACCCTAAAATAAGGGAGTAATGACGTTTTTTCGGAAAACAAAAAAACGCCAATGACTATATGAACTGGGGCACCAAATCAAGAATTTGAACTAAGAAAAGTTAGTTTTCGAGTGTTACAACTTAGTATTAACACCCTGTATATGGATGAAAATGTGATTCTTTCACTTTTTCATCTATTTACATTACGAAACTTTACTTAACAGCTGAACTACTAAGGAAATTGACCCAAAAGGTAAGGGCTTATGTCAAATTGTTTATTTTCCAACTGGGTAACAAATGTGATGGTTTAGAGGATTTTCTATAGCAAACTTAATCCTATCGTGATGACTATTTGGGAGCTTTGGGACAGGTGGAAACTTGAGTTATGAGTTCCCTGGCGATTTTCTTTTAGTAATTTTTTTAATGGAAAGTGGCAGTAGCGCATTCCAATTATTTTAGGAGCTGTAACCATTTTAAGATTATGTTAACTTCTGTAGCAAACGTCTGAGCACAACCAAATGAACCAACTTCTATGAGGAATATGAGTTTTAAATGGTACAAATACGAGCAGCGCCATGTAGCCCAAAGCATCAATGTTAAAGGGAAATTCGTCATCACTAGGGCTCGGATTTATATGTTTTTAAATATCGAAATATTTTTAAAAAAGTTCAAAAAAATACACAAATATTTTAATAAACATTGGAAAGTAAAAAAAAAATATTTCGCACTTCTCATATTTTTCTTAAAATATTTTGCCGATTTTCAAATGCCCTATTGTATTGTGAACGGTTGTAAGAATTACAACATGAAAACAAGGTGCATTGGTAGAGGCCGGTTATCCCAATTAGTGGTGAGAACGTGTCACGTTTATTTTTTTAGATACGTGTATTGAACGTTGCAGAAAATGTTTGGTGAATTTCTCACTGACTCATAATTTATACGTATTTTTAAAATACCACCTGTAAAGGAGGATTTAAAATAAATGGTCAGTTGTTTGTTCAGTAAACAATGTAAGGATTAGGATGGGTACCTGTTATACTTGCTAAGGGTTAGGTTCTTCCTCTTGTAATAAATAACAAACTGTGCAGGAGGTATAGCGTAAATTTCGATTTTTGAATAAAAATAAATGTTAATATTACACGTGTATAGAAAATGCGAAAAAATCTCACCCCTAATCCCAATGACGTCGTAAGCATACCTTGTAGGGTACTGTAGTTTAAAAAGTGGGGTCCGGTACAAGCCAGTGTTATTCGAAAAACGACTTACCTATTGCCCAAAAAAACCACAAATTTAGTTCTCTCTAGATTATTGATTATGAATATGATGATTTGATGAATAAATGTGTTTAACTTCTTGGTTTCAGTTTGAAATATTTAAAAAATATTACAGGTTTTTATGAAAATATTTGACATTTTTTATAAAATATATATTTAAATATTACAGGTTTTTAAAAAAATATAAATCCGGGCCTTAGACTCATCACCTTGTGCAATATATCCAAAGATTTATAAGTTGTATGTCATTCCTAACAGTTTCCTCTGACATTTTACTTTTTACTAGCTTCGCTGACCTTCTTCTCAACATTATTGAGCACAGCAATAATCCCAAAGTAAGATCAATATTTGTAACTATAGATAGGTACGGTTAATCTACATATTTCAGTGTAGCATTTAGATTTATTATCTACAGTAAGATCGTATTTCCATCTCCACGATTTGGTCCTAGCGGATCACACGAATACATTTTTTTTATACGCCCAACTTACGATTAGTAGTGGATTCTGAATTTCAATTGAGAGGTTGGCCAAGTGTCGACCTGCACGTAAGCTTTTACCAAACAAATGGAGAGAGGCCAAAACTATGAGGAAATGGTTCAATCAAAATTTGCAAGCATTTGTTCAGTCAAATAGGCAGAATGGGACACGCAACACTCTCTGAGAGAAGTTGGCAATAGTAACAAGTGAGTTTTTTTTTAAATCAATCGCTTGAACATCCCAAAAGGAAACGCTTCGAGGTTTAGTCGAAGTTATGTGTTTGGCCTCTTGGATTCAGGAACAAAATGGTAAACCCAGGTATCATACACTTCAAAAATGCCTTTCCTTGACGTTCATAATGGAGAAGAAGAGCACCTGGCACCTCAATACGCCTTTGCTTCTGAACGTCTGTAAAATAGTTGCTGTACCCATCTTGCACAAACTTTATGGAATTTTAACTTACTATCCTCGCCAGGAGTGTTTACCGCTACGTCATCACATACAATCATATGGTGTAATATGAAAAACACGAATCAAAATTGTACTATATTAGTCAAATGAGAATTAAATTCTTATGCATATAAAAGAAATTAAATTCGCGTTTATAGGTTTATTCTTTCTATAACATTTGCTTATTCAATACCGTATGTCGATTTCGTCAAATGCACTGCGAATGTTCACCATCCTTATTGAATTCACTGTTTTATATGAGATGACAGTATTAATAAATTGGATAGCTAGATTCATACATTAATGACGTAGCGGTAAACACTCCTGGCGAGGATATTATTATGAATAATGTGTTTGACGCTTCCCACAAGAGATCTTGCCATCAATTCACTAAATATTTTCCGAAGCTACGAACACTCAAGCACGCGTTAAGTTTTCTAAACCTTCCTCTCCTTCACGAAATTGTTTACACCAGAGAAAGGGCTGCATCTTTGAAAAGGTGCTTTCTAGACATTCCAAACTGAGTCTCCTCAATATTGGATACACGTCTTCATTTGCTTGAAATGTGATTATAATGCGATGCGCAACTTCACGTAGATAACAAAAATTGGTATTGAACACGGTTGAACGAGTAGGTAGTTAATGATATGTAGGTACTTGTAAGAAACATCCAGCTAGTTAATTTTTGTAAAAAACCTTTACAAATGTTTTATGTAATGCAAATTTCACCATCTATGTACAAACATTATGTAATCCATGCGGGTGGCTTTTGTAATTCGCATATCAAATTCATCATCATACATTTCACTATTGAACGCGAACAGATGTTTATAGTATACAGTGTGATTTATAAATTGTTTACGTCTCCATGTAATAAATCATTACTCAAACGGGACAAATAAATATTTAAAGTGCTGCAGAATTTCCAACAACGCTGTAAATCATTATTTATGCAAATCGTGATCGTACCATATGAAGCATTGCAAAAATTTATTTGTTATTTAAACATAGTAAATTATTTTCGTAAGTTGAAAGTTGAAATTCATAAGTTCTATAAAGAGCTTTGTACACATCTGATTTACTTGAAGAATGTAACTTGTAAATGTACTCGATCCAGTCGAATCTTTATTTAGTTCATTCGAATTCTCTACAGATTTAGGCAACCGATTAGTGTAAGAATCTGTAAACTAAAACCATGAATGGTTCACTGATTGTTATGCGATGGTTTGGGTAGTTGAGTTCCACGTCAGTTTAAGAACTTGGACAAGAGAATGGATGGAAACGAACCATTAGCACCAAGTAGATATAAGGAAGTCGTCAAGAGCTTCCTTTAGCTTCATTCGACCTCCAAAGAAATTCAATAGGAACCATTATTGATTCATTGGAGAACATAGAAGTGACTAAGAAAGTACAGGAATAAGGAAGAATTGTCGATAAAATTTCTCTTAGGCAAGAAAATGAATGATTGAAGGCACAACCAGCTGAATTTATTCAGTTTAAATGCTTGAATGATTGGTCCTCTTCCGTTTCAAACCATATTCAACAAAACAATGTGATTGTTATCCGAAGATTGTCCGCTGCGAAGATTAATTACCCAATCGCCAAAATAATTCTGAAGGTAATGAAAGAAATGTAAGTGAATAAATCAACACACGTCAGCACTGTTTTGACAATTTCTCGTTCTCAATTTATTCAGTGTTATAAATGCCAAATATGTCACGGCACGTCAACGTTTTTATCTTCTCACGTATTATCCCATGAATACTTTTTTTTTTAGTAGGAAATAACACTTTATTACATCGTAAACTATTGACCTTCCTTACTTTACTTCGTTAAACACATATAAATGTTAATTGTGCGCTTGAGTATTTCTCTAAAAGAAAACATGCAAACTTGTTTTTTAACATAAAGGTGTAAATAAGAAAATAATTATGGGATTTTCAAGAAACATTTATTGCAGGTATTTAATACGAATAAACATCGTTATGATCTAGCTGTGCAAAAAGGAAATTTTTACCGAAAATAAGAAACATTCACGTCATATTCTTTAATGTAATAGGAAACCTTCATATGTGATATGATCACCTTACAGGTCTATTTTTCTTAATGAGAAAGAGATTTAAGGCATGATTTCCATTTTGATGCGAAGGAAAGATAATTTATTAGAAATATCGCATTTTTACAGTGATACAGTGATACTACTATAGTGATATTTTCATTCAAAATCAAATAGAGAAATTTATTTGCATTATGAATGTCATAATTTCTCTAAAAGATACATTTTACGAGCTTGCGACGGGAATTTTTATACTACTGACATTGAATTATATTCAAATATGTCTCTTTAAATCTTTCAAGTTTTTCCACCAGGGAGGATGGAATAACTAAGACAAAGGTAAATGGTATAGTTTAGCCGACATTATAATTAACAGTCTCTGCTGAAAGGTGTTCTTCCTTCGCACGGCTGGTGGTCAAGAATTTGAAAAATTATCGCTATAGAGAAAGCAGAGAAATTATCTCAAGTAACGTTATCCAAAGCCATTCAAGATTCTTCTTGTCTTATCGTGTAACAATAACTGGCAAAACCAGAATAACGGCAACTTGTGCAACCTTCATTGGTAACATTATTACTAACATTTCAAACACTATGCTAACAACACAAAATTTGTATTCGGGTTTATCCGATCATCGTTGTTAATTATTATTAAAGGATGTTTTACTGCTAAAAACAAATCAAAATTTCTAAATTTTATTATGAATTCTAACTGGTAGAACGTGTATACTACCAACAATATAAATAATAAATTTATTTTATTTAAAATTCAGTAAACACTTTGAAGCAGCTTTGCATTTTAAACTTCTAATACAAGAACTACAAGCCACTAGGAGGCTGAAGTATTTTATATAAAAAAAAGATTTAAATTAATTTTATTTTTCCTTGGGCCTGTAGATCCCATGGAAATTTCCAATATTATAAATTGACTGCCCAGTAAAATTTTAGTCGCTCTCATAACATGCCAATAGTTTTAGTGAAAGTACGTAATAGTTCCTTTGGTAGACATAATTAATTCCTTATTTTCAAACGGACTTCCAGAATAATTAATTAACTATTTATTGCAATTTTAATATTAATTTTAAATAAGGTACTAATTAATCAATTAAACCCATTTTCAAAAAAGGCGTATGAAGTACAATTACCGTAACACATGACATAAAATAAGCAAAACTTAGCAAAATTTTATTATGATTGTTAATATTCTGTGGTGCGGCGTCTCTGATTTACACACTCATTTACACGCCGTGGAATCGATTGAATAAGATGGTTTATCTCGTCTTGGGATATTGCCTCCAATCTAAGTTACATCTCATGTTTCAAAGCCTCCAAAGTGAAAGAACCCATTTTGTCCCATACATGTTCAGTGGGAGATAGATCTGGAGATCTTTGAGGCCGTGCCAAAAGATGTTCAAAGAAGTTCAAAGAAAACCTTGCTACATCAGGATGTGCATTATTTTGCTGGAACAATGAATCTTCGAGCTCTTGTAAGTATAGCAGAAGATGTGTTCCAACCACTTCCGCAATATACTGTTGCGCTGTGATATTGCTTCGCATGAAGAACAAGGGAGACCTGCTGCCATAAGTAATTGGACCCCAAACACCCACACACAATTGAAGATTCCGTCGTTCATCCCGTCTTCTTCTCATCCTCACACCACCGCCGTGCATGCCTGAACAAAATCTAGATTTGTCACTAAAGGAAACAATCAAAGGAAAGATTTCATTAGAGATCTTTCACTGCACCATTGTAAACGTTGCTGACAATGTTCCGCAGTCAAAGAAGCACAACTTGTGGACGATATGATGTGAATCCAAAACTTGGGATTCGGTGATAAACTATTCTAAGGGTTACATGGCGACTCTTTTTTACCAAACCATTGGTCATCAATTGCCGGAGTAGAGGAAAATCGGTCACTAAATGCCAAACCAATAATTCGACATCTTTCTAATTCCTTTAATTGACGGTAATATCCTCGTTGCCGTACTCTAGGCAACAAGATACGTTAACAAAAGAACAGCCACCAAAATAATGTTAATTAACACTGAAATTGGACAAAAAATCGTACGAAAAACACAGAATTAGCAGAAAGTTATAAGAACTGTCACTTTATATTTACGCGAGAGAGTAGGTTATTGACGTTTGGCAATGGGTTCGTGCGCACTAAAACGTCTGGCATTCTCATTTCCTACCAAAGTACGTAACCACGGATTAAATAAGACCAAAATCGACCATTTGACTGTTGGGTAAAATAGGCGATCTTCCATTTTATTTCAATCGGTCTCTAGCTCTTAGGCTATTATTTAATGCCATCCCGACAAATGTTCCTACCAAGTTTCAAAAAAAATTCCAACCCCTTCTTGGTGTTGCAAATTCCCAGTATGGGTGAATTTGAGTAATGGTCAAGGCACAAACTGTTGAAAATGCTTATCAAAACTTTCTTTCTTACACCGAATTCATTTTCTTCAAAAAATTGATAAAATAATAGCGTGTTTAATAATTGCTACTAACTGAGTAGCGTTAACCCGTTATTGGGTGGTTCAAGAAGAACTGCCAGCCATTTTGTCATTTCCCTCGTTAATTTATTCAATTGCATCTTAAAGAGTAGGTTCTTGCAAAATAAAAGTGATAACACGATACTTATCAAAATTTAAGGTTAAAATGTTCTTACTGCAGTAATATCATAATATGTATATCAAAATCCTAGAAATATGTAAGTAGGTAATTATAATTCTTGTTATCGATGTACTTTACATGTACTACAGCAGTGCTAGGCAATCTCTTCTCAGACATGGCCGCATTAGGAATTATCTGCCTTAAGCACGAGCTGAGTAATCTTAGCTCTCTATCGAATTGTTTTACCTAATAGTGGAATTGAATGAAAAATAGGCGTAACATTTTTATAGAATAATTAAATATTAAAAACTATAATATAGAAATGAAAGGAGTGGAAATCAGTTAAATCATCAAGCGGAAAACTACATGTAATGTTTCTCGTATCAGGGCCATCTTTAACCAAGGGGAACCCCATGCCACTTTAAGATAATGCGCTTCAGACAACAGAAATTATTTTTCGAAGTCGCTTAAGTTACCAACAGGAATCTTGTTACTTTGAAATTTTGACAAAACACATACTTTAAAAAGTCACACTGAATAAGTCTATTTCTGTAGGCACATTTCGTTATATGGATATCAGGACAAATGGCTCAATATTTTATGAAATATTGTACTTCTCCGTTCATTTCGAATTTGTTACTATCGTAAAGAAAAAGGTCCTTATTGATATTTGCCCATAGATCAATGAAGACATTCTGGATTCTGGATGACGATAGGAGGATGGGCATAGTTCACGCATACATAGGTCTCAAACTCGGGCCCTTTGTACTACCACCCTGACTAGAGTCGTCCGACTCTGCAACGTCACCCAAGCCAACCCACACGTGAGATGAACCTGAGGATACAGGAAGAGGAGCGGCTCTAATCGTAGCCATTTCTGGCGAGAATACCCCCAACTTCGTTTCAGTTGGCCACTCCACAAGGTATGTGGTGTGCCGTCTCATCGTGTGTATAACATCCTCTACAGGATGATGATTCTACTAAGCCCATGCGGTGCATGTGCTTCTTTAGTTTACAGAATGTCCACTAAGTAGTAGCCGCAGGTTCTTTTTTGATAGCCCTGTGCAAAAACGCGCGGGCTAGGAGATGGTCATCTGAAGGTCCCTCTCGCATGACGGCTGTCTAACATCAAGTTCCACAGTTGATACTCAGTGCCGAATTACTCATTAGGCGGAGTAGGTAGGCAATGGCCTATAGGCCCTACGCTTTTTAGGGACCCCGTAACATTAGATTAAACTATAGATATATAATATATATATATACAGGGTGAGTGTTTTCCGATGTTTAGTGTAGAGATCTTGGAAACTAGGAGCGATAGACGATTAAATGGGGAAAGAACTGCAGTTTTACCAGCTCCATCTAGTGAGCTTTTCGTTTTTTGAAAAAATGCATGGCTAACTAGGTATCTAAAAAAAATTATTTCTTCGTTTTTTTGTTTAGTGCCTATAGCTGTTATTATTGACTTTAGAAAAAATGTATAAAGGGAAAAGTTGTAGATAATTATGGGCTCAATAGTTGTATTATTGAGCCCATAATTATTCGGTTCAATCAAATCTTTCATTTATGTTCTAATTTTTGAATTATGACACAAACTTGTGTTTTTTCTAATAGAAACCATAGTTGGCCATAACATTATAAAAAATGCCCTTTTTCAACGATTCTAACAATACCTACCTATATCACTAGACATACTTATTTTCATAAATATAGAAATTATTGCTATTTTTTATTAGAATAAAAAATTTGATTAAACTCTATTATTGAGCACATAATTATCTACAATATTTTCCTTTTTTCCACTTTTCCACTTTTATTTTAAATCAACAAATACAGATCTATAGGCACGAAGCAAAAAAACGAAAAAATGTGTTTTTTAGAGAATCTCATAAATTGGGCTGGTAAAATTGCAATTCTTCCCTCATTTAGTCTCTTTATCTCAGCTATAGCTTCCATGATCCCGATAATAAATATTGGAAAAAACTCACCCTGTATATATACAAATAAACCTTAAATGAAGATATTTTGATTACACCAAAGAAATGTTTGATATGAATTTAAATTTGCTTAAGGTAGTTCCTCCGCGACAATCTCAACCAAAAGTTTCGTCCCATATAACCATAGTAACTTCTATTATTAACCATTTTTGTCACGCCAATGGAAGTACACTTTTTGTTCGGACTGTCCGCGTTGTCATGGAACAGATTGCGTATACAATCATTCGCTTGCCTAAACATATCTAATAATACCTACCAAAAACGTCATGTTTCTCAAGGCTATATCTTCAAAGTAGACGGTAAACAATTCTTAAATGTTTTCACAATATTCGTATAATCCCTCTCTAGCATTCTTTAGTTTTTATTAAATTCTGACATTTAGTTTTGACAGTACAATTGATAATGTGTCAATGCCCACTTAACACGAGATCTGCAAGGGATGTCCTGTGGCCTTATGCGGACATTCAGAAGTTCTCAGAATGTCTTTCGGATGTCCTGGGGACTTATGTGGACATATAGAAGTCCTTAGAATGTCTTTGGGACGCCTTTGAAAGATACGTGCTACGTGGGCGGTGTTTTTTGTATATGGGTTATATGTCAATTATCCAATTTTAAGTGTAAATATCTCGACTTAGGGACGGTAAACCTCATTTAAACTCCACAGATGTTTGGATAACGTATTTAATAACGTATACGCCAAGTTTGAACAAATTCTGTCGCAAATCGTTCCGCGGAGGAACTACCTTAAATCGCCTTTTGACACTTTAGCGAGTCGCCTAGGGGTGAAAGCTCAAAAAATATATTTCGAAAGTCTACATTAGGCCTTGGTTATAATAATAATTATCGCTTATTTATAATTTATATTAATTTGTTGATAATTTGTTTGTTTTTTTGGTGTAATGAAATTACATTCCTAAAAGCTGTTGTGTAATAAAATCATATTCGTAAAATTTATTAGGTAGGTGACAGGGGCCCCGCAATTTCGACTGCTTAAGGGCCTCCATCTTATTTAATCCGGCACTGTTGATACTGTAGTGGAAGAGCCGGTTCTCTACCATAAAACATCTGTTTTGAGGCCAGTCGGGCTAACTCATCAGCTTTCTCGTTGCCTTTCTTTCCAGGATGCCCCTTAACCCATACGAACTCGAGGGTGTTGCTGCTTGCTACTTGCCCTAGTGCGTGGTAAGATTCGGAAACCAACCTAGAGGTAATTTTACAGTGACCAAGTGCCTGCAGAGCAGTCCTGCTGTGACTAGAGCTTCTAATAGTTTTGTTCTGTATGGTATGCATAAGAACTTTTCTTGCACTAAGCGTTGATCCTACCAATACTGACTGGAATACAGTCGGAAATCTGTCTAGTGGTTGGGTGATATGGAAGTTCAGTTCTTTCGAGTAAATACCAGTACACATATATCTGTTCCTTCCATTGTTTTAGATCCATTCTCTCAAATGTTTAGTGATTTGCAGCTAATAGATGAAAATCGTTTAATACCACTATACATGTATTCCAAATTCCACTTATTGGAAGATTTCAAGGGATTTCTTGTCAGACCTTTCAATATTACTCCAAGGGTATTGAGTCCGTATCAATTTTTTTATACCTACATAATTTTTTGGTAGTACCTTCCCACTTTTAAAGCAGCTTTTTAAAAGGAACGAGCATAACAATTAGAGCACATTTCTACACTATTCTTGTTAATATTAAAGTTTAGAAGTATAAATTAACACCAATCATGGTCAAGGAGAAATATTAATACATAACCTATAATAACGGTAGCAATAAATTCTAAAAACGATATTATGGTAGTCATAAATTACGAACCGACTAGAAATAAGTATCCTACATTTTCTTATACCTACTCGTAGGTATAATGGCGATATAAGAGACATGAATAATTTAATTTGGTCTGCATCGTGTAGGTAATTGGTAAAAGATTTAATTATGCGGGTGCTACATGATATGATTATAATGGTAAAACAGGTTTTTTTAAATCTAATCTCTGACACTATCTATTTCGCGATCTCACTTTTTTTTTGAAAGTTTTATCTGGGAACAAGCATCCAAAAATTTCTCCTTTAATCTTAATTTCATTCGCTAAATCTGCCATGTAATTAATTTACACTATGTAGGTAATCTAAAAAAGGTTCTTGTATATAGTATTTTTGCAATAGAACAAGGTAATTTGCCTTGCAGATATAAGCCATATTTTACATTTTATAGATTTTAAACAAGCGTTTATGTAGTGCCCACGAATGGTTACCATGTAGTCGTAAATAACGATTAGGAAGTAAAAAGCTAAGGAATACGTTACTTGCATACGCTTATTACCTTTTGGGAGCTTTTATAACACAAAATACCTCTAATCGTGTAGGTTTAATCTAAACTCTTCAGTTTTATATTTATGCAATGACTGCAGGTGAATATAGAAAAAAAAAGGAGACGGTGGACGACCCTATCGCATGTAAATTAAAATACAAAGAATTTTAATTTCTTACTTCGATCAAATGTAATACCTAGTACATTTTTTCTAGCTATCGCATATGCAAAAGCTGTTTGCATTATTTAAACGCTCCGTAAACGCCTCTTTCTTGTCGAAGTACTTTATATATTTTCTTCTTATCATTTATTACCTCTAGAGTTGCATACGCGTGTAAACTAACCCGAATTTCAAAAAAACTCATTAAACCTGCTATGCAATAACAGTTTCCCCCAGTAACGGACAAAATCGTCTTCGTTAATTAGAATTCATTAGAAAAAGTATTATAAAACTAATTACAGGTTCGTTTTTTTCAAAATGCCATTATTTATTGCCTATAGCTATACAATTGAATCTAATTCTTACTTTTACTGCTGGCTTCAATGTTTATTACTAGAGCAGCTGCCTGTAAATGTTATTTTGTTGAATTACTTTGAGAAGAATAATGAGAACCGAAACTGGCCAACTTATATCCGTGGGAAATCCGTCGTTTGTGTCCAAATTGCACTACACCATGCGTGGTGAGTGGTGATATATCATTCTAAAGCCCTTTAAAAATGCTATTCAACAGTACTAAACAAAATTTTAATTATTAGATATTGTAGGTCTTACTATGAAAGTAAATGTACTGCTTTGGTGTTGCTAGATTTCACCAAAGCCTTTGACGACCTTAGAGTAAGATCTCAGATTGTTTTTATTGATGATACTTTTTCTACACCTCGGCTGTTAACCAATGGTGCACCGCAAGGTTCAATCCTTGGCCCTTTGCTGTATATTTTGTATACTATTGATTTTGATAACTGTATTAAACATTGCAACTGGCATTAAAGCAAAAAAAGTAAAAAAAGGTTCCAGTAACTTTTGTTTATGTTTTCGTATTTATCGCTACTAATATCGAATCAAATCACTACTTCAAAAAAATTTCGATCTGTAAATCAAAAACACAAAAAATTGTTTATTTATCAGAGGATTTCTTATTAAAGGAGCTTTCAGATTACTTGTAGAATTCTCAATAATACATTTTTTTTGCAAATGCTTATAATTCTCTATGGGTTGAGTTTCTATATTTGACTATCTATTTGTAAAGGTAAGTTGTTTTTGAAAAATAGTATCTAATTTGACATTTAAAACAATAAATTTGCATAAGTTGATTTAAGTACTATTTTTTGTATTATTTAAAAAATAATCGATTAAGTAACATTTTGTTTGGTACTGATGAATAGCATTGTTAAAGAGCTTTCCAAGTAGTGCAATTTAAAAAAATAGGGGCGTGGAGCCTAAAAGGTGAGTTGCAGAAGATTTCTATATGAGTCATATTGTTTCCCCCTCAATGTTCTAGAAACGTTTTCCAGAAATTTTACTTATAGAGTTTCAAAGATATGAGATCTGGCAAGTTTTCAAATTAACACCTGGTATAAATTCTTACATTACACATTGCACAATAATTCCTCCTTCCAACCGCATTGAGCTTACGGGAGAATGGGAAAATCTACGATATCAAGAATAAAGAAAGGCATACCTACACATTATTAAAATGCTTTTGAGTTCATTATTTCATAAGCAAACCGAATCTCAAAAAAGTCAACAATAACCCCACTAAAAGTTCCACAAAAAATGTTCGGACCTTTGCTTTCAATTACAGACCCACACTTAACTCCCTTAACACTAATTACAAACCCCTCCTAATTATGAACCCCAAGTGTCGCCTCCTTTATGGGTTTCCAAAACCAGGTATACCAATTAGACCTGTAGTAAGTTTCACGAATACCCCGGTATCAAAAATCACCGCGTGGCTTTATCTCATTTTAAAAACACATATTAAACTCCAACATAACTTTTCCTTACAAAATTCTCTTAAAAAATGACCAAACTTGAGTCTATAGAATTACCCAAATCCTTCTCGATGATTTCTTTTGACGTCACTAACCTATTCCCAAGTATTCCATCAGAGGAATGCTTAAAAAATGTTGCTGAACATCATCTTTGAGATCCCCAAGTCCAGTGCGTTCTGGCTCTTCCCAACCTAAGTTTCCAACAAAATTTTTTAAGTTCGATCAACAATGTTATTCTCATCGTAAGGGTCCAGCTTGAAATCAGCAAGTCAAAATTTTATCGCGACCATGTTATCCTTTGGAGTAGATACGTAGATGACATTATAATATGTACCTATATCCACACCGCAGGCAATAAAAATATCAACCTTTTTCTTTCATACCTCAACCAAATTCATCCTATTATAACAACAGCCAAATACCCTTCCTAGATATCCTTCTCCATAAAACCGGTCACAAAATCGAGTTCAGCATCTATAGGAAACCCACCACCGACACCCTTATCCCCTTTGACTCAGAACATCCATTCACCCACAAACTCGCAGGCTTCAACTCGTTACTGAGGAGAATGTTCTCTATCCCCTGGTCACCTCTCAATTTAAAAAAGAATATAACATAATAAACAAATTGGTGTCAATAATGGTTAAGTCTTACATACTATTGAAAGAATTTTCCATAAAATCAAACGCTCTACCAACTCCACACTTTTAACCCCGCACTCAACGAAACAAGAAAATATCATCTACAAATTTCATTCTCCAACAAAGATACCTTAAAAACGTCATTAGATATTAATAAATATAGAATCAACAAGTCTGGCATCTACAAACTTCATTGTCAATCTTGTCCCTCATACCACATAGGCCAGATAGGTAAATCTTTCACAACTCGTTTCAAAGAACACATGAATTCTATTAAAATCGATAATTCTGATAATAAGTCAGCTTTCGGTGAGTATATTATACTTAAAACTGGTCACTCCTTCAATCCCAACCTCGATTTCAATATCCCCCACTATTTGTAAAAAAAGTCACCTCTTAAATATTCTAGAAAATTTAGAAATCTCAAAGCACAAGAACGATAGCAATCTGGTTAACGAAATCATTAACTTTCACAGCTGTTACATTAGTTCCATGTGTAATTAAAAAATTTTGCCTTCGCCCTGTATATCCTCTTTCTTCGTAATTTTACCTTTAAGTCAATTTTGTCATGTTCAAATTGTTGTACATTTTTTAATTTTATCAAAATAATCAGCCTTTCTGGCTTTTTAGTTTCCCCATTTAGGGCTTTATGTATTAATCAACATGCTAATTAAGTTAGTTTACCCCTTTTTTTGCCCTCAGGTGAGTGGGTCTTGAAACTACCACACTTTATTGTATACTTATTGTACTTATTGTTTTTAGCCAAAATCACTTGAAAATGAGACTAGGCCAGTCTCGAAACTTTGCAATGGATTAATTGACAACATTTTAATATCTGCTAAATAACATAATCATTCATTAAATTGGTAAGGGGGAGTCTTTCATTGATTAAGTAAATTTTAATTTTTTTGTGTTTTTTATGTTTCATTAATTTTTATCAGAAATAGTATCTTAATAAAAATGATTTAAATTAAAACTGATTCCCAACATAATTAAAAAATCGATCTAAATTAGTTATTTTTTTAATACAATTGTTATAGTTAAAGTATTGTGGGATAAAAGTGAATTTAAAGAATTAGGGGTAGTTTGAGATGAAAATGAACGAGGAATGAAAGCTACAAGAAACCGATTTAGTTCAAATTCGAAACATGAATTTATGCTTAAATAGTCAAAAATACTCAACTAATAAAAAATGTTCTTGAATGACAGTCGGAAGAAATAAAAAAAAAATATTCCCATAGATAAATTTAGTTGATTTATGCAATACTCGTATAGAACGCCAAAAATTATCGCCAATCTTAATTTAATTTTCAGATATAAAACCACATTAATCACGTCATTACTTATACCAACCATAAAAAAATTAATTATTAATAAAAAAATCATAAACAAATCATTTTTTTAAATTTATAATTCCCATTGAATAGGTTGATTTTGGAAATGTTAATCGGTTTATGCAAATGAAGTTTTCAACGCTTTATCTCGTAAATGTGCTTGAGTCCTTGTGAACCATGTTAGATTGATGGAAAAATCATTGTTTAAAATCTAGGTATGTCCAATTATACCGATACCCTTGAAAGATAAGTGTACGTACTAAATAGAAAAAAGGCAATTAGCTTTAATTTTTACTTGGATTAAGTAATAAATTAAGTATCTCTTAAGGTGTTAGAAGGATGTTACTCCTTGTAAATTTCTTGTCGTTTATTACTTCTTCATTCCATTGTCTTCGTGAAATAAATCTTCTAAAGTTGTTTATATACTACGCGAGTTTAACAATTAAGATTACTGATCTTAAAAATTGAAAATTGCTACCAGAAAAAACGTCAGATTGTAAGAGCGCCCACTGTTAATCGTTCACATAAATAATTGCCTAAAGAAGCGAGAATACCAAATTGAAATTTGCATAGATCTAAATCGGACCGTAAAAGACTTTAAAAAAGATTTTTTTTAATTCTCATCGCAAGTCGCGGTTCCAAAATGAATACTTTGACGCTCTGTTTATACAGGAAGAAAAATCACATAGCACAGTATGTTGAAAACTAATGCAATTTGTATTTCCAGCAGGGATTCAGTAAACCAAGTAGCTTGACTTGAAATATAATATCTTGGGTTGGGCTTGAAAGTCAAGCTTTTTAAGAAGAAAAGCTTGGGTTGGCTTGATGTTTGCGAATGCAGACTTGGCTTGGTTATCAAGCTTTCCCAAGCTTTTTCAAACTTCTTCTTGCTCCTCCCCTAAGAGTAGTGAGGTTGGAACACATTGCGCATTACGTCATACGTACGTATAGCTCATTGTCGGACTGTCGCAGTATTACTCAACTGCTGGTTAGTGGTTAGTTTTAGTCACCGTTGAGTGCTTAAGTAAGCGATTTTTAACTATGAGTTCTAACAAAATATATTCCATGGAATAGTAAAAAAATGGTTAGAAGTATAAGGTTGAAAGCTTGGGGAAAGCTTGAAAACTTGACTTGGAAAATCTTGATAACTCAAGCTTTTGAACAAATAAGCTTGGCTTGGATAATACTTAAGCTTGACTTGGTTTTTTGTAGGTTTGACTTGATTTTATGTCAAGCTTTAAAATTTCAAGCCAAGCCCGTGAATTCCTAATTTACAGAGGTTCAATGTAGAAATACACCCTCATTTCGAGCTACCCCGAATCTGCGGTCTACTTATCCAAAGAGGGAGTAGAATCTCATTCATAAATTGATCTGAGCGAATGAATCGAGTATCCAAATACAGGGTGCGAGGAAATAAGGGAGTTGCATATTTTCCAATGTAAATTTATTGGATAAAAGAAATCTAACTCCTCCAACGATAATCGATTCAGCTCACAAACTATTGTGGATCTTAGCACAGGTCCCCGCCTTCAAAATCGACTACACACTGCAATCCATAGGATTGAGATCCAGGCGAGTAGGATTCGTATGATGTAATAAAATCTGGAAAACGTACCTCACACTTTCTACTCCTCAATTACTGATAATAATCAGTGGTAATTCACAAAACCTTCCCCATAAATAACATTTATTAATGTAATAAATTTGACGATAAACAAAGTTGAAATTTAAGTTAATTACATTACGATATGTTTCGACAACGTGAAATTGTCATCATCAGGCTAAAATTCAAGAATATATACATAAAACTATAATGTTAATAATACTTACTCTAAATACAGTAATTAATTGTAGCGAAATTAATGAAAAAGTGGTGAATGATGTGTGTGAAAAGCACAAGTTGAGCATTGTAAGTCGAATCAAGACATCACTGAAAATCTAACGTGAAAAATTTAAAATTAATAAAACCAACTTACAAATTAAACAAGTGAAATCCATAAAACGAGAGCTGCACATGCTGAAAAAGAAGGGTTAGGAAAACCACGAGTTAAAATTAAATACTCACGGGAAAAATTTAACGAAATTAAACGGAGCAGAAGGGTAGTGAAGGCAAGGAACGCATTATCACTATATAATAACCGAGACGTGTGTATATGTTTGTGTTGCTGTGCACTTTTCCGACAGTCGCCGAATCCCGACGAATGCGGATGTGATATTTTAAAACCAAAGCTATTATAAATTTATAACCTACAAATTAATGCTACAATCTACAATTATAGATACCCCGCAAAATACGTAAATATCTGCACTAATTTTTTTCAAAGTAAGTTTTAAACATTTTAGTATAAAAGTCCGTCATCTTATTCAAGCGGTATTTGTGTCTAAATATATTTTCTTTACTTAGAAAATACTTTCAAAGTTTCCTTATGGAGATTACGTGCAAAATAGAATTCGCTATTTGTGCTTATTTTTGGGTGAAAATTTTGTGTAAACATGCAAAGTTTGTCTGTCCGAGGTCCTTAACCCATTTCGAACATTAAAACAATGCCAGAAAGTATTTTCGCGAAAATTTTCAAAATGAGAAGTATTGGAAACTTTTTCTCAATATCATGGAAATTTAATTATTTCAAGTTGAAAAGTTATTCAAATGATAAAAAATGATTCTATTATGCCTCGCGTTATGTAATTAAGAGGAAGTAAAATCCATATATACTGCTGTACATATACGTGTAAATGGTGGCCTTTAGTTAGTGAAATAAACAAAAATTTGAAACTGTTTAAGGTAGAGAAGGTCTTTCTATAAAACAGATGTTATGCAACGTTAGAGCAGCTTCTATTTGTACATTTTATGTTTTATGGTATTTTTAGTTTTACTATAGTTAAAGATGAATGTTAAAACGTTCTCCCTAAGGCCATTCGTATTCCCAAAAAGTTGCAAGTGTCCAAATTGAGTTCTTTTACATTCAAAATTCATTCTAAACTATCCTTATGAAGTTCACACGGAATTTGTTATATTTTCGTTAATTTTTGGGCAAAGACTATGTGCAAAGACGTAATTAACATTGTGAAAGGGCCATTATGTATTTTTGGTCTCAAATTTTTTAATAATTCGTAAAAATTTAATATAGGTAGGAACGAATTCGTATACCTATCTTAACCAAATATCAACCCATTTTTGTGATTTTTACGTCAAATGTTATTTTAGTTACTTTAATAACTTGCTAAATTACAGATAAGTACCTACAGGGTCAAAAATCTGAAAAGGTACAAAAACATAAATTTTTTTTCTTTTTTCAAGCAACTAAGCCAGCTCAACAAGGTGTGAAATTTTAAAACAAATGCTATTACAACCTACAATCACAGATACCCCCTCCCCCCAAAGCACGCAAAACGCGTGAATCGCGTGTACCCCCGTTTATAAATTAATGCGGCCAAGCAATAAATATTCCGTAAATTAATAAGCGAAATACTACCAAGCATTGACAAAATGGAAGTCAGATAAAGATGAAATGTGACAAACAACAGGAGCTGGGGGTGGGAGAAGCCTGTCAAAAATCGTTATAAAGAAGAGACCTGTATCCTAAATAAATTAATAAATGGGAAAAATAGTAAACGAGGGTTGACAAAATTAGTAACTGAATGGAGTGAAGGGCTAAATAGAACTATAAAATTCTTATTAATATTGAGTACTTCATTCAGGGATGTGGATGGGTTATGATTGAAGAAGGTCACACTATTCATTCACTCAATCACTATTCAGCACTTTTGGAAAGTCCATTCCGCATCATTAAAATGCTGCTGCGTCCATAGAAGAGCAACGGATCGCGGCAGTACACGCCATGGTTGATTTTCACCCCTTGATCGAAGAAAACGAAGTGTGTTCTCCTACTGACGAAAATCCAGCTCCATTCCATGATGGACTTTTGGCAATAGTACCTACACCTGTTCTACAGCGAACAACTTTTCTTCCATGGAATAAATTCGTTGACATCGCTGATTTTTGGTCCGTATTTGAAGTTTAACGCTTGTTATCGTCCGCGAGGAGCTGTACTTTTTCGCGTTTCTAAGTTTTGAGACCACTCACTAATACCAATTTTCATGGA
This sequence comes from Pyrocoelia pectoralis, assembly GCA_036250285.1. Classification (NCBI taxonomy): domain Eukaryota; kingdom Metazoa; phylum Arthropoda; class Insecta; order Coleoptera; family Lampyridae; genus Pyrocoelia; species Pyrocoelia pectoralis. The sequence continues at coordinate 10,453,937 of CM070079.1, forward strand.
GTTTTTCAGACTTCACTGCACACACATTCGAATGATCTACCTGTTCCTGGCATTAACCCAAAAACACGGATAAAGGTGGCTAAGGGGTCTTCTAGCTACTCTGCTCTTCCGAATACACACCTCTAGTGAAGTATCTTTGTGATTGTGACAATGAACTGTACCTCAACAGTGGTGTGGTCCATTTCTCACAAAGGGGTTAGACAGATAAGGCCAAATGTGAACTCACAACCTCCCCTTAGAATTATATTTAATAACAACAGTAAGTTTATTAATGGCAATTTAATAAACTTACTGTTGTTATTAAATATAATTCTAAGGGGAGGTTGTGAGTTCACATTTGGCCTGGCCTGAACTGTACCTCTTGAGAAAGCATACAGCATTAGGGCCTTCGGGCACAGTCGCCACGCTATCGGTAGACTTTGGCCAATATTTTTTATTAAGCAATCGTTTGGTGATCCAGAATCAGACCCTTCCCAACCTGATGGAAGGATTAATTGAACGTGAACAACTCCAATAGAAAATTTGGGGGTTCTTTTGGCCCTCAAATAACTTGCCTTGAGACTACAAATGACGTTGGTGTCGAATAACAGAGATATCGAGGGACGGCACTTTTGTGTTCTAGGCGCCGTAACCGGGCGATTACCTATTTCTCTTGTTCCACAATTTGAAATCTTTAATAAACCGGAACTGACATCCACCAGACATTTCTGAACTGTATCACCTAACCACTAGGTAAACTTGTAATTGCAAGAACGAATAAGAATAATACTCAGGAATTAAATCTCTGGTGGCTGCAGGGCTGCCATTCGTGTACTAGACCACGACAAAAGTACCTTCACGATGATTTTTGAGTGACACCAGAGCATGTATAGTAAATAGTAATACCCTCAATGTAATATGAGTTATAGGGCATAATGAAATAAAAAACTGTGTGAAAGTCGATGTGTTTAGTCTGGCTGACATCAATGTAATTATTTTGTGATCCAGAAACAACCCTTCGACTTATAGAACTGTAACTGTAAGCAACTTAATACTCGAAAAAACCTAAGCCCAGCAAAATGGTAGATGGAATTTGATATTTAACTACCGTCAAGGGTCATCCATTTGTAGAAACTTGATAGTAGTAATCACAAAACCTTCCCCATATGAAATTTATTAAAGTTTAAATTAAGATTTAGATTACAAAAAAATTAAATTAGTGAAACGTTGCAAATTAGATAAATAACTACGACATGTTTCGACAATTACAGGTTGTCATCATCAGACTAAAATTAATAAATAGTAATTAAGCAATACTCTTAAACAACTATAGATTACTTACTATAAATTGATAAGTGTTTAAAACGTAATGAAGTAATGGGATCTGCGAGTGACGGTGAAGATGAAGGTTACATTGGCGAAGCCAAAGGCTATTTATCTCTTAAAACCACAATTGGAAAAGTTAGTACAAGGAGGAGAATACTCACAAGCCAAACAATGGGCAATCACAATTGAAATTGATAAGATAGAAAGATTAAATTAACAGAGGGGTTAAATAAAACCATGCTAAAAACATAACAGTAAAGCCGGAAAATTGTTGGAAAAGAAATTAATTAATTAATAAAATTGATAGGGAGCCACATAGTGCATAGAGAAAAAATCCACAGGCCACAACTGACACTAAAAATGAACAAATTTGTAAAGGATATGGCGACTGTTGTAACAAAAGAGGAGTAGGACCAGCAACATCACAAAATTCTGCGCGGCCACACAGATTAGAGGAAAAGTAAATTTTTATTCATAGTGAGAAGCTCGTTAAGCGACGAGGAGGGATCTTGATTAAAACTTGTAATGATTTCTTTAGTCTCGAGGAGGTCAAGTTTTATGCCTTTATCGCAGTAATAAAGGATTTCAAAATTAAGTGTGTTCTTGGATTCTATTTTTGAACCTTCTCCCTGTTTGGCCTATATAAAAGGAGGCGCAAGTACCACAAATAAACTTATAAACTCCTGATTTATCGAATAATTTAATCTTTTTGTAATCTAAATCTTAATTTCAACTTTAATCAAGTTTCACCTTTTTGCATTAATTTAACGTATTTCTTATTTAAACTTTAATAAATTTCATATGGGGAAGGTTTTGTGATTACTGTTCGCTTCGCTTTACCTCATTTGGTGTATCACTTCGCTCAACTTAATATGGATCCCAGCAACATGGAAATTGGAAATCCTGGCCAGATAAAAAATTACTTACAGCCCCTTCACCTGCCAGATTCCTCAGGTATAACTCACTTGTCGTGTCGCTTGTGGAAACGAATTTGTTCGTACGAAAATCCCAGAATATTGTGAACAGGTCGACAGCTTACACATACATCACCAGACTCTAATGACGAAGAATTGATAACACCAAACCCTTTCCTAACTGATGTTCAAAAAGCAGTCCTAATATGTAGCACGATTTGGAATTTGGTGGTTATAATTGATAAAAATCTACCACGAAGTAACTGGGAACAAGGAATTGGGTCGAATTTTGAACGAACGAATTTGGAAAATAACCCATTCGAAATGGCATGGTTTATCTAATTGATCGATGTTTAGGTGAGATGACATTGTAATCCGAAAGAGTTATTTCTCTTCTTCATCTCATTTTACAATTATCCTCATTCTGTTGAGACGAAGTGCTTTCTTGGTTCAGGGGTTCGATCTCCATTCCTTCAATTCCCGTCCATGATGCAGAATATGATTTCAATGGTACCGATTTATCAGTGTAACCAACTTTGGTGCTAACTGTTGTTCATATCTCTAACTCAAATAATAAGGAACTATCTTAGATCATAATTTGGAACTCATCGTATTCCCAGTTATTTCGCAGCCAATACTTATACACATTTTTGACATAAAATCGTGATAAAATAATCCTATAAGTAATACGTTATGACGAAAACATTGCTTTTACTTTAGATTGTTAATAGTTACGATTTCCTTCGCAGCCCTTATTCTTATAGCACGTTTTTCTGCTATGCTTTACCTTTAATTTTTTTTTCGTAAATTGGAGTTTAATAATGGTAGCGATGCAATTTTTAAAACATTCTGTATTCATCGATAACACGTATATAATTCATTTGGTGTGCGGTCAATTCGCCCCGGCACTTCGCCCTCGGACACTTCGCCCCGGACATTTCGCCCTCGGACATATCGCCCACAAGACATTTCGCCCCCTGATATATCGCCCCCAAGATATTTCGCCTAAAAACATTTCGCCCTCGAAACATATCGCCCCCAAGACATTTCGCCTCCGAACATTTCGCCCCCGAAACATATCGCCCCCAAGACATTTCGCCTTTATATATTTCGCCCCCGAAACATCGCCCCAATATTCCATTATCCATTATTATCTATTAGCTTATACAGTGGTCCATATTTCGACGCTCACCATCGGTATCTCGGTTATTAGAGGAGGCAGAGCAGCGGTTAAATAGGGAATGTTTTTTTAGAATTCAATTCTCGCGATAAATCTCATTTCTAATTCTCTTCAATGTTTTTAGACTTTCAAATAATTTTTAAAGAAACAAAATTTCCTTCAATAACTCCACAGCTTCTAATCTGAACTCTTCTAAATTTTTACAATGTTCGAAAACATTTTCAACACAAACTTTTTGATGTAACACCGTTCTATTTTTAATTTTTTAAGTAATGTGTGCCAGCAATGATTTTCATACGACAGATGTTATAGAATTTTTATTAGTTAATTGCCTTTGAGAAGAGATTTTCAAAAATGTATAACATGCCTGAAAAATATTTATTTATGGGAGAGATATTAACAAAAACATGTATTTATCTTTAATAGCACATGAGAAATGTAGGCTTAAAGGTATGCAAGTGCTAAGTAACACTGTGAAATACAAAAACCAGAACTGTGGTTTTGAAAATCTACGAAAATTGTGGAGAATTTGAATATCACGGGTATTAAACCCTGAAAAACATTCCCTAAGTATTTAACCGCTGCTCTACTTCTTCTATAATAGCTCTACAAATGGTGAGCATCGAAATGTGGACACACTGTATATGTATAACGGATGAAGGCGATGTGAGGGCTATATGTTTTGGAGGCGAAATTGTCGGGGGCGATATGTCCTGGGAGGCGAAGTGTATGGGGGCGATATATCTTGGAGGCGAAGTGTCAAGTGGCGAAATGTCCGGGGGCGAACTGTCCGGGGGGCGAAATGTCCGGGGGCGAACGGGCCGTGGGGCGAAGTGACGGGGCGAAAAGTCCGGGGGCGATGTGTCATGGGGCGATTTGCCCTACAACCAATTCATTTATGTCAGCTACTGAAAAATATTTTCCAACAATAAAACGCTCGCATGTATGCAAATTTAAAACGTAGTATGGCTAGCCGCAATAGATCAAACTGGATCGTAAAGAACTCAGAAAATGGAATTATTTTACAAGAATACTAACTGCATATTGAATAACAACTTTAATTGGAAAGTGACGCTACAACTGCCTTTGCTTGCCCCATATATCAGGTAGCTTTAGTATTGAATAACGTCAAGAATGGGGGTTCGGTAGTCAAGCTACTATTATTAACCACGTAAATATTGATGGTATCGAGGGGCAACTTCATATATCAGATCTAATTGCCGATAATAACTCTGCTAAGCTAAATAAGTGTTTTTATTAAGGGCTTAAAAAGAATTATGTTAAGGTATTATGTTAAATATTGTATCAATAAGATGACTTGATACAACAGGTTTTATTATAAGATTATTTTCGAGTTTAAATCATAAACGCAATTTCAATATATTATTTGATCTTTATCTTCTTCGTTTTGTTGATTGAAATTCTCAATTATAATTTTGTGTTAAGTGTTGGTTTGTTTGTAGTATAATAGCCTAAAAGGTGCAGGTGAGCTATTTAGAAACTATGAGTACCTACCTTCACCGATAATAACTACTGTTGACTTGGACTATCGATGGAATTTTATTAATCATCTGTATGCTTTTATTATTCATTAAACTTTTGATTGGTAGATTTACCCATAAAAGAAAGAACGCCCAGTATAAGTAATTAAAATTAATTTTCCACTACATTTGCACCTTACGCCTCACTAACTGGCGAGAAATATAGTGCGTTTTTACATTTTTCTCCACTATCCTTTGCCATTCGTTATATTGAGGTGCGGCTAAATAAACGGAAATGTGTAATCTTCACGGAAATTCTACTGCCTGCAATTGATTGAACGCAAGATAAAATTTTAGGGAAGGTGATTGAGCGAATGATAGCCAACAGACTAACAAAACTATTGAGTGTTGAGGCTGGAACAAAAGGCTTATAGACACACACAGGGAAATCATATTATTAATAACACTGCCAGGTGGAATCAGATACTAAACGCCCTCGAGAAATCGAAACGGACGGGTACTTAATAGACATAATCGCCAGTTACCTGGAGAAAAGAAAGTGTATAGTAGGGCAAGCGGAAAAAAAAGTACAAATGGCAATCGAATACCCCAAGGGTTGGTGTTGGGTCGGTTCAATCGAACGTCCTTTACGACCAAGTGCTCAAAATAGGAATGCCTAAAAATACGAAGCTGGCCGGATATGCAGACGACACGGCGATCTTAGTGACGGCCAAAGAGCAGAATATACTAAAGAAAAGAGCACAAATAGCGATCACCAGAGTAACAAACAAGCTGGAAGACATCGGGCTCCAGCTAGCGGCCAATAAGACCGAACTGCCGGGAGCAGGAGACTAAAAGAAATGAAGGTTAAAGAGATAGAGATATGCACCAGTGAGGTAATAAAATACCTGGGAGTGTACATAGGAAGAAAAGGAAACATGACGCACCACATAAGTAACACAGCGGCGAAAGCGCCAAAACCCTATAGAGGCCCTAACGAAGAGAAAAGGAAGCTCCTGAGTACCATCCGCCACTCCGTCACGTTGTACGGCAGCCCGGTTTGGCACTATGCGCTGAAACATAAAAGCAACGAAGCGAAGTTAAACAAAGGACAACGCGTCTCTATGCTGAGGGTGTGCCAGGCGTATTGCACGCTGTCAACTGAGGCGCTACAAGTAATAGATGACATCACTCCCATACACCTGCAGGCGGGAGAGAGGGCCGAAAGTCATAAAGCAAGCAAGGAAGCCCGAACCGAGCAAAAACCCGAAATTGTCACCACAACGCTTGAGCGGTGGCAGAAACAATGGGGCGAGTGGACTAAAAGAGATTAAAAGCAATCGGAAAATGAGTACAAAGGAATCATAGAATAGCGAACTACCCCCTAACGCTATTTCTTGGAGAACACGGAACATTCGGAGCCTACTTGAACAGATTTAAGCTAAGAGACAAAGATGCGACTGGAAGGAGACCGTGGAGCACGCCTTCTTCGATTGCGAAAGGTGGACCAGAGAAAGAAAAGAAATAGAAGAAAAGACCCGGCAAAAGATGACACCGGACAACGTCGTTGACTTTTTGATAAAAAATGAAACGCTATGGAATATGATGCACAGCTGGGTATCCCCAGCCATAAAAGAGAGGGAAAGAAGAGAAAAACAGATGATAGAAACTAGAAATTATAACGTGTAAACAAAAACAGGACTGGCGTTTCCAGATAAAGGTGTTTTTTAATGTGGTCGGCCAAGGCCTAACTCTGGGCAAGCACCAATCCCACATACAGCCTTTGGTGGAGGTTGAATACTCCCCGTTCAAGGTTTTTCTCCTTTAGAGAAAAAAAAAGAGAAAATTTGTAGTGGTAGAAAAAAGAGAGGGACGTTTGTGCACATTAACATTATAAAATACTGTTATCATTCTGCTCTTCCCTTCGCTATTATAAAAGCTGCACAACGTGAAGTCGTAAAAATGCGAGGTGCAGCTAATAATGTGCAGTTAAGACGTTAATTTGGTCTAATATAAAAATTGAATTCGATTAAAGTTTTCGAAAACTGGATAAAAATTTGCATGTAAGATGGAAATGATTACCTACTGGAAGAGCCTTGTCCAAACGTGGATTGTCCTTACCAACATATACAATATTCCCTCTCACTCCCTTCCAATTTTGAATTGCATAGCTTTTGCACATTACGTATTGTTGACTTGCTCTGTAGTGGCTTGCCATGCACATTATTGGGTTGTTTTGTTTATTCCTTCGATTGCTGCATCTATTTCCACATCAGTTTTAAATAAGAAGTAGACACCAAGTAATTTACGGAACTCGGAACCTGATAATGCAAAAATTGACAAGATCAGACTCCTTATTTCTGTCGATCGGCTCGCCGGTTGGAAAATGTCTGATAGAACCAAACATCATTAGTCTTCCTCGCGCAATTTACTAAAATTAACTTTCATTGGTTATGTTTAGGAAGTTAATGGGTTATCGACACCATGAGCTCCCAATTCATCATGGTTAAATGATGTTTTGTTAAATTTTAGGAATGACATGTCACCCGTAGGGCAGAGTAAAGTTGAAATTCGAATTCACCCCAAAAACATAAAAGAACAGTTGAGAAAATTCCGGATATTTTTTGGGAACACCCCTTTTTTGACACGATTTCACTGCACTTTAATGACTGTACCTCTATGCGCGGTTCCGTCTAAGAACTAGTAAATTCCCATTCGAAACAGGTATCAGGCAAGTGCACATAAATGTAAAAAATGTAAATTAGAATGGGGGATGGGACCTAAGTCCACGCGTACGTAGGCCACATTCGGGCCCTTTGTACTACCCCCTGCCGGACACACCGACCCACAGAATGAACCGGTCACCCATCAAAGTACTGACCAGAGCGCGAGTTGCTTAACTGCACATAATCTCCCTTGAATTTTTAATAACAATCCTCGGGCTAACTTTTGAAAAACTATGCCGGGTCAAACCGAACATTTCAATGAATTCGGACAAGTACTCAAAGACTACAATAAATAAAAGTAAAACAAAAATGATACAAAAATTGGCCTTTGTAAAAATAGGAAACATCAAAGGTTTGGACGCCATAGAGAACCAGGCACGAGAGTCTTTCTTGTCTTTGTTAAGCATTATATGAGACATTCAAGGACGTATTCAAAGACTGTAGGCTTGTAACCTATGGGGTGCATAATACCAACGGTCCCTATTAATTGTCTTTTCCTTTAACGTAATCTGTGTCAAAATCTAATTTTTTTATATCAAAGTACACCATCGTCGCCTTAGAAAGAAGATCTTTGATTCAAAGAAACATTTTTGACCATACAATGAAAATGCTTCATTTCCTAATGTGATGTCGATAATTCCCATACAATTTGCCTTTAGTAAACGTAATGCGTAAGCAGTTTAGTGAACTACAACAATTGGTAACCGGTGGTGTTTGATATCAACAAAAACAACCCGTTCAACTGTTATCACCTCTAACATACCTGTTTTGAAAAATCACGCCACTCACATTATTTGAACAGAATCGGCAGTTTCCTTTTATTGCTCGTTGCGACTAAATGGATGTTAAAATTTCGGTGACAGGGTGAAAAAATTAATTTTTCAAAATTATAGTGCATGGTGCGTTTTTGAAAATTGTGCGGTGTGTAACTTAAAAGATTTAAATCTCGATAATTACTAAGTACGTTTGTATAAATACCTACCTAGTTTCGTTACTAAAAAACTAATTAGCTTCATTAGTATTATAAATTACGTGATGGAATTTGCTGCAGTACAGAAAGGATATACAACGTGCCCAGGATAAGGATGAACAACATGGGGATCTTGAAAACGATGAGAGATACGAAGGCGATTAAATTAGAGAAAAATTGTATACTTTAGGGCATGTTCACATGTAGTTTGCAAAAGTTCATTATTGTTTATCGTTTCCGAGATTTAAAACAAAATGCCATTTTTGCGTTTTTCTTTTTTCGTAATTCCTTCCTTTATTTTAAAAGATTTTTAAAAACCAAAGATATGTACTTCTTCATTGTCACTTTTTTAATTCTACTAGATGGCGTTTTCATTTTTTTTATTCGACGTTTCGTCTCCAAGAAAGCATCATCAACTTTATTTTTTAATACCGCCGCAACCAACGGAACACCCTGTATTCGATAGTATTTTTTATTACGAATTTACCGATGTATTTATACATTTTGGTTTTGAAACTAATTTTTAAGAAGTATTTGGATTAATTTTAGTATTTGATAATATTTTTTTATGTACAAATTTAACGACTTTTTTAAACCTATTTAATTAAAGTTAAATAATTACAATAACTGTTCAAATAGGTTGCCGTTATTTTCTGGACACAGGTTTACTGTATTTACTGAAATTTTTCTTAAAAATTAGCTTCAAAACTTTAATGTGTAATACATCGTTAAATTCGTAATAAAAATTACTATCGAATACAGGGTGTTTCGTTGGTTGCGGCGATATTAAAAAATAAATTTGATGATGGTGAAACGTGAAATAAAAAATTTGAAAACGCCATCTAATACAACTCAAAAAGTGACAATGAAGAAGTATCCTTGGTTTTTAAAAATCTTACGAAAAAAGAAAAACCCAAAAATCGCATTTTGTTTTAAATATCGGAAACGATAAACAATAATGAAATTTTACAAAGTACATGTGAACATGTCCTAAATTATACAACGTTTTCTCTAATTTAACCGCCTTCGTATCTATTACCGTTTTCAAGATCCCCATACTGTTCATCCTTATCTTGGGCACGTTCTACAGAAGGGATTTCCACCTAGGTATTGTAGTAATTTTAAAAATCAAATTTGTTTAAAAAATTCTTTAAATCCAATGAACCTTTACACATATCATCCCGTTAAATTGAAATTATAACTATTTTTCCTTTTACAGATCTACAAAAGGGACGAAAGGGCGCAGAGGTGGCAAAAGGTAGGTGAACTAGTTATTAATACCATGTAACACAATCTTGTCGGAGAGATTTCTTAATGACAACTAATAACCACCATAGACCATGAGTGCTCGGTTATGGAACATTTTTTATCAACATACACTTAAGTAAAATGTTTACTTATATTATATTGGTTTTTAATCTTTTTTTTTTAATCTTTATTCTCTTAATGCTCATATTTTACGTTGATATAAAATGCTGTATGTACAGTTATTCAGGTTTACCCTAATATTGCGAACATATTTTTGAGTATCTACAGCTTTACTAGCTAAACTAGCTAAACTTTATTTACAGTTCTTACGCAAAATGGTAACTATTCTTGAAAGGGCCCCTTAAGCTATGCAGGGAACTCTGTGCCCTTTATGAAACTCCAAAAAAAAAGCAAATGAGAACATTTGATTATTATTTTATTATTATTGTTATGTGCCCTTTATGAAACTTCCATATTCAAAAAAGTGTCTACTAATTTGTTTCCTTTTATTACAGTATGTAAGGCTCAGTTTTGCAATGTTTTAAATGAAAACATTCTGATTTGAGTCCACTTTGTAATAGAATTGTGCAAAAAAAGCTGGCCAGAATCGATTATTTTTAACTGAAAAAGAAAATCAAACAATTGTTAGGTAACTTCCTATTGGTGCTTTAAATGAGCATCCAATGTATCAGATCAGTTATTAATTATTATAATATAAGAAGGAAGATCTGTGTGGAGTTGTCTTTGCCATTGAACTGCATAGTTTCTGAAGGTTCTTTAAAAAAAGCGATACGTGTGCTGGAAATTGGGCCTGCAATAATTTAATAATTTACCAGAGCTATTCTTAGTAAATTATTGCAAACAGTCATTGTATTTGTATACTACTTGCCTGAGCTTTCTCCATTATAAGTTTTGGTGATCGTGAAAGTTATAAAATGAAAAGGAATTTTCACATTTCTTATCTTATCCCGTGAGCTAAGCCTTATTGGTTGGCTCAGAATTTGTCAAAAACTTCTATACCTGTTATCCATTGTTTGTATTGCCATCTGTACCATAATCATGGTATTTTTCTTCCAAATATCATTTGCCTTTATGAACCATGATAATACATTACAATTCGTGACAAAAGTGTTTTACCTTCAATTATTTGGCCCGCTACCCCTACCCTTAATAAAATTATTACACTTAACCCGTGAACTTTTAAGTAACTAAAACGAGGGTATAAAGGTAAACATTTTAAAAGGGAACGCACTTTTCTAGGAAAGCTTTATGACATGACTAATTTTTTTAATTAAATCTACCCATCAATTTTTAAAATAGGAATGTTCATGAAGATGAAATTAATATCTATCTTTTTAACAGAAGTTATCGGCACGTTAATAAATTAATACCTAAATTATTTAATATGACAAATAGAGTATATAAACCATTGCTTCCCTGTGGATTTTCTCTTATACGTATTTACGATCGACATGCACTAATGGTCTTTAAGAATGTTGTATTTTCGTGAGCGTTTCAGGTCATTTATGGTGAAGTTTTAATATTAATAACCTTCACTATTAGCAGCTATTAATCGCGTTCTATTACATAAATATTACACTGTTTTATATCGATCTTACCAGAATTGACTTAGTCTTGGTAGGATATCGTTAATTGCTTCCCTTCTCTCGAAGCGTGTTTGGAAACTAGAAAATATGCAGTTTATTTGTACAAAAAATTAATCGCAAATGGTTTTTCAAAGTACACTTTGAATCTAAATATTAGTTGAACTCTAGTAGCGGAACCAGAATAATGTTACTGAAAGGGATGGGGTACAAAAAATCTGGATGGTTGTTATAATTTTATCGCTTGCAATAAATACGCAACAATACCATTGAATAACTAATATGAATGACAATACTCTGTTTTCAGCGAAAATTTAACTCTTTTCGCAATTTTGAAAAATCATTAATATTGGTAGGTACTATAGGAGGGCTATGATCAAACAACTATTGGCAACATTCGTTATTAAATATTAAGTGCCGATGATCCAATTAAAAGTAAATGATTGTGAAAAAGTGACCCATTTGTACAATTGTACCTATCATACAGAAAAATTTACTTATTTTTGTAGTTCCCAAGATTTGACCCCTGCTAGGGGAGCTCTCTACCACTTGAACTCGGACTGGCTTCTAGTTTCTGTAACAGTTTAAGTTCTTTATATTAAATAATTAGATACAGATCATTTTTACCTTACGGACTCCTTCGCTCTTCTGTAGCTTTTTGATTTGAGATCTAAATGACCAATCAGTCAATTAGACAGTTAAGATTGCAAATTTCATTAAATAGTTGAATATATAATTGCTTTCTTATACCTAATGAATACATACATAGAAAAAAAATGAACGAATGTTATCATTATTATTGAATTAGAATTGGTTCCATTTTAGTCCCTACACTCCAACCTGTTCTTGCGCCTTTTACCTTTTGTGTAAGTTTTCCGTTTCCAAGTAAGAATGTTGACACCACAAAACAAAAAAAGAACAATCCCGTGTTGTGTCCTGTGCCCATTTGTGTCGCAAATTTGGTATTCGTCGTGCTTAGTTTGAAGATGGATGTAGCAGGATGAGCTCTCCATGAAGATCTTGAAATGAACCTTTCCTGTCATTCTTGAGTGCTCTCTGCTAAGTATTGTGTGTAGTTCCTTTTTTGTTGTCCACCTGCGTATTTAGCTTTAAATTTTAGTAATTCTCAGTGGGGGTTATTATCTTTCAAAGCGATCATCATGCTGACGGTTTTGTCTCCAGAAATTTGGTTGGGTTAACTCTCGATGCCTCATCTTTGAAAACCTCTGAAACTGTCTTTTTTGATACGCTTGGAGATGGTAGATTCAAAAGAATTTCCACTGTGTTTTTTTATGCGACTATACGATGAAAATAAAAAAAACCTATGTAAATGAATTTTAAGATCATTTTTTACCTAATAGAGAAAAGTACTATGTACAGAATACAATCCGAGTAGAAAACCATGAGAGAAAAACATAAGGAAGATAAATAGAAAATGAAAAGAACATAAAAACATATAGATATAGAATCAAAGATATCAAACACTGAAAGCTTTAATGAAAAAATAGTTCGATACAAAATACCGGATGGGAAATCTTTTAGTACAGTAGGGCAAAAGGAAATTGTTCCAATACAATTGTGGGCATCCGCAGTGTGAGGACTGTACCTAAGCCTAATAAGCGAGAATTACTTCCTCGTCTACACCTTCTTTCATGTGTGGTTGCCCATATTGGTAAGTGTTTTGCCTGTTCTTTTCTTCTGATTTCTACATCCAACAATCTTTCTAACCCTTTTGAGTGATCTGGTTCTCTTCCGATTGGATTATTATCTTTTGCCACTTTCCCAGCCGGATGTCAGCTATTCTGTTGATGCCTTCATTCTATGTCTGACTAATTCTGTTATATCTTTCATTATGTTAATTGCTCGCTTATCATTTCCTTGAAAACAACGGTGTCTGGTTTACTTTTGGCCGCGCACGACGTGGCTGGCCGTACTTTTTTTTCTAGATTGTCATCTTGCTGTCCTACCTTCAGATACTTATTTCTTCATATGCATTCATTTAAGTTACGTGATATCCACACTGCTTTCATTGCTTCGTTCTGACTTCTTGTTACTACTTGTAAGTAGCACTAAATGTTATGACTTGTTCCAAAACCTTTCCGCAGTGGATTACTTTTTCTTCTCTACATTCATCTATATTTTTACTTTCCTGTGCATATACACATAGGGAAAGTAATGTACCTAATCGAAAAAAATCGAACTCAAGGTGTTGATGAATCTCCACGTTTTGAGTCCCCCTGAGTCCAAAATCACCATCTTTGAAAAATGTTTGTCTGTGAGTGTGCACGTTATGGCTGTGGGGCCTACAACTACTAGGCCGATTTTGATGAAATTTAAAACTAAGGCCTATAAAAAAACTTCATAGGTAAAATAAGCTTCTTATCAAAATTGGCCCAAAGGGGCCCAAACTAGGGGCGTTATTTTAGGAGCAAACATTCAAATTTTAACCCAAACTAATTTCCCTTGGTGAAAAGTTAGTAGAGATGGTAACAAGTAAAACGCCTTTTTTTCGTTTGTTTCCAAATTCAAAATGGAGGCCAATATAGCAATTCTCCAAGTTTTTACTTTTTAGGGTGTAGCTCAAGAACCGTTCAACTTAATTAAAATTTGAAAATTGGAAATTGTAGCCATAGGATGGCCAGAACTTTTACTTTTAATTGATAAAGAACAAAAATTTAACGTGGCCAATTTATTGGTTCCCAAAATTGGCCAAAAATTGAAAATCGATTTGCTCAAAATATGCTCCAAGCATTTTTTTATTTTTTGAAATGTTATACATATAGTTCATGAAAAACTATTGGCACTACACTATTTCTCTATTTTCCATAGGGGAAGGGGGATGAGTGTTAGAAGTTGAAAATTTAAAAATTCATAACTTTTTTGCCAACAAAGATGAAGAAGTAAATTTGTAAAGTGAAGTAGAGGACATACGACTCTTTTAATCGAGTATAATAAGTATACCAATTTACTTCCGGCCTAATCGGAAATTAACAAAATATTAAAAATATTTATGACATACCTACTACCCTATATATTATTTCAGGAGAAAATCATTTTCTGATTACAACTATACTACACACTATATATTTATTTTTTATTTTTTTTGTTATTACGCGAAGACTATTTTATTTAATACGTCATTGTAGTAAGTTGTGTGCCAGTTTCCTGGTCATTTAATTTTGTGTTGGGTTGCTCTCTGATCGAATGCAAATATTAATCTTTACAGTTCGTCGTGTTGCACACAGAAGAAAAATTAATAAACATGTAAAGGAAGTAGACGGTATAAATTAAATTCGCGTTAACACATAAATGAAGGAACAAACACTCAGAGCTAGGAGGGACAAAGAAATAAATATCGTGGCTAAAACTCTACCAACAAAAATTGAGTTGATGGAATAAGTATTGCAAAGTACCTACTTATTAACTTATTAGAAAACTAGTATTAGCAATTGAAGCCAAATCGTACAAAATGATGATATTCATTTCAACATAAAGAAGAACATCAACTCAAAAAACAAGATGACATAAAAATTCAGTGAGGCTAATTGGTTAAATATATCTTGTAGATGTATGCCTAGTCATCCTCCTCCCTATACTGTCCAGTCCAGTCATTCAGGAGAAAGTTCCTATACTACCCTTGGCCGCTTTTCATTTAGAACTGATGTACATGCTTTATTCTCAGTTACGAGGGTGATTAACTCTCTTTTTTGCAAAAATTCTCTTATAGTATCTTAAAGGAATATGGTTTACACTAATATCATTGAAAGTATTTCAGTTCTTGCAATCATGATAAAATCTGTATTGTGGCTAGCCTTACAGCTTACAGCTATGTAAAAATGTAATGCCTTTTTGTTACTAGGGATTCGCAAGGCAGAGCACAAGGTGCTTAGGCACCATTTTGATTGAGGGTCTTTATTTATGATCATTGGCGTAGATAATTTGGCATTATAGGTGCTTTAGAAGCAAGTGCTTTTTTAAATAATCAAGTAATTGGAAGGAATCAAAACTATTATAAGGTGGAAAATAGTCAAAACCACGCAAATTTCAAAAAAGTCCTGTAAAACCTTGAGTAGCAGATAAGGGATGTAACTAGCCGAAGGCTAATAGAAAAAAAATGAAGACTTTTTCCGAAACACAAGTAGATAGATATAGTTCATTATCTCCATCCGTCTTGTAATATCGTACAGCAACATTGCCTTAATCGGGCCAATAGCAATAAAAGTCGAACATTTGACACTATTAAATTAAATTTTAGCATTACCTGTTATCACTTATCACTAATTAAAAAAAATGATGACATTTCGACTAGCAAACTCTAGTTATTAAGGCTTCATTACTTATGATTGTAGTGGCTCGTTAAGTAACGACTACATTTACTACATGTTATTTCACCGAAATCGACATAAAAATGTTAATTTTGATCATCAATTTTACCTAACGATGATTGGATATCCGCCCCAATTAAATTTGAATGGTTGATAGAGTAATTAAGCTAACAATCGTCGCTAGTTAATTTCATGAAAGTAATTATCTCGTTATTAATTGCAAAAGTAAACAAGATAATTAAAATCGAATTCTTGAAAAATTTCAAAAACACATTTTACCACTGTTCACGTTTCACTAACAAGGTCGCGGCACCTACACATATATTGAAATTAACTTGAAAAAACAAGCTGTTTAATGAATATAAACAGCAATACTAAATTGATTTACTTTTCGTCATAATAAAAAATATGCCGTCGGGGGTGTACTAACTCAAGTCATCTGCTTAGCAATGTGTACGTCCTTATAAAGAGTGGTCAACTCGGTTAGTTCAAATTAAAAATGTCCACCAGCTGTCTCATTACAAAGTCAATGTATGTGTCAGCAAAAACCGTCACCTGCTAGTTTAACATCAATCCCTTAAGTCTAATTAAACTCCCACTACACCAGAAAAAAAGAAATCGACTTAAGATGGCTAAAAACTAAACATTTTTTTGTAAAAATGTTTGTACGATAAAACTGAAATTCTCCCTTTAATTAATCAAAAAAATATAATATATCTCGAAAACCTGGAAGATTTATTAGGCAGGAAAGCTTTTTGTAATAAATTTTGTCTAATAAGGGTCGATCGATGATAAGGATATTGCCTACCAAATGGTAGTTACAAAATTAAGAAGGTTTACTTAATCGTTAAAATAATCCACATAATTTACATACTAAAATTAATTATTAATTTTTAAGTTTTTTTTATGGGCAGATGTTATGATTTGCACAAAAGGGAATTTATTAATCGAGTTAAAAACGTTCAGTCTCCATATTTGGTTATTATTAACGTTTTAGTTTGTCGACAGTTGTAGCGTGTTTGTTGAAGAATTTGTACCTAAAGGGCATACATACTAACTTGTGAATTTTTTGTGCGGTTATTTAAATTTTAGAGTGTAAACTCCTTTGCTGGGTAATTTGTAGTGGACGTACCAAGGTAACTCATTCCTTCAATTTTGGAATATTACAGTGTTACTGTGTAAGTTTGAGGTCCATAATTTATGTTCTGGGTAGGTATGAGAAATTTCAATATTCGATAAGTCTAAAATTATCAATGGTAAAGATTTCTGAACACATTGTAATTTATAACCAACCATTTTCTCTTCGAGTAAAAATTTTATATACAACGATAAGACCATGAAAGCAGTGATGATGGGAAACAGAAACCACTTTAGTTATTTGTTCAAAGTAACTTAAAGCTAATTAACAACTTTTTTGTCACTTATCGCGTCTCTAGGTAATTTGATTTGTAAATTTATTCCTCAATTTACTTTTAAATACATTAATTTTCGGTGCCAAGGGGACCTCGGAGGTCAATAATGAGGCCAGATTTGAATTCCTCGCACACGATTTAGTCTAATACCAAAGTTTCGCGAAGATCGTAAGAAAAATGCGAATTTGCGATTTTTCGAGATTTTTCTATGTCCTGGGCCCCAAAAAAGTGAAAATATTGGCTAAAATATCGAGATTTGCTCAAACTTTCCGATCTTCACGAGACTTTGGTGTTAGACTAAATCGTGTGCGAGGAATTCAAATCTTCCCTTGGCAGCGAAAAAAAATAAAATTCAAAAATCTGCCGGTACAGCGGTATACCAAAGTTGGAGATACGCTGTACCTTAAGTAGTGAACCGATCGACCTGAAATTTTTGCAGTAGACGCACTGAACCTTCCTCTTTCCAACAAGCCATCAACCACCCCCATAGATTGATACATAACCGAGCCAGGGTGTGTTAGGTACTCTCAGTTCTCTTAGTGGTAACTCATTACAGCTAACTACTCCTTTATCGAAAATAGAATCTTTGTGTACTTTTTAAATTTATTTCTTCTACATAAAAATGATCCCTATTTCTCGTAGCATAACTATGCACCTCTGATCTCCTCTCTATAAATATGTTCAAATATTCTGGTAACTGTCCCTTGTCTATCTTATAAATAAAAACTAATACATCGAATAAAATCTGATCCCTAACGCTCAAAAAATCTAAGTTTCTTAACATATCGATGGTTTCTTGAGACAATATAGATACATTTTTTAGCGTACATCTAATACCAACTTTCTTGGCTATATAGTTTCTTCCTCATTTAGTACGCCAAAGATCTTATCCAAGACGATGATCAACTAACATTTGGGTTGGGTTATTAAATAATAATGTAATTGGTCCACAGATTCTATCTAACGGACTTAATTCAGCCACGTATCTTCAATTTTTAAACGAAAATTTACCACTGCCATTTCTTGATGAAGTTCCATTAGCGGCTAGATTAAATTGTTGGTTTCAACATGATGGTGCACCGGCACATTATGGAATACAAGTGAGAAATTTCCTGAATGAAAAATTCCCCGTGAGGTGGATTGGAAGAGGTGGACCCGTACCGTGGCCTCCTAGATCACCGGATTCAACTTTTTCTGAGGCTATTTGAAAGAACAAGTTTACCGCAAACCAGTCCTGAATCCTAAAGATGTGGTGGCCAGTATTTCAAGCTGCTGTGGTGTCAATAGACGATAATACGCTACAGAGCGTTCGTGTTTCCATGACAAATCGTGAGAATGTTTGCCTTGATGTAGGTGGCGATCTATTTGAACACTATTTTGTGACAACAGATGTGGAAAATATCTTGTTTTCTAATATTATTCGTCTTATGAAGTTGAAATGTTAAATTTTTGTTTTTTATCAATAACTCTATAACGAGGGACAGTCGAAAAATTTTTAACTCTCAATTTTCGATTTGTTTTAGCCCCTTGAAGCAAATCCCAAAGCATGGGTGTCAATTTTGAGATACATTTAGATTCCTTAGTATTCAGACAGGGCCACTGCACAATACTTGCAAGTTCTGAGTTCATATCATTCACAAGATCTGTAGGTACCATATTTTCCAGAAATATATACGAGGACATTTAAAATACAATTTACAATATTTGGTAGCTCGTTTAGTTTTAAAATGAATAATATTTTTTTTTACTACCTTGGTGGACTCCGAACTCTACATCCTTGAGATCAGAACATTCATCATTAACTTTAACATATTGTTTTCTATTTTCCAAGTAATCTTTTAACCATTAAATATTTGCTCGAATTCAATAACTATATATTTTTTCTAATAATTTACTCCCACTGACAGTCTCAAAAGCTCTTTTAAAATCTAAAAATACCGCAATAGTACAATTTCCCTGATCTCTCTTCCTTTTCCATGATTCTACCATTAGTTGCACAGTAGTCTGAACCCTGACTGATATACTGTTTACATGTCCCATCGATTTATCAAAAATGATAGTCTCCAAAATCTTATCAATCAAAGGAAGCACATTTACTAGACGAAAATCTGACATAAATATACTATTAGGAACTTTAAGTATTGGTGTGATACATGAAACTTTGAAGGACTCAGGTACAGTCAAGAGACCATAGAATTATTTACAATAGCCAACACTTCACAGCCCATAATATCCCAAACCTCTTTCAAAATGTTTGCGTTTAATAACTTTCTCTTGAAACATTTCTTAAATTCCTCACAATTCCATCCACACAAGTGTTATCCATACCTCCCCCCTATATGATCCACGTAAGTACTACTTGGGTTCGGTATAATTTCCTCTATACGTTCAACAAAATACTTATTTAATCTATTTGACATTTCTCGACTTTCATACACTGTTTTCCCTTTAAAATCCATTGCCTTGATTTCATTATACATTTAGCCTTCAATAGTCTTTTTAGACTGGAGTCACTCCCACAGTTATTAATACTCTCCACGTAATATTTCTGTTTTCCCCTTCTACTTACAACTAAAAAACTCTTTCTCCTTAACTTGTACTTTTCCCAAGCCCTTCCCACATTAGCAGAGTATCTTCCTTTTAACGACTCGGTATGCTGTATTCTTCCTGTCAATCTTTACTTTTTCATTGAACCAAGGACATGTTTTCTCTAAACAGATCTTCTTCTCCCTTTACACTTAACAATCACCTTATTACACCACCGTATGAACCTATTCATTCCCCTGCGCCCATGTTTGGCACAGTAGCTTCAATTTCCCTTTTTAATTTGTTGCGTACCCAGGTGCAATCGAGAACGAAAGCGTCACCCGAAACCAAAAACAAACTCTCCCTCCAACTAACTGAGACCCCTAAATGGTAGGACTCTACGTTGTGAACGAATTGCTCTAAATATATGTGTGCTGTTCTTATAAGAATCGATTAGGTAAACATAAATGAAACACAAGAAATTGGGAGAATTGAGAATTTGAGGTTAGCTTTGGGTGTTCGCTGTTCGCTGATTATAAGGACGGGAAAAAGAGCTACTGATATTTACTAAATGCATATCTCACTTACTTCCACTTACCTTCCAATCTAAATTTTAAGATTACATTGTTTTCAACTTGAGCGATCATTGTCAGGCATTTCATCCCCTCTTTTGATATTTATTATTTACTATAATATTTAAGTAGTTAGGCTGGCCTGCTTGTCTCTCACCACTAGCTCAAGTTCATGTAGTTGGCCCATTGTTCTGCCACTGCCTAGATCCACTTCTTTCCTACCCTGATTGCTATATTTCACTCTTTTCTGTATTCCTAGCTATTTTCCTTACTATTTGTAGAAAACACGGACAATTTTTATCAAATGTAGAATGTTCAGTAACTAACTTTAGGTTATACTTCTTATTTGCTGCCTTACAGTTTCCACAATCAAATTTTCCACTTTTACAGTTCCTAATATGTTCCTTTGAGTCATAGACCGTACGTAGCAGTCTAGCAGATATGTTGTAGAATGTAGAAAGTGATTTGATTAAAACGGGGTGAATAGGAACAAATGGCCGTTTTCAGCACATTTAGTTTTATGTGCTGCAAAAAAGAGCGCATAATCTTATACTTACAGGCATTGAGAGTATTACAGAAATGTAGATATTGAAAATTTGAACAATAATTAGCAATACAAAGAGTTTTAACTTCACCCTAACAGTGGTTTGAATCGCAATTCGTGATCAGTTTGGTATTTAAGCCCAATTAAAACGGAATCAGGAATTTAAAATATATGTTAAAATATACGTACCTACTGCGGGCAGGTTCGCGGATATTTAAGAAAATACCTCACTTATGGCAATGAAAGATACCTATAATGAATTCAAAAATTTGACGCATTTATAATATAATTTTTTCCGAAATGTCATAACAGAATCTGTAGATAATTAAATGTCAATTTTAAAACATATTTTCCACAACAAGAATTTGTTCGTTCTGACAAGATCTACACAAGGTATAGGGTTACACAAATACACATTATTATCAGTAGATACATCCTGTATGTAAAACTGAATTTATGCTCGCGTAAATTATACAATAATACAAAACTACACAGAAAACTTAACGCGATTCTACAATATCGGCCTAAACCTTTACTTGGGCTCTTCTGGATTGTTCAGGTTTTTAATACCGTAGATTCATTAAATCCTGCCATACTTTTCTGGTTAAATAGTAAGCGTACCTTTTTAATTATCGAAAACCATTGGCAACTACGACACAATAATTTTAAATTACAATTTTCAAATTCATCTATTATACTATAGATAGAAATAGAAAAATTGCTGCAGTAGTACCTACCTAGGTATGTATTTTTCTCTTTGGTAAGTGGCATATAACTTTCGGAATCAATGGAATCATTCGAATCAGATGATTTTTCGTGAGTTTTAAATCGTGTAGCTACTGTTAATTATAAACAAATTCAGGTTGAATTTAATAACAAAATCTTTATAATTTATTTATACAATAAATTATTTAATAACATAAAGGGTAGTGTTTGCTATTTTCGATAAATGTAGGATTGTATGTACTCACGCCCTGTTAGCTAGAGCATGGCCATTCTGGCAAGGGTTGAAATCTTCTTCTAATTCCTTCCATAACCTAGTGACATCTACAAAACGTTAATACGTTGACATGCTCCTGGATAGTAAAATCAATAACACATGTGTTATTTAGTGGTTTTACATAAAATTTGTAGTGTCGTCCTCTTTGTGATTTGGACAGGATCAATTTTATTTTATGTCATACTACCTCATTATTTCTTTATAACGCCCGCTGCTATGTTTTCTTGCAAGTATGACATAAAGGAAATAAGGCACTACGGGCGTTGTGAACATAACGCCCTAGATACCTTAATTACTATTACATCCAAAGTGTCACAAAATCAGCTTAATGACATTGTAATTTTTTAACATGTTCAGGATATCGCACTTTTTGGTAACTAAAATTAAGGAATGGAACATGGTAAAAAACTTGACAAGGTTATGTTTTTCCCGCTGGCTCATTTAGTTTACTGTATGGTCACATTCAGAAAATAGTATGCTTGAATTTTCTGGAGTGGAAGACCAGTACGAATTTGTGTACATAGTGACAGTTGTAGTTGTAGTGATTATTTGTTTGCAAGTTGTCGTAAACTTTTCTTTTCCGGTGATACACTTTTCAGATCTACAAGCTTCACTACACGCAGAAGATTGGTTCCTGGAAAACATTTCTTCAATGGTTTCACTCTTGTTTACCAGCTTAAAAAAAAGAGTCATCGGTTTTCTCGATAACTGTCATGAGAATGTTTCTAAAATCGTCCCTCTTTCGATCAACGTCTGGAATTTTCACTCTCACTGTATCTCCAACGGAACATTGTAACGTGGAAAATAATTTTAATATCAAATCACGCTACACCTACCTTTGTGTCCTGGAGGAGGGCACGTACCTTGACTAGCTCAGGCTGAGGTCGTGTGTAGTAATTTGTAATTTTGAAGATGTTAGGATGGGCGCCAGGTCTATTTTGCTCTGGTTGATTATTGAAACGTCCTAGGTAGACCTCCTAGGACAATCGCATAGCTTTCTAGGACAACAGGGAGGTTATTAACGCAGGTTTAAATAACAGTGTAACTGATTTTATTATACACATAACACATCAAAACTAAATTTCCACAATCGGTATGACGAGAATTTTACCATAAAAATAAAGTTACATTCATAACGTAATAAACAAATAATTATGCTGGCAATGCAAATTGATGATTGTTTTGTAATACTTGCTATGCATAAATGTGACGTAATTCGACACAACTTTACCTAATTAACAATCGTTTAGTTTATAAGTTCTGGTTAGCTGTGAGTTAGTAGTATTAGATAATTGGTTTTTTTATTTGAGCTAGCTTGAGGTTAGTTATTATTAGTTACCAGATTAGATAAGTTGTCCGTTGTGAAAATCATAAATTTCTAATCAATAACACATTAGCGATTACCTCAATTGCACATTGCATTATGCATAAATAAATCAAATTTCTTTATGGACTTTAAATATAATAATAATGTTGATAAAGATAATTTTTATAATGATAATGGACGAAATTCTAAGATGATGATGTTAATGATTATTATTGATGACGTGAAGACGATTCGGCAATTTGAGATAACGGTCATTACTTTCTTCTTTTACAAATGGTGAAATAATTATTATACATCTGACCTTTGTGTAACAATTTGATGAATTTCGGCAGCTGGGTAACAATGACTCCTAGAATTTGGGTACTGGAGCATCCAATTTCCATTACTTAGGCAGTAAGCATCGGGAACCGAAAACCACATGTGTTCCTTCAGATTTCTTTCATTGACTACTCATGGTTCCGATAACGGGATTCTGTCTTTGAATTGCACGGGTATTCTTTCGGACTAATGAACCGGTCCGCCAAAATTTCTCTATATTAAATATAACGGTGTAGGTTTACAGACATTTAACCATGATAATTAATTACTCACCGATGCTTTTAGCTACCGAGAAATTTTTCTTTTACTTAACTATGCACAAATTTAATGTGTGCGCTATTGAAGCGAACGTGAAAGTCCTCTCTTTTTGGAAAATTTCTCTTATCATTTCTAGTCCAGACTGAGGTGTGTTTGATATGATATTTAATAATTATTTTGTTGAATGCAAATTTGGTTGCCTATATTATGGTAAATTATGGTTTACATTAATGAATTTGAATACTCCCAACCCAACAGAAATTAAAATAAAAAATGTTTTACTGCCCCTTTTGAAAGGAAAAAACAAAAAAATTGCCAAATACACGAATAAGAAATCTTTAATTAACCTAAATATTTTTATACTAATAGGGTCCACATGAGAACAAACGAGCATATAGTAACTACGCGTACCAAACGCCTATAAAAAGGGTCATAACTAGTAGGGCCTAATCGGGTTGAGTCAAAAATCGGTGGGGTCAACTCGATGTACTCAGCAGAAGCTAAATGTAAAATGTAAATAATCAAACTGACTTATTCTTCTTCCTAAACTATACTTAATTAAACCTACGAAAATAAGTAATACAAAAACTAAACTATCCGACTGAAACGTCAGAATTAGATCCTAAGTACTCTTTAAGATCCTTCACATGCCAATTACCAGCATCTGTGCCATTTTTGTGCTGTAGTGCATAAACCAAATCGGAAATTTTTTGTCTGATGGTGCACAACACGAATTTAGGTGCAAGCTTTTTCGCAAAATTTGCAGAGGCATCAGAAAGCACTTTGTTTCGAAGCCATACCTTGTCTCCTACCGCAAAGGAGGTGTTTCTTTTTCTTAAATTGTAAATATTAGCATTTTTTTTATAAGCTTTATGCAATTGACTACGGACTGAATCATAGATGCTGTGTAGTTGTTTAATTTCCTGAACATATTTATCGCGTTCCTCAGGTAATAACTCAATGCCTTTTGTAGAAGCGACTTCACCATAATAATTGCCTGAAATGGGGACATTACGCGCAAAATTTAAAAAATTTGGAGTGAAATGTGTAACCTCATGGACAGATGAATTTAGAGCACATTGAATTTTTGCGAGGTTCACATCCCAATGTCTGTGGTTGTCTCCAATATATGACCTTATGGCTGTACCTATGGTTCGATTGGATCTTTCTACAAAGTTAACTTGAGGGTGGTACTTTGCATTATACCAAATTTTTTGGACTTTATACTGCCTCGACAACGTCTGAAAAGCAGAACCAGCAAATTGGGGACCATTGTCACAAATTATAAATTGTGGTACCCCATGTACCAAAAATACTTGGCTTTCCATGAACCGAACAATGGGAGGAGATTTTGCTTCTCGCATTGGCAATAACAACGTATATTTAGTGAACCAATCACTAACTACTAATAAATATCGATTGCCTTTAATCGATCTGGGCAGAGGTCCCAAGATATCTACGGCAATAATTTGCCAAGGATATTTACAATTTTTTTCCCTACCCATGAGTCCAGAGGCGGGTAAATTAGGGGATTTTTGTTCGCCACAAACTTTACAGTTTCGAATATATTTTAGCACGTGGTTTTGCATATTGGGCCAATAATACTGTTCTTGTATACGTTTTAAAGTTTTGTAATATCCAAAATGCGAAGATGTTGGTTCATCGTGACAAAACTGGATTACTTCTTTTCTTTTAGATGAGGGTACTAGTAATTTCCACTCTTTTAAATTAGTTTCGAAATTAACTTTAGGAGATGAATACTTATAAATAAGGTGGTCATTGGCTTGAAACTGTGGATATTTATTTGGTTTGTCTTTAATTTTCTTTGCTAAACTAATGTAATCGGCGTCACAATCCTTAGGGTCAATTGTAATAAGGTCAATTTCATTAAACGGATTACGCGACAGAGCATCGGCGACAACGTTAAGATCTCCTTTTCGATGAACAAGGCTAAAATTATATTGGGACAATTTCACTGACCATCGGGCTAAACGTCCGGTGGGATCCTTTAACCGATGAAGCCACAGAAGTGAGTGGTGATCCGTAATAACGTTAAAACGAACCCCTTCCACATACGGGCGAAATTTTTCAATTGAGAAAATAATTGCCAACAACTCTCTCTCTGTCACCGTGTAATTTCGTTCGGGCTTTGTTAAAGACCTAGAACAATAAGCAATGACTACTTCATCACCATTGATATTCTGCGTTAGTACTCCACCCAATCCTACATTCGAAGCGTCGCTTTGAATCGTGAACGGTTGGGAAAAATCGGGACTGCTTAGAATAGGTGCCGTAACTAGAGCTTGTTTAATTTTTATAAAAGCATCTTCTGCCTCGTTTGTCCAAGATACGTTTTGTTTCTTGTGTTTGCCTAAGATTAAACTATTTAATGGAGCTACTAGGGAGGAAAAATCCTTAATGAAACGACGGTACCAGGAGCACATTCCTAAAAACCTTTTTACTTCGGTATAAGTTTTTGGCCTAGAGAAGTTAATCATTGTAGCTACCTTTTCTGGATCTGTTCGCAACCCGTTGCCGTTACCATCTATAATGAAACCAAGATACTTGAGGTCATTTTTAAAAAAATCACTTTTTGCAAAATTTATCGTGAGATTCGCCTCTTTGAGCTTTCGGAAAACGCCTTCCAATAATTCCATATGTTTATCAAATGTACTTGACACGACAATAATGTCATCTAAATAAACAAAAATGTTTGGCTCGAATTGAGGTCCAAACAAGGTGTCCATTAGTCGCTGCTGCGTTTGCGCGGCATTACTAAGGCCAAATGGCATAACCTTAAATTGGAATAATCCATGGCCAGGAACCGAAAATGCTGTTTTTTCTTTGGATGAGTTATCCAACGGTATTTGCCAAAAACTATTTCGGAGGTCGATTGAAGAAATGTATTTTGCGTCTTTCAGTAAACTCAAAATTCTGTCAACTCGGGGTAATGGATACGAGTCCGGCTTCGTAACCGAGTTTAATTTACGCCCGTCAAAACAAAAACGAAATTCACCCGAATTTTTCTTGACAAGAAGAACGGGTGAGTTATATGGGCTAGTTGATGGTTCAACAACGCCCAATTGCTGCATTTTTGTTAGTTCTTTAACTAAATGATCCATTATGTACGGGGACATTTGGTATTGTCGTTCTTTAAACGGTTTGCTATCACCAACGTCAATAACATGCGAAATTACTTGGGTACGACCTAATTTATTTTCACTACATAGTTCTTTAAATTTGTTTTTAATATAATTTATCTTTTCTTGTTGTGGTGGTAAATAAGGTGGAATACTGAAAGTCATTAACTCACTTGTTCCCCAATCATTCATTTTCAAGTTTTTAGAATTGCATTGGACAAGCCACGTTTCGTCTCTATAATCAATTTTTAATTCAAATGTTTTACAAAAATCACTACCTAAGATGATATTCTGATTTAAAGAAGGCACTACTAGAAATGGAATTAATTTGCAAACTCCATTTAATGTAATAGGCATATCCACAATTCCGGTAACAGGTTGCTTATTGCCGTCTGCAGTGGTCACAAATTTTATGGCAGATTTATATGGCTTAAACTGAAGTTTGGTGATCAAAATAAATGCATCGCCGCCTAATATAGAATTGTTCGCTCCTGAATCTACTAAAGCTACTAAATCGACATTTAAGACCTTAACGAGTATGTACGGCCGATTATCATACCGTTTTTTAACAAACAACGGAGAAATTTCTGATTTTAATAGAGATTTTTCTTTATAAAACTTCCGCACGCAGTTGAGCCATTCTAGCCAAGAGGGTGAATCGTGATAAATTGGTGAGGTTTTTGAACTA
The DNA here is from genome assembly GCA_036250285.1 of Pyrocoelia pectoralis. Classification (NCBI taxonomy): domain Eukaryota; kingdom Metazoa; phylum Arthropoda; class Insecta; order Coleoptera; family Lampyridae; genus Pyrocoelia; species Pyrocoelia pectoralis. The sequence continues at coordinate 10,481,475 of CM070079.1, forward strand.
TTAATTGAAGGCACTAACAAACCTCGCTTTAATGCCTTTTGTTTGCGTTTTTTGAACACGTGCAATTACTACTTATAATGCCGGATTTACCGCATTTAAAACAAAAAATTGTCCTTTTGGCTGTACAATTATGAAATGTATGGTTTGGTTGTTGACAGTTCCAGCAGACTACATTGAAATTCCTCTTTACGTTATTTCTTGACTGAGTTTGTTTGAACTTTCTGCATGGCCAAAAGGTTGATCAGCGTCATTATTACATACGGGGGTTATCATATTAATATTTGAAAACCTAGCGCCGGAAGGTTTTTGCCTATCTTTTATATCTCTAGCGTAATCTATTTTTTTGCACAATCCTGTTAACTGAATTACATTATTTATATCACAAAGAGCAAGTTGGTCAATGTAGTGGGGTAGTAAATTCTTTCTTATATACTTAAGTTTGGTAGACTCCGCAACAAAATGTCCTAATTTATTAAATAAACCTTCTAAAACCGCTACAAAAATGTTAACTGGTTCGTCTCGTTTTTGGTACCTTAATCTAATTTGTTCCCAAATATCTTCCTCATAACCTACTGGAAGAAATTCTTGCTTAAGCCGGGTTACTAAACTATCCCAATTATTAATTGAATTTCTGACAGAACGGAACCAAGTTAGGGCATTATCAGAAAATAATTCGATAGATGAATTAAAAAGCTCAGTAGCTTCGACATGTCTGGCAATTCGCAATTCTTCGACTCTTTGCAAAAAGTCTAAAATATCCGCCCCTTTTGAACCGGAAAACTTCAAGTTCCATTTGAAGACAGGGACGGGTTTGTTATCAATGGCATGAACAATGTGAGCGGTTGACGTAGAAGCCACAGAAGCGGTGCGATCAATTGTTACTGTTGGCTGTTCAATAATTTTTTCGGTAAGTAAAGCTTCTAACTCCAAAACTGAAGCGGTAGCTTCATTGCGAAATGTTAGCACTTCATTAGGGGATTCTTCGTCAACCCGTATGCGTTTAGTACGGTTTGTGAGATGTATGATGCGTGAACAAATGCGTTTATATAGTGAATCATTAGTATTACCATCAAATTCTTCTATTAAAGTGCGCAAAGAAAGTGTTATTTTATTAATTTCGAGCACCTCCTTTGCATAATCATACGAGGGGTCAATATAAGAAACGCCAGGACGCTGCGTGTCCTTTTGTAAGAGTTTTGCAAGGATTTTTCGCTTAGTGCTTATATCTTTGCTTGTAATGATTCCGCGAATACGTAATTCATAAGTAAGTTCTTCGGTTAGTAAATGAATTGGTCTCATCTGAGTTATATCGTCCATTATTAATAGTGATGTGATGTGTATAGAAAAACCAGCACAGTACTATCGAATTTGATTTAAAAATTCAAAAACGTTGGGCGCCAAAAATAAGTGTAACGTGGAAAATAATTTTAATATCAAATCACGCTACACCTACCTTTGTGTCCTGGAGGAGGGCACGTACCTTGACTAGCTCAGGCTGAGGTCGTGTGTAGTAATTTGTAATTTTGAAGATGTTAGGATGGGCGCCAGGTCTATTTTGCTCTGGTTGATTATTGAAACGTCCTAGGTAGACCTCCTAGGACAATCGCATAGCTTTCTAGGACAACAGGGAGGTTATTAACGCAGGTTTAAATAACAGTGTAACTGATTTTATTATACACATAACACATCAAAACTAAATTTCCACAATCGGTATGACGAGAATTTTACCATAAAAATAAAGTTACATTCATAACGTAATAAACAAATAATTATGCTGGCAATGCAAATTGATGATTGTTTTGTAATACTTGCTATGCATAAATGTGACGTAATTCGACACAACTTTACCTAATTAACAATCGTTTAGTTTATAAGTTCTGGTTAGCTGTGAGTTAGTAGTATTAGATAATTGGTTTTTTTATTTGAGCTAGCTTGAGGTTAGTTATTATTAGTTACCAGATTAGATAAGTTGTCCGTTGTGAAAATCATAAATTTCTAATCAATAACACATTAGCGATTACCTCAATTGCACATTGCATTATGCATAAATAAATCAAATTTCTTTATGGACTTTAAATATAATAATAATGTTGATAAAGATAATTTTTATAATGATAATGGACGAAATTCTAAGATGATGATGTTAATGATTATTATTGATGACGTGAAGACGATTCGGCAATTTGAGATAACGGTCATTACTTTCTTCTTTTACAAATGGTGAAATAATTATTATACATCTGACCTTTGTGTAACAATTTGATGAATTTCGGCAGCTGGGTAACAATGACTCCTAGAATTTGGGTACTGGAGCATCCAATTTCCATTACTTAGGCAGTAAGCATCGGGAACCGAAAACCACATGTGTTCCTTCAGATTTCTTTCATTGACTACTCATGGTTCCGATAACGGGATTCTGTCTTTGAATTGCACGGGTATTCTTTCGGACTAATGAACCGGTCCGCCAAAATTTCTCTATATTAAATATAACGGTGTAGGTTTACAGACATTTAACCATGATAATTAATTACTCACCGATGCTTTTAGCTACCGAGAAATTTTTCTTTTACTTAACTATGCACAAATTTAATGTGTGCGCTATTGAAGCGAACGTGAAAGTCCTCTCTTTTTGGAAAATTTCTCTTATCATTTCTAGTCCAGACTGAGGTGTGTTTGATATGATATTTAATAATTATTTTGTTGAATGCAAATTTGGTTGCCTATATTATGGTAAATTATGGTTTACATTAATGAATTTGAATACTCCCAACCCAACAGAAATTAAAATAAAAAATGTTTTAACATGGAGGCAACTTTGAATTAGTTAATTTTTTAGTCTGTTTAACTGTATATTTTTTTGTCACAAACAACGTTGACACATTCGCTGATGTTGTTGGCTCATCACATTCTGCACATTTGGTCTGATTCTCTGAAGTTTCGTTATTATAGGCGTTTTCTCTATCATTATCCATAGACTGGTCTTCGTTGTGTTCTTGTTGAGACTGTTCTCCTACACGAAATTCCTCAACGATTTTCCCGAGCTCTTCTTCCGTTCGTAGATTTTCAATAGTTTCTTTTGGAAAAACTGATGTGGATAGGCAGACTTCAACATCATTCACAAACATGGCGGCACAAGGAGCTCATTTTTCATCGTATATCTTCATTTACTGTCACGCGGTTTGCCATGCACTATTGTAAGGCCACTCCACATGGAAATAACTCTTCAATAATATGGTTCACGAACACCTGGTCGTTGTCCGATTGTAGTATAGATGGGCACCAAAAATACAAAACATTTTTATCACGTTCTTAGCAACTTCCTTAGCTCCTTTCGATTTTAATGCACCTATTTGAACAAACTTAGTTAAGTGGTCCTGATACACCATGATAAATTTGTATTCTCCATCCGGATGGGATTGCATGCCTATTAAGTCCACTTGACAACGGCCATTCATATCCGGACAAGCATTGGTTTAACCACAAGTCCTTCATCTTGTACTTTTTCACACTTTCCATAGGATGTTTACCACCACGTCCAATGGCCAAATGTGGATTATGCAAAATGTCAAACATTTCGTCGTTTGTAATGTAATATTTTATGCTACATTCATCTAATTATATATACGAGCTTTCAACACCTCTAGCAGAACATAAGTCAAACCTCTTCAAACGTCGATATTGTAGAGTGGTCTTGGTTTTAGAATTTTTTGCCAACTTGACTGATTCTAATATTTCTTGGTATTGTTTATTATTTTTATTGAAATTTGAACTTTTCGAAGACACCAACTTCATGAAAACGCTGTCTTAAATGCGCGTCTACTCTCTTCGATTGCCATTTTCGAACTGCTCGTGGTATGGTGAAAGATATAATAAACGATATCCAGATGTTTTATCTAATGAATCATTGTAACCTTTACATGATATTCGTGTAGGCGAAATACAAGAGTTTTACTCATTTTCATATTGCAGAACAGAGAAAAAATGAACAGATGGATGCTTTTCATAAATCTTACCCAGATAGCGTGGTTCCTGTCACAGTCACAGTCTGGTAATGCACACGCAATTACAATGTTTCATTTCATTTTATTTTGAGATTTAGCGTAAATAAGTTATTATACTTTTCGTGATAGTTCAAAGGTTATATATGGTAATAAAGTCAAGGCAGAACGATTTATTGTTAAATTTCACGCAAAACTTGGTACAAATATCAACAAAATGTTGAAGTAAGTTTCTATATGACGATGATTGTTTATCTAAATCTAAAACACTTTTCGAGAAATAGAAGGCAAGGAACTCTATTCAAATCCTAAATCCTTAATTGATCTAGAACATGGTGGCTGGCCAAACTGTGAAAATCAAGAGTATCGAAATTTTAAAACTTTTGATGGTCAAAATTGCCAGTATTCGATCATAATATCGCGAGCAAGGAAATTGGCACGCGATTATTTCGAAAAAAAGGCGCCAGTTTGTGTGATTGACCATCTACCGTAATCTTCGTTCCTCAAACTAGAAATTCCATTGAATTTTGATCATGTAGACGTTATTCAAAGGTAGTTCCACGATACTAAAAAAGATGCTTGAGCTTGAGCACTTATTCTAAACACTTTTAAGAAAGTCAAACGTTCGTTTTGGTAACAGTTTACAATCCGGGGCCATCCCAATTTCGGTGTAAAAATTTAGCAATGATAGGCAGGGCCGTAGCCAGGGGGTGGGCAGGTGGGGCTCAGTCCCACCTACAGCATGATCTAGCTCCATCTGGACAATATGGTTTAATGCTTAATATAAATTTAGCAATAACATCAACATCTTCAGAAGCATTTTGCTATCTATCCAAACAAAATTATTGAAGAATTGCACACAGACACAGGCAGGACGAGGACGCGAATAAGTAAATCCCTAAGACTATAGCAATGACATTTCAAAGGCTGTCCAATTTGTTATTTCTAGCCTTTGAAAAATGAAGACCACAAAAATTGATTTTCAGAGGGTACTTTCGTTCAATACATTTTTTAAGCACCACCTAAAAAACTGTTTGCCACCTCTGCTACTTCATCCTGGCTACGGGCCTGATGATAGGGTAGGAGCCCCTATGGACAAATCCCTCAAGTTTTGACATATTACTATTATTTATTTATTGAATATTTAAACAATTTAGTGACTTGTGGCCATTATGTTATAGCTGCTCTTAGTTGTCTGGTAATAGCACAGTTATCTGTGGTAATAGTCTCTTATAAGTTATAGGGGAAGAGTTGTTACGGCTTGGTGCATGACCCCGATTCAGTAACTATGAATTGTTTGTAGAAGACAACACAACTAATTAGTGACTTACTTTAATCTCCATCAAAAGCAAATATCAAGGATTAGTTAAAGGACATAACCAGCTTTATGAAATCTTCCACTATGAAAGTTTGTTTTCAAGAGTTTCAGGTTAAGAGTTGAATTATACAAATTCCGAATAGCTTGAAATGTCATTTTTTGTTACTTTTGTGGATTAGGTTTTAGGCTTACAATAATAATAACTATAATTGTCGAAAATAGAGTATTACCAAGTTTTTCTTTTGAACTTACTTAAAAGAAAAGTAAGTTTATGACTAAATGTATGCTGTATTGGCGCCACATTACCCACATCCGGATTTATTGGAGGTACACAGACGTTAAGGAAATTAAATTTCCTTTAATTAGGTAAATTACTGTCACTTCTAAGAAACTTTTAATTCATAGAAAAACAATAACCCGCATAAACTGTCTCTCGTAACAGGCTCTGAACAAAATTAACAAATTACCACGAATTTCTAAATGTCACACAATAATACGTCGGGCAATTATCATGTTTTCTACAACGTTTTCAACCATCATGTTTATTAGTAGGTACTCAGGTATAAATATGTCAAAAATAATCAAAAGGTGCAGATATTAATTAAATGTTTTAAAACTGAAACGGAAGGAAGATATAAATACGTCAACTCGTAAAAACAAAACATAAATATGTGCAGAAGGAACATTTTATGTTGTCTGTTTTCACACTTTTACTGCACAATGTCTCCGTTTATAATTTAGTACTATGCGTTTTTCGTATTTTATTACTCATACCTTAAATTTACTGTTTAACATTTAATTATAGTAGATATATTCATTTAAGGAGTGATTAATGACTTTGTATTTATGTTGGTTATCTTTAAAATCACGCAATAATGCGAAAATGGCCACAAAAGGCTACAAACTGTAGGTAGCTTCGCCTATATTGCGAATCATTTTGAATAATATCTCTTTTTCGAGAGGTGCAAGATTTCACTCATGCTTACTTTTCGAAGTTTCGCCTTTCTAGATTAATTTGGGATAATGTTTATGATTAATTAAAAATTACACACATTTTAATTAACGTAAAAGAATATTTAAGAATATAAAAGTTGCCAGTTTCATAATATGCTGTGTATTATAGGTAACGGGTAGATTCTTATCAAAGCAAATACGTGTGTTGATTTTATAATTTGTAATTTATAATCACCTCGCTATTAATTTAAAATTTTTGTTAAAAAGTAGCTAATTTACATTATCATATAATAATGAAATACCTACCTATTTACAAAAATTGCACGTTTACAATTTAAAATAGAAGGCATTCAAGGATTATCAAAGTAAAGCTGAATAAAATTAATTAAAAATCGGGTCTACCCCTTATGCAAGGGTAGCAACCATTATCTTTATGTCGTATTAAATTATTTTATATTACTTAAAATGACAAATATAACCTATAGGTACGATTCTTTAAAAACCGCCGCTTAATAACCGCTACCTTCTAATACATTTTTCAAATTTCTTAACACATATGTTAGTATTTATATGTGGATAATTAATGCAGGTCTTCGTTTTAATACCTTTTTTTTAAAACTTTTAAAAAAGGCATCCTTATTAGTTTTATGGAGGTTTATGTTCATACAAGATTACATCGATATACATCAACGCGTTAGGACATTTAAATAAAAAAAGTATTATTAAACTACCGAAGAAATTTGAGTAATTTTTTAATTAGAACAACGTGAATATTTTGAAAATGTTATACCTACCTAAGTTGAAATGGCGTCAATGTTCCAATAATGAGTTAGTTCTCCGATCTCTTGCTTTACGATACCTACTTCCGTTGAACATTAGTAAATTTTTTCCTGATTTTAGAATTTTGCAAAGCGACTCTTAGGTCAAGAAATTTCATTGACATTTATTCTGTTGTCTGTTGAGAGTCGGTGCCTTTTTCAAAAATCGCCCACGTCATGTTCAAACCATTTGTCTTATGTCGTTGTTAATGTTTGTACTCGTTTTCCTCTCACACTATTATAATTCCATTCTTTGCACTGGGACCCAACTCATCTGCATATCTTCACTTTTTTACATATTATATCTTCCGATTTGTTTGAGATAAAATAACAAATTAGAAGAAAACACACGTTTTATACTCCAAACTAGTATCTCGTTGATGTAAAAGGCAATAGAATATATTACGAGTCATTCTATGCAAACTAACCTATTGTTAACATAAAAAATGGCCAACAATTACTAAATGATCGTATTAGAATATATAAACACTAATTATTATTTTATTCATATATGTATACCGCAAATGAGTAGTTATTACGACATACCTGAATATACAAACCAAGTAAATATGGCAACTATTTATTACAGTGATTTCATTCTAAGGTGATTAATATACATGCGAAAATTAAATTAGACATTTCTGCATAGTTAACGTTTGTTATATATTTTTTTCTTAATTGACTTATTTCAAAGGAATTCCAATGGATTTGTGACATTGTACTTATTTACATTTAGAGTGATTTTTTTCATGCCTAAAGTTAATAGATTTATTTAGTTTAAGGCGTTACTTGCATATAAAGTTAATTGGTAAATTTTCCATTTCGTAATGTAATAGGTCAGAAGAAGGTATACCTATAAATTAATTTTGTTTTTTGTAAATAATATGTACTTGTCTTATTTATGTTGTCGAAAATCGCACATAAAAAGTAGAGGATTAATTCTGTTATGTGTACCACAAACTTTATTAAAATTGTCAATGAAGCCGTACGATTATGCAAGAGGCTGTACAAATTGAAAATCAAATAAGGATTTTTAAAATAAATTATACCTACAGAATTTTAAGAAAAACATTACAAACGAAAACGACAGAAGACTTTATTGTTCCAAATATGTAGAAATAAGATGGCGCCGTCGCTTTAGTAAATGTACTCGCACAGGTCCGATTAAAAAAATTCACAAAGAATAGCAAAGAGGAGAGGTTTCCAAAATTACAAAATGATATGTGGTTGCATTCAAACTTCAGAAAACTACAGGAAACAATTGGAGACGTTATCCTGACTCTGAATCTGTACAATTACGTACAACCTCCTTGTCTGATAAAGTTTTGGTAAAAAAAATTGGGAGAGGTGCTAGGTAATAGTTACACAAAATAGAATCAGGAGACCCAGGTGAAAAGCACGCAAAATATGCTAATATTAAACAGTAGTTTTATACCTATATATTTTAAAGAATGAAGGAAAAGGATTATGTAAATAATTAAATGGCATTATACAGTGTGTTCATTTTAAAACTTACCACCTCTGTAACTTAAAAACCGCAATAACTTTCAAGATTCGCGGGGACACGTCGATTTTTATTTTAGGGGGGAACGTTTTTGACAGTCAAGTGGTCTTGATATGTTCATCCCTCTTAGCAACCCCAATTTTAAAATCTCAAATGCAACTACCCCACTTGTTATACATCATTTGAAAGGCCCTTTCAATACCAATACAACAGTGTATTCCATTTGAAAATTGGGTGAGATTTGATAAAGTTATGGGTCATATAATGTGATATTCAACCAATCACGTACAGGTCTAGCGTAGTGCGCGGGTGCACCATCTTATTGAAAGTGTAGTAGGTCTTCTTGCAGTAAAGAATTTCCGTGATGATCCACTTGATTTTCTAAAGATTCAGTGATTAGTCCATCAACTGTGTCCCGAAGCGTATCTAAGTACACCTCCCCGGTTAGAGAATCATTTATAAATAAGGGACCTATTATGGCGTTTCCTAAAATTTCTGCCCAAACATTTATGTTCTGAGGGTATTGCGTATTACCTTCCCGGAATAGATGGGGATTTTCATTATTAACCATTAAAGAAAATAAATAAATACGTTTTTGTCAAATGATTGCTTTTTGACCCATAACTTTATCAAATCTCACCCAATTTTCAAATGGAGTACACTGTTGTATTGGTATTGAAAAGGGCTTTCAAATGATGTATAACAAGTGGGGTAGTTGCATTTGAGATTTTAAAATTGGGGTTGCTAGGGGTTAGAGGGATGAACATATCAAGACCACTTGACTGTCAAAAACGTTCCCCCCTAAAATAAAAATCGACGTGTCCCCCCGAATGTTGAAAGTTATTGCGGTTTTTAAGGTATAGGAGTGGTAAGTTTTAAAATGAACACACTGTATAAATTGATGCGTCACACCAAAATAATACCATATTACAAAGTAGCTACCTATTATATTTCTACTTCTTCGCACTGGAGGTCCTTAAAGAATTTGTTGAAACCAAACTATCAATCAATCGCTTTCTTTGGAAATGGAACTGGAAAGTTCCTACTTCCTAACGTTACGGTGGACTATGGCGTAGTTACTTCAATGAAGAGGATTAGGAGGATTAGGGAATGAACTACCTGAAAAAAGAAGAGATTAAAGAGTGGAATGATCTTATAGATTTTTCGACAGATCAATTAAATGGTTTTTAATGGGATTAATAATACAGGGTGGCCCAACGAAAAGGTAACAGACGGGTTTCTGGCCAGAGGGAATTTTTTTTGGGAAACGCAAAAACACGTCAATTTTTATATCAAGGGGAACAACTTTCGCCATGATTTTCAACCTGAAGTGATTTCATCCCTTAGCGCTGTGAGAACAACCCCTAAAATTTAAATAGGGATGATGGGGCAAGTGATACGTCATTTGAAAGGTCTTTCTTTTCTGATTTCAGTGTTTTTTAAGTTTTTTGATTTTTAACCAAAAAAATTGAAGTTCTAAAATGGAAAATGAGGAAAGAGATTGAGGCATTTAAAAACTCAAAAAAGCTCGGACAGGTCAATTGTTTTTTTCTTAGAGAAGCTAGGTACTTTTACTGATATTTGACAACATTGTTTCACCCTTTGGGTACAGGGTAAACAACCCTTAAATTTTTAAATAAAAACCAGGGTTAATTTTTTCTTGTGCTAATTAATAAAACCAGTTTATGCAAATTCAACCCTTATTTTAATAAATTTTCGAAGTGTCTGTCTTCAGCTTCCATGTAATAATACAGATTTTGATTAACTCATTCCTCCTGATCTCACCCCATTAGATAGATTTTTTTTATGGGGTCATGTAAAGAGTAAAGTTTTTTCCACTGGTGCGGAATCTTTGGAGGAGTTACGTGACCGTATAGTACATGAATGCCGCCTGATCACTCCTCAAATGTTGCAAAATGTACGGGAACGATTTAATGAAAATGTGTACTATTGCATGGAGCTGAAGGCAGGCACTTCGAACATTTATTAAAATAAGGGTTGAATTTGTATAAACTAGTTTTATTAATTAGCACAAGAAAAAATTAACCCTTGTTTTTATTTAAAAATTTAAGGGTTGTTTACCCTGTACACAAGGGGTGAAACAATGTTGTCAAGTATCAGTAAAAGTACCTAGCTTCTCTAAGAAAAAAACAATTGACCTGACCGAGCCTTTTTGAGTTTTTAAATGCCAGAATCTCTTGCCTCATTTTCCATTTTCGAACTTCAATTTTTTTGGTTAAAAATAAAAAAAATATTTAAAAAAACTAGTGCACTGAAATCAGAAAAGAAAGACCTTTCAAATGACGTATCACTTGCCCCATCATCCCTATTTAAATTATAGGGGTTGTTCTCACAGCGCTAAGGGATGAACTCACTTCAGGTTGAAAATCATGGCGAAAGTTGTCCCCCTTGATATAAAAATTGAAGTGTTTTTGCGTTTCCCAAAAAAAAAACCCGTCTGTTACCTTTTCGTTGGGCCACCCTGTATGTATTCTGCTTGGTTGCCAATTACATATTACGTTAGTAAAGTCGTGGAGGATTTTAGCAACTGTAAGAAAATAGGATCTGCAGTTTTTTCAAAATGCCTCTTGAATTCTCATGACGAATTCTTTGCAAATGAATTTGTATTCAAAAGTTTCAGTGCCTCAGTTTCGATGACCAACTCTATGAGCAAGTCAAAAATTACTTCTTTCAGAAATGAGATCTAATACTTTTGAACGTATGAAAATGTATACAGGGTGTCCCAGGTTTAATGATCAGGACTTTGATATTTTGTAGAAAAACACATTTTAAGGTGGGTTGCTCCTATAAACATAAGTCCTAAAATTCTATGTTTCTGAGATACAGGGCGTTAACATTTTCTAAAATATAAAGGTTTTATTTATTTATTTCCAAACTGTGGAAAATATTCAAACCAAAATTGGCACACAAGATGCATGGACAGAGAATAAGATCCATGGCGACCATCATTTTTGTACACTTTTTTCGTGAAAAATATGAGAAAAATTTAGTTTGCGGCCGGACAGTAACAGAAACGAAAAAATGTCAAGAGATATTTTTTGTTCAGAATTAAATGCTCTATCGAAAGAGATATTGAAAACTTTTAATTCAGGGCCGTACTTTTTTTATTTATCGAATTAGTAGAACGGATTATCCATATCTGCGCCACTGGTTGTGCACTGGCTGCGCCTCGTTAAAAAAATAGTCGAGATCACTAAAGTATTTCGCGCACGAGTTGCAAACAAAATTTTTTCTACAAACGTGAAAAAGTTGACAATTATTTTAACGTTAAAATACAAAACTCTCATAGCAGTGTGCGAAGTAGGTAAGTATTTCGCGCACGGCGTTGTCATTTCGCGGGGTCATGGTAACGTAGGCAAGTGAAAAAAAGGGTCACTTCGCGTATTGTTATTAATGCGCAAACCTTGCCATTTTTTGTCGTTTGTAGAAAAAAGGTATTTTATTGTAATCAATCTAATTTTGGTTATGAATGCTGTAATCGAAATAAAGATCGCATTTGTAAAATTCTGGAAAAAAATATGATGAAAATGAGAAAGAAAGAAGCTCAAACAATCACGTTCGTCATTTTATGAAGAACAACAGGAAAATTGGCGAAATTCTTAACGTGGGAATCCGATACCAAAACATTTTCTATCATTGGATTAAATTGTTTCAGTAAAAAACAATGGCGGCCAAACAAAACATGTTTAGCTTTAGCGGAAATCTCTGCTTCTCATGTTATAGTTCACCTAGAGTCCCTTCCAAAGAAAAATAACTGAAATTCGAAAGCTATATAGAAGATTATACATGTGTGCTTATCCTATCAACAAATAAAGAGCTATGTAGGATATTTTCAAAAATGGTAATGTCATTTGCAAGTATTATGGTGAGCTTAATTGCAGAGTAATGGGAAGAGGTCGAGAGAATAATATGAACTGTTCCAAGATTTTCTACTTTTATTTTCATTTCGTACTGATTTAATTTTAATTTTATTTTATTTAATGACGTTAATTTTTGAATTTTCGTAAATATCTTGAACGATATCCTTGTGGTATATTAATATTTTTCAGTAAATCAAGTAACTCCCTCTTAGTCTCTGTTTCCCATCAAATACCAACTCACTTTATTAATAATTTAAAATTATCGTCTATCTGCCACAAGTTTCAGTTTTGGTTACAGTGAGTAAATAAAACACCTAATAATTAAAGCATTTCTCGCCAATCATTTGGATCACAGATAATATAGGTACTTTTAGATTATTTAAACTTTCTCAAAGCCATCCTTAAACAAAAATAAGAAGAGGAACACCATATCACGGAATATTTTTACGTAACCTACCATCCACTCAAAAAAGAGAATTACCGTAAGAAGAACAACTTGCTTCAACATTTGAACACTTTGTAAATTCACGAGTGTTCATTTCCTGTGCATGAGTTTATGTGAAAAATGCAAGAAGACTTTTCACATCCACTCGTGCAGAGAAAAGGAAATCATGAAACAGTCGTGCAAAATGGTAAAACAATTTTAAAGAAATGGAAATATATTAATTTATCTCCGACAATTTTTTATCTAAAATTATCCAGCTTTGAGATAATAACAGCCGCGAAAGTTTACGTTGGAGCACTTTTCGACTATACGCTATTTTTAACTTTGAAAATCAATAGTGAGGAGAGAGAGAAGGTAAATCAAAAAATGGCCAAAAGTTCTCCGTATTCATTGTTTTGCTTAAAATTGATGCTTCAGGGAGAAAAATAAGAATACATAGCAATGCTCAATGTTAAATATAAAAACCTTAATAAGTTTTTCTTCTGTAAATGATAATTTGATCGAATTAGATATTGTTCACGGCCAGTTAATTATATTTTACACGATTTTGATCAATTTCATCTTCAATTTATACTAATAAAATATTTGTGCCCAAAATAAAAGATTTAATTTATTTTAAGCGTATTTTTCAAGACAAAATGATATTATTATTGCATTTTACAGGCGTCAAAGAAGCACCGGTCTACACGCAGGTAGGCGCAGAAGAAATATCTACTGACACAGAAGCGACACTTACGGTGGTTTCCATGGGCGCTGGAAGTCCTAAATTTAGGGTCATCAAAATTTCTTAATAATTTACCATAAAGCGCTAAATCTGGGTCCCACAGTAAATTATTGTTGTAATTATGAGAATAAGTTTTTTCTATTTGATTCAATTTTTTCTTTTTCAAAATTGTTCAGTTGTTCAGTGATACGAGTACTTTAGGCCTCAATAATTTTTCCAAAATAGTCTTCAGTGTGGATTTACGGTTCCATTCTGAAGCCATATTTATGTTTTTTCGCGTTCTCGTGAAAGTTTTTATAAGGCTTTATTATGAAAGACCCAAAAACTTCTCTTTTTAAACTCGGACGAAAAATGATACAATTCTTGTAAAAAATCAAAATAAATTGAACTAATTTCATTCACTTTACTTTACATTCCCAATTTGTATCCAGAGGGGGGCAAATGCCCCTCTTTGGCCCCCATTCCGGCGCCCGTGGGCTGCTTTCTTTGATGTTTGAAGCGCTAGACTGCCACCTTAAAAGGAAGTACTTATTTCAACGGTACTGTTTATTAAAATATCCAATATATAAAAGTAAAAGTACACATACATCTATATTGACAATAGATTGGGACAACTATTTGACTCAATCGCCTTTTTTATGCCTTTGCGGTCTAATTAATACACTTTTTCGCACGCTCTCCAAAATAAAAGTGCACGCTGATTTTACGCCCTTCTGAGCTTTATTAGTGATTATATTTAATTTCACGAATTTGCAAATCTTATTTTTATTCAAGTGAATATTGTAGAAATTCTTTGCAACAAGAAAGAGAAATTGTCCCATTTCAGCAAGGTTTTTTAATAAACCTTGCCATTTCAGCACTTTTGGCCTACTAAATAGGTAAAGATAAATTAGAATTTTGTACAAAATAAAAGCATCATTATCCACAAATCCTTGATAGGGCGATCTCTACAATGGAAAAGGTCCAATCTTATCTTTTTAGTAGAAAATATCTCACTGTAGTCAATGGCTTACGTGGCCAATCAAAGATGACTTTTTTCATCTCGTCAAGCAGAATACACACGCTAAAATTATGGGTGTATAAATATTTATAAAGAACACACGTTGAAGATCACTTTAAGCACCTAGAAAAGATATAAAATAATTTACAAATACATATAAAAATTCTTGCTAAATTGCTGTTGAAAATAATTATGGTAAACAATTTAAGTTGTAATTTCGTACCCACCTGACTATACAATACTTAATATATTTCATAGCTCTATTAGAGTGCAAATGATCATTATTCGAACATAATGTTAAGAGCTTTTAATGTGTGGTCTGTCATAAAATTCAAATTATTTTTTTAAATACGTTTTTATACATACATTAATTGAAAATAATTATAGAATTAAAGTATAGAAACTGTCCATATAAAGTTTTTAATGACTAAGAGAAAACGTAAAATTTTCGATTATTTTTAAGAGCATTAAATATGTATATTAGTTATAAACGTAGCAGTGCGTTTGAAATTAAAAAATAATTGCATATTATTCATTAGTTAATTTCACAAGCGGCATGTAGCCTTACTATTAAATTATTAGCTTATCAAAAAGGAAACATTTTTCTCTTATTACATCTTAGTTTCTGCGTGAAAGTATTTTTTTCCTCTCAAATAGCCAGGTGTAAGAGTGTTTGTGTAAGTATTTCGAGGTTATATAATGCAAAGTGTCGACCTGCGGCGGCCTCAAGCATTGTTCGTGCCTACATCTGCTGGAAAGCAACTGCTTGTCATATTCCTTGACACCTTTCTGCTAAATGTTTTTTAATAGTCGACACGTAGGTTGAATCATTTTTAACTATGAAATGCCTTTTAACTTTAAACGATGCAGGAAGCAAAGAACCTACCGTCAATTATCAATTAACTCGATGATAGTTTATTATTTTGAAGTTTTTTTTATGTAATAATAGTAGATGGGCAAAGATTGTTATTTAGACGGCGATTTCTTCATTTCTTCTTCCTAAATTGAACTTAACTTTTTCTTTTTCCATGTTAGTGGTTAAACCCTTTTTAACACCTCATAATAACATCTTCATTTTTATAGGAACATTTTATGAAGACGTCAAACAGTTTCATTCCGACAATGTGGGAAGTTAAAATTTTCGGAAACGTTTTCCACTTGCTATGTTAATATGTTTGAATATGTTTGAACAATAACACGCAATTACGCTAAGAAAAACTAAAAAAAAAAATAGATAAGTAATATAATAATAATAACAAAATATAATACGATAAGGTTGTTCTAGTATTTTGTATAAGTATTGAATGGTATAAGGTAAATTGTTAATTTATATCTGGATTATTTTAGCTATGATATGTTCTATTTGGTATCTACTGTTACGGTACACCCTATATATATGTATGTCACTGGGTCACAGTTAGATAAGATTATAAGTATCGCATAAGCGCAACACAGAATGAAATGCATTTTGTATTCTAAAACTCGCTCGTAGCGAAGCGAATCAATAAGTTGTTCTTAGTAAGTTCTTGTGGCATTTTAGCAAGTAAGTAATTAGTATGTACTACACTAATTATATATGTATTATTGTAAGTAATTAAGCATTGTTTTATGCATATGTTGTAAGGGTTATAATTGTATTGTTATATCGTGGTTATGACGTAGGTGAAGCTTTGGATTGGTTATTATCACCGGCAAGTCCGATAAAACTGGGAAGTTCACGTGCGGCCTTAAGTAATCGAGCCGCCATCTACCCAATCAACCATATCGAGAGTCGCCGGTTGGAAAATAAGATTGCCCGTTATAAAGAAGATCTCGGGGCGCCCCGACGGCCGTATCGGCGCTGGTTCCAAATCTGGTTCAGCAACTGGTCAAGTAACAAACGTAGCTCACCACGAACCTTCCTTTTATTGTGCACGTCATATTTAGGAACGTTCCTTCTTACTATAATATTATACATAATTGCGCATGTTAATTAATTAAATTTTCATATAACCTAGTTAAAACTTTATTAAACTCTTCGATCCGCGGCTTCACCGCAATCTTAAGCGAGTCCACTGGGCACTCGCTTCACTACCATATCGCTCCTTTCAGGATTAAAACTTTTTGTAGTTTATCAATTTTTTCTGCTGCGATTGATTGTTTCTTCCCCACTTGAAACATGTGATAGGTCTATCTAAATTCCACACACCAAGATGTAAAAGTATGATGGAAAATACTCAAATATATGCCATGGACTCCTGATCTCAAACTTGTTCAAAATAAAAGTCTGTTAGAATAATTTTGATTTACCTTTTCCACTTATGGAAGTCCTATAAGGACTGATTGAAGTCATAATTTTTCTATCCATAATATTTGTACCAGTGCGCTGATTCTATACAAGAATTGATCTTCAAACTAATGTCTTTATTCCTTTAATAGTTCATATATTTACATCTGTCTTACTTTTTAAGCATGTTGTTGTAATTGTCTCTCTTATATTAAACTTCGAAATTTACGGAACTCAAATCAATATAATTATTAATGTATTAAGGGTATTATAAATGAAACAACTCATAAGGTCACTAGCGTAAATCTCGTTGACGTAGATTTTAATTAATGAATAAGGCGGGTGTATTCGATTTCAAATGTGTTGATATGGAATTGCCGTCGCATTACCGGGCATTATTTATGAGTCAAAAGCGGGAATTTTCATTTTCATAATGCCCGTGACTGACTAAAATGCCTGTCATCATTCAGTGTCTCATTTGTTAAATAAAGTACCTTGTAACAATTCCGTTACTGTAAAGGTATTAAATAAGCAAGCATGATTCCCCCCATTGAGATTCGTTCCTAAATTCTATAGGAAACTTTGTACCTACTTTGGATAATGTTTTTTTTTTTCGAAATTGAATTTGTGCAGTGGAAAATGCATCCTGAATTTTAATAGAAAAAATTCATAACTTCGTTATAAACTTCTAAAATCGACTCAATTCGGGTTCACGGGGGTTTTCGAAGTCGCTGATTCCGAATATGACGTCCAAATTGGCTCACCGCTCACCGCCCATCCTCTGCAGTTTCACTGAAGTTTCAAGTCTATAGGGACCCGAACATTGTTTCCGGGGTTTTTTGGGTCGCTCAGATCCGGCACCGGATACTTTCTAACGGATACCTGGTGCACCACATCACGTCATCCTCTGAAGTTTCACTGAAATTTCAAGCCTAGTGAACCGAAAATTGTTTCTGGGTTTTTTTGGGTCTCTCAGATCGAATCTGGCACCGGATATCTAGTGCACCAAACCGGGGTATCAACGTCATCCTCTGGAGTTTCGCTTGAATGTTCGCTCTTCAGTGAAGCTCCAGAGGATGACGTGATACCCGTATGCGGGGCACCAGGTAGGTGGGGATTTGGAATCAGCAATCCAAAAAAACCCCGGATGAGATGTCTAGAATCATTTGAGAGTGAATTTCAGAAAAAGCTTCGGAGATAACGTTGCTTGGGCATCCTGAGCTCCATGGTAGGCGGTGAGCCAATTTAGAGGTCATATTCGGAATCAGCGACCTCGAAAACCCCCGTGAACCCGAATTGAGGCGATTCTTGAAGTTTATGGCGAAGTGATGAATTTTTTCTATTAAAATGCATTTTCCAGGATTTATTTTCCACTGCACAAATGCAATTACGAAAAAAAACATGATAAAAAGTAGATACAAAGTTTCCTATTGAATTTAGGAAGCGAATGCAAAAAACCTCGTCTCAATCCGTCTTACTACAAAAATTTCGTAGGTTCAGTGCTTTATTTCCTCGCCTAAAAGTTCTAGTAATGGTTTTTTAACATAAGTGTAGTGACACAGTTTTATTAATATAGTTGTAATTGGTGACATTTCAGTTCACTCAACATGGGGAGAAATTTACGAAAAAGTGACGATTAAAAATTTAGTCTATTTATACAAATATATCGTTAATTGTTATTCAAGTAATCATGCTGTTGTGTACCTACTATTGACTACCATTTAATCCTATTATTTCTTCATCACCTACACGATGTTTTTCACGTACTTTTAAGCCTGAAGTCAAAACTAGTAGCACAATGCAATTTTAAGAGGGTTTGAGTTTATTATACTTTTTAATCATCGCTTTTTAGTGACTTACTTATATATGACTTACTTATAGTAAATAATTACTGGCAGTTTATCTTGAAGATGTTCTGGCAATACAAAGCATCTCATATGCAGTGGAAATGTGATACAATTATTATTCGCACAATAGATAATCAAAAATAAATAAATAAATAAAAATAAAAATTAATAAAATTAAATTAAAATAAATTTTAAAAAAATGTGTAAAATTTCTTGTTTCTATTATTACAATTACTTATGGCGTTCCATAAAGAGAAAAATAATTATAAAAAACAATAGTAAACCAAATCGGCGTCTTCCATTATTAAAATAATGTCTCCACCATTAGCATTTTTCCTTGCTTTGATGTAGCATAACTTTAATAATCAATCCGTAATGGTACTCCATTTCCCAAAGAACTTTTAATTCGAGCTTCTTTCTGCAAAATTACAAATATCAACATAAATCTTAAAATTAGTTTCACCCATGTTATGAATACCACCTCCCTGCAGCAAATCATTTTCCATGGCGCCCCGGAAAACCCCCAACCATAAGAATCTAACTCCAAGCGATCTATATTAAAATAGAAAATAATAATAATAATAATAATAATAATAATAATAATCATTTTATTATGTAAAGTAACCGAAAATATTACGTACATTCGTCAAACAAAACATTAACTTAACTTAGGTACATTCATCTTAACTTACGTTCAATGTCTCGAAATTGAAATTAATAAATTCTCCATAGGAATAGAATGCCTGCTTCCAGAGAAACCTTTTCATAATTTTATTGAAAGTTTTATTGCTTAGTGCTCTAATTGACTTAGGTAAACAATTGAACAATTTCAGCGGTAAATACTCCAGACCTTTTTGGGTTTTTCCCAGCCTTACCAATGGAAGACGGAAGTTCCCTCTCATACGTGTATTGTGATCATGGATCTCCGCCTGTTGGGTGAAGTTATGCAGATTATTTTTAGCATAACGCAAACATGTCGGCACAAATATGCAAGGCACTGTTAGAATTTTTAAGCGAACAAAAGTTGATTTACAGTCTTCCCTGTACCCAAGATTGGCAATAATTCGTATTGCTGAGCGTTGCAGTTTAAACAGATAATTGCACCCTGAATAGCTACCCCAAACAATGATTCCATACGATAACAAACTATGACACAGAGCATAGTAAGCGTTTACTAAAACATCGTCTGAGACGCTTTCAGACAATCTACGAAGTACAAATAAATTGCTACCTACTTTTTTACGAACATGTTCAATATGTGAATGAAATTGCAATTTGGAATCAAAAAATTTGACAACCTGTGCATTTAATGCCACATGAGGTTTCAGCGACAAAAGTAACAGCTCAGTTTTCGATTTATTAATTTTTAGTTGATTTGCAGTACCTACACCATTCTTCTGTTAAATCACAAAATCGTTTAGCATTAGACATTAGGTGACTACTGTTATCACCGTGAAGCAAGAAAGTAATATCGTCCGCATAAAGAATACAGCTCTTTTCCAGGGTAATATAATTAGGCAGATCATTAATATAAATGAGAAAGAGAAGTGGGCCCAGAATACTTCCTTGCGGCACTCCTTGTTTTACCGGCAAGGAGTAATAATCTAATCCCCACTCAATTGTAAGGGCATGGGAGTAGTTCCTTAAACTTTATGATGATTTTGAAAAAGAAGTGTGTAAATTTAACTGCAAAATTAATTTGTTTTTAACTTAGTTATCTCGATTCATATTATATGCCCTAATCAGTGTGGAAAGTCTAAATTAAGTTGGGACGGTTCGCATTAATTAAATATGTCAATATCTACTTCGGTAAAGGCTTTTGAAATTTTGGACGATTTTTAAAAGCTCCATTGGCGTTTTGGAAAATCATTTATCTGCTTTCTGGTAACAGAAACTACGGCATGTTTGTTGAATATTAATCCATCAATTGACATATTTTTAAATTTGAGGCATGGTTTGGCTTCTTTGCGACCCAGTTCGCGCTGTAATTGTTGGCAGTTCGCTGTGCCCAAAACAGGGCCGGTTCGCCGAACCTGCGGTTCCAGGGCGGGGTGCGAACCACCACACTTTCCGCCCTAGGGCTAATGTGGGCTATTGTACTAGATACAAACGTAGGAATTTTTAATTTTTCTTTTACAAAGCACACTCACTTTAACTCAATACTCTGCACAATTTCAGCTAGTAAAGCGCCGAAGATACTACTTTGAGTGCGTGAAGACATCTATATACTTCTAATTTATTCTCTTAGTAATACGATGTTCTTATTTAAAATTTGGGACTGATACGGATAACCATGACTTTAGATGGTTTTACAAATCTGTATTTCACAAATGGTTCAAAACTTGTAATCAACTACTTATCTCAAAAGTAATAATTGAAAGGACAGCAAATACACAAGATTAATATAAGAACAAAAACTTGTTATCAATGTGTATTTTTGACGCTGATATATAGGTGGTCTCACTGAAAAAACCAGCACAAGGAACAAAAAGCTATCTTAGTTATTTCGCTATGATACAAAAAAAAAGATAAACGATTGGATTAACATAAAAGTAAAGTAATTGGCAATGGAGAATGATTAACATAACTAAAAAGAAGATATGTTTGACACGCTTACTCAACGTTTCGAGTCTAAAAAAAGTAGTTATGGTCACGAGATAAGACTTTAGCATAGTCTCGTCTCGTATTAAAAATGAAAAGTTATTCTTATGTCACGTCTCATCTCGACAATTGAATTTCGATCCATTTGATCATCGCCTGCAGCTCGATCTCGTATCAAAATTGATATTAACGTAATTAATACGTTTATATTTATTTTATATTGTCAATAGTTATTTTTGTATCTAGTGCGCGAAATGCCACTTTGGTGATCGAGAACTGATTTATTTAACGAGGCGCAGCCGAGTTAAAAAATAGTCGAGATCACCAAAAGTATTTCGCGCACAAGTTGCAAACAAAATTTTTTCTACAAACGCAAACGAAACGTGAAGAATTTGACAATTATTTTAACATTAAAATACAAAACTCTCATCTAGTTTGCGTGCAGTGCGTACTTCGCGCCTGGCGTCGTCATTTCGGGTACGCTGTCATGGTAACGTAGGTAAGTGAAAAAAAGGGTCACTTCGCGTATTGTTATCGATGCGCAAACCTTGTCATTTTTTGACGTTTGTAGAAAAATAGTTATTTATGTATCAAGGTTGTAAAAGTGATCTTTTTTGGCCGAATGTGATGATTGCAGCAGAGGCTAACAAATCAGATGAGGCTAAAAAAGAACTTTTAACCGAGGTGCACACAACATTTTTTAGGCGACTATCACAAAAAGATATAAACTTTAATTTAAAAATGAATTTCATAATTTTGACAGTGATAGTTACCTGACAAATACATATATTTGATGTCACTTGCAAAGTGATTGTAGCGGCCGTAAAAGTGATTGTAGCGGCCGTAAAGTAAAGTAAAAGCGGTTGTAAAGTAAATGCGGCCGTAAAGTTGTTTATGACAGATGTCAAAAAAAAAGGTATACTTTACGCTTTTCAAAAGATACGTAAAACAACTATTTATGTAATAGCCGCCTAAAAAGATATTATTGTGATCCCCAGGATGATTAAACGAGAAACCAATAAATTATAGGAACAATTATCAAAAGCGTACGTAACCATAGTAAGCATTTTTGTTTACAACGTGTTTAAAACATTGGTTTTATTTCAAAAATTTACCAATAGTATTATACTAGTTTGTGGCCTTTTTGGCTGTGTTCCCACAAGCCGGTTCTGGTTCTAAAAGCAGTTTTTCGCGTGCTCTCGCAACCTTGTTGCCTGTGATTCCGGCATATTCAGATCTCTACACTAGTGTGACTGTGTTACCCTTGCCTAATATGTTTAGCATTCAAGGACTAGTCATGAATGTATCACATAAGAATCTATTGCTGCAATCCTCATCAGCCGCTGTCAGGATCGCAATACCTGCGCTTTTTGTCTCAGACTGCATTCATTGCTCCCGTAAATTCCAGAACTGGTGCCCTTTCATTCAGTTTTAGCATACTAGAATTGTTTTTACACAGTTATCGTTTGCACCAATAAATGGTATACTTAACAATAGAATTATTATTATTCTTCATTCTTTGAAAATTTTTAACAGTGAGCAGGTCAAATTTGTGGGAAGTGGGAATAATTTGAAAATTCGATATGGTTTTAGTAGACAAACAAAAACGTGTGGGCATACTTTCTGGGCACTGTAAACTTAACAAGCACATGCACCGCATGGGCTTGGTTGAATCACCATCCTGTAGACGATGCTACACAGACGACGAGGCAGCACAACACATACTTTGTGAGTGCCCCGTACTCGTCGAATTAAGACGATCCATGTTGGGGGAATCCTGACCGGACATGGCTAAGATCAGCAGAGCCGCTTTCTCCGTCCAGCATCCTCAGGTTATGTGGGATGACTTGAGGGAGGTTGCGGGGGTGAACGACTCTAATCAGGGAGGTAGCACAAAGGGCCTACGTGCGCGTGGACTTCCATAATCCAGAATCCACTAGACAAACCAGTCACAAAGGAATGCTATTGTTTCACGGGCAAACACGAACTTAACACACACCGATCACGTGTTCTTTCTGCATGGGAGGTGATATGTTGCAAGCTTCATTTCATCAAGAATTAATACAGGAAACTAATTAAACAAAATAATTTGGTTTAAGTACATGAATTAACATTTTCAAATATTCATGCTAGTTATTCAGGAATATCATAATGCATTTAAACAGCAAGCTGTCAGCAATAACAAACGACATAAAAAAAATTGTAACTAAATGCTCAAATTCGAATCACTATATAATAACCGAGACGTGTGTATATGTTTGTGTTGCTGTGCACTTTTCCGACAGTCGCCGAATCCTGACGAATGCGGATGTGATATTTTAAAACCAAAGCTATTATAAATTTATAACCTTATTTATAACCTACAAATTAATGCTACAGGCTACAATTATAGATACCCCGCAAACTACGTAAATATCTGCACAAATTTTTTTCAAAGTAAGTTTTAAACATTTTAGTATAAAAGTCTGTCATCTTATTCAAGCGGTATTTGTGTCTAAATATATTTTCTTTACTTAGAAAATACGTTCAAAGTTTCCTTATGGAGATTTACGTGTAAAATAGAATTCGCTATTTGTGCTTATTTTTGGGTAAAATTTTGTGTAAACATGCAAAGTTTGTCTGTCCAAGGTCCTTAACCCATTTCGAACATTGAAACAATGCCAGAAAGTATTTTCGCGAAAATTTCCAAAATGACAAGTATCGGAAACTTTTTCTCGATAACATGGAAATTTAAATATTTCAAGTTGAAAAGTTATTTAAATGATGAAAGATGATTCTATTATGCCTCGCGTTAACATTTTCATGGTTAAAATGATGTAAAAAGTAGTAACAGCATTCATCGTAGACTAATTTATGTGTCCCGATACCTTCTTTCGGTAACTTTCGAAATGTACATGTTTGTGTGCTTATTTCGAATTTAGAGATTTTGAACGATGAACGATGTCGTAGGTAACATATATAGTCGAATGTTTTCACCGAGAAAAATGTTTTTGTCTACATATTTAACTTAATATCTATTGATGAAAGTAGGTGGGAAGTGTATTGTTACGTTACACTATACCAAAGACAATACCTATACTTTGACTATACTTCTAAATATACAACTTATATTGTAATTATGAGGAAGTAAAATCCATATTTACTGCTGTACATATACGTGTAAATGGTGGCCTTTAGTTAGTGAAATAAACAAAAATTTGAAACTGTTTAAGGTAGAGAAGGTCTTTGTATAAAACAGATGTTATGCAACGTTAGACCAGCTTCTATTTGTACATTTTATGTTTTATGGTATTTTTAGTTTTACTATAGTTAAAAATGAATGTTAAAACGTTCTCTCTAAGGCCATTCGTATTCCGAAAAAGTTGCCAGTATCCAAATTGAGTTCTTTTACATTCAAAATTCATTCTAAACTATCCTTATGAAGTTCACACGGAATTTGTTATATTTTCGTTAATTTTTGGGCAAAGACTATGTGCAAAGACGTAATTAACATTGTGAAAGGGCCATTATCTATTTTTGGTCTCAAATCTATTCCAAATAGTTTGCATTTTACATTTTTTTAATAATTGGTAAAAATTTACTATAAGTACGTAGGAACGAATTCGTATATCTTTACCAAATATCAACCCATTTTTGTGATTTTTACGTCAAATGTAAGTAAATGTAGTCCTTTATTTTAGTTACTTTAATAACTTGCTAAATTACAGATACCTACAGAGTCAAAAATCTGAAAAGGTACAAAAATGTAAATTTTTTTTCTATTTTCAAGCAACTAAGCCAGCTCAACAAGGTGTGATATTTTAAAACAAAAGCTATTACAACCTACAATCATAGATACCCCCTCCCTCCAAAGCACGCAAAACGCGAGAATCGCGTGTACCCCCGTTTATAGATGAATAAAATCATGAAATAATTAAAAAACCATGGCATAAAGTTAGTACGCAGACATATGAATTAAAACAAACTTATTACTGAATTGAAAACCTTTCAAATAAAGAGTCACTACTAGACAACGAATTTAATTTTGTTGTAGCGTCTCGGTCGTTTTCGAGACGAGATGAGAAATTCTGCTTCGTGGCCATTGTTAAGGAAAATGATGAGGGCATGGAAGTGGGAGGCTTCCCAAATGGTATGATATCAGTTAGATGGACAGAGATTCAGCAGAAGACTTTAGTAGAACTAAAGTGGGTGGGTAAATTATAGGACGCTGTCGACAAAGAAAAGAACTAACACATGCAAATTGAAAAAATTACTATTATTGCGACGAAAGGTGATGAAAAGCATGGTGTTTCGCATGAGATTCTTGGGTCGAATGGTAATTTTTTTCAAAAATGTACAAAAGCTTCTTCAATAATAGGATCCTTAGGTATGATGTCTGACTCCAATATATCAAAAACAACATGGCTTCCTCTTTATTTTTGAGGTAGATATACAGACTGTTTCAAATTAACTCGGCACTATTGCTATCTTTGTTATTACTGATTTTACAAAGTAGGTTAAATTTGCAAAGTAGTAGTGTTTTTGGTGCTGATTAATATGCAATTAATAAAAAAACAATTGAATAACGCATTTTCGAGAAAATCACAAATTTAGTATTTTTTTAATGGAACACCCTGTATATTTTTATTGTAAACGAAAGAGAAATGAATTCTCGACAAAAATTATTATACACTCTTACATCAAAATACTGAAGATAAAGTAGATATTGACAACTGTATTATTTAATTAACGTAGCCGTGACCTTTCAATAGAACATTATTTAATTTTTCAAAATTACATTAAATGTTCAAAAATACCACAATTTCATGTATGCACATTAAAGGTCTCCTATGAAAGCTCCTTGCAGCATTCGATATACTTTTACCGTCAATTCAATTAATACATAACACGAATGCTATTTTCTCAGCTACATTGGCGTATCTTCTTTCACAAACCTTATTTTTAACGTACCCGCAAATGAAAAAATCCAAAGGCGACAAGTCGGGTGAGCGAGGTGGGCACTTAATGGGACCTTTTGTAGTCATCCATGTAAACATTCCAGAATTGGAAAAAATTGATTAAATATTACGGTTGTCAATATCTACTTTATCTTAAGTATTTTGATGTAAGAGTGTATAATAATTTTTGTCGAGAATTCATTTCTCTTTCGTTTACAATAAAAATATACAGGGTGTTCCATTAAAAAAATACTAAATTTGTGATTTTCTCGAAAATGCGTTATTCAATTGTTTTTTTATTAATTGCATATTAATCAGCACCAAAAACACTACTACTTTGCTAATTTAACCTACTTTGTAAAATCAGTAGTAACAAAGATAGCAATAGTGCCGAGTTAATTTGAAACAGTCTGTATATACCTATACTTAAATGGCCGTAACCAATAAGTAACTAGGGCTTGTAGGTACCTTTTTGTTTTGGTGGTTTAAATTGGTTAAAAGGGAGTCGGAATACCTACGAACCGAGACAAAGGAGAGATTTTGGACTAATATTGTGGTACGTAGACATAGGTTTTTCATCCGTCGCGTAGGTTTTCTTACCGTCCCCATTTTTTCAAATAATCACAAAAATCGTATAATTTTGAAGAAAGTGTAAACTTACTCTCTATCCATATTAGGTACACTTACCAAACTTTTCCCTAATCCCCAATTTTGTGTATGGATACTAAGTAAACGCGCCCCCAAAATCTTTTCTCAATGAAACATTCAAAAGCATTTTAATGTTCCAAGCGACGGCGTTTGCTTCAGAACGATGTATGATAATAATTCTTTTTTTTTATTTAAAACGTACATGTAACGTTTTGGTCTTTTGATTTTGATAATTAAAAATATTTGTTTGTGTAAAGACGTTGAACCTATAGTTTTAAATTACTAATAAAACAGTAGTTTAATTTACATATTATAACATCAAAGGTTTTCTAATAATAGGACGAAGAATTTGAATTTCAAAACTATTAATTTAAATATCATTAAACAGCTATAAATTCAAATTTCCTACTATAAATAAACAACAACCATCTGAAAACAACAGACAAGTTTACACAAAACCAGTTAAAAAATATAAAAATATATTATAATTAAATAAATAAATTCATAAGCCGCTTGTTTTATTACAACGCATGAAAACCAATCTAAAATTACGGCGCTTAAATCACTTTTATGTCAAGAAAACTAAAATACGTAACAGAATAAAATGGAAATTTTTGCCGACATTTTTATGAAAGGACACAGGAAAAAAATGGCGCATTTTTTTTTATGATCGTATTAGATAGAAATGTATTCACACACTAACATTTGTGCGTGTATCCTGTGTAGCACTGGGGCGTAACACCCACGCCTTTTTTTCGTAGTCGTAAACCCGCCTTTGCTATTGTTTTAATATTTAATGAAAATATGGCCGAATCATATTTTAACGACCCAATTCGGACATTAATATTCAAAAATTCACCGTACCTTGCTCTTTTTCGACCAATCATTAACGTGCTCGTACGTATAAATATTATTCACGTAATTTTCAACATTTGCGCCAACTGCATTTACCAATAAGAAGCTACTTGCAATTACTTCGCGTAAGAAATGACGGAAGTTAATAATTTGTTAATGTGATAGCTTCGGCAATTATCCAACGGGGAAACATCTAATTTTCGATTACTATCTACCACTTTTTCGCTTAGGTACTACTTCGAAGGTTTTTTTTTTCTTCTTTAACTCGCGTGTCGTAGAATGCAAAAAGCGTTTAAATACAGCACGAAAATACTATACCCGGTATTTATTTATATGGAATCTCACGTGCTTGCGGTGTTACTTTTCCTTAATTACCATCGATAAGGATCGTCGTATTTAAGGCTTTTTTTTTCCCCAACCTCTTATATAACTATAACCGATAATAGTGAAAGAGAGAAATGGTAACTCTTAATCGTTAAACTTGATTTGAAAATAAAAGCTCAAAATGAAGGCATTAAATATATGGTAATAAAAAACGACGATTATCACAATTTTTTTCTAAAACAAAACCAGTTTATTACCATAATAAATCTTGCCACAAATTAACTCCCGTATAATAGAGGTCGAATAAGTCTAAATATTTACAGTAACGTCACACTTTAAGACATCTTGATAAGTTTCAAATATCTATACTGTATTTTTGAAAGGGAATGTGTGACGTCATGAAAATATGATCGAAAAATTTATACGTTTCCAATATAGAGCATATGAATAATACCAGAACAGTATTCTATTGCAATAAATTTTTCATAAAAATTCTATTTTTCGATGAGGGTTCAAATATAAACCGAAGTATTGCTCCCGACGCTGAAATGGTTGATAAAATTAAAAAAATTACATATTATACAATAGACTATTTAAAAGTCCTGTGATCGATGTATAAATTACCGTTGTCATCGCCTTTGTTCAATCATTTTTGCATTAAAAACACAGTCGCATCCAAGTTGCGCAACGCATTATAATCAATAATATCTAGCAAAGGAAGATGTAAATTTTAAGATAACCTTCTGCATCATTTGGAAAAATCATTCTTTCAAAGGCACAAATGCTTTCATGGTGTAGACAATTTTGTGAAAGGCCAGAATGTGTAGAAAACTAAACCTACGGAAAACATTCAGCGAATTGATGAGCAAGATCTCTTGAGAAAAATGTGGCAAGTTTCAAACGTATTGTTAGTAGAGGCAACGAGTATACACTGTGTCCAAGATAAGGAGGGCCACTATGGGGATTTCGGAAACGGTAAGAGATAGAGTTTCGGTTAAATGGGAGAGAAGTTGGGCAATTTTGAGTTTAGTACAATGAAATTTTTAAACTGACAAAATTCCGAACCGTTCCGAAGTTATGCGACAAAAAGCGAATTTTCAGGATTTCGTTTTTCGCAAATTGTTACTTTTTCGTTAATGTTAACTAAACAGTAAAAGAACCTTCTACAGGTACCTACTTTTTAACGTTCTTTAACATGGCATACAGCAAATTGGAATCCGATGTTTCGTTTTCGAGCAACCATCATCAACTTTGTTTTTTTAAATACCGTCCTGATTTTTTTATGCACAATATTAGAAGAGCTTTTCATTCTGCATTCAAGCATGTATCACACTTTATGGTTTAATTGCGATTTCATACTTACTTTACGATTAGCGGAAAAAATCCTAAGTACGAACCTGTTTCCCCCCTCAATAACATTCAAACTGAATTTTATTTATAAAATGGACTTTTGCTAACTGTGCTTTCCTCATCAAATTAATGAAATGACACAGAATTTTCAATTTTGAACACAACTTTTCTAACCAAGTACATAATTACAAACAATCAACAACACGTCATAAATGAACAGAAAACATTTGATGAAACGAAAATTTAAACATGACACATATCAATAATTAGAAAAAAATTATAATAAATGCTCGCAAAGCCCTCCTTCTTTCTCCAATCGTCAATAGCATCTTCTAACTGAAGAATCTAAAGCATTCTTTAACATTGCAGGTGTTACAATTTGGAATGTGTTAAGTACAAACTTTCAGAGTTCTTCTTCTATTCCAAATGTATCTTTGTAAATATAATTTCTTATGTACCCCCAAAGAAAAAAATCCAGCGGGGTTATTTCGGAAGAACGAGCTGGCCAGGGTGTTTCAGAATTGGTGCTTAAAACTCTTTCGGCAAACCTATTTGAACGGTAATCCTTAACCACCCGTGAATTGTGCGCAAGTGCACCATCCTGCTGAAACCAACAATTGCGTATTACGGCTTAGGGTAAAATATCAAGAGCATCTTCCAAAGTAGAATCTAGTAAATTTAAGTAAAATAGTAGAATAAGTATAAAATCGCAATTAAACCATAAAGTGTGATACATGCTTGAATGCAGAATAAAAAGCTCTTCTAATATTATGCATAAAAAAATCAGGACGGTATTTAAAAAAACAAAGTTGATGATGGTTGCTCCAAAACAAAACGTCGGATTCCAATTTGCTGTATGCCATGTTAAAGAACGTTAAAAAGTACCTCTAGAAGGTTCTTTTACTTTTTAGTTAACATCAACGACAAAGTAATAATTTGTCAAAAACGAAATCCTGAAAAGTCGCTTTTTGTCGCATAACTTCGAAACGGTTCGGAATTTTGTCAGTTTAAAAATTTCATTGTACTACACTCAAAATTGCCCAACTTTTCTCTCATTTAACCGAAACTCTATCTCTTACCGTTTCCGAAAACCCCATAGTGGCCCTCCTTATCTTGGACACAGTGTATAATAGAAAGAGAGCTTAAGTAATGAGCTTTTTCGTAGGTATGTACGTTGGGTTGCATATCACTTTATGTTTATATTTTTCTCCTAAAAGTAGTTTCAGGCTATTGAAAGAATTCGTTTTTCTAAAAGGTCTTACAACGTTGCCATAAATAGTTTAGTGTTTTCAAAGATGCAGTAGGTAACATTATCTTTTCAAGTGTTAATCCCTTACTATTAAGCAGATTGAATTGCATACACCTGACAAGATTTCTTTTGAATTAAAAAGCTATATTTGAAACCAAAACAATAAGTCCGCAAACAAGTTATCGTTAAAGCAAGAAAATCAAATGAATGGACAGGTAAATGTCACAACACCGTAAAATAAGAACGGTAAAATTTTACAGGGAACTATTTTTTTGTTCGAGTTATATTACTTCGTTAGTCGTCTATTAGGGGGGCGATAGTAGCGCTCTAAAGCGGCGGACTAACGCTGTTTTTGAAGGACATTGCTTCTCTTACCTATTATAAAGTCTGTCCCACGAGAGCTCGAGTGTGACTCATACCTAAAAACTATCCGAATGATATAAATTTAAACGTTTGTCTTAGCTATCTCCTATAGGGCACTTTAATCTTCTAACCTCGAATGTACCAAAATATAAATTTAGTGTAGTCTTATTTACCTGAACTATTCATGTTACCGGTAAATTTGATCCACCGCGATCGTGTTCGTTCTCAAAATATTTGAGTACGTTCATTAGCATAATCTGTGTTTGACTTTTTAACGATTTATTGGTAAGCGACATTATAAAGCAAATATAGGTTAACAACAACAATCAATTTGACAGCTAACAGCTGACACTACGATACAAACTCAACGTACGTTTATGTAATTTACAATGCCAATGTTAAAAGATATATTTTTTGTATTCGCTCTCTTTTCCATTAGGTACTTTTTGTAAGTATGACAAAGACAACCTAATAATTTGCGTTAATTCACACACCAATAACTAATGAGTCACACTCGAGCTCTCGTGGGACAAACTATATACTCTTTGGTAGAGGGTTACAGATTCATAAAATTTGTACAAGATGTTTAAAAGGCAAAGGCGGATTGAAGTGTCCACTGAAGGAGAAGCATTCTTGAAACCTGGGTTCACCAATTTGTTCCCGAGTCCAAGAAGTCAAGCATGGAATAGCGATACACAACGTCGCGTAAGCCTCGAAGAGAAAATACATAAAATAATACTGTGATAAAAAAATAAGGTGAAATTGTTTATAACTTTTAAAATCTTTATTTATTCTTCTAAATCTATTCCATCGCCTTCAAAGTATTCCCCTCCCGCTAATGTTTTTTCCCGTCCTGGAAACAATTGTTGAAGTGAATTTTCGGGATGGTCTTCAAAGCGCGCAGCGACTCGGTTTTTATCTCCTCAATCGTGTCGAAACAGTGTCCCCGGAGCGGTCTCTTGAACGAATAGCCAGAAGTCATACGATGATCAATCGGGTGAATACGGTTGTTGCGGAACGATACGAGTTAAATTTTTGACGAAATCGTCTCGAAGAACTAATGCAGTGTGAGATGGTGTCATTATGGTGGTGCAAAAACCATTGTCTGCCCATAATTCTGGCATCTTTTTTGCGAATACTTCACGTAAACGTTGCATAACGCTCAAATAATATTCTTGGCGTTTGGCACGACGGAAGGAATTCATAATGCACCATACCACGATCATCGATGAAAACTTGACCTTGATTTTTGAACGACTTTGGGGCGATCTTTTCTGTCTTGACTCACCTTTTGCACGGTATTCGCTTGATTGGTCGGTTGTTTCCGAATCGTATGCATAGATCCAAGTCGCTCATCTCCAGTTATGATACATTTCATTTTATCCTGATAGTTAGAAAGCATTGTTTCACTTTCACATACTTCAACGCGACGCTATTTTTCCAAAAAAATTTAGTATTTTTGGCACTAAACGAGATTTCACTTTTCTCAGCCACAAAACATCTTTCAAAATGGGCTGGACTGATCCAAATGAAATGTTAACAGTATCAGCGAGATCTCTAATTGTCAATCGACGATTCTTGAGTACCAAATCTTTGATTTTCCTGACGTTTTATCTTCAGCATTTTCTCTGCCTTCTTTGAATTGTTTGTACCACTTTTAAACATTATTTTGTGACTCTGAAGGCCTTCTGCAACATTCTCAACGTTTCTGCAGCATCATCCGGCAAACAAAATTTAATGCAACTTCTTTGCTCAACAAAATTAGACATTGTCAAAATCGCTGACAGTACCAGCTTAAAAAAAGATCTGTCAGAATCGAAGAACCCGCGTATTTTAATTTAAGTTTCACCTTATTATTTGATCCGTCAGCAGCCAAAATGGTGGCTACTGTATTTTGGGATGTTTAAGATCTTATTGTCAACAAAGATGAAATAAAAAAATTCTTCGATCTTTTGCAGCAGATCATGGAGAAACACAGCTTTTTTCCCAAGAAACCTTTATAGGTCTACGAAGTAGGAATTATTACCATTCAAGAAACAGGGAGAGTGTTGGCTGCAAAAGGACAAAGAGGAGTTGACCCAATGACAAGCTGAGAGAGGAGTTACAGCTCTTAGAAACAGATGGACCCGTATAGGTGCTTCCTATCAATGTTCAAAAAATGGTTTGATTACAGAAGAATGGTTTTTCCTTAACCACTATGTCAAATTTTCCAAACCATCTGAAACCGAAAAGGTTTTGTTAATTTTAGACAACCATTCTAATCACACTTATGAGTTTTGTAGAAAAAATCATATTGTGATGCCGATTCCACCCCATTCGATGTAACCTCTGAAGGCATATTACAAATCTGAGTGCAATCTGTACATGAAGAACCATGCAGGGCAGCAAATTACACCGCATGAAGAAGATTCAATATTTCGAAAGGCCTTTGGTAATGGCTCCTCAGTAGGCAACGCTCAATCTGGGTTTAGAGCAACTGGAATCTATCCATTTGATCCAAATGTATTTAAAGCGGACGTTCTTACAACATCAAAATATGTAGTCAAGAAAAGGAAAATGTCACCCCTTCTGCCTCAACAGCTGCTCTCAACTGGAGTGTTCAAGAACTACTCCTCAAGCCCAAGAAACTATCTTCTATAGGAAGAATGAAACAACATGTAACTATTTTGTCCTTTGACGGACACCTCACTCAAAAATCAGCTAGGATGAAAAGACAGCAACGTTGCAGAAAAAATCAAATTAAGAGAGTGGCAGTTCCAAACAGAAGAAGAAAGAAGCGAAGATTAGATTCAACATCATCAGAAAATGGAACATTTGCAGCAACAACAAAAGTAATGGAACTGACTTTGATTCTCCGTATCATCTGTGATGATTACGGGGCAAATAATGAGCTGTGGTATAGGCGCTACCGTTAATAAATACTGTGACTATTTTGACATTTCTGCTAGTGAAAAATTCACATGGGATTAGAAGAATATTTTGTATAATTTTTTTAAATTATTGTTATCGAACCATACAAATACGACTTCCTATAATACATAATCTGTGATAAATTAATATAATTTGATATAAAATTTGAGGCGATATCAAATTGATTTCAGTTTCCTAAACCACCAAGGTCAAAAGTTATGGAGCAAAATTTACACAAAATGATTATCAAGCGAAATTCGGACCGGAAGTGAGATCCAAGATGGCGGCCAATCCGGATCGGTGCTGTAAAGCTCTACATTGATATACGCGTTCAAAATGCCTAATTATATGTTTTTCAGCATGCGGAATTCAAAAATACAATGTGAAAAACGTTGTTTTTTCACGATGGCGTCAGCACCTACATTTTTTTCATGTGGAAACAAGAGGGATACAAAATTTCATTTTATAGAAATATTTGAATTAAACTTTAATTCAAATGTTTCCAGAAATAAAACAATTTTTAGGATTCAAAAACTACACAAACAAGAAAGAATTACTATGTGTCTCCAGAATGAAGACATCAGTTACTTTTGCAAGGGATGTTAGATTTTCTGCAACTGCAGTTCTTTGAGTTCCAAAGTTCTTTGCAATGGCAAACAACAACTTCTGGACAGGTCTTGGGAGTAGGATCTACCGTCGTGGAACAACTTGCTCTCCGTCAATAGTCCGGCCGCAGTCTTCAAGCAATGGAAGGGATGGTTTGGGAAGGTGAGCATTCTCCCAAACACACAACCTCCAATTTTGAAAAAAATTAAATAATATACATATTAACAATCCTCTGTGTTTTTATATGACGTGTTCCCTGCCAAGTTATCTGGTAATTGGACCTTTTGATGTGAAGCAGAAGTGCATCCCTTGTAGGTGGGCTTTCTCACAATTCCAACTTGAAAACGTATGACTACGTACCTTATACAAGTTGACGACGAACGCTTCTACGTTCTGGAGAACGTCCTCTCTAATTGGCCAGCATCCAAGTCCTCCCAGAAGCTTGCAGTTTTCACCGCAGAAGACCTTCCAGGCGCTGACCTTTGTTATCGATGCAAGCTTGGACGTCACAACTAGTGACTGCGTGGAAAGCCATCAGATAAATGATTTGCTCAGCTGTAAGCTTCTTGTAAATATGCACCGGAATATATTTGATGTCTCGTGCACTGCCACTCCCAACCCACATATGGGAGCACTTAATTTTGGCAAGTGGTGAGCAAGGAGAAGTTCAACATCAGTGTCTCTGATCATTACGACGATATCGGCTGCTGTACTGTGTACAAGCTGCTTCTTCGTGTGACGCTATAAGGCAATCCACATTGCTAGTTATATCGGTAAAGTGAGCATGTGACTCTTCTTTGAATCCACCCGAGAGCACAACGACCAGATCACCAAATTCGTGTTCTAGGATTGGTTCAGACAAAAACCTGCACATATCAGCTTTATTCTCTGAGAGGAATAAGAAGTTACTCCAGTCCTTTGGCAATGGTATGTTGCAGTCATAGTTTTCTCTGCGTACTGGAGCGAAGCCCTTTGTGCCCTTTCCAGATTGTGGAAGGTGCCTATCAAACACAATGTGAAAACTTCTTGGTACTTAAATCCATGACTCAATATTATTTTAATGAAGCAGTCAGCGGCCTAAAGACAAGACAAACGCCATCCCATCGATTATGAGAATGGAGTCAGATTTCTGGTTTACAGAGAAATGTTTTGGGAACTCTGATCCTTGTACAATTGCCTTCACCTTTCCCGCTGGTCGTAACTCGCCGTTCACCAAGGTCAACGAAATAGGAACTTCGCAAAGCTCATGGTTCAGAATCTTTTTTAGATCAACATTCCTTCCTTCTTCATATGCGGCGATCAATACACGCAAGAAGTCTCTATCAATCTTCATTACTTGCTTTTTATTAGATTCTTCCTTGTAAAGTGAGTGCCTTGTTTTTGTGTAACGTTGCGTGGTAGCTAACTGCAGACGCGTCAGTTTTTTGACTTCTGACAAGCCTTTGACGCACAAAGTCTCGAACTAATTCCACCCTGCGTTGTTTTGCTGTCAGAAGAGCGTTAGAAATCTTTGGTGTGGCTATATCGCCTATATCTCCCACTTACGGTCGGGATTTCGTTTGGGCAACCGGTCTTTTGGGATTCAGCAGGGTCGAAATAGGGAAAAAAAAGACCCAAAAGTAATATGAAATACTTCTAAAATTAAGGTTTTGTCAATATTTTGTCTAGACTATTAAAGCCATTTTGCACAACAAAAAGATAATCAACTTTCAGGAAAACATGATTGGATTATAAGACCTAATTATGTTATTATAAAGAGTTTCTTTAACAAAAATAAATACAACACGAATAATATCCGCATTATTAGTGTAAATTAGTTACAACGCTGTAATTATGCGTGAACTGTTTAATTATGCGGCAGGAGATATTTTTATGTTGTAAGTATGTTGGTTCGGCATTCGACAAAGATAATATAAAAAAATAAAGAAAAAGTTCGACAGCTTTTACATTATGGCTAATTATGTTCTTCGTGCAAAGGTAGACAATTATGCAAGCACAATAAATAAACGTAAATTATCTAAATTCAAGGATTTATGCAATTTCTACGGATGCAATCGTGATTCCTGCATCATACGAATAACACTCTCCTTTCATTATAATTAAATACCGTCACTTCTCTCGCTAATTTGTTAAATTGCTTGCCTCTGGCTTAAAAAAAGGATTTTGAAAGTTATCGCGAAAAGGTACTAAAATTCTTGTCAGATGAATAGAAATTTATTACGTAGCCGTATTTGTAACCATCGGTGTATGCCAATAAAATTTTTATAACGATCACTCTCCGCTAAACACTTTACACATATTGGATTTCTCGTATTTTAAAATCAATTCTCTATCGCAAGAGCGATTTCTTCCATATTTACTCATTGGATGGATACCTACAAAAGACGATTGATGTCGACGATGGAATAATGAAGACAAGGTACGGAAGGCTTCTTTCGTACATGTCGCGAGCCTTTTACCAAAGCCGACAACAAACGTGATCCACGGTTGTAATGTTAGATTTGATATCGTTTATATGCATGCAAGATATTAGTTTGTCTGAAGAAATCCTATGGAAGCTATACAAACCGTTTAAAAAATGTTCATTTATTTGCTTCTTGTTTTAGAATTGATATTTACCTATTAACAATTACTGTAATTAAACGGTATGTGTTCACTTTTTCACATTTCCTGATTTTATTTCTGTAACGTGTAACCCTAGTGATGGGAGTACTGAAAACAGTGAAAACTCTTGATTAAAGATGCATGTTGTTTCTTTGTGATACAAGGGGTCTTCAAATCATTTAAAACTGCTGAAATAGATAGAAGAAAGTCACTGAATGTGTGAAATACCATTTTCATTCTAATCAATTTTCGTCCACGATACTCCGTTTCCAGATCGGGTAAGAAAACGTCACTATTTATATATTACATTTTAAATTTCATTTTGTTTACCTACACACAGACATACAGTACATAACGCATGTGACTCATTATGTTCTAGTAACATAACTACTTTGTCATGCCCATGCGGCTTGTCCAGCCCAACTGTTGAAATATTTTGTAAAAGAATCTCGAACAGCAAACCACCTCCTCTAGGTGAAGGCGAAGTGAAGTTTTCTGAGGGTGGGGCATTTGGGCAGGGTATAGCTCATGGTGCAGAAATTGCCACTCCTCAGTTTTTTGGTTTCAGTACTCCTTTGTGAGCGGAGGCAAACACAGAGGCTTCCATTTGTCAGCAACGACTTGAGAACCGTTCATAGTATCACGATCAAATTTACGTGACGAGTTGATAATAATTCCACAATTAATATGCTAGAGAAAAATACCGGTGCACGGCCGTCCAAGGGGTTTCAAAATCCACCCCCGTATATTATCTCGAGAACTTCTGGCTTTCTTATGTGTTACCCTTAGAATATAAATAAACTGTAGAAAGGCTTCTTTACATTGGTTTGTGAAGCCAGGACAAGGATAGCATAATTCAGTCGTATGTGTTCATTTATGGTAGTTTGCGCCACACAAAGATAGCGTCATTCAGTCTATTTATTGTAGTTTACAATGCATTGTTGTCCAATTGTCATCACAACTAACATAGTAATTAAAATCTATAATAGTGTTATTGAAAATGAGAAACTAAAACATTAAGGGATGTGCGAGTTTTAAATGTTGGCTTCATGTTTCAATAACGTTCGTATATGGAAATCAACTCAATTCAATTCAATTCAAAAACTTTTATTGTTATAACAATTCATTTTGGGTTTAGTACAGTCAATTTAAACACAAAAATATACAAACATTGCAAAAAATCCTATGTTAGGTTTGCTTTTTTCATGGTGTTAGGTTCGGTCCCAGTAGTAAATACTCAATTTTGCAACTTCGAACAACTTGTGGAAACTGGGGGGGGGGGCACCAAAAACCGCGGTTTTTTCGGACTTTTTTCAGTTTTAGTCTCGTAGATCAAAAACTATGAGTTGTAGTGCAAAGAATATGATTATCTTTTTTAAGCTGGACTAAATTTTCTACCATTTGAGCCTAACCGGAAGTCTGTAAGTATAATAGTTTCCGAGATACAGCTCTTCAAAAATAGGCATTTTCCCTAAATCTGTTTTTAACGTATCATCCATGATTCGACCCAGATATTGCCACAACGACGTGCCCTACGACCGTTGTCACGGAGGAAAAAATTGTAGCACGTTTTATCACCTTTTATTTAAGCATACATGCATTCCTGTAGGCCTAACAGTTCTCGAGAAAAAGACGGAAAACCGGAAAACAGTGAAATCGGTACGACTCCACATATATGTAATAGCATTAATATGATTAGAAGACATTTTCTGATTATTCTTATTTAGCCTAGCGAACGAACGCTCAAAAAGGGCTTGTAGACAGACTTTTTGATCCTAAAGATTTTATTTTTGGGATGTGTTTGGGGGTGTTTGGTGATGATTATACGAAAAGTAGCGTAACAAAATGTGCAGATTTGTTTGGTTTTCCGTTTACATCTCTTCAACAGGCCATCGTAGTGGGAAATGGCTAATTATAAAAAAAAGTTGATTAAATTTTCTACAAGTTTGCTTCTATGCGTTTTTTCTCTATCTCTATCCGT
Organism: Pyrocoelia pectoralis; assembly: GCA_036250285.1. Classification (NCBI taxonomy): domain Eukaryota; kingdom Metazoa; phylum Arthropoda; class Insecta; order Coleoptera; family Lampyridae; genus Pyrocoelia; species Pyrocoelia pectoralis. The sequence goes on from CM070079.1 coordinate 10,520,658, forward strand.
TGAAGAGATATTCGCTGTCAAGAATTAACATTTTTTTAAATCGCTTTTACACGACGTTTTTCGGAAAATGTTGTGTCCTAGCTCCTAAAGTATTGGGTTTATAGCGAAAACTGCTGAAATATGGATGATACGTTGAAAAAAGATTTTGGGAAAAATTGCCTATTTTTGAAGAGCTGTATCTCGGAATCTATTATACTTACAGACTTCCGGTTAGGCTCAAATTGTAGTCTAGTTTAAAAAAGATAATCATATATATTCTTTGCACTATAACTCGTAGTTTTTCAGGTACGAGGCTAAAACTAAAAAAAGTCCGAAAAAATTGCGGTTTTTGGCTCCCCCTCCCAGTTTCCACAAGTTTTTCGAAATTGCAAAATTGAGTATTTACTACTGGGACTGAACCTAACAACATAAAAAAGTCAAACCTACCATAGGATTTTTTGCAATGTTCATGTTTAAAATGACTGCACTAGTTAGTAAGTTTTGTTTGGGCTGCTCAGGATTATTATCCTCTTCAGCCCTCGGCGGTTGTTTTATGTTAGTAGTTACATTATTTTTGGATTAACATAGTAATTAAAGTTTACAAAAAAAAACAAAAAACAAGATAATAAAGTTTTTGAGATATGTACGTTTGTACGTAGATATATGTAATAAGTATAAATACGTTTAATCGTTGTCCTTATCCATTACTGTGGTCGTCATCGTTCGCATAGTTGCGACTAGGAGGTTGGGAATGGGGTTTCAGGTGACTGGTTGGGCGATTTTCAGGGCGATTTCCAGGAAGTGAGTTAGAAATTGTTCAATTACTAACTTGAATTCCTGTACAAAATGCGGGAGGTCTGGAGATCGAAGAGTGGCTTGTAGATGTCGTGCGAATAGATTGACCTTATCTTGGTTGGTAGAGAAAATGTCACCGACTTCGTGAAGTGAGAGGGAGTGGTGGTTTTCCTACGTGTTAGGATGTTGACCTGCCGCCAAAAAAGGCTTCCATTCCGGTAATCTAATTGGGATATTGCTCGGATCAAGTTTTCCTCTGAAATCCTGTTGGTTTCTCTCCTTATTAGTGCATTGAGAAGATTGTACTCTGTCTTCAGAGCACCATCTCGCGTGCGTAGAAAATGACGGAAGATTCGTCGTTTTTCTCTAATTAGGTTGAGGATTTGGGCCGGTAGTCGATGACGGTGGATGTGGTGTGTTTTCGTTGGTATATTTATATTGGCGGCTTCAGAGATGAAATCCAAGAGTGATTGGATTGTTCGATTCAGATCGTGATTCGTGTGTTGTGGTAAGTGTGGGATTGTGGGGTAGATTATTGGAAATTTGCTGAGAGAAACCTGCCAGTCAGCGTTGGCGTAGGCTCGTCTGTTTATTACCGTCGGAGGTGGAAGTGGTCGCGGCGCAAACCCGGTTTTGGCTAGCAGATGAAGATGGTGAGACATTATCGTTGTGCCCAGGTAACACACAGCTTCAAAATGTTGAAGGAGAGGTTCTGCCCACAAGATGGTGTTGAGGCCAGGGGGGTTGCATAAGCTGAAAAATGTGACTGGTATATTGGGGAAGTGCACTGTGGCTGCTACGCACTCAAGGTGCTGTTAGTGGGCCGGGAGTGGGAATGATGTAGAGGGGAAGTAGTACAAGTTCCGCGAGCACCATTCATAAGGCTATTTTTTTGGAATGTTTTAAAGTTTTTGAAGGAGAGCGTTCCACGGAGATTTAATCTGGTTTCGGTGATAGATAGGATATGAATGTTTTCGGTTTGAAGGTTTTTAATGAGGGGGTGTTTACTCCGTACTCCGTTCGAGTTAACAGTACCGATCACGAGGTCCATGTTAAGTTAGTTAGTAAGGAAGGATAGGAGGGGCGTAAGGGCTTGATAAGTCTTTACTTTGGGACGGTGGTGAACACGACGCCGTTACCGGTTACGGTAGCGTACGTCCTGCGATGGATGTAGGGTGAAGACGGGAGATCGATGGCTCTTATCGTCGGTCTGAAAGGAGGGTGATCAGGATAAGAGAAAGGGTTTTAATGAAATCGGATACGCTAAGGGGCTGGTCTAGTTCTGGTTCTTGGGTTAGGGAGGATAGGGATTCGGTATCGATTCGTTTTGGGGGAGCAACTTGAAAGGGAACGCGCGTCTTAAGGCATTGGAAGGAGTATGTGGAGTGAGGTCCCCCGCAGTTGTTACACTTTGGCTGGGTGGAGGCTTAGCAGAGAGAGGATCGGTGGTTGGCGCCGCAGCTATGACAGACTGGAGTACGAGAGGGACATTCGGGTGCTAGATGGTCTAGCTGTGTACAAGTGGTGCAGTATTTGAGTATAGGAGCTGGGATTCTAGATGGTTCGCATAATGGCGTAGGAACATGGTAACACCACGTGCTAGGAAGAAGTCTAGGGTGGATTGGGAGATTGTTATCTATCGGACGAAGGTAGTTGGTTGGCCGGATTGACGAGATATGATGCGGATAGCTTTCGTGATTTTAGGGAGTTTTATGAATTCCAGGATTTCGTTTTCCGTAATATCGTAGTCGACATTGCGAATTAGAAGTGGACGGTTGGGAGTTAGAGCAACCGCGCTTGCTCATAATCAAACGCGGTAATACTCGGGTTTTTGTAGAAAGTTAGGGAATGCAAATAATGCGATGAGCACGATAGTAGGAGTTGGTTGAAGGGTTGTTAGTTTATTGGGTGTTTAGTATGCGTTAGGTAGTAAAAGAAAAAAAATGGGACTGATCTCGCCAACTGGTCTCCGGCAGGCACGGCTGGGCTGTGTGTTTCGCAAGGACGGCTTCGCTTGACCGCTTGTGGTGGTGGATTCAGGTAGCTGACGCTCAAGTGCTCTTCTCTGCGATGGGTGATGTTGTCGGTTTAACAATTAGCCGCAACTGATGGAAAGAAGTATCTGTACCTTTTTATAAACTAAGGTGTTACCTAATAGTCCAGTCGCTAGAGCAATCTCTGGTGATAGCTGATAGATGCGACTATTGCTTCGTGCTCAACATCCAAACATGTCAACGTTGGCAGGATACTGCAGTACGAAGCAATGTAAAGAACGTGAAAAAATAATCATGGATATCGATGGACATTACCCAACACTTTATTGTAGATACAGATGTGTCTGTCTCTAAGGAAACAGTGCACCAAACCACAACTATTTCCTAACTATGGGAAAGTAAGGTGGGAACAGCTCTTGGTGGAAAATATTAAATATTTCACTGAGAGCGAAGTGCAAGCAGCTGCCTTTAACTCCCCAACATACCGGGGGAGATAATCATGCTAACAGTAGAATAGTCCGGAGGATTGTACTGTGATGGTAAACAACACCTTAAAAGACCTTGCTATGACAATGAAAAAGGCACGACTAAGCCGGTTAGATACAACAGTGATTTTGCTAGAGCAGCATATCGCGATGCGGATTAATCAGGTCCTCGAAGCAAATGAAGAACAATTAAAAACTAAAGGCAATCTCCACGCTTTCTATACTAAGAACAAATTAAAATAGATTGTTGGATTAAAAATGAATAACTAAACAGTAGGAAATCTTAATGAGACAACAATTCAAACGCTTGATTACCTACATCTTCATCTTGCCAACTGCTGCATTACGCTTGGTATCTTTAAGGTGCAGTATGTCAAGGATAGGTAATTGCCTTTGAAGTTAAATTTATTATTACTAATATAACTTCTTAGGAAACGTTATTGCAATAACAGTTACGTTTATTGTTACTGTAATCCACCGTATTTTTAACTAATCGTTTTCTATTTATATGTACTTGATGTCCTTCATAAGTTTGAGCAGATCTTCAAAAAATTCGAAAATTATCGGCATTCGACAGCATTATAGCGCAACTATTGTATTAATTTAAAACAGCTTGTTAGATCATATCAAATCGCCTTGGAAAATATAATGTTTTGGTCACCTTAGAAAAAGTGTTATTTTGTTTGTAAACGACGTTTGTCCGTTTCAAAATTTACTTAATTTGAAAATGCTTTCAAAATTAATGTGAAGTGCAAATCTTTTGAATTCGTTGAAATTATTGTGTATTTTCTATTAAATAAACTTAAAAAAGATGTGCGACAAGAGTGCCCAACGTTTATCGCTGCTCTCCAAGTTAAAGGATTTGGTTTGTCAAATCGATGACAAATGCGGCGCACCACCCGGCTGTAGCCCTTGTGGACCACCGTGCGTAGGCCCTGTTATAGAAATTTACGATCCATTACCAAAACCTTGTCTACCTATTTGCAGCCCTTGCGGTCCGTGTGGACCCTGCGGACCCTGTGGACCCTGCGGACCATGTGGACCATGCGGACCCTGTGGACCATGCGGGCCCTGCGGACCCTGTGATCCATGCTGTCCCCCATGCTGTCCCTTACCATGCTGTGCACCAGTACCGCAACCAACTCCATGTCCCGTAATGTTACCACCGCCGCAGCCTGTGTGTGTTCCAGGATGTTTGCCAATCTGCAAACCGGTACCACCTCCCTGTGTTCCTGTAAGCAATCCATGTCCAGAACCGCAACCGTGTGTTCCATGTAATCCCCCTCAAATGATGGTATGCTATAGAATGCCTACGTCTAAAGTTAAAAGTTGTAAATCAAGAGAGCTTAGAGCAGGTAATCTACATATCGGATGTCACTGTAAGAAGTATAATGGTTTGCAAGATGATTGTCCGCGATTGCTCTGTCAAGGTGCGCCTAAATGTTTATCTACACCGCCCACTTGTTGTCCAGCAGAATTTTCTGGAGGACTGCACTTAGGAAAACGTAAAAGGAAATGTGATGACTTGGAACAGTATCAGTGCTACCCTGCTTATGTCAGATTACCGCCGTGTTGCCCAGCACCTGCTCCATGTCTTCCGTGTGCACCAGGCTGCCCATCACCATGCGGGCCTCCTTGTCCACCATGTGGTCCCTGCGGTCCATGTGGTCCTTGCGGTCCTTGTGGTCCATGCGGTCCCTGCGGTCCTTGTGGTCCGTGCGGGCCATGTGGTCCTTGCGGGCCCTGTGGTCCTTGTGGGCCATGTGGTCCTTGTGGGCCATGTGGACCGTGTTGTGTGCCTCCTGCACCTTACGTACCCCTCCTACCAGCACCACCATGCCCTCCACCAGTCTGTCCAGGACCACCTCCATTAGTTCCAGTGGGTACAATATTGCCCTCAATGCCTGTGTGTCCAAGTCCATGTGCCCCTTGTTTCCCACCATGTGGCCCTCCGTTATGTCCGTGTCCATGTTAATTAATAGATACTGTGATGTCTTTATTTGTTGTCTATCAAAATGTATTGAGGTATTGTACTTACTTGGCAATAAAATATTGCACATCTTGTCGTAAATTTGCAAATAATTTTTCAACAATTGCACCACAGGTACGCCTTGGAAGAGATACGAGGAAAAGGGATTTGCTAGCACGTGTTTTACACGGAATTGTAAAAAACGCGTAGTATTTGTAGTAAAGCTTTTTTCCAACAAGTGCTCGATGATGAATGTTGAATTGACAAGATTCCTTTATTTGGATTTTTTCACGCAGGGGGAGCTTTGCGCATCACATGTGGTATCGGTGGATTGGTTAATATCGGTGCTAAGTGGAGTGGCTCCATGTTATAGAACAAAACATAGGTTCTTCCAAGTGAAGGGCCTCTCAAAATCCCTTGGGGGAACATGAGGAACCGGAAAAGATCGAAAACTCAAGCAGTGGTGAAGTAACCAGCAACAGGTATATGGTAGACATTAAAGAGGACGCCAAAAGACGAACAGGACTATACTTCCGGGAACAAGATAGGGGCTGGATTCAATTATCATCCCTACCTCAACTTCGCCAGAGTGATGTTTATCCTTTTCATCAACATGCGAGTGGGTGAGACCTGTTGACCCTTCTCTTCAAGATAAGTGGGAGAGAAGACGTCCCGAATTGACGATGGGATCTAATTGACATCACATTTGGAACTTTAAGTACCTTTGGCATAGTATACAAATGTCATAGATATATTCATTTTGACGTTGCATAACACGAAACGGCTACATAACAGCCTTGTACGAAAACTCGAGGAGAACCAACTGGCATCTCTATAGGAAAAATCTATTGGACAAACCATCCGCGAAACTGTAGGTCACGGAAGCGAATATTCGCATGACCATGAGAGAAACCTTGAGACCAGAACAGAAAATGAAGTTCATACCGAACCACACTCGTCGAATACACTAAGGCTATTATGAAGGCAAAACGAGACTATTGGAGTAGTTGCTGTGAGGAAATTGAACAAATTACAGAAGGTGCCGGACTCCAAAGCGCGTTATAGAGAGGAACAGAGGAGGAAATCGATTGCTTTAAAAAACTGAGTAGTCATAAAGAAATGGTTATGGAGACTCCTGGAGCTTTTGCTCACATCAAAAATTAAAGATTCTCACTAACAAACTAACAACTCTAGAACAGCTTTTAACGGAGAACAATGGGATTGTGTTTTGGCCCGTCAGATAGTTAATCTAATTAAAATTAGATGACGAGTGATAAATTACCAAGCATGTGAATCCCCAAGGATGGATTGAATTTTCCCATCTTTACGGTTTGTTAGCTTCTAAACTATGTGTGATACCACAGATAAAATTTATGTGCATGTGCATGTGCTTGTTAAGTTTACAGTGTCCAGAAAGTATACCTGTAAGTAGCCGCAGGTTTCCTCTGGATAGCCCTGTACAAAAGTGCGCCAGGCTACGAAATGGTCCTCTGAAGGCCTCTCACGTGTGGCGGCAGTCTAACATCACGTTCCCCCTAGCCCTGTGTTGGGCTTGGGTGTCTTGGGTTATTAAGTTGTTTACAGTTGACACTGTACGTGGAAGAGTCGGCTCTGGACCATAAAACGGTTGTTTTGAGTCCATTCGGGCTAACTTATTGGCTTTTTCATTGCTTATTATTCCAGCATGGCCTTTAACCCACACAAACTTAAGGGTATTGCTGTTTGTTACTTACTCTAGTACTTGGTGACACTCGGAAACCAGCCTAGGGGTGAATTTGTATTGATCTAGTACCTGCAGAGCGGCTCTGCTGTCACTGGAGATTCTGATGATTTTATTCTTTATGCCTGTGCATAAGAATTGTTTTTGCACTTAGCGTTATGCCTGTTAGTTCTGCCTGAATGACAGTCGAAATTTTACCTAGTGGTTGGCTGATATGGAAATTTAGTTCTTGGGAATAAATACCTGTTCCATTGTTTTAGATCCATCCGTGAAGATGGATATATCTAGTTTGGATGCCACTTCCACATCAAAGAAGATGTAGTAGTTTTTCCCTAGTATAAATCGAGGGATGGGTGAGTCAGATCGTCCTTCTAGTATAGGTAGTCGCTTGACTGCCTCGCCCACAATTCGAGAGTGACCCACCTGAGTGTCTTTTCTGTTCATCAATCCTTTATTTCTCAGACGTAAGGCTGCCAGTATGGCCTGCTCTCTCACGTGGAGATGCAGTGGAAGCAGACCCAGGATGGCTTCCAGGACGGCTGTGGGGGTGGATGGTATTGCGCCCATGCATGCAAGGCACACTAGTCTTTGTACATTTTTTTTATTGACTCCAAGGTGATCATACAATCAGTCCAAAGAGGACTATAGGTATAACAGTGAAATAAAAAATCTTACAGTAAATGTGGCCAAGAGAAAATACTGGAAATTATTTTTAATTTCTTATCATTGCCGACAGGGGGCGTTTCACTGATTTCAAATTAAAATTCCCATTTTTTGGGCAATTTTCCTTAGTAATGTGTTTAAAAAAATATATCCATTGTAAACTAGTGATCAATGTGTAAAACTATGTAATTTGTTTTAAATTACCCTCTTATTAATTTTCCTTCCCATAGCAGTGAAAAAAACATTTGGTACCATTTGAATTTTTTTAGGAAAGTCGACCGTTTTGTTCCTTTAGAGATAAAGGGTCTCTATGTTCCTTCAACAACAAGTTGCGACCTTTATTGGTAGACGGAGATAAGAAATTGTTGTGGTTTTGGATTTTTTTGGTAATATCTTTACATTGAGACCAATCTTGACAATTTCAGGCAACCCTTTTCGAAGTTACACGATTTTTTCCAGTAACACGTTATTTGGCGCCCCTCCCTCTATTTTCACAGCAATCGTAAAAACTCATTAAACAAAGTTTTACATAGGTATTGATCACTAGTTTACAATGAATACATTTTTTTAAATATATTACTAGGGGAAATTGCCCAAGAAATGGGAATTGTAATTTGAAATCAGTGAAACACCCTCCTCTGGCGGCCTACCATGGTAGGAAATTGAAAGTAATTTCCAGCATTTTCTCTTGACCACATTTATTATAAGATTTTTTATTTCACTCTTCTCAAATAGTTTCTGAGTTATGGCCGGCCTCCTTTCTTAGTTGTACGTACCTACACCCAGTACAAGAGGAAGTAACAAAAATAGGATGGATAGGGTCGCAGTGTGGGACCCATTCAAGACCATCCCCCGACCCATAATTATGGATAATAACAATAATAATAAGGTATAATTCCGTAAAGGAATCGAGATCTACCAAACGACTCGCTCAATTTTTTTGAGAGTGGAAAATCATTGCACTAATTCGCTATTAGTAGGTACTAAACTGAGTGATTAATTGAATGATTAAATGGGTAAGTTATGTTTAGCCGCGTGATTCTTACCATTATAAATTTGAAATAACATTTTTGTTATAAAATTTACTAAAAGCTATTAATTGTTAGAAGAATAATGTAGTGTACCTAGTATATAGGAGGGTACCTACTTAGGATACCTACTTATTTTTTGTTTGCAATTTATAAATTTTAGACACGCCATATAAAAAACGACATAATTTATAATCCGCAATAGCAATTTCATGCAATATAAATTTGGCTGCAGTTATATTTTACCACTGTTACATGCCCTCTTATCTCAAAATCTTTGTCACGCTAAAATAATTGTTATTAAAAATTTGTTTTTAAACTTCGCAAATAAAAACACATGTGACAGCAGCGAAATAAATGATAAACTAAACGCAATGTTTTTCTAGAGTTCGAAGAACTTGTCGTGGTTCAATCTTTATGCACACCGGTAAGCTGTAATTTCAGAAGTCGACAAAAAAGCGTCTCTCGCTTTCATGATGTAGTGCAAAGGGCGATTATTTATGTTGCACGAATGCTGTCAAAGAAGTCAAATAAAATTTCTCTCAAAACTGTGGACAACAACGAACTTTAGGTAGGTATTATATATTATAGCTATAGTCATTCACATTGAAATATGTATAGTTTTCAGCTAGAAATTGTTTTGTTTTCCTTTCATTACTTATTCCTTTTCCTTGTCGAGATCCTGACGTAAGAAAGATTAAAAATGTTTTTATGACGAATTGTTTTCTTTGAGTAAATCGTTCCGTTTTATATTTTTGGTATTTAATCACTCGATTGTTCTGGTCACTTTAGCTCTGGGAGAAAGGAAAGGATAATAGGTACCATGTTTGATTCCTCCGTCATCTCTTCTAACTACTAAGGTGGAAGGAGGCGGGCTGCTGAGACATTCCACAGCCTCTTCAGCCATCAGAGATATGGGAATACAAAGATGGGTCAACGGGTAAGGGTTCGGAGGGAATGGCGTTAGAGTGCTGTGGAGGGGCGTACCAAGATGGGTCAAATACCAAGTGAGGATTCATTACCAAATAATCCTCCTGCGAATTGTGAAGTTGTAGGTACCTATAACCTCGCATCGAGATGTTGGCGTTTCAATTCCCTGAAAAGATTGATGCACTTCCTACAATTTGAAAGTGGACGTTTTGATTTAGAAGACGCTGGGCGTTGTGACCAGTGGACGCTGTGTCCTAGCTAGATCCTGACAAAGTAGCGATTTTCGTAAGGGCCTCTTAGGAATGTTTTTTGAGTTAATCTTGTTTTCTCCCAAAAGATTTTTGATTACATACAACTGGTACTTACCTCGATTCGCTGTTTGCACATTTATATCTACAAGATTCCTGTCGCACACTGTCGAACTAAAAAAGCATGATTTTTGCTGTCCAAATAGTCTACAATTTCGCTCTGAATCATTTGACGTTATTTCCTTTGCTTCAATTATTTTTTTAATAAAGTAGTAGTAAAATAAGTTCTGAATCATGTCTGTATATGTTCTTGGTTCAAATCTGTGTCGGGATGCCTGGTGTGAATGATCATTATTTTGAATGCTCTAGTAGTGGTTTATTCTGAAGTGTATTTATACTAGGGATGGTCCCAATTGGTTCCTGCAAGTCCTTCCCGATACCTGAATCCGCAGCAAGGCCATGAGAATCATGAATAGCTTTGTCAACGACATCTTCGAGCGCATAATCGCCGAAGCGTCTCGTCCGCTACAACAAGAGGTCGACGATAACGAGCAGAGAAATTCAGACCGCAGTAAGGCTCCTGCTGCTCGGGGAGTTGGCTAAGCACACCATTAGCGAAGGCACCAAAGCGGTTACGATATACACCAACTCCAAAGTGAGGGATCAATCGACTGTTCTCCTCCGTCGTCGACCTTTTGGTCTATTGTGCTCCCCGCTATTGTCTACTCTTCGAGAATACTGATCTCAGATCTGTATCTTTAATCAAGAGCAGGATTTTAGTAGAGCCGTAGGGCAATTGTTCGTTACTTCCTCTTGTATAATCTTTTCATTTCCAAGTAGGCCTCACATTGGCAAATGATCTGGTATGGCATTTCTTCTTATGCAGGTGTTTGTTCAGACGGCAGTGACCTGTGACCATCTCTGTTGCAAGTTTAATGTTCCTTCTATAAGATGTACGCTGCTAAATCTCCGTTTGGGGTTTCCAAAAAGATCTTGGAATGGTCCTGTTCTGGAATTTTTGACCAGTGTTTAGGTACAGGACTTTTAAGTGAATATTGCCTGAATCTCCTTTTTGACTGTGTTATATGTAATCTCACAGGACGGTTCGCGTCCTATAAGTGCAGGTTTTGCGGTTGAAACTTTCGCAAGCTTGTCAGCAACCTGGTTTTACGCGCGATTCTCGCCTGACCAGGTGCCCACACTAATATGACAGTGTTACACTTGCCTAGTGCGTTTAGCATTTGTGTACATTCAAGGGCTAGCCCTGAATTTACGACATATAATATAATCTAGTGCTGCAATTGCGGCTTTTTGCTGTCTGTAACTAAGTATAAAGATTTTCATTTTGGCAAGGTTCATCCCTTTTAATAGCTAAGCAGCCTCTGGCTTGGAACACTATAAGGGGTTGTTGAATGGCAGAGGTGTTGAGGTGGGCCACGTCGAATTCTAGGCGAGGCAAAATTAAGCGACTGCCTATTCTAGAGGAGCGATCTGACTAACTTGTCCCTTAAGGCCATGTAATACCACATTTAAATCCGTAACAAATATGCAGGCAACCCAAATGACATGTTCGAGCTGACGTGCATGGTGTACGTGGACAAAAAATATACATAAATACTAAATTAAAATGTGATATTGCATTATCGTAACATTTTCTACAATTCGACTATAAACGCTGGAATCCCCATCTCCAATTACGTGTTTATATTTATAAAATTTGCAAAGCCAACAATGTTTTGTAAAGAACATTATGTAATTATAAATTTCAATAGAAAATTGTAAATAACTCTGTAATCATTGATTTTAGGTATAGGAACATGGTATATCAATTTAAAGGAAATTTATTTCTGCATCGAATGGACTGCTAATTAAATAGGCATTCCATTTGAAAAAAGAGAATTTTTAAAATTTTTCGTAAGTGGAAATGTCAGATACGTAACCGCGGCAATTTTCAACCAACTGCAAAAAGTTGGTTACTAAATTCGTCCGAATGTCTGTGTGTTGCGTTGCGTTGGTCGATGTTACAAGGTTTACAAAGCTGGAAGTGGTGTCATGATGTTATAGGAAATTCTTTACTGATTCCAAATCTCTGATAAATTTTTTGATCGGATCACCCGTTCGCCGTCGGGGCGCCATTAAAGTCAAAATATACACCCTTTAATATCTCGAGAACGACACATTCAATTACAAAAGGAAAAAAAACACGTTTCCTTTATTTTTTGAAACGTATTGAGTCATGATACGTAAACATCACCCTCACCCCTCTCTGGGGTGGAGCCGGGGTGAGTTTTGAAAACTGAAATGGGAACCCCTATTTTTTATTGCACTTTTGGATTCTCCATAAAAAACTATTCTCAAATTGCAAGTTCCACCCCCAACTGCAACCCCTTTTGGGAGTATAAAGGGGGAAAATTGTACATGTCCGCAGAAAAACGATCTTTTTTACTTTTTTCCCCCTAAAATTTTCTCGTGATTTACAAATTGTCTGTCACCCTCTCCGTTCCCATCTTACTTAAGGGTAGAAAGAAAAACAATAACTCATTTGTGCAGAATCCCGGGGTGGTTGTGTCTGAGGTGGGGGGGGGGGGTTAATTATATACATATGTATTGTATGTATTATACTTATATCAATGTCATAATCAGTTACAGATTTGAAGTTGGTTGTCATTAGAATTCTGTAAGGATTCGCCCCTTTTGATATTTGTTTATTATCTATAAACGGGGGTACACGCGATTCTCGCGTTTTGCGTGCTTTGGGGGGAGGGGGTATCTATGATTGTAGGTTGTAATAGCTTTTGTTTTAAAATATCACACTTTGTTGAGCTGGCTTAGTTGCTTGAAAATAGAAAAAAAATTTACATTTTTGTACCTTTTCAGATTTTTGACCCTGTAGGTATCTGTAATTTAGCAAGTTATTAAAGTAACTAAAATAAAGGACTACATTTACTTACATTTGACGTAAAAATCACAAAAATGGGTTGATATTTCGTAAAGATATAGATACGAATTCGTTCCTACCTGCTTATAGTAAATTTTTACCAATTATTAAAAAAATGTAAAATGCAAACTTTTTGGAATAGATTTGAGACCAAAAATACATAATGGCCCTTTCACAATGTTAATTACGTCTTTGCACATAGTCTTTGCCCAAAAATTAACGAAAATATAACAAATTCCGTGTGAACTTCATAAGGATAGTTTAGAATGAATTTTGAATGTAAAAGAACTCAATTTGGATACTGGCAACTTTTTCGGAATACGAATGGCCTTAGAGAGAACGTTTTTTTACATTCATTTTTAACTATAGTAAAACTAAAAATACCATAAAACATAAAATGTACAAAAAAATAGAAGCTGGTCTAACGTTGCATAACATCTGTTTTATAGAAAGACCTTCTCTACCTTAAACAGTTTCAAATTTTTGTTTATTTCACTAACTAAAGGCCACCATTTACACGTATATGTACAGCAGTAAATATGGATTTTACTTCCTCATAATTACAATATAAGTTGTAAATTTAGAAGTATAGTCAAAGTATAGGTATTCTCTTTGGTATAGTGTAACGTAACAATACACTTGCCACCTACTTTCATCAATAGATACCTATTAAGTTAAATATGTAGACAATAGCTATTTATCTACCAAGGGAACAAAGTGATTAATTTTCTCCCGCGGGTGAAGTTTAATGCCCGACGCGAAGCGAGGGCATTAATCACCCTCGGGAGAAAGTTTCACTTTGTTCTCGCGGTAGATATATGATTTTTTCTTATATGTGAATTTATTTTCCGTTCACAACAATTATACGTTTGGTATAGTTTACCATTGGTTATTTTTAAGAAATACATCAGGAAGGCTTTTCCCATGTGTCACAATTTTTAATTAAATATATTTCATCAATATCTCATCATTTGTAGATCGGTATTAACGCTTTTTGAAATGTCTAATGAGAATTCAGACTCTTATGTAGAAAATACATCAGCCGAAATATTAGAATCTGCTTAAATTATTATTCTAACTTAAATTTATATTTTTTATAGGGAGAAAAAGTTTTAAAAAATCCCAAGGGAGAAAAAGTGTAAAAAATTTGCCAAGGGAGAAAAAGTGGTACTTTGCTCCCTCAAAATAGGGAAAATATATCCACTTTCCACTCACATATAAGAAAAAAACATTTTTCTCGGTGAAAACATTCGACTATATATGTTACCTACGACATCGTTCATCGTTCAAAATCTCTAAATTCGAAATAAGCACACAAACATGTACATTTCGACAGTTACCGAAAGAAGGTATCGGGACACATAAATTAGTCTACGATGAATGCTGTTACTACTTTTTACATCATTTTAACCATGAAAAAGTTAACGCGAGGCATAATAGAATCATTTTTCATCATTTAAATAACTTTTCAACTTGAAATAATTAAATTTCCATGTTATCGAGAAAAAGTTTCCGATACTTGTCATTTTGTAAATTTTCGCGAAAATACTTTCTGGCATTGTTTTAATGTTCGAAATGGGTTAAGGACCTCGGACAGACAAACTTTGCATGTTTACACAAAATTTTTACCCAAAAATAAGCACAAATAGCGAATTCTATTTTACACGTAAATCTCCATAAGGAAACTTTGAACGTATTTTCTAAGTAAAGAAAATACAGGGTATACCACGGAACCCGTTCATTAGAAGTTTCTGGGGTCCCTTATTAGTTATGAATTTGAAACTTTCAGGTTAAGGATAACCCATAGCATTCTTTTGTTCTAAAATATTGTCGATGTTGTACAACTTCCGGAAGGACCGGAAGTCGCCATTCATCTTCTTATTTTAAATGGAACCCCCTGTATATTATTGCATTTTTGGATTATACAATCGATTCTGCGTAACATTGTATTAGATTGTCCTATACCTATCTTCAACTGTTTTTGAGATATTATGATTTTTTTGAAAAATTTGCGCTTTGCGGAGGGGTGTTTAATAGCCCACCATTTGCTCTTCTTTGAACGCAAAAAATTCATACTTTACAAACACGAAGTAAAACCATAAGGGTTCACAAAATGCATTTGCAAACCTATCACAGATTATACAGGGCGTTCAAAATTAGTGGCAAAGTTAAAAAACTTCAAACACCAAAAAGTCATTTTTTTCAAATGGAACACCCCGTATATTTTTACATATTTGGAAGGCTATTTAATTTACGCATCGATAAACTATAGGTATCCCTATACCTATCTTTAGCGGTTTTGTAGTTATTAACACTTTTTATCTAATATTGATTAAAACTGCACTTAAAACCTATGCACATTTGAAAGCAGGCTGTGAGTATGACAACAGGAAAAACAATTACTTTTGCAAAACGAATTTAATGATCTTATTTATACAACAAAGAAATAAAAAAGACTATAAAATGGATATATGTAGAACAAATTCAAAATATCAGTATTGGAATATGCGTTAACTGCTTCCATTTTATAAAATTGTTTACTGTTTACCACCTGTTTGCTTTAATGAGCATGACATCCAGATAAACATTCGTTTGTCTAATCATACTAATAATAATAATAAAAATAATACTTACTTGATTTCGATCCGTGCGGTTAGTTAACCAGGCTTGGCCTAAGTATCGATAAAAACCGAAGTATAATAATAATAATACCTTTTATTGAGAGCAAACTATTAAATTACATAAGATTGTTCAAAATACGTTAAAACTGCACACTTGTTCTCAAAAGAAGGGAGTTCAGGTATCTACAAAAAAAAGTAGAGACCTGTTCTTGCACTCAACCCTGTTAGACGTTCATTACCGTATTTTATTTTCGCATACTCACAGCCTACTTTCAAATGTGCATAGGTTTTGAGTGCAGTTTTAATCAATATTAGATAAAGTGTTAATAACTACAAAACCGCTAAAGATAGGTATAGGGATACCTATTAATAGTTTATCGATGCGTAAATTAAATAGCCTTCCAAATATGTAAAAATATACGGGGTGTTCCATTTGAAAAAAATGACTTTTTGGTGTTTGAAGTTTTTTAACTTTGCCACTAATTTTGAACGCCCTGTATAATCTGTGATAGGTTTGCAAATGCATTTTGTGAACCCTTATGGTTTTACTTCGTGTTTGTAAAGTATGAATTTTTTGCGTTCAAAGAAGAGCAAATGGTGGGCTATTAAACACCCCTCCGCAAAGCGCAAATTTTTCAAAAAAATCATAATATCTCAAAAACAGTTGAAGATAGGTATAGGACAATCTAATACAATGTTACGCAGAATCGATTGTATAATCCAAAAATGCAATAATATACAGGGGGTTCCATTTAAAATAAGAAGATGAATGGCGACTTCCGGTCCTTCCGGAAGTTGTACAACATCGACAATATTTTAGAACAAAAGAAGGCTATGGGTTATCCTTAACCTGAAAGTTTCAAATTCATAACTAATAAGGGACCCCAGAAACTTCTAATGAACGGGTTCCGTGGTATACCCTGTATATTTAGACACAAATACCGCTTGAATAAGATGACGGACTTTTATACTAAAATGTTTAAAACTTACTTTGAAAAAAATTTGTGCAGATATTTACGTAGTTTGCGGGGTATCTATAATTGTAGCCTGTAGCATTAATTTGTAGGTTATAAATAAGGTTGTTTTAAAATATCACATCCGCATTCGTCAGGATTCGGCGACTGTCGGAAAAGTGCACAGCAACACAAACATATACACACGTCTCGGTTATTATATAGTGATTAGGATTACAGACAAAATTGTGTCTCAATCTTTTGACATTGAGAACCTAAAATCCCATTTCCCTAACTTTTACCATTTTTAATTTTCAATTTTTTATTTCCTAAAGAAGATCTTGAAATTTTTCAGTGAAAATTTTTTTTTATCAACAATCAAAATTGCTCCGCCGGTTATTTTAAAATAAAGATGTTGATGCTCACTTCCGGTATTTCCGGAATTGCTCTCATTTGGAAAATATTTTTATTTAATAGATTTTAAACACGGTATGTCGCACCATTGACTTTATACAAAAATCAATGGTCGTATGTGCAAAATTTCAAATTTCTAGCCTTTACAATTCTAGATATTGATATACAGGGTGGGCCATTGAAAAGGTAACACGAATGTTTTGGGACACTTAGACAAATTTCTTAAAAAAACGCTCGGACACGTCGATTTTTTATTTTTGGGGGACAACTTTTGATGTCAAATTTGACGGTGTCAGGTCAACCCCCTAGCTCCAGCAACCCCTAACTCAAGAATTTAAATAGGGAAAGGGTGTTGAGCGGCCCCTCATTTGAAGCGTATTTTAATTCTCTATTCGACAGTATTATCGAAATTAGTTTTATTCAACTTTTTTCCACCCCCATGAAAAGCACCCTCTAGATTAACTAAGCTGAGGGTGTTGTTTAGGAAAATCCTGAAATGTGCCGTTCAAAAGGTCAAAGGTGGCGTGTTTAAGGATTTTTCCTAAACAATACCCCCACCTTAGTTAATCTAGAGGGTGCTTTTCACGGGGGCGAAAAAAATTGAATAAAATTAATTTTCATTTACACTGTCGAATAGAGAATTAAAAGACGCTTCAAATGAGAGGTCGGTCGACTCCCTTTCCCTATTTAAATTGTTGAGTTAGGGGTTGCTGGGGCTAGGGGGTTGACCTGACAAAGTCAAATTTGACATCAAATTGTGCCCTTCAAAAGGTCGAAGGTGGCGTGTTTCAGGATTTTTCCTAAACAACACCTCCACCTTAGTTAATCTAGAGGGTACTTTCCATGGGGGAGAAAAAAAATTGAATAAAACTAATTTTGGTACATACTGTCGAATAGAGAATTAAAAGACGCTTCAAATGAGGGGTCGCTCGACACCTTTTCCCTATTTAAATTGTTGAGTTAGGGGTTGCTGGGGCTAGGGGGTTGGCCTGACAAAGTCAAATTTGACATCAAAAGTTGTCCCCCAAAAGTAGAAAATCGACGTGTCCGAGCGTTTTTTTAAGAAACTTGTCTATAAGTACCGACGGTTACCGTGAGACTGAGACACCATGTGTACAATAATATCACAGATGTATTAGAAGTGATAATATAATAAGGCAAATTTTCCGTTTCTCGGAAACCGGATCTCAGCATTATTGAAAACAATTTACCAGGCATTTTGTCGCGTGTGTTTCAAAGGCGCCTATTGTTTCGAAATTTTGTGTTAATATAGACGTTCTCCATAGGAGAATTAGACGTTCTCCATACAAACCCGTAATAACCGAGCAGTACCGAAGTCTAACGACCTGCTACACGTACAACTTACAATAGAGTGAAACCGTTGAGTGAGAAATCTTTTTAAGAAAGAGAGATGGACAACAAATTAAATTTATAAAATTCTCTTTTACTTTTGCCCGTTCCTATACATTTCTAAAATATGAAATTAGACGTATAAGATCAGAAATTTTATAATTAAGGAGGTGTGCTAATTTTTAATAAAGTATTCAATGTCAATTTGTATAAAAAGTCGTTAATTCTAAAAAAATTTGTTAGTTAGTTCCTAGTTTCCATAAAAACTAAGTTATTAATTAATGAAGGCTTACAAAAATTACCACACCTCCTGCACTGTGCGGTACTGATGAACATTACCAAGTTTGAAATCCGTACGTTAATTGGTTTTTGAGAAAAGTAAAAAAAACCTAATTTCTAAACCAACCAGAAATTAATATTTTTTTTTACATTTTATTATCAATTTAGCTTTTTTAAACAACATCAACAAATTGCATTAATTAAAAATAAAATATAAAGGACCTAGGAGCAGTTTACTATGTTAAATTTTATGGGTATTACTTAGCCTTAAGGGCATGTGATACCCTGTTGAAATGCATAACATCTGAAGTATCTAAAGTAGGCAACACATCATGCTGAATGCATCCATATAATTTTAGTACACAACAAAAATACGTAGTTGCAAAATAAGACTAAAATTTATTTAATCACTGAAAGAACTACGTACTTAGGTATGCACATTTATAGAATACGAATTTCTTATCATATTTATTTTACAGGTCAGTTTCATGTTTCATGTGATGAGCTATTATATCAAATTTATTGTAATTTGTAGATAAACTGCAATTTTTCTTTGTATCTGCTAAAATTCGTACGTTCTAATAGTCGTAGCGGTACATCGATAAAATCGCAAATGTCTGTCAAATTGTGCGGGAAGTGTGAAATTAGGTACACTTATTAATTAGATCAAAATAAACGATTTGACCCGAAGCACCCCTATTTTCAACCCTTAGTTTTCAAAAGTGCCCCGTATTTAGTTTTTTCCATCCCCTAACGATAACTCCTTTGTTTACAACTTTTCGAAAAAAATATATTAATAAAAGTTTTAGGAATTCTTATACGGAACATTTTATATAAGGATAAAATTTTCACAAATATCAACCCTTATCGAGATATGTGGAAGAAACTGATTTGTGCAGTTTCATTACAAAATCGGTCATAGTTTTCTTGTTTATCGTTTCTCAGAAAAATTATTCAAGTAAAAGATGTAGAATATGATCAATATTTTAGATATAAGTATATATAATATTTTCACAGAAAGCAACCCTTAACAAGTTATTTCGATATTTTTGAAAGTAAGCAACCCTTAAGTATTAAATCGCTCATATCTTTTTTATTTGTAACTTATGAGGAAAAACATGTAAATAAATATTATAGAAAATTATCTTTTGGGCATTTTATGTCGGTATGAAAATTTTTCAAAAGTCAACCCTTAACGAGATATATCGAAAAAACCAGAAACTGTCAACTTTCACATAAAATCGAGCATAACTTTTCTATATTTCAGTGACATTATTGTTATATAATTCGGTAGCTATATGGATGTAGAAAATATAAGTAAGGGGTCATTTTTGTACAAAAACTCACCCTTAGCGAGATATTTTGAAAAAAACAAACTTTCAACCCTTTTTAGAAAAGTTTTCGTAACTTTTCCAATTACGATTGTTAATATTATTTCTTCATGGTTAATAATAGGCAATTACAGTGAATTTCATGAAATCATAGTGATTTTGCACCATATCACACTGGTGCGGGAATTTTCAACGTACAAAGTAAGGTTTATTCGCGGTAATCTAATTAAAAAGAAACAATCTAATTTATTGTACCCAAAATGCAAACATAGGTCGATTTTATATCAAGGAAGACATATTTTGATGTTATTTTCTTTGGGGGTGGTTCTCACCTCCAGCGCTTCACAGGGGGTGACATTTAGATGTAGGTACCGCTACGACTATAACAATTTTGACGCAATAAAAAATATAAACTTCTATATCTATGGAAAAGCGGTACAAAACTAAAATGAAAAACGATCAAAAATAATGTAATACAATTCTAAAGATCAATCAATACCTAGATGTTTCAGGAAACGCAATTATGTACTGTATATTACTGTATTATGTATGTATTGAAATTGCATAATTATACAGGGTGTCTCACGGTGACCGTCGGTTAGAAGTATATCAAGAACAGTAAAAGCTAGAAATTTGAAATTTTGCACATGCGACATGGAGTGTTTAATCTATTAAATAACAATATTTTCCAAATGGCAGTACTTCCGGAAATACCGGAAGTGAGCATCAACTTCTTTATTTTAAATACAAACCAGGCAATTTTTTTCACATTCTGATGTGTCATAAAATGTTTAGTAAGTATGCTTAAAATAATCGGCGTACCAATTTTGATCGTTGAGAAAAAAAAATTTTTTCACTGAAAAATGTCAAAATCTTGTTTAGGAAATAAAATTGAAAGTCGAAAGTGGTAAAAGTTAGGGAAATGGGATTTTAGGTTCTCAATGTCAACAGATTGAGACACAATTGTCTGTCATGGATAATAAAAAATTGTACGCGATTAAGTATCTATTTGACGTTATTTCCAGACTTAAGAAAAACTTTAAAAAGTCTCCTTTTTTAAATGGAATGCCTATTTAATTATCAGCCTATTCGATCCAGAAATAAATTTCCTTTAAATTGATATACCATGTTCCTATACCTAAAATCAATGATTACAGAGTTATTTACATTTTTCTAATTAAAATTTTAATTACATACTTTACAAAACATGGTTGGCTTTGAAAATTTTCAAAAAATTTTTATTCAAATGTTTCTTATGCAACTTCTTGACTATCCAAGGTCTCTTTCCGCCGAACGAACAGAACTTTCAGGGAAAACATTAAAATATCCCAATACATTGGTTTCTGCAGCGTCATTGGGGACAATTGGCTTTGCCAAATTTCGTGGCGCATTTACTTCGCCCAAATTTAGAAAATTCTTTTCAATCATCCTGATTTTTCGTTCTGTCATTGTAGGTAAATGCGGATATCTTTCGTTAAAGTGTTGAGTGATTCTTTATTCAATAGTTCTGCAGGTCGGAAAAGTAATACGAGCAGACTCGCCATGAATGTAAAACAAATTTAGAATATCAGCGTTTGTGTATTCCATATTTCCCAATTAAAAACAAATATCAAGCGCAAAAATCAAAATTCAAACAGATAACACTGATAACAAACGTAAACGTAGCGTAAACTTTCAAACTGATTGCTAACTGACAACTGTCATCATAAGAAACAATTGAATAAAAATTTTAGCCAACCATGTTTTGTAAAGTATGTACTGGTCGTACGGAGAAAGATTGCTTCGGGTGCGCAGGTGAACTTCGTGTATTCGGAAGCGATCGGCATGTAAACTGCTTTTTCCACGTTTAACACTGGCGTTGCTTTTTATGAGGAAATAAAACTCGCAGTGTTTTTCAATTTATATGTTAGTAACAACTAAGAAAAAATACGTGTACATGTAAAATTAAATCACATATACTCATTTAAGACAAAAATCTTTTTTTTTTAATATTCAAGCCAGATGTTACTAATTAAACGGAATTTAGCGGCGACACCACTGGTATCATATGATTGCCAAGCGTGGAAAATTTACAATTATACGAGTGCGCATCCGACCTTGGGGCAATCTTTCTCCGTACGACCCGTATGTAATTATAAATTTAATTAGAAAAATATAAATAACTCTGTAATCATTGATTTTAGGTATAGGAACATGGTATATCAATTTAAAGGAAATTTATTTCTGCATCGAATAGGCTGATAATTAAATAGGCATTCCATTTAAAAAAAGAGACTTTTTAAAGTTTTTCTTAAGTCTGGAAATAACGTCAAATAGATACTTAACCGCGTACAATTTTTTATTATCCATGACAGACAATTGTGTCTCAATCTTTTGACATTGAGAACCTAAAATCCCATTTCCCTAACTTTGACCACTTTCGACTTTCAATTTTATTTCCTAAACAAGATTTTGACATTATTGTCAGTAAAAAAAATTTTTTTTTCCAACAATCCAAATTGGTACGCCGGTTATTTTAAGCATACTTCTAAACATTTTATGACACATCAGAATGTGAAAAAAAATTTCCTGGTTTGTATTTAAAATAAAGAAGTTGATGCTCACTTCCGGTATTTCCGGAAGTACTGCCATTTGGAAAATATTTTTATTTAATAGATTAAACACTCCATGTCGCATGTGCAAAATTTCAAATTTCTAGCTTTTACAGTTCTTGATATACTTCTAACCGACGGTCACCGTGAGACACCCTGTAGCTGTAGAAGGAAAATTATTTGCAGTGGGGCACTTTTTTTAAGCACACTTTTATCTCTCTTATGAAAATATATTCAATATCAGCAATAAATCAGAAGAAGATTTTTTAAATAAACACCGTAATTCATTTAAATTTAGGTATTCATATGTATATCAAAAGAAAATGCTGATATAGTATTTAAGATATAAAAGACATCACAAGGAGGAAGGAGCATATCGTCGGTGACGGTGACCTGGCAATACCTCCTATCTACCATTTTTGGCAAATTATTTGATATTGTGAAATTTTTTGTATCTCTAAAAATAAAGTCGGTACAGAGCTACAGACGAAAAACACATCAAGTGGGTATTCCGCAAACGAAATTCACGTTTTGAGTGACGTCATGCGAACGGTCTGATGAAATCTGATCGTCAGAGAATCCGGCCTTGCCCCTTACCTACCTTTGCCTTTGCCTACAGCGTTCAGTCCTTCGAACATATAACAACAGGAAGGAATATCCCTATAGTTTAGTAGATGGTACAAATGTAACGGAAGTTACGCAGGCTTTACGTCACAGTGACGTAACAGTAAACCACTTGTGATTGGTCAAACGGTTGTAGCGTGCAGTTTGTCGATTTAAAATTAAAGCGGTTCCATGTTTCGAAGAGTTTTTACGAGTTCTGATTTATAAATTGTAATACAGAAGATCTTAGTGTAAAAATATATTAATTAATTGACCTTACTAAAGTCTAAAATATAGAATTATTTATATAAACTTTATGTGTTTGGTTATGTTCGTTTTGTTGTTACCAGTAGCGTAGAATTCATTATACGGTTAAGAACATAGAGAATGTGCAAAAAATTAGAAATATGCATACCAAATTAATTTTGTTTAAAGAGCAATAAAATTTAAAAACAATTTTATGCATTTTATTTTGTTTACAGCAGGCGCGTAAACATAGAAGTGTTGGATTTTACACCCTTGCTTAACAGTACACCAATGACTCGACGGAACACGTCACAGTAGGTAGCCATATTGGTAAACCATTAATGTTACTCATTTTGCCATATGCATGTTCCTTCCTTTTGTTATATGTTCGAAGGTTCAGTCTCAACGCCTACAGTTTCTTTAGTTTCCGTCTTCTTTTTCCTTTTTTGTTTCTTTCTAAATTTGTAAGATTCATTTACACATTAATATTTCAGACATTTTTAAGGACAATTTTGATCGCTGCAACTTTTTCAATGTATTTACGTATTCCTATTTCCACATAGGAGGGTATGACAAAATTTGAATTATATTGATACACAGGGAAAAAAGTTATAGTGATATTTCTCTATTCTTTAGTGATTTTAAAAATTGAATTCATTAAAAATCATACTTAAATACCAGCAATCATTTTGAAAATTTGTCATACCCTAGCATACATACCTGTGCACATATATTCAGAAATTCAGCGTTCTACATCCATAATTGTGCTTAAAAATATACGAAACCGTAACTCCGCAACGATTAATCAGATCACTTTTTTTTAGCATTCGTAACAAAGTAATAGAGTTAATCTATTCAATTAGTAGTCGGGAATCTCTCCAAATAGTATAGACAACCAAAAAAATGCGTTTTTAAGGTAATACAAAACTGGGTATACCCCGCCCTTAATTTATGTTAGGATAAAGCTACCACATCTTCTTTGATGCAGAAGTGGCATCCCAACCTGATATAGGTACCTATGCATCTTCAGCCATCAGTTATACCTAATAAGCAGCCAGCTTTTTTGTTAAATTCTCTTCACACATTATATGTATGATGTCCTCCCATGTTTTTCTCTTTAAATCACGATATCGCTGTATATTCCTCTGAAGAAAAACGCAAAATACGTCTGGTTGCTTCCACTAGTGCGCGGAGACTCACGATAGCCACGTACTTTCATGAGGTGCTCTGGCTGCGCACAGACATTTGGCTGGCATGCAATCGTGCATGGTCTGTTGGCTGCCGGAGTCTGAAATTAGTAGCTGCCTAGTGCACGTGCTCCAATAAGCAGCTAGTGAGCTACCAGCCTCTATGTTTGGTTTCCGAATGTCGCCACACACTAGAGGAAGTAGCAAGCAGCAACACCCTCGAGTTCGTATGGGTTAAAGGGCATGTTGGAACGAATGGCGACGAGTTAGCCCGACTGGCCTCAAAATAGGTGTTTTATGGTCCAGAGCCGGCTCTCCCACTTAGGTACTAGTATCAACTGTAAACAACTTAATAACTCAAGACACCCAAGCCCAGCACAAGGCTAGGTGGGACTTGATGTTAGATTCGAGTGACGGTCTTCAGAGGACCATCTCGTGTAGCCTGACGCGTTTTTGCACAAGGCTATCAAGAAAGAACCTGCGGATACTTGTGGGCACTGTAAACTGAACAAGCACATACCTATGCACCGCATGGGCTTGGTGGAATCACCATCTTGTACAAGATGTTACATAGGCGACGAGACGGCACACCACATACTTTTTGTGACGATCCATGTTGGGGGTATCACAGGCCAGACATGGCTACGGCGTTTCCTCTTCCAGCATCCTCAGATTGACTTCACGTGTGGGATGGCTTGCGTGACGTTTTGGGATCGGACTACTAGTCAGGGAGGTAGTATACAGCACCCGAATTTGAGGCCCATGTACGCGTGGACTACGTCCACTCTGCTAATATCGCAATCCAGAATCCAGCCGCACATTGGCAAATTTCTTGTTCCTCACCACATCCCCTGCATAACGGGCTATAAGTTCAGTCCTATATATGTTATGCAAGAGTTTGTTCAGACGACAGTGACCTGGGACCATCTCTGTTGCAAGTTTAGTGTTTGTTCTGCTTAACTTTAGATGTAGGTACGCTACTATAAATGTCCGTTAGGGGTTTCCAGAAAGATTTTGGAATGGCGACTCTGTACTGGAATTTTAGACCAGTGTCTGCAGTGCTCTTTTGTGAGTATTGCCTGAATCTCCTTTTTGGTTTTGTTATATGTAATCCCTATGGTGTGGAGTTCGGGTCCTATAAGTGGTTTTCGCGCTTGCCACTCTCCCAAGTTCGTCTGCACCCTCATTGTTACCCAGGATTCCTATGTGCTCAGGTGCTCACACTAGTGTGACTGTTACACTTGCCTGGTGCATTTAGCCCTTAATTTAACACATTTGAATCTACTTCTGCAATTGCTGCTTTACTGCCTGTACCTAACTATAAAGATTTTCCTTTTAGTAAAATTCACTTTTAAATGCTGAGCAGCCGCTGTCAGGATTGCATATACCTACCTTGGCTTGGAACACAGTCGCTTATTGTCCTGGGCTGAAGTCTACAAAATACTTACTGGAGAATAGAACTGGTACAAGAATGTCGGCATGGTATGCATTATAATAATCGTATACACTGGATGTAAAAACAGAACTGAGTGTTGCTGTGGTGCTCCAAGCGTGAAACCCTTCACCTTAGCAAGTTTCCCTACAGCCATCTCTGCCATCCTGGATTTGTTTAATTTTTCTTTTGCGTCCCTACAGAAATTTAGGCCTGCTTTAACAACTCAATTTCAGTTACATATTGTCCACTCAGTAGGTATATCCTATGATAAAATTTCAGAAAGCTGCTGACAGCGTGAAATGTGTACAAGTGTACAAGAATCTTGCGATTTAGCAATTGGAAATAAAATAGATGCTTCATCTAATTATTTTATAGAAACTTAATAATAATTCAAACAATCTGTTAAATATGATAAAATGATAATGGTAAAGATCAGTCATTTTACAAAAAATTCTAATAATTGTTATAATGATAATTGTTCTTCATTTCTTGCAGATAAAGATGTTGCTGTACATAAGTTGAAAGTGATTTCACTTGTGTTTGCCAATCGTGGAACCAGGTACGAAAACTAGTGACATCTTCAAAGGTGAGTGCATTTTCAGATAGAACACTTTCGTAATAATCGAAATAATTAACATACTTGTCTTCGTATGGTGCAAGAACGTCAGTCTGGTAAGCATTATAATAATCGTACACACCAGATGTATTTACCAAGCCTGTTTCTGCTTCGTCCTGTTTATAAGAGTTATGGGTACGATTTCGATCACCAATTGTATGTTCATTCACCACATTTGTTTCGGTTTCTAATGTTGGTGAGGAATCTTCCTTCTTTTTATAACTATTATCTACAAGATCGCGCCAATCCTTTGGACCTCCAATGATGTGTTCGTAAGCTACCTTACAAATGTTCTCAGTTACATTTTTCGAGCTACTTTCATTGAATTTGTCGGTGTAATAAGGTATATTCTCAAGTAGGGTTTCATTAGGAATGTCTTTCGTGCAATCGCCTAGTTTTGTTAACTCGGCCTCTGCCTTTCCTTCACAGACCCTTAAATAATCTCTTATTGGTTGAACAGCATCTTGAATCACGGACGGATCCCATTGATCACACTTCATCAATTTACCAACATGATACAGAGCAATATTTTTAGTTAGTGTTACCTTTTTATTTAAAATTTCATTTGCGATGTCGGCTTCTTCATCTGAACCAGAATCAGAATCGAGCAAGTTTGTACCGTTTACCTTTTTCGATAAAACTGATTCCTCAATCGGTACCCAAGGATATAAATCCGCCGGGTTTATTAGTTCTCCAACATCATGCGAGTTGTTCAGAACAGGAGGTTCAACTCTCTCACCTCGTGCCAATTGTTTCAGTAAATCTGCCGTACTAACCCCTGCATATGGGTCGGAAACCGTCTGCTTATCGTTGTCCTTGGGTAAATTGTCTTTTTTAGCCTTCTTTGTACATTGTTCAATAACAGGTTCCGCCTTTGCGTCACCTGCTTCACTTACACTCTTTGTGACAGCAGGCGGTTCAATTTTCAAACCTTTCGCCAAATTATTCAGCAATTCGTCGGTACTTATTCCCGGAAAGTCATCTTGTATTTCCATATCGCCTACGGCTTCGACCTTTTCAACTGTATTCTTCGAACTTGACACTTTACGTCCCCCCTTTTTCTTTTTTTCCTCTTTAGTAGTCGTCGTCGTTTCCAAAAAATTCCAATTTACCTTCTCCCTTTGTGCATCGACGAGACCATAAATTTGCTCAAAAGTATTTAGCTCCGCTTTCCACAGATTTTCTCCTATTTCTGTTGAAAGTTTAGCGATACTCAGCTCCGTGCCGCCAATATCGCCTAGAATATACTGCAAATCGAGAAGATCCTTCTTACAAACGGCGAGTGAAACACAAACACCTTGGGAACCGTACCTTCCGGTTCTACCGACACGATGTAAATAAGTCACAGTATCGAGAGGAATATCGTAATTAATAACAAGATCTACGTTAGATGCGTCAATTCCTCGCGCGGTTAAATTTGTGGTTAACAAAATGTTACACTCAACATTTTTTAACTTATTTATAACTTTTAAGCGAGTTTCTTGAGTTTGAGCTCCACTGATATAGAGCGACTTCCATCCGCGTTGATTTATGATGTTACTAACACTTTCCGCCCTCTGTTGATAGTTACAGAATATTATACATTGCGTAAAGCTGACGTTCGACAACAGCCTACAAACCTCGTCTGTTTTCGCATTCGTCTGCTGAACAATATTATTTTTCTCTTCAAGAACGGCGACAAACTGTCGTAAACCTAAGAGAAGAGGACTATCCATTTCGAGAGATATAAACGTGGGCGACTTCATGTAACGTTCCAAGTAAGTCTTCAATTCGACCGGTACGGTAGCACTAGTAGCTAAAAATTGCTTGTTCTCGGGTAGCATGTGGTAACAGTAATTAATGTCGTTCTGAAAGTTTTCGTCCATTAAATTATCAGCCTCGTCGAGCACGAATAATTTCACCGATTTTACGTTAAGTTTTTTCGCTTCGATTAGATGCTTTATACGGCCGGGAGCGCCAACAGCGATGTGACATTTTTTTAAACGTTTTAAATCTTCTTTATAAGGTAGCCCGCCGATAAATAGACCGACGTTTAAATCGGGTATGTGTTTACCGATAATTGTAATTACGCTACAAATTTGATCGGCTATTTCTCTTGTCGGGGCGAGAATTAAAACTTGTGTGCCGTCAAGGGAGGTTTGTATCATTTCAAGTGCAACTATGGCAAAAACGAGGGTTTTTCCAGTGCCCGATTTTGATTTTAGTATTAAATCTATAAAAAAAGTACGTGTGAGAATAGAATCTGTAAAGTCTGTACCTACCTAATCCACATTTTCCTAAAGGAATTCCCTTTAGTTGAATGGGCGAGGGTTTGTAGAATCCTGCTTCGGTAAGGCCTTGAAGAACTGGGCCAGAAAGTAGTAAAAACTCGAAATTGCAGTTATTTTGTATGTGGATGTCGGCTGTTCTTAATTTTTCGTTAATATTGTGAGCTAAAATTTGTGCCATTATTATTAAGTGTAGATAGAAATTAAAAGTTAGGTTATATTTACATTTGATATAAATATTGCGTTCAATACTTATACCAGACTTTTTCCATACAATAGAACTTTTATCATAATTTTTTCATGTCAACAAGTAGTGATAGTGAGACATTTAACATTTTTAAAATGACCTAAATCTGGTTTGTACATACATTGCCGAGCATAAAACTAGGGTCACCCCGTAATTTGAAGCATGATGTAAGATCGTGATTAAAGCAACAGCAAAATTACCGCCCAGCCCAGGTTGCCACGGCAATCTGTGGTCAGCGCCAGCAACTGACCCGGGCCGATTTCGAACTGGGATGAGTTTGCGAACCTCGACGCGTTGCTGGAGACCGATTCTAGCAACCGTGGGTAAGCAGTAGTCCACTACCTACATATGCATGAGTATGAAAGAACATTTTATAAAAATAAACCTGTAACACACTGTCGAGCGGCTGCTGCCAATTTAGGCAAGCACCTGGCGACAAAGCAGGACATTTCCCTCATTCAAGAACCCTGGATTGTTAAATCAAGGGTTTCCGGACTCGGGGTCACAAAAGGAACCGTTTTTGTTAATAAACGACAGAGAAAACCATATTAAAAGATCTCCTACTGCCACATCTGTGTGGCCGTGATATCACGACTATACAGTTAAGCATACAGGGTAGATCTGAACTAGTTGTTACCCCTATATTTCCCAGGAGATTCTGTCAATCTACCTGCCAGTAACGAGATGGATGATAAAACACTGCGAGAAAAACAACAAACGCCTCATTATAGGGTGTGACTCAAAGCTCACCACAGTATTATACATAAGGGAGCACTGACGTCAACCCTAGGGGTAAATCGTTACTTGAATATTTGACAAGTACTAACCTAGAGGTGCTCAATCGGGGCAGTGAATCCACGTTCGTAACTACGCGAAGCCAAACTATGATTGGGATAAGTCTGGCCTCGGCGAGCATCTCTGACCACATAATGAACTGGCAAGTCACTTCTGAAGCGACTATGTCAGATCACAGAATGATTTCTTTTGAAATTAATTGCAAATGGGCCATCCAAAAAGGTTATCGCAACCCCAGTGTAACGGATATTCACCTCTACAAACATCTCCTTGGAGAAAAAGAGAGCACCCTTCTGGGGGACGTCTCTCGAGCCCTGCCAACTTACAGGACGAAGTGGATCTTCTTTCCGACTCAATTGTGGAGTCATTTGAACAGGCATGTCCTGTGAGAACTGCTAAGACATCCTATAATCATCCTCGGTGATGCAGGACGCTCGAAAAGCAGAAAACTCGGCTGGGCAAACTGTTTCAATAAGGCAAGGAAGACCAAAGCCACAGCCGATTGGGAGGCCTACAAGACAAACTTAAGGCTATATAAGAAGGATATATTAGGAAGCGGCAGAGATAGACATGGAAGAGTTTTTGCGGCTCTATAGAATCGACCTCCTTTGTATCGCGTCTAAGTAAAATACTAACAAAAGATACATATTACAATGCAGCTAGCCTCAGAAGAGAGGATGGTTCCTTTACGGACGACCTCTCCGGGACAGCTACGGTGCTAAGAGACGTTCACTTTCCTGGAGC
Source organism: Pyrocoelia pectoralis (assembly GCA_036250285.1). Lineage (NCBI taxonomy): Eukaryota > Metazoa > Arthropoda > Insecta > Coleoptera > Lampyridae > Pyrocoelia > Pyrocoelia pectoralis. The sequence continues at coordinate 10,551,086 of CM070079.1, forward strand.
CGCCATCACGCCACACCCTATCTGGCCAGAGGCGGTCCCCTTCACCCCCACGGGGATGATTGAGCGACTGCTGATCAGATAGTGGACGTGGCAAGGGTCACCTGGGTGGTGAAGACGTTCTCAGCATATAAATCACCAGGCTTGGACGGTATAATATCAGCTCTTCTGCAGTGGGGACTGGATGTTATTATTGTCCACCTGGTGAGAATATATACCGGCTATATCGCTTTTAGATACATACCAAAACAATGGAGGTAGATAACAATTGTTTTTATCCCCAAACCCCACACTTAAATCATATCGTCCAATCCGTCTTTTCTACTTGACACTTGAAAGATTGTGCAACAGACATATAAGGGATACAGCTCGTAGAATTGAGAGATCGCTGGACTACAAACAGTCAACCCTGGGAGCATTCATAGACATAGAAGGGGCGTTTGACAAAACAGCCTTCGAAACAATAGAAGCTGCTTTACGCCACCATGGTATAACTGACGTCGTACGAAGCTGGACTGTGCAGCTACTGACACACAGGGCAGTGCAAATCAGCGTAGGCGACATAACGATGAGGTGCACAGTAGTGAGAGGATGTCCCCAAGGGGGGTGCTGTCATTACTTCAGTGGAACTTAACTGTAAGCAGCCTGCTCTGTCGTCTCAACGACAGCGGCTACTATATACTGAGCTATGCAGATCATCCATCCATCCTAATAACCGGCAAGTTTGAAGCTACTCTATGCAGGCTTATGCAATCAGCTCTCAGACTGACCGAAGAATGGTGTAAGGAACACTCCCTGTCCATAAACCCGACAAAAACGGAGGTAGTTCTCTTCACAAGGAAAAGGAAGATTGAGGGCCTTCGAGCTCCTCTACTATTACAAAAACACCCCCATTTTTCAGAGTCAGTGAAGTATCTAGGTATTACTCTTGACAACAAACTGAACTGGAGCAAGCACATCAACCTTAAAGTGGAAAAAGTAAATAGGGCTTTATGGCAATGTCGCCGCGCAATTGGAAGACTTTGGGGTCCATCCCCAGAGGCTTTCCTGTGGCTGTACACCGCTGAATCTATGTTCTGTTATGGAGCAATTGTCTGGTGGCCTAGAACCAGACTCTCCACAACCAAAGCACTTTGTAACCATGTGCAAAGACTAGCGTGCCTTGCGTGCACGAGCGTAATGCGAACAACCCCCACAGCCGTCATGGAAGCCATCCTGGGTCTACCTCCACTGGATCTCCACGTGAGAGAGCAGGCCACGCTGGTAGTCTTGCATCTGAAAAATAAAGGGTTTGTATGTAGAACAGCAGAGGTATTGAGGTGGGCCACTTTCAAATTCTGGGCGAAGTCAAGCGACTGCCTATACTAGAAGGACGATCTGACTCACTCATCCCTCGATTCATACTCGGCAAAATTTCGACTGTCTTTCAGGCAGAACTAGCAACACTTAGTGCAAAAACAATTCTTTTGCACAGCATAAAGAATAAAATTATCAGAATTTCCAGTTACAGCAGGGCCGCTACAGGCACAAGCTGGTCAATAAAAAATTATCTCTAGGCTGGTTTCCGAGTGTCACCAAGTACTAGAGCAAGTGACAAACAGCAATGCCCTTCACCTCGTATGGGCTATAATAAAGGCATGCTGGAACGACAGGCAACGAAAAAGTCGATAAGTTGACTGCGCATAGGCATCTAAAAGAGGTTCTAGAAGACCATGTTTTACCGTTCCTGGTTATTCGTGGAGAAGACGCAACATTTATGCATGATAACGCACGGCCCCACACTGCTCGGATAGTTACTGAGTATTTTGACGAGGTTCAAATCGCGCGATTTGTTTGGCTTGCTCGCAGTCCAGATGGGAAAACGTTTACGGAGACATGTGCCGGCCCCCAGAAATTCTAGAGAGCTTTGCGACACACTGGTGCAGGAATGTGATCCAAAATCTGATCCAGCGCATGTCTTGTCGTTTGCAAGCTGCTATCATTGGCAGAGGAGAGAATACTCGCTACGAAGTCCTTAAACTTTCTTTTGTTTCAACGGAAAGCATAGGTATCCGAGTAAACTTGTTCATTTTCATTACTTTCAATAAACTGTGAACAACAAAAACTTTTTTTTATTCAAGCAACTAAACTGTTACAACCGACAAAACTCGTAAAAACCTGAAAATTTCTAAAATAACGGGGTGACCCTAATATTATGTTCGGCAGTGTATTTTGAAAAGTTGTAACCAAAACCGGCTTTGTTCTAGGTGCTCCAAATCAAAGATAGTTATAAAGTATAAAGATTAGAAGCATGGCGAGCACTACATCTATACGCCTGGTATCTAGCGCCCGACGTGCCGTCGGCGTCGGTGTCGTGCGATTAAAGTGGTAAATTGTTGACGTTAACAGACGCAAGCGGTTCGTATACTGTACAACTGTGAAACGCGATTTTTTGTATTCAAAACCGACGACATGATCGGAAAATCCAAGGGAAAGTGTGTTACGTGCCCAGCTGTCCAAACACACAGAAGGAAAATCACGATTTCACATTTTATTCATTCCCTAATGGCGAATTTGGCTTCACAACTTTTATTTCAAAAGAATATGGAGGTAGAGCCAACGACAGTTACATTTGATTCAGGGTTTGTACAGTTAGTTGAACCAGGTGATGAAAATTGAAAACAAGGGGTTCTGCTAAAAATCCACAATTTTCTCGCGATGAAGTTTTGGAAGGTTATAAAATAGCATCAGTCACATTATATCCCTGCAACATCATTAGGTACCGTACGTCGAAAAATATTGCATATTACATTAAGGATATAATGAACAGGCTTATTAAAATGAATTTGAAGAATCTGAGGGACGTAAAGTTAACAAGCTATTGACAGAACTCGAGTTAGGTGATAAAAAACCAACACAATTCTTTGGTTGGTAGGCAGGTTAACTAATCGGGTACAAATTGTAGAAGTTACAACAGTGATTTTTGTTTCGTAAGGCTTGGCTGCGCCCCCTCGCCCCCCCCTGCCTTTATTATTGGAAATATCAGAAAATGTTTTAAACAAAAGTTGCTTGAAATGAACTAAGCTTTAAAAAACCTTATTTTAAATTGTAGCTTAGTCGGGCATTTCGAGAAAAAAATCAGTTTTTAGTGTTTGTCGTAGCTATTACGCCCTCTTGCGGTTGTTTGTAGGTATTGTTTAAAAATATTTGCATTGAATTTCTCATGCCTGTTTTTGTTATAAATTTTTTTATTCCATATAGTTGACACCTTTTAGTTTTGTAGATATTGTCGATGGCCATCCAAAATGGAATGGGGCGCATATTATGAAATTTCAAATGAAGTGCCAAAAAACGTGAACAAGAACCATGGATACCGAGGGATATTTCCGAAACTAGAAACTGTATTGTAAAGGGATGCCTTCATTCAGAGTACCCATAGAAGCGACTATTGAACAGTTAATACAGATTGTATAAAGGGAAGCTTGCCAAAGTTCGATACCAAAGAAGATTAGCATAAAGGCTATATACAAGCAAAGAGCAATATGGTCTTTGATACAAGGTAGAGAGTATACTGGTGGACGGGCGAAATTGAGAAACATAAGAAAACTTGTGTTGATATCCCGAAGTATTGTACTGTGATGATAAACAGCACCTTAAAAGACAATGAAAAAGGCACGATCGGTTTTTATACGCTAAGCCTGTTAGATACAACGGTGGAGCTGTTAGAAAAACTTATCGCGATGTGGATTAACTCGGTCCTCGAAGCAAATGGGAAAGAACTCTGACAAACAATTCGGCGTCAGATGGAGAGGCCAAAAACAACAAATATACACCTAATAGTTGTTTTCGCCGAATGTGTCGACATCAAAAGCACGATGTCCACATATTCAACTGTTCAATAGTACATAAGCACATTTTGCCGTAAACGATCTCTTGTACAAATACTTTTAAATTAAGGTGATCTGTAATGTGTTCCAAGCGAAGGGCTATATCCAGGGGTTTTGTGCTGCTTGCAAGCAAAAGAATCTTTCACAAGAAGGGCTTAGTGGTTGTACATTAACCGATAAATTCCAAAAACTGGGACCATACATTTTCAAATTACCTGTAAAATGTGGTTAAAATATTACAGAGAATGAATGGTTAATTTGGATAGAAATAAAAAATTAAAGAATCACATTCGATTAAATAAAATCTCAAATATTTTGGTAATAACTTCCCGTTTTCGTGATGAACCACACATAAAATACGTAAATTAAGTATGAACTTCCGTTCCGTTATACTTTACTTATCTACTATATAACTTTAATAATTTTTGTGTAGATTATTGGTAATAATGACAACGCTTTACTTCATTTTAATTTTAGGATTTAAAATGGTTACGACAAAATATTTCGGGGAGCATTTTGTTATACTTTCGTCTCCAACATTACTTTCAAGGTCCATTAAATGGTATTTGTCACAAGAAACCACATTGACCGATAACTGTAGAATGCAATTAATAGATTTTACATCGAGTCTTAACAAGGGACGTCGATGGGCATTAGAAAGTAAGTTTCCTTTAGCCTTTATCGAGAATTGACGCTTTTTACAGTGTACGATGCTATGGGGAAACTTCCGGCTGGAATCTTGAATGGAAATTTTATTGAGATGGGGTCTTTTGATCAATGTATAAATATTGACGAAATTCGTAATGATAGCACGAGGCTGATCGGAAAATATTGTTTGGGTCATCTTTCCATCCCTAGCGAGTATGTAAGTATCTGAAATAGCTATTTTTGTATTAAGAGCGTGAACGGGGCGATTTAGGACCGCGGCTGAATTATAAGACCGAGGTCCGAAGGGCCCAGGAATTATAAGACGCCAAGGGGCAAAATCCCTATTCATGCCCGAAATGCAAATAAGATTTTTTATAAAATCGTTTAAATCCACGTTAAAGCTTCAAAAAATAAATGACACTATTCATTCTCAAAAATCAAATTGTTGGTTGCTATGGTTACATAATTATTTCAATATGCTGGGTGGCCAAATTATCTGAAGACATTGAAATATCTCGAAAACTACGAATCGGATCAAAAACAGTTCTGAATAAAATTTGTTCGCTTGGAACAGGATCATCCAATGATACCAAGGTCGACCCACTTTGAAATCTTAAATGGGAACCCTCATTTTTTATTGCATATTCGGATTCCCCATTAAAAAAAATTCTGGCATGTATTGCCACGAGACTTCCCTAGTACCAAAAAAGTGCAACTTTTTCTTTAAAAAAAAATGAGTGCCGCCATTTTAGCTTATATCGGAAGTGACGTCATCAAAGGTAATATCATCATTTTCGTCTTTGGCCCGAATGCAATCGATTGGCGAAAACCGTATTTCGATAACTTTAATATAGTTTCTGAGTACCTATAGAGCGTTGCAAGGAATGTGTACGGATAGACTACAGACGACAGACGGACATTTTTTTTCATATTTTGAATCTACGTATTCAAAAATGCAAAGATATGTAAAAATTTGCTTGGTCAATTTTTTTTGGAACACTAATACAATACTTCTCTTTTACTTCTTTTTTTTTCTGAAACATTTTTTTGATTCGTGATATAATGGCGCTGTAATCTGCATTCATTCGTTTATCAAGAAGTTAACAACTACTTTTAGCGTTATCCAATACCCAGGAACAACGACGTGGACGTAGTAGATTTTTGTTCCAATCGGGGTGGTTGTTTTATTTGACTTCCCTCGCTTTTCACCATTGGGGGCGCGGGGCTCAATTTAGGTGAGTCCTCTCGCCTCTCACCATTGTGACCTTGAACTTCTGGATATTTATTTATTCTTTCTTCGAATGATTATATACAGGAGAGGAGCATATGTGCGGGAATTTAGAATAACAACCAACTACACCATTGGCATGGATAGTAAGTTATTGCCATAGTAAATATAGTAAATGAAAGGAAAGGCGCGAAAATTTCTTATAGATTGTTATCATTAAAAGGAAAATTGAAATTAGTAAATATGAGGTGATATTTCGAACAAACTATTGTACTTCACGGTCCACGGTCACGGTGGACAACATCGTAAATGCGCCTTTTATCAAATCACAATGCACCCTATTGGTTTTGAAGTGCCTCTGATGTTACCTTATTAAAATTATTGAAAATATTAGGACACGAATTGGGGAAAAAATGCCTGAATTATGTGTCGTATTTTGGCGCATTCTATGTAGCCTACATGGTCGTATATTTCGCTTTTCAGACATTGATCTGGTATCTTCTCTTCTCCACATCGCAATCGTTTGTTACTGTTCTTTACTGTTTCTTCGTCGAGAGTTTTCTTTATCCTGCTGGGTCTGAATTGTAGTTAGTCCATTTTCCATCTTGTGTAAGTTTTTAGTAAGGAGCTCCACTGTGAATGACACTTCAATCTCTTTTTTTTGCTTTTTTAAACAAAATAATCGATTAATTAACTTTTTGAGTAGTCATGAATAGCATTTCTAAAGAGCTTTCCAATGATATATCATACATTATACATGAGGTAGCGCAATTTAAAAAATAGGGCTGAGGTGGCTGATGGAATCTAAGGAGTGGGTTGCAGAAGATTGCCCCGCAGGTCATAGTGGTTTTCCCTCCATGCTCTAGAAACGGTTTCGGGAAATGTTACTTATCTGTTATATTAGGTCTGGCCAAGTTTTCACTGGTATAATGCTTCCATACATCATATCAGCATTACGTGATTGGTTTGTCATGATCGTTGATAATTTCGGTACTGGTCCCGTGCTGTTACCGTGTAACTTATTTTCCCTTATTACATTTGTGTGAGTTAGCGCAAAGATAGGAAAGTAAAGATAGTGTTCCTTATTAGAAACAGCACACTTGGTACACCGCCACTATATTGTACGCAAACACTACAGTTCTTCGACTATTTCTTCTTTCTGCCCTTGAACGGTGAGGAGAAGGAATGTGGTCATACCTTTGTTAAACTTTAACCAACTTTCTATTGTAGTTTTGTATATTATAGTTTTTTTATTACTTACAGACATTTTTCGTTTTTACTCGATTATCAAGTGCAGAAAGTACCATTAGTTTAAAAAAATTTGGGAAGTTTCTGTTAGCTGCTGTGTATTCAAAACACCATGTCATGCTAAATACCTTTTCGAGTATTAAGGGCCCTAATACCATTGTGTGTAACATGATATCGTATTTATCCAAGGCTACCCTCAACAATTCCAGATCGTGCATGTAACTTTCCAATTGAGAGTAAACTTTTCACAACTCCAACCGGTCGATGGGTTAGCTGGTACTATTCTCTCTTCCACGTAGACTTCGTTAATTCGTTAACCTTAATCCGATCCTTTAACGCTTTCATGACTTCAGTTATATCTGTGAACAAACCTTGTACCCCCCCCCCCCCCCCCCAATGATTTGAGTTTGGAAGCGCTGCCCCCCTTTTCTATGACATTTATCCTCTTTAAAATTGGAATCCAGTTTGGTGTACATTACTACAATTGGTCGAGTACGATTCTTAGTGATATACTTCTAAAAAGTATGTCTTCCGAAACATCGCACCACACTTTCGCCAAAACCAAGAACTAAATTACATCTCTCGTTTATTCCTTCAAAAATGGATCTTCACAATCAGCCTCAATTTTCTACATTTATTTAAATGTAGCGTTTTTCGAACTTTTACTCAATCGGATTCCGTATTTTCAATCGATGCCAAAACCTTCCACACAGCAATCGAATTGCGAAAAAAGTGGATTCCATCAAGTAGCAGCGCGAATTAAAAACTCTCCGGCGTAGACAAGGAATTTTAATATCATTGTAATCAGCATTAAAAGCAGAAATGAAAAATATCAAAAGATACAGGGCGTTTCATTAAAAAAATACAACTACGAAAAAATGTTAAATTTTTTTATTGCATCGTCAATAATGTAGGTGCTATAGCCTTGGTTCTTAGCTTCCCTGCGTAATATACAATATAACCAACAGATCAAGCAGACGGAACAACTACCAAACTACGTGGAAGTACCAACACAAATGCATTTCTCGGTCTGTTTTCCAAATTCGTGTTCTGCTGCTGATATTGAAGAAATAGCAAATGGAATTGAACTTAATTTAACACTAACCGACGAAGTATGCCAAACAAAAGAAACGCAAGTTCAAATAACTGCTGGAGGGTGGGTGACTTTGTAAGTAGAATCTGTTCAAAATCAGGTTATTGATATTTCATTATAGAGGCATTTCTGTTGTGATCCTCATTTTGATGATAGCCTCAACCATATACGAGCTTACATGGAAGGGTAGTTATAATTTGGAGGATAAACTGCGTTATGATAAAAAAACCTTAGGTCAACCCCATTGGGCATTAAAATCATTTTCAGTTCGTACCAATGGAAAATTAATATTTGACATTGCTAAACCAGACCCGAACCAAGTATCATGTATTTATGGGTTGCGAACAATTACTATGATGGGAGTAATATCTTTTCACGTATACTACCAGCGGTTTTCGCAACCTATTACAAATAGCTATTATATTTCTTATGTATTTATCTGCACATTATTAATATGCAATACCTTAAGATCTTTTTCAGTGGAAGCGGCAAATAAAAAATTTGCCTTTGTATAATCCAATTTTAATAGTTGACGTGTTTTTCCTTATCAGCGGATTTCTGGTCTCGTACATGTTCTTACAAAAGAGTTCTCGAGGTTATAAATTTAATTTTATTTCTCATTACCTGGGCAGATACTTAAGGTAGGTACTATAACGAATAAGTATCAGCTTTATTATTTGAATGTGAATTTGTTGTAGAGTTACTCCACCGGTGCTAGTTATACTTTTATTTGAATTAACTTGGTTTGAATATATCGGATCTGGCCCAATATGGAATTCGTTGTATGACGAAATAAATGTGTGCCGAACATATTGGTGGTCATACTTACTTTACATCCAAAATTGGACTTCGGGTACGGTAAGTTTAATCGATCTGGTGGAAATAACAAGAGTGCTATCATTTTATGCACAACCCCAGTGCACCCACATTTGTAGCAAATCTTACCCAAATTAAATTTGAACGTAATGAATTGACTAGTAGTTTGTTCTTAACGGTTAGTGTGAGTGACGTTTGAGTGTTAACGGTACCTATATGACAACCTGCCGTGTTACGCTAATCCTTTACTCTTTCAGTGCTTGCCACCAACATGGTATCTTTCTGTCGACTTCCAATTGTTCATTTTTTCACCTTTTCTACTAATACCATTAAAACGTTGGCCAAAAGCAACATTAGTCGCAACATCTTGTTTGACTTTATTGTCATTATTAACTACGTTTGTGATGGTTTGGATAAATAAAACACAGGGTATACTCAGCGGAATGTAAGTTTATCCTTTAACTGAGAAGAATATTGTGATATGATTTTATTTTTATAGCACTGTCTTTACTTCCATTTATTACTCATTTTTCTTACCAACCAGAGCATCAGCTTGGTTGATTGGATTTATGCTTGGTTATATTATTTTTGAAACAAACAGAGGTCAAGGGAAGACAGTGTTGAAGAAGGTAAGTGACGCCAAACGTACTTCAACTTTGTATCTATTTTATAGTTCTTCATTAATTTCTGAATTGGTACATTTATAATACTTGTTACATTGCAGAGGTTAGTAATACCTTTATTCGTGGCTGCTGTAATTGTAATAATCGTTTGTATTTTTGGAACGTATCATATATTTATTGCACCTTACAATCGAGTGGAAACTACCATGTGTTTGACTCTAACACGTCCAGCCTTTGCAATATCACTAGGATATATCGTATACTGTTGTCATCTAGGATACATTGGTAAGATTTGATTTACACTTGAAGTGTCCATATAGTCATGAATATGTAATATACCTAATTAACCTAAAAGAATAAAAATGGGTACTGGTAAATGTCGTTACCAGAACCGTTTTGAATCTTTTTGGCTTGTCAAAGACCTGAAAGCCGTAGGAATTGGCTAGCTAGAAGAAAAGAAACATTAATTACCGAAAAAAAGGGCGAATGTATCATACCAACATTAATCTCATGTGACCAATCGAAATTATTCTACCTTCTTAGTTTACGTTAAGATTTGACGTTTGATTACTATTTCTGTAACCTTACTCCTGATGTCCGCACCACGCTCGTCCATTAAACGTTCATGGAGTGTTCATATTCATGGAATTTTAAAATGGTGTAGTTTTATGATCGTTTCAACGAAAATATTTTCGTTTAGTTGCATTGTTGGTTCACTGGGAAATTGACACAAAGATTCATTGTTTTTAATGGGGCACTATAATATATTCTTTGAATTTTGAAATCTCAATATTCACATGTCTCACTTTTTGAAGAATTTCTGCACAGTGTTCAAAATGTTCGCTCGCTTTTGCAAACGTTAATAGCACTGAAATTCAGGTTCTTGCGTAAAATTGTTGTAATTTGCTGATATATTTTCTTTTAAATTATACCTACTAAATATAGTTTGTTCAAATTTCAATCCGTTAATAATAATTTACGGTGTAGGTATGTCGAAGAATTAAACATTTTAGCTATTTTTGTTTAGTCCACTTTCTCTTGAGAAACGATTCACTAATTAATACACTATTCCATTTCATCACCACACTGTACTTGTAATTAAATCAAAATACTAAAACAAGAAAATGGCGTATTCTATTTAATGGATGCGTGGGAGGGTACTTCTTTCACCACTACTATGGTGTTTGATTGTGAACGAACTAAGTGAGGCCTAGTAGAGACTGTATCAATTGTTATGCATAGAACTATATATACATATAGTGCGGGGAGGAAGGCTAATTGTAATTTAATCCAATAAAAACAACGTCATTGCCTTCTTACAAAGAAAGAGCCGACAAAGCTGAAAGATACAGCAATGTAAGGTGTCAAACTACATGTAGTGTAGAAGCCAAATACTTGGGCATTAAATTAGACTAAACTGACGTACTGACGTTTCCGAGTACGAACGATGCGTTCGAGATCATTATAGCTCCACTCCAAGTCTGCTGTTGTTGAGCATTCTCTTCAAAACTGCCATAATATTCTGTTTCAAGAAGCCAAATCTCTATCCCATTCCCCCTTCTTCTATCAAAAGAAAATCTGCGGGGCATTGAGATTTTCAAACACCCCAACAATTTCATCCGTGACGAAGCATGGTCATTTTCTCCGATACGGAAATCTGTTAACACATTGACTAATGTGTCTCCCGACTGAATAAGTGTAAATATCCAGGTTTAGCTTTCTCTTGTCAGTGTTCGAGTGTGTGCAGTTTAATTGCAGGTCTCATAACAGTGTCTCTTGAAATCAATGGAGTAATTAAATTAAGCAAATGCTGGTAGGTATGCAGCTTCGTCCATATCCAAATAGTTGGCAAAATAGTGAGGCTCGCTAAGTAATTCAGCTCTTAGATTGGTGTGAGAAAATGTATCCGTTTTTAGCAACCATGGTTTAGACTACTTCCTTGTCGCCTTCAATTTGATCTTTTTTATATTGCAAATCGCACCCGTTGCAAGAATTAGTTCTTCGTCAACATTTTCCATTTTCAACGCAGTAAACAATAGATACAATATTCACAATTGTTCAAGTCAAACTGAACGTGTGAACATTTAATTCAGTTCAGTTCGTCAAACTGACTTGTGCCAGATTGTGAGCATGTAAACCCAGCAGGGACAGCCCCCACCCCCCGCATCTTTTTTAAGCCCCACCCATTATTATTAACAACAAACAAAATAGAAATAATTATTTTTAGGCGTCGTCAACACTTTTTTATCAAATCCGCTGTTTGAGGTGTTGTCGAGATTATCATTTAACGTTTACCTAATACACTACTTTGTAGTACAATACAACATTTCGTCAATTCGAGTGGCACCTTTTGTAAATAACTTTACATTCATGGTAACTATGTATTTCATTTAAAAGAGAATAATGTAATAACAAGAAATTTTTTAGATCAACGACATACCTGGAGTCACATTTCTTTCGCTAATCATAGCCGTTCTTCTCTCGTTGTCTGTTGAATTACCAGCTCAACACTTCGTAAACTTTTTAGTCAAACGTATACAGGAGATGGGTCTATCGAAGTCATCGAAATCTTCGGACAAATCTTTTACCTTATTGAAATAATCAGTGCCGTTTGACTTTAACTTGCATCATAGAATATTGTTCAAAAAACGAATTATAAATAAAGTTAATTCATTTGAGTGTTCTTCCTTTTGGCCGTTGACTTCATCAAATTATTAAAAAATTTGACATATCGTTAACAACGCAGTCCCCTGACTTTGAAGGCTTATTTTACAAGAGTAAATCGACTAAACCAGCAACTCAAGCAGGAAGTTAGTGCTGCTAAAAACGAAACATTCTCCGGATTCCTAAGAGGGTTAACAGATGACAAAGATACTGAATGCTCCCTCTGGAAGGTTACTAAGAGATTAAAACAACCACAAACTCAAAAACCTCCTATCCGGAAGGAAGATGATGGATGGGCTAGGGAAGATAGCCAAAAGGCAAAATTATTTGTTGAGCACTTAGCAAACACCTTTCAACCACACCCGACCGATGACAATGAAATCCTCCCTGTGATAAATAGATTAGAAGACAGAAATACACTCCAAGTTGTCTCTGCACAATAAACTATTGCTCTATAAACAAATTCTAAAGCCAGTCTGGACTTACGGTGTGCAACTGTGGTGTTGCACAAAGAAATCTAAAGTGGAAATTATACAAACCTGTCAGAATAAAGTACTTCGTAGCATAGTCAACGCTCCATGGTACATCAGAAATGACGACATCCACAAGGACCTAAAAGTGCCTACAGTCTGTGCGGAAATTAAACAGTTCGCGGAAAAACACGAAGCAAAATTACATGGACATGAAAATGTCGAGGTGCTACAATTACTCGACAACAGTGGACTTACCCGAAGGTTGAAAAAGCAAAAACCTTAATTAGTTAAGTGTAGTGCTATTATCCGAAATTAAAAATTAAAACATGTGAGATTGTGAGTACATCCATCAACAACAATTAAGACTTGCTTAGATTTACGACCTTAGGCTTGGATTTAAGTAAGAAATTATCTAAACAAAATTGCTAGATAGTGAAAACTAGTTGCAATGTATGCGCCAAGTCCGTAATTAAATAAAAAAAAATGAACTACCAAAATGAAAATATTCAGAACAAGAACAAACAAAAGGTTAACAGAAAAACAAAAAATATGAAGAAGGATCAGGAATAGTGAAGAGATCACGTGACAAGGGTACCAAAACAGCCAATAGTGAAGATGTGTGACTAAAAGATCATGAGGTATGACCAAAAAATGGAAGGACAGTTGGTTCTCCAAATCCCAAAAGGATTGATCAATGAAGATAGAAAGGGCTACTACCTACATTAAGAAGTGGTCTATTAATTTTAATTTTCAACACTGTTTACTTCCCCTCGCTATGTTCTTGTTGGCCAGAGTTTAGGTACGAGAAGCAAATTAACAATAGATCTTGGACGATTACAGCTTTGCTCTGACTTCCACTATCATAAAATGTTAGTTGTTACGTCATAAATATAAAAAGTACCTACTACATTTCGGGTGCTAGACGATAATCGGACTTTAATCTGTGCATTTCTCTTCATTTCTTTATTACGTGAATTGAGATTACGTCATGGTAGAATTCCAGATAAGTATGAAATTAAAAGGTTAAAAGCCTAAAATGGAACAATTAGTTTTATTAACAAACATTTACAATTCTGATATGTCTATGCTGCGTATAATATAATTTATAATGGGCAAGAATTCGAATAAACTGGTTATACAAAATGTAGGAATACCAAAGAATAATTAATAATTTATTCACTATCTTTTAAATTAATTTTACATTTTCGGCGTTAGCTTTAGCAAAGATACAAAATATATTGTTAAGCGATTGTCCATAGTATAAGCAAAGCAAATAATCATTTAATAATGACCTATAGTGCTTTTTTAGTGATTGCTTTTATTATTCTTCTTGCCGGGGACTCGCCGAGTTCATCTGCTTTTCATAGATATAAAAAAATTTTTACAAATTCAAAAAATTTGCTTCCTCAAATGCAGCTAATTTAAAGCCGTTTACATGTGTAATGTTTCTAACAATTATTTCGTTTCAATTTATAGAACTATTTAATAGTAGGTACGTCTATAAGACAGTATAAGAAAAATTAAAGGATTGAAACTTTTAAAAATCTGTAATATCACCACTTGGTGGTGGGAAAACGAATGCACATACAGTGAAAAAAAAGTTTCTAACCCTTTTAATGTGATAGCATCAGGGAGCAAGGTGTATCTAGTAGCGATTCTTCTTTAGGCATACTTTGCTTGTTCCCCAAAGCGAACATGAACAAAATTTGTTATAAACGCTACTTACTTGAAATTAAATGACTAAATTCCTATTTCAATTATTAGTACATTAGTGATGTATCCACTTTTGGAAGAAAGATACACGTAATCTAACATTAATTAATGCAATAAAGCAACATTACTAACGTAAGTGTACCATAAAGTTTTAACACTGTACATCGTATTCGCTTAACGTAAGTAATAAGTATAAATTGTAAATCACAGATAAAAATAAGCTTGGCCAATCACAATCCTCATTTATGCTTTAACATGTATTCTAAAATACCTCTTATTTATTTATTACGATGTTATTTTATTAAAAAAAAAAGGAAAAACGAAAGTATTGCTATACTAACTGAGAAAATTATAAAATATATTGTAGGTATTCCAGGACTATCACAAACACCTTTCGAATTGACATTTTGAGAAATGAAAGATTTTTAGGGCCCCACACATTCATAATACTGCGATTATTAATGTTCAAGCATCTCATTTGCAATTATTAACGATTATTTATTATTATTTATAACCACTTGTGCATTTTATTTTAATCACTTTAGCAGCATCGTGGTGTGCATATAATATAGGTAGAACCGCAATTAAAAAATTTATATATTGCTCGATAAACATTCTTTTTTCATGTAGATAAATTTAGAATTTATTTTTAATAATAACAATTAACAGGTAGGTAATTCGGAATTTTTTTTCCATTTGATGGTGAATTGCATTACAAAATTATATTAGCATCCAAAATATGATTTGTGCACACAATGATTTTTATAGATTCTTCTACATTCCTTCCCATTCTATTACTCTCTTCATTCTTCGTATTTTTCTGAAAAGGAAAGGAAATAAATTCGTTAGGCTACAAGAAAACGAGAACCATAATATCTGGAAATTCCAATTTATCAAATTAATTTTTAAAAAATGGCATAAGATCAATGACATCATTCATGAAGCAAATTTTGGGAGGAAGGAAACAAATATTCGTCAAGGATGTAATAATAATTCATCTAAAACGTCATGGCTGCGTGTTTAAGGATCATCTATCAATAAAAATTTTAATTGAAATGAGAACAATAGGACACGCAGTGAAAATAAACCAAAGATTTGATGTTTCATATTTTCATATAGAAATTCACCCAAAGAATGACATTTTGTCGCCACAATTCCATAGAAAATTGGTTTTTATTTTATAGGAATTCATGTACGAGGATCATTAATTATATCTAACAGATGTTTACAATTAACTCAAGTTGTCAAATATTAAATGTACTTCTTGAGAAATTAATATTGGGCAGTGTAGAGTACAATTCTGTCTGTCTGTAAGGACCTTTGCTATTCATATTTGAAAGCATTGATGTACAGAATTTATGAGACGAAGCACAATGAAACTGAGGCTTCCGTTCATTCAGTACCTAATTGAAATAAAGCATCAAATGACCACTCGTAGGCCATAAACTGGGCGTACCGTAGATCAGTTTAGAAAATCCTTCGAAATTGATGTGCTAAAGATCCTAAACTTTTACGCCGAGAGTTATAATAACATTGCATTGAAACATCAAGTGAGATTTTGTTCCTTTACAATCAGAATAGTGAACAATTTAAAGGAAAAAACCAAAAAAGATGTGGCGACCACACTGATCGCGGTACACAGTCGCTTACGTACTGACCAATGATGGATTCCCATTGGCCGACCAATGACAACGCGTCGACACCGAACGCTGTTAACCACAGAAATCAATCAGAAGTCATAGCCGCCAACGAAACACCGACCAGTCCGTCTACATCGACCCGTCAGCCTGCATTCCAGAACCAGTCTACTCTCCGGCAACCGACCTCCAATATTAACCGCATTCCGCGTTGTTAAAACTTGTACATATTTGTAAATAGAAATGTTAGTTGTTTTCACAACTCCCAAAACTTTATTGTTTATTTGGCACGATCACCAAATAGCTGGTGATCCGATTCAACCGCCAAAAAAGTAATTGAAAAGAAGAAAAAGTGCACTTCCTTGACCAAAAAATAATGGTAATATTTTAGGCACTTCCAAAGGATAACATTCAGAGCTTAGATGACCGCTGGGAAAACTTGCTATGTTGAATGAAGAAGCTCGAAATTTATACCAAGTAAGGAAGTGCTCTAGTACAATGTTGAACGTGAGAGAGGGGGAGGATATAGGTGGGCAAATTATTTTAGGGTCTAGGACTTTGGCTAAAATTATAAACGTCAAATTTACGAAAAAAGGGATCTACCCCAAATCCTGAAACTATCAAAGGATTCGAATCAAACAATGGCAGTTGTCTTCAAACTTTGGAGCTGGTGTCTTACAATCCTTACTCAATGAACACGGAATTCTGAGAAAGACCGTAATTACGTTCTATCCTACAATTTAACAAAATATCTAGAGGAGAGATAAAAATTATAATATTTCTCACTAATTATAAACGCGAGGCCGTCAGGAGAGGGACTATTGTGTTACTCCGTTGTTGTGGTTGTTGTTGTGTTCAGTGGGAAGAAACTAAGTTAAGATTCAAGGATGCCAGGAGGATGAAAAGTGTTAAACAAAAGAAAACAAGTATTTGGAAGAAATCGTCCAAACATCCCAAAACGGAAAATAATGAAGTGCACTTTTAAGACTCGTTCGTAATCATTTGCTAATGAGTAATGACCAAGGTTTGTGATAAATTGGGTGCTAAACTTTTAATCCGCGAAATAGTGGAATATTCCAAGGAGCACTCTAGTGCGCTTTTAACCCTTATCATCAGAAGAGAGCGCGATTTGAAGCAATGCGATTCATCGCCCTCCAAGTGCATTCTTTAGATCCAAATGGTGATCGCAACGGTTTATCGGCTTAACCAAGAAAATCTCCTTAATTGATTATTGGTCAAGCATACATTATAAAAGTAAGAAAATAAATGAAGGTTTTGAGCAGGAATTGGAAAAGTCACTTTTACGGAGAAAATCTTTACTTGGCAAGACTGGTAAAATGTTCAAGTTAAACAATGGCTCTTCACTATACTTAAGGAACATCTGCAGATTATAACAATTCTGAGAAAGGTTGCAATGACATTTTACTCTTAAATTCAAAATGAATAAAATACCTACAGGAGAGGAAACATTTGACATATTTTTCACTAATTATGAACGTAGCGTTATACAGTTATAAGGAGGTACAAGAATAGATTTTTCAAAAAAATCACTTGGCCTCACATTCTCCATTTTCAAACTCATGAAATGTCCGCTAAATATTAGCCCAAAAATACTAAGTTGAGGTTGTTACCTGTGTTTTCATGGTACCTGTGTAGTAAATAGTGGTCCATAGCACAGTATAAAAGAGAACAATGGAAGAAAAGCTGAAAAGACGCCCAATTTTGCGAGACCAGCAAATGATTCGAACCAAACAATTGGCAATTTTCTTTGAATTTTGTAAAAGGTATCTTACAATCAATCATCCCACATGAGGGAAAGGTTGCAATATAAATGATTCGTAATTCCAAAAACATTGAAGAATGGAAAATTTAAATCTGTCGATACTGTTGATGAATGTCAATAACAAGTATTCAGCAGATGAAAGGGTTTGTATTGGTCAGGTTGTTGTAGGAAAAATAGAATTTGGGTCATTCCGGTTTAAAGAATACACCAAAATCGGCGATCGAAACTTTACGAGTAAAAATTGAAAATTAACCGGCAGATCTAGAAACTTTTTCGGAAATCTGGATGGGATCACTTTTCTAGAAGGAATAAATCTGTTACACTGGTTGATAGATTCCAATTCCAAGACGGAGGATGAAGATGAATTTTTTTAAACGAAAATGCAATGTAATTGTAGACAGAAACGAAAGGAAAGTGTTCTTGTCACTTTAGGAAAGTGCAGGCAGTTCATTAAAAATGTGTTTTTTATGAATTTCAGGCTTTAATCACTACAGGATTAGTGCCAAAGAACTCAATCATCATGTAGTGCTGAATTCGTTTGGAGAAACTGTTGAAACTTTGTTTCTAGTAGTTAGCGCCGAACGAATTTTTTTCTTATGGTCATAGTTATGTGTCTTAAGATCGAAAATAAGCCAAGGCAGACATTTTAGCTGTAGAGTCTCGTTTGGATTAAACAATGAACGTTAGATTTTTGATTTTTTTAAATACTACTTATGCAAGCTAGTGGCAGTATGCCAGGAACGTGTTTTTACTACTCATTTACGTTGTCAAACAGTGAGGGCAGCACGTTTTATCCTAGGGTCTACCACTTTAGACCAAGGATTTAATGTAAGTACCTCGTAGGGCAACTCTTTGTGTACAAGTTTATCTACTTCTATTAATATCAGGGATGATACAATGATATACAAATTATCTTACCTGTAATTGCTACGAGGACGGATCAGGTCCTTTAGAAAGATAATTAGCTTGCCTCGGAGTAGAAATAACAACGGGTGTCGGTGTATGTAAAAGTAATCTTGTCTCTTCTGTAGGAGAATGATCCATTGGTGGTGGCGGTGGACAAATGTATAAAGGTAAGTCACGTACACTACCACTACACTGTTTCAGTTTATTATCTATCACATAGTCATTTTGTCTATCTTTAGTAATAATATCATCAAGTAAAAATAAAGGTGATTTTAAAGTTCTGTTTTTATCCAAGTCGATTTGACTAGATAAAGGAAGAGATCTTGTAAGTTTCTGATGAGGTCGATGTTTAACGGGTGGTGATGATAAACGTTTACTGGGAGATGAGTATTCACTTCCTGAACCGACATCTATACCCGAGGTACTATCCGATATGAGTCGTTCACTTTCGGGATCCCCATTTTTGTGTGTAGATCCATCCGATTTCTTCAAAATCGATTTAGAACGACGATGGTGTTCCATTGGAGAACTGGTGCGACTGTCCATGGAATCTACGGATAGGGAAGATTTGCTGCCACCATTTTTTCCTACAGATTTTTTAATGGCGGTATTTAAAATTATAGACCAAGATATTTACCTGATCTCGATCCACTGAGTGCGTGTAAACCGAAGAGGTGTTGATTTAGTATTCTGCTAGCTGATGCAAAACCTTTGTTTGCCATAAAGGACTTTTTTGAACTACGTTTGCCTTCTAAACTTTCTTGAGATTGGCGTTCAAACGCATTGCCAAATCTCGTCCTTTGTCGGTTAGTCTGAAAAGGGAAGGTTAGGAAGTGATTAAGCGGATGGTCATACAAACCGGTTGAAAACGTGTTTTTCTATGCTTCGGTTGAGGTGAATCGTTTAGACTAACACGACTTCCACGGTCTATACCGCCGAATCCTCTGTAACTTTCTTCAATCGGTGTTGTTCCCAAGCTTCTTAATCCAGTATCTCCAGACGCTGATTTTTTTACTGCCGATATTAGACTTATTCCTGGTGGGGGTGCTGTAGGACTGTTATCTACGCTTTTATCTAGAGGGTTTACGTACAAGTTACTGTCAATCGCACACGATGGATCTGCTATGTTTGAGGTTAGGTCACCTTGGGAATAGTAGGGATGGGTATTGCAACTGGCAAAAGTGTCTGAACTATCCATGCTACCCATATCGGCATTACTGATGTTATTTTGGAAAGTAGGTTTGGTATTAATGTCAAAATCTCCAAAAGGATTAATGAAGTCGCCCATTCCATTTCTTAACGTTTTCATTTCTAAACAAACTGGATGTCGAAAATCACTTGTTCCTAATGGCATCAGGTTTTCTGCGTCCATGAATTCCTTATAATCCTAAACGGAATTTTTTATTACAATTTGGGCCGAACTCAAACAATTTCCTATACTTAGAAATTTATAGACCCCAATAATTTCTTCGGCGAAATTTCAATACACATAACCTCTATACATTTATATTTAAAAAAATCTATTCTACAACAGTGCATGGACGAGGCATTAATATTTAAAGGTAACTACGTGCACATGTGTTTAGATTCAAGCTTGCGTGCAAAATTTAAATTACCTACTTCTACAAACCTTTGTGACAAATTTTTCATGTTATGTGTAGATGTATTTTTTTGGTTTTGGTTTTAATTTTTCATGAGTGTTTGCTTGTGAAAAAAATGTTTAAACAATATTAATAACCAATAGACAATTACAAAAACAAGGCCATACGGTTTACTCATGTAAAAGCTAAACTTCAAACGCGGAAACTCCAATTTAGAAAAGAAATCTCGTTTTTTTTACCCCGAAATGTAGGTAATCCCTGTTTCACAACTCACCTGACATTAACGCTTTGAAAGTAGAAATGGCAACGGAAACGCTACTAGACATTTTTGGCATGAAGCGGAATACATTCACCTTGGCATCTTCCATCTTTACAATCCTGTAACGCAGTACTACTCAAATATTTTGATTGTTGAGTGTGTTTTTTTAACCTGGAGCCTTTTTCAGCTCGAAGATTTGAAGGAAAAAAAATGTTAGACACAACACGAATGAAAACAATGAAAGAAAAATTAAACTATATATAGATCAAAATCAAAGCATGAATAAGGTGTATATGTTGTATGAAAATAGTGCACCTTGACTCTATGGAGCAAACCCACTGGAAACTTCAACATCTGTTAATGCTTCCAGGAGATCTAAAAATCTAATTTCTATGTATAAGCAGAGAAGAGCATGATTGCTTTATTTTTTCGTGCACATGCAGAATGAATTGGCAAAGAAATATGAGGAAGAAATGCACGTGGCAACTATAAGTTTATTAGTCTCGTTACTGTCTTTTTTTTATTTATTTATTTACAGTGAATGAATCCCTAAAAGCCTCAATGAATTATTAAGCAATCCGCAAGAAAATATTAAAAGGATCAATACTACCTTTGAAGTGCAAAAGCAACATTCGAATTCGTTAGGTATTTCGTCAAATTTCTCGACCTTCTTGTTGGCATCAGATTTTTTGATGTTAGCCTACAAGATAGATCAATAGAATAAAATTGATCTTAATTTTTTTTTTCGCAACGATCTCAGTTGACATTTTATGTATTACCCTAAATTAGTTTTGAGCACGTATCGGTACCGTGACACCAAAAAGTACGTGAATTTGCAATTTGCACTAAAAATAGACTTTTTAGTAGAAACAGAGCTGCTCGATAGCAGAAGGGTTAGAGATAATTTAATACACATAATGATTAAAGGGTAAAACATTCGACAACAACCAAACTATTATGCAACATTATCGATCCACATACAAAAATATTAGTAAACTGAAATCGATAGCTATGTATAGTATGCAAAACTATTTACAAGTGCTACCAATGTCCAAGTATCGCCAGCTGAAGATATTCAAACACTTCTAACATTAGAGGAAGTGATGAAAGGCTTGAGCTGTTTTTACAAGAATTCAAAGAGAAAGTTTCAAAAATTTACCCCAGGTGATATGTAGTCCTTAGGCGAGTATGGTAACAATTTTGTTTCGTCTTGAGCAAGTGGCGCGTTTCCAATACTTAATTGTTGTTCCGGTGGTTCCAGTTCTAATAATCTCCGTGGAGGTGGTGGCGAAGGTACCGGTGGACCTTCGTTCGTTGGAAGACATGGAATTTGGGAAGAGTTGGTTCGCCTCGGACGATTAGGTAAATGATCGTAGTTTCTATAATCGCTATCCGTTTGTGTGGGATTACGAATACTTGCAGATTCTACTTCTGCGCTGTTAGCGTCCACACGTGATAAGTTGTGGCCTAACGATGACACTGATTTAAGCAAAGGACACCGAAAATATCTCTCAATCGTGTTAGAAAAAAGTTCCCAACACGATTCACTTCCGCTATTAGCAACATTTTAAAGACGGCATTAAGCAAACGGGATGTCAATAACTGATAACAAGAACTAAAATTGTTGAACACAGTAAATTTTGCACAGTGCATTCTACAATATGCGACAAAATGTCGAGATGTAAGCGTGACATGCGTTTCCAACAGCGCAGTGTTTAGGAGATTCTGCCTTCATTTCCACCAATTAGAGCACATTTGTCACCTGGGGAAGAAGACATGGTCTTTAGACTCAAGTCGGTGGAGAGAAAGGCACGCAAGCAAGTAAATAAAATTTAAACATTTTCGATTGCCAGCCAATGTTTTCGTTTCTCGATAAATAAATGAAGAAGAAAAGCGACTACAACCAAGCGCGTCTAGATTCGACCACACTGTTACCAACAAGTTGGGGTTATAGTCAATTCCCTTCCCTTCCAGTAATTGTATATCTTTTGAAAAACATTTCATGCAACGACGATATCATGCATCATACCTGTGTCGACGATGACATCGATGAGATCCATGCTTTTGGCGAAGGCGTCCCTTAGATTAATATGATGAAAAGAGACGATACTCCCCTCACGTTTGGCTCGTTCTAATGCTTCTCTACGTTTGAGGGCTTTTTCTCTTCGCATTTGATTTTTATAGAATTCGGCAAAATTATTAACAATAATAGGAATGGGCAACGCAATCACCAAGACCCCGCATATGCAACATACGCTTCCTATAACTTTTCCTAAAGCAGTAGTCGGGTAAATATCTCCGTAACCAACGGTAGTCATAGTAATTCCAGCCCACCAAAAAGTTTCGGGTATACTAATAAATTTAGTTCCCGGTTCCTCTTTCTCGGCAAAGTAGGCCAGACTGGAGAATATTAGTACTCCCATAGCGAGAAAGAGCATTAGCAGACCCAATTCCTTATAAGAATTACGTAAGGTAAATCCGAGAGATTGGAGACCGGTTGAGTGACGGGCTAATTTAAGAATTCTTAAAATTCGCATTATTCTAAACACCTGCACTACTCTTCGTACGTCTTGAAATTGGTCGTTAGCGTCTTTATTAGTTTCCAACAAAAACAAAGACACAAAATAAGGCAATATGGCTAACAAGTCAATTATGTTGAGGCCACCTTTAAAAAATTTCCATTTATTTGGCGAAGCACTAAACCGAAGAATGTACTCGAGAGAAAACCACGTTATGCAGACAACCTCGACCATTGCCAGATTTGGATTATCTATTGCCACTCCTCGATCATCATAAACCTGCATACTAGGAATTGTGTTCAGTGTAAGAGCGACGGTCGATACCACAATGAATAAGATGGAAACGATGGCGATCACCTGTAATTGACCAATTAAATAATAATTCTTAAAACTGAATTAAGTGTTCATTGGAGAACAACAAAAAAAAAATGAAGAGAAAAACAGGTTAGTTTTAGCTAATCTGGTTTTCCTTTTACATTCCATTTTCTCATCTTTACAATTAGTGCTTTGTTAATAAAGAAATAAAAATGAAGAAATGTGCATACATGCTAAAGTGATCAAAATTACGTTAATCTTTGAAAAAATCAGCAGTACAGGAAGCAAAATGTACATAGATCGACCTCAATGTCAATCATAACTAGTCTATACAGTCTTCCTCCGACGCTGTTTCCCTCAATTTACTTTTAAATTCAATCGATATTTTTTTTTGTATTGAGAGAGCGTTGGAACAATACCGAAGACTTACTATGATAGACAACGCATTAAGGTTCGAAAATACGTTGTTATGGTCGTTGCGTTTGCCCATTACCATCAACATATATATAGATAATTACACAAGCACATCAATTTAACATCCATCTCTTGCATCTTCTTTATTCGAGGCAACATCTAGAAAAGTTATTAGCATAAAAAGGCAAAAAAATTTTTAATTGTCGCATTGGCAATGCCACAATTAATGCTACATGCTAGCAAAAGGTTTTAAGCGATATGTTTTTTTTTTATAATAATGAACATTGAACACTCACTTGATGTGTACGAGCAAGCGATTTACATATTACATAATGTTCTTTTTGTACAGTTCAATAATAACAGTTTAAGATAAGAAAGAGGCAGAGGAAAGCAGAATATAATTAGCGTGCGATTTAATTTCGTCCTTGTATTCGTAATCTTATTTTAATGCATCCTTTCAGCTGTCATTACGCGATTAGTGCTCTTTGAAGTGCCATTTTTGATCAAGCTCCTAAATTATGGATCGTCTGGCAAATTGCAAAGTAATTTAAAATTTTTTAGGGGTGAGTAGACACGTAGTATTTCGTTTGGTCGATCACAAAGAGAACTTTAAACTGCGGCTTACCTACCTTGTACAGAGTGTAGGTACAAAGTAAGGGACAGATTGCCTTCAATTGTTGTGCCCTTTCCAGATTCTCGAAAGTATCTTCCACTTTTAAATAATACCGTCTTGGTACGACGCATGAAGGGATAATTGAGATCTTTCAATTAACAGCAAGGGTCCATTCAAACAGGACGATACCTTATAGTGAACGTTATACGAGGTGCATTCAAGTTCTAAGGGCTGCGATTTTTGTTCTAACTAACTACTCACACGAAATCTATGAAACTGGTGTTACTTCTCGACGTAATCTCGCCTGCAGACGTACACATTTTTCACAACAGCGACGCCATGATTCCATGGCCGCGGCCAAGGTTTCTTTAGGAGTCTGTATTGACCACTGGAAAATCGCTGAAACAATAGCAATACGGCTGGTGAATATGCGGCCACGGAGAGCGCCTTTCATTGTTGGAAACAGCCAAAAGTCGCTAGGAGCCAGGTCAGGTAAGTAGGAAGCATGAGAAATCGCTTCAAAGTTGTTTTCCTGAAAAAAACTGTTGCGTAACGTTGGCCCGATGTGCGGGTGCGTTGTCTTGGTGAAACAGCACACGCGCAGCCTTTCCCGGTCGGAACTTGCTCTTCAAAACATTTTCATAGGGTGCATTTGTCACCGTAGTGCCCTTTGGAACGCAATGGGTAAGGATTACGCCATCGCTGTTCCAGAACATGGCCACCATAATTTTTTTCAGCACTAGCGCTTACCCAAAATTTTTGGATGGCAGTGAATCTGTGTGCTTCCATTGAGCTGACTGGCGCTTTGTTTCTGGATTGAAAAATGGCATTCATCCAATCGACGAAAACAAAGTCCCATTCATGCCTTCGTTGTGCGTCAACATTACTTGGCAACATGCCACACGAGAAGCCTTGTGGTCGTCCGTCAGCATTTGTGGCACGCACCTAGAGGACAGTTTTCGCATTTTCAGGTCGTCATTCAGGATTGTGTCCACAGAACCCACGGAAATGCCATCACTGGAGGCGATGTGTTCCACAGTCATTCGACGATCCCCACTCGCTCGATCATGTCGTCAGATCGGCTTGGGCGAGGCCGCAGATGTTTTTGTTTGTTGCCACGCGATGTTCTGCCTTCATTAAACTATCGCACTCACGCACTTTCGGTTTGAAATTCATCGACAGTTGAGGGAGATATGTGGTGATGGAGTTATGGATAACTCCATCACCACATGTCTCCCTCAACTGTCAATGAATTTCAGTTGGTGCCACACCACGTAAATACAGAAAACGAATGATTGCACGCTGTTCGTGTAAGAAAAACGAAAGAGTTCTCATTCTCGACGCTGCCGCTAGAGTTCTATCTGTCGTACAAGTGCCGCTGTCACATATTGACAAAGAGTGCGCGCTAATTTTAAAACAAACCGCATGATTTTATCTGTTTCCAGTCTGGAGAAAAAAATTCGGAGGACGTAGAACTTGAATGCACCTCGTATGTTTAACAGCATTTTAACATAGAAAATCAATAAAATCACTCCTCTTAGCTTGTTTTAACTACAAAATATGGTACCAAAAATTGAATTGAATCATCTCTTTAACGGTATACACTGTGTCCAAGATAAGGAGGGCCACTATGGGGATTTCGGAAACGGTAAGAGATAGAGTTTCAGTTAAATGGGACAAAAGTTGAGCAATTTTGAGATTGGTAAAATGAAATTTTTAAACTGAGGAAATTCCGAACCGTTCCGAAGTTATGCGACAAAAAGCGAATTTTCAGGATTTCGTTTTTGACAAATTGTTACTTTGTCGTTGATGTTAACTAAAAAGTAGAAGAACCTTATACAGGTACTTTTTAACGTTCTTTAACATGGAATGCAGCAAATTGGAATCCGACGTTTCGTTTTTGAGAAACCATCATCAACTTTGCTTTTTAAATACGGTCCTGATTTTTTGATTTATAATATTAGAAGAGCTTTTTATTCTGCATTCAAGCATGTATCACACTTTATGGATTAATTGCGATTTTATACTTAGCTTACGATTAGCGGAAAAATCCTAAGCTAAGTACGAACCTGTATCCCCCCTCAATAACATTGAAACTGAATTTTATTTATAAATGGACTTTTGCTAACTGTGCTTTCCTCATTAAATTAATGAAAGACGCAGAATTTTCAATTTTGAGCATAAATTTTATAACGAAGTACATAATAACATAATTACAAACAATCAACACGTCATAAATGAACAGAAAACATTTGATGAAACGAAAATTTAAACATGACACATATCATTATCAATTAAAAAAAGATTATAATAAATGCTCGAAAAGCCCTCCTTCGTTCTCCAATCGTAAATAGCATCTTCTGTAGAATCCAAAGCATTCTTTAACATTGCAGGTGTTACAGTTTGGAATGCGTTAAGTACAAACCTTCGGAGTTTTTCTTCTATTCCAAAGATATCTTTGTAAACATAATTTCTTATGTACCTACCCCCAAAGAAAACAATTCAGCGGGATTATTTCGGAAGAAAAAGCTGGCCAGGGTGTTTCAGAATTGGTGCTTAAAACTCTTTCGGCAAACCTATTTGAAAGGTAACCCTTAACCACCCGTGAATTGTGCGCAGGTGCACCATCCTGCTGAAACCAACAATTGCGTACTACGGCTTAGGGTAAAATATCAAGAGCATCTTCCAAAGTAGAATCTAGTAAATTTAAGTACAATAGTAAAATAAGTATAAAATCGCAATTAAACCATAAAGTGTGATACATGCTTGAATGCAGAATAAAAAGCTCTTCTAATATTATGAATCAAAAAATCAGGACCGTATTTAAAAAAACAAAGTTGATGATGGTTTCTCAAAAACGAAACGTCGGATTCCAATTTGCTGCATTCCTGCATTCCATGTTAAGGAACGTTAAAAGTACCTGTAGAAGGTTCTTTTACTTTTTAGTTAACATCAACGACAAAGAAACAATTTGTCAAAATTTGTCCTGAAAATTCGCTTTTTGTCGCATAACTTCGGAACGGTTCGGAATTTCCTCAGTTTAAAAATTTCATTTTACTAATCTCAAAATTGCTCAACTTTTCTCCCATTTAACCGAAACTCTATCTCTTACCGTTTCCGAAATCCCCATAGTGGCCCTCCTTATCTTGGACACAGTGTCTTTTGAAAACAAAGTTCGTTTTAGGCAATAATGATAAGAAATTTGAAAACTTCTTAATACAACAGGAAAGCAGTAGGTAAAACAAAAAAAATGTGTAAGATCAAAGAAATCCATATAATATTACAATCAAACAAGAATTAAAGCTTAAATGCCTAGGCAAAGATACAAAAGCTTAGGAAATATTGAAGAGGCCGATGAGGTACCAGAATACATCAACGACGTAATATGGTAAAGCAAATGTATCGAAGTCGGAGATTTATAACACAATTAAGTATATTGTTACGACTATGAAAATCTAGCCTGAATAATTGCATGTCTTGGGTTTGGGTAGAAATTAATAATTTTAGAGTGTTGGCTTTAGTTGATACGGAATCAAGTTTAATTTTGTTTTATCGAAATTATATATAAATTAAGCAACATATTCAGTATTAATTATACGTCATCCTGTGTTAGTAACGTTGCCAAATTCATCAACAAGTAGATGAAGAGTATTTATGAAAATATCAAATTTTTCATGTGCTTTCATTTTTTTAAGTTTCCAAGTTTAATTTCAAATTGATTTTTGGAGTCCCATCTCTCAAAATGATTAATGCTGCTCTGAGCATTCTTTCACGTTTAGTGCAGCCACTTCTGCGCCCTCTATTAATCCAAAATCATTGGGAAAAAGTTGTTGTTATCCTCTATTTGTGGGGCGCAATATAATTTTAGTCAAAGCCAAGAAAGGAAATTGGAGGGCCTCATTTCCCGGTACCCGGATGGTCTAACTGGACAGATCGGAGCTGTAAAATATTTGCATTTCATTTAAATCCAGTTAAAAAACAGGAATTAGATGATAATCTTCAAGAACTCTTGAATAAAGGAATTATTAGACCTATAATAGTTCTTCTCCGTATGCCAGTCTAGTCTTTTTGTTCCAAGGAAAGATTCTTCTAAGGGTTAATAAAATCATTCAATTCTTGTTTACCCCCAGGGTGCCAAAATATTTGAGACGAATTCTTTCCATCAGATACCTTTGGCTAAGGAGGACTATAAGAAATATACCGGGTTCGTTACACAAACTTCCCAGTACGAATTTAACTATGTACACTTTCCTCCAGCTTAAACAGATTTATTGCTAAAGAATTCGTAGACATACGTCTCCGCCACTTGCAAATAGTGCCGGATCGTCTCCATTCTTGTGGTAAAATTTGGGATGTCAAAGCTTAGCATTTTAGTGCACATAGTTTCCGCTGCAGGTATTCAAATTGATCCTCAACGGAAGTTGAAGTTATTAAGAATCTTCCGGCACCTACCCAAGAATGTTAAGCAGATTCAACAATTTATTTGAACGTTTGGTATTCTATAACGTATTACATACTTGTTCGGTCCATTTGACATCATTTATAGTTTGTCGTTGTATCGATTCATTTGATTCCTGTTTTCGACGTCTGAGCGGTCCCAATATTTATTTTTGTTTTCTGCTTAGATAATAATAATGGACTGTTAATACAACGTTTAACAACGCACTGAAAGCACACCGACGTGCAAAAGAATGAAAATATAATCATGTCCTTTAGAGTTACTAAAACGCATTAGCCTAATAGGTAACAGTTAAGGATGCGCAATACTGCTCTCTCGCTTAGGAAATAGGGAATTATCAGTCCATTATTATATGGTCTAAGGTTTTCTGCTCTTCCTATCTCTTTTCAACCGTTTGATTTCTCTTAATTATGAGTACTCATCGTATTTCTCCTTGGTTTTCTTTGGTTCCTCTCGGGAACCATAGTTACATATTTTTTTGTTTATTGCTCCTACTTAGCTGTTTCAGTCAGGTTGGTTCTACATTTTTCGAGCATGTTCTAGCTCTTCTTCATCATCAGGATCTATTATCTGGGATCTATTCTTGTATAGCTTTGGTGTTGATTTGTTGTTTGTTGTATATTACTTACACTACAAAGAAGTGTAGGCTTGATGGGTTCCAAGGATGTTGTCTGATGGATCTCACGGAATGCAATTCCTTAATTACTATAATCGCGAAGATGAAGGTTTCTTGAAATCGATTTTTAGAAAGAAGGCACCAGTCAAAGTAATAGGTGCACTCGCGCTTGCCAAATAGATCGAAGAAGTTCAAGTAAAACTTTTTTGAAATCAAAAAGTGTTTTAATTTTTGAATTTATAGTATTGTGGATGACATTCAGTGCATCTGTTGGAGTTGTTTTCACGTCCGCCCTCACAGTGCTGCCCAACAGCGTCTGATCACTGATATACAACCCTACCTTAAGGTCGATTGGTTTTTGCCTCTTCCTTGAATTGAAGAATTGCCTGAGAGGCCAAAGCTCTGAGGAGCAATGAGGAGCTTCAAAAGAACATTCGGGACCATCCTGCAACACATGTGACACCGTTCCTTGAAGAAGAAATTGAAGAGCTCGTTCACCGATACAAACGGAGGTTTTTTCTACATAACTCCAACATAACTTCAAATTCAACACTAAAATTTAATTGAAATTATGTTCTGGAGGACGTATCTGCTCACAATGATAAAAAATATACACGTATGTGACGAAAATTGCCTCAAACGAAAAAAATTAGTAGTAGGGTGGTGTCAAAATCGCATCCGAAACTGTCTGAATCAATCGCACTGGTAACAATAATAATCTCTATATACAGGGTGTTTCAGACCACCCGTACCGCCCAAATATCTCGCGAAATACAAAACGCATTGAAAAAAGAAAAAATACGTCTAAAAATGTTTTAAGACTATTGTTTGATAGTAATAGGATGTCCCCACTTCCACTCCCGGGCGGTGGAGAGGGGGTAACTTCGTAAACTTAAATAGCACCCCCCCCCCCCCAGTTTATTATGCAGATTCAAATTCTGCGTTAACAAATAGGAACTTTTTGTTTGAAACATTTTTTGAAGTTCGTGATCGCCGAAAGAAGTTTTTCCTATGCTAATTTCATGTCAGTTTTGTTAAGTGACAATCAAAAATGTTAATGCTTTGTAAAAGGGAAGAGGGGGAGGAGCTTTATTTCCACCCCCCTTCCCCACACCGCCACTTCACCCCTAATTTTAGATTTTAAAGCGTATCTCGAATGTCAATGTGTTCTTTAGTCGTGAAATCAAAGCATTTCAAATACTTTTTCTGTTTTCCATCAAAGACAAAAAAAATTTACAAAATTGACTGACCGACTCATCAACGCCCAGTCCATACCCTTGGACCTAGATAGCTGAAATTTTACACAGAGGTTCCTTATATGATGATTTTAATTATTCACAATTCAACCCCTAAGGGGTAAAAATAGGGGATGAAAGTTTGTATGGAAATCCGTCATATTTTAAGTTAAATCCAT
The DNA here is from genome assembly GCA_036250285.1 of Pyrocoelia pectoralis. Lineage (NCBI taxonomy): Eukaryota > Metazoa > Arthropoda > Insecta > Coleoptera > Lampyridae > Pyrocoelia > Pyrocoelia pectoralis. The sequence goes on from CM070079.1 coordinate 10,581,991, forward strand.
AAAAATTGGTATTTGGACTTTCGGTTAGAAGTTAAAAAAGACGTACGGTTAAACCGCTTGTCCGATTTGAATCGAACTTGGCAAAGATGTAAATGGAAACCCAAGGACGGACGTAAAGTACTTTCCAGGGATGGATTTAAAGTACTTACCGTTGTAACCGAAATGTACGCCGACGAATTCGCGAGCAACAACTAGTAAATAATAAAAATACGACCTAAAAAGGAATATAGAAAATAAGGAGAATTAACTACACAGTATAGCCCCATGACTTTAATCGTTACAGAAATAAGAAAAGGGGCAAATGGCAATAATATTACGTAATCTATTACACAACGTCAACATCATGTTTATTCGCTGCGTACATAAAACGTGTTTAAATACGGTTGTACAAAAGTTACGACTTCCACACTCCCATAAAAAGCTACATGACTTGAAGATTAATATTTTTTATTAAGCAATTCATCTATTCGTCTTCATTAGACTATTAAAAATTATGAAGGGAAATATGAAGAAATAATTATCATTTAAATGATATGATGAATCTTAATAAGACTCTAGAAACGTTTTCCATCCGTTCTCTGTATTTTCTATATTTCAGAGTTGGAGATTTGAAAACAACTTTGTTGTTTTTCTTGTCGCCTCATTAATTATTTTGGCATTGTGCCCTTTTGTCATAATATGTGACTTGTAAATCCTTGGACTTATTTCTTATAATTATTACGAATGACTTTCTCGTTTCGTATATAAGATAATCGACAATACATATCTGCAAATGGTAAAAAAGTGCGGTTTTATTTCCACACATTCGAACAATTCTGTTCTTTCAGAATGTTTAAAATATTGCAAACAATTTCCATCCGGCAACACGTGATTGTTAATGTTGAACAATTAACAGTTTCTGAAATCTTACACAACAAATTACCATTTTTAAGATCTATCAGTTTATCTTATAAGTAATGTCTTGAAGATGTTGAAGATAAACGCTGGTTCAGATAGTATCAACACACTAAGCAAATCAAGTAAATTATTTGAACGAATGTTAGAAAAGAAGTACTTACTCAACTCACTTGAATACAGTGTGTGTGATTAATAGATTCACTTAATGAAGGTATTTCAGCGTGTTCACTTCAATATATTTAAGCTTGTTACTTGAATTTTTCTCTAAATTAGATTGTCAGAATTGGGGAAGTGTGTAAAGAGCGGTAATTGAATTCCAGCTGTGAGCATGAGTTTTGTACGAGTAGCGTTGGTTAGAAGCGTAGCATCTTGGTATAAACATGAAAAATTGCATTTACCACAGTATCTGATAACAAACAGCGTGAATATGAGGTTCGTGTGACATCATTTGAAACTTTACGATGGCACAGAACCTACGGATGCACAAGTGGCACTTACGGCGCGGCGCGGCGGTTTCTTTGATGTTTGATCGGCTAGACTGCCATCTTAAAAGCAAGTATTTGGGCGGTGCTGTTTATTAAAAATATCCAATATATAAAATAAAATAAGCTAGTTTGTCTATAAATGTGTTATATTTAGTATTTGCTGTACGCAAATTTCCTTTTAGTTCATTTTAGTGTGACGTTCATCTGAAAAGGAAGTATTTTCGCATTGCAAATTGGTATATGCGGAAACGGATAAGTATCGCTTCTGCATCCGTAGGTATTTCTTTTGTGACGATGGTGTTTCACTGGTGCAGTAATTTTAAAAGCGTATAGACAGTCTCATAAGATATATTTATTACGTTGAATTATGTAGTTCTTCCACATTTGTCAGAAGTTACTATGATAAGGAGCACCTGGACACGCGGGAATCGCAGGTAACCAGGTTGCTGACGAGCTTGCGAGAATGGCAAGCGCAAAACCATTCATAGGACCCGAACCGGCTTTTGGGATTACTTATAACAGTTATAACACAACCAAAAAGGAGATTCAAGCAATACTCACAAAAGAGCATTGCAGACATTGGTCGAAAATCCCAGAACAGAGTCATTCCAAGATCTTCCTGCAAAGCCCAAACGAGGACCTAGCTACGTCCATCTTAAAGTTATGCAAGACGAAGAAAAAAACTTGCGACAGAAATGGTCACGGGCCACTGTCGCCTGAACAAATACCTGCACAACATGGGACTGACCGAAATCCCGACATGCAGGGGTTGTGGTGAGGCATATGAAACGTCATTTGCCAATGTGAGGCATTCATAAAGGCAAGAGAACACCTACTTGGAAATGAAAAGATTACACAAGAGGAAGTAACGAAGATTCGCCCTACTAAAATCCTGGACTTCGTGAAAGATACAGGTATTCTTGAAGGGTAGACAACATCGGGGGGCACAATAGACCAAAAGGTCGCAGTGCGGGATCCTATTGGGACCGAATCTAAGAAAAAAACCCTGGAAAAAACCGGAAAAAAACCGGAAAAAACCCCGAAAAAAAAACCAGGAAAAAACACCCCCGGAAGAAAAAACCCCGAAAAATAATTATAGATGGCTGTGAATAAATTTTGTTGTTGATGAAGATTGTCATATGCGCCGAATGAAACATAAACGTTGAATAAATGATATAATAACATATACTTTAGATTTATACTGCATTATATTTTATATCAATATTACAAAATCCAAAACCTGCAAATAACCTAGGCGCTTTAGTGGCAATCTACGTTTAAGTTAGCATTACTTTTATTTCCAAACTTTGTATATTTATATATATTGATTCACAGCCATCTATAATTATTTTTCGAGGGTTTTTCTTCCGGGTTTTTTTTCCTGGGATTTTTTCCCTTGGGGTTTTTTTCCGGGGTTTTTTTTTCCGGAGGTCTTTTTCTAGGGTTTTTTTTCCGACTACCATTGGGACCACCCCTAGTAACAATAATAATAATACTATGATAAGGAACTGTACAGGAAAATGTTCTTCAGAACACTAAGTTTAGGGGAACTATGGCTAGCAACTTTTTGTAAAACGACACCAATTGAGAAACGCAAACGTATGATCATGGAAAGTTATCGTAAAGGCACTACATAGTCTGAAAAGTTGATAATAGAGACTCACAAGGATTGAAGTCCAGACAAAGCCTAGATACCTGTGCATTTGAATTCAGTAGCAAAGGTGTTCAATTACATGCCAAGTCTTAAAGTAGTCCCGCTTTTAGGATATCTATAGATGTTACACGGGTCTCGGTATTTTAGAACCCCTTAACCCTATCTGAAAAGGACGTATTCTTGAAAATAACCAGGGTGGCGGTCCATTATTACCCTATAATTAACCATCAGGTACTCATTTCATAGACGCTGAGTGGATTCTCGAGAAGAAAAGTACCAAAATTATCGCGCCATCGATGATCTCTAACCGCTATCCCACCGCCTTCTCAAAGTTATGGCTACCGATTTTGTAATCGATAACGCATTTTATTGTCAAATAGAAATAATTGATTAACACACTTCTTAACCAAATATTGGATTGAATTGAAACGTCGCATCGTTAGATGAAATAGGAGACTCCCCAAAGTCTTGAGTCCCCCTCCATCTGTGAGAAACATGGCGTCACATCTCTGGATCCAATTGTAGGTAGGGCATGAATACTTGTACAAACAGAACATAGATTACGATAACCGGATCATTGGGAAAAAATAGTTAAAGCAAAAAATAAAATGCTCTAAATCCCGCACTGAGTGGTTTTGGCCTCTAATTTGCGCATAGTGTCTTCAAATAGCCTAAGAAGTTGGCATGCAAAGTATGGTCCCGATCGGCTTAGGACACCCACCTAGGATCCCTCGTTAGAGCCGTAATAGAAAAATACAAGTTAGTACTGTACCAATTCTCAAAGAAATTGCAAACGAACTCTTACATAATGCAGAAAATGCAAATGCCTGTACATTCGAGACGCTGGTCATGATACTCTGTGAGATGTGCTGAAAATGTCTCATAGAAGGACATAACGCGACGGAATGATAAAATGATATGCTGAGCGGATATCAACCGACAAGAATGGCCTATCCTGCTTTCAATAAACTTCTACGAATTATTAAAGAAAGTAAGACAAAAGGGAAGGCATACGGGCAAGGTTGGAGGGGGAAGAGGGCGTGAAATTGGAAACCAAAAAGGAGCAAGAAGAAATATAACCGATTTACGATGCAAAATAAGAAAAGAAGACGTACTAAAGTAGAATCCAGAGACTTGAATGAAGCCCGGGACAGACCGAAGAAGAAAACGTGAATTGAAGTTCCTGCCTAGCATGAACACCAGGTGCTGGTGTCCTCAATAATATTCCCACTGGTTCTGTAGCCAAAGCCTTATATCGCGCTGTAGATTCATCACTTTTTGTAATATCATAGGCTTCCCCTATGGTAATATCATTCAATGGTAATATCAATTGGTGTAGAGCGTGTTTTTGATTATTTATTATGATGTGTTCTAGGTACTCTAATGTTGATCTAATCAATAATTCCTTTTCCTTGGCCTAATTCATATAATGGTATCACCACCAATCAATACTATTGATACGTTATGGAAATTTTGATAACCTCAGCGAATTTCTATAAATTTTTGAGGTAGAAAAAGTGAAATACTTATACCTGAAATAGCCACAAAGATTCCTGCGAATCAAAGCTTAGCGAGCTTACCAACTAACAGTAAATTGAGGGAATTGTAAACCACAAATAAATTCTTTCGCATCTCCGAAAGTCTTTCAAAATGCGATACAGATTTTGAGCCTGGTTTTCCAAACTCTGTAAAGCTCATAGCTGAGAGGTAGCCTGACTCTGACTATACGATTACAACGTGGCCCATAATCAGCGTTTGTTTCAGCAGTAGAAGCGGAAGAAAAAATGATCTGCAACGTTAGAAATTTTTTCTTTTTTAAATAATAAAGATTATCACGAATAAGAAATTGGAACTGTTACGTATAGAAACTCGACTAACTAGCAGAGATAGACACTATTACAAAAAAATCTTTTTGTCCATAAATAATATAATGTCATTTAAATACGGTCCTTATGTACGTTTATTCAAAGATCCGCTGCAAATCACTAGTGGCGTTTGTTTGCAAGTATACTTCCAACTCCCTTTTTCGTACACTTTGGTGTTGAGTATCTTTTCTAAAAAATTGAGTTGTAAATAAAAGTATGGTAGGGTGTCTGTTTGTGGTATAGTTGATGTATTCGTATACCACTAAATTACACCTGGCGGTCTCGGTGTCGAATTCCGACCGGATGGTGTAAAATACCTCCGAACACGGATGTTTGTAGGCGTATGTATTTGACGCCTTCAACCTCCCTTCATGGGCGAGCACACAAAAAATACAAGTACAATACAGGGTGTAACAAAATAAGTGTAAAACATTTCAGGGGGTGATTCCTCATCGAAAAAGAGATAGGGTCTTTCATAAAAAGAAACTTCATTGGAGCATCCCTTGTTAAGATACAGTCCCTTAACAACTGAAGGTGGACATATTGAACATTTACTATGATTTCTACATGTTTTATGTTTTGTTATTAATAAATTACTTTTGTTTATTCATCTTTAATCATATTTTGATGCAGGTAGTAACTACAAAATAACAATAGTAATCCAGATCGTATTTATGACGTTGTATCTGTGTAGATGTTCGTAAAATAATTTTTTGCTGCGAACTGATTAATTTTGGGCAAAAAATTCAAGAGACATTTTTTGTTTAGAATGGAACAAGCTATTGGAAATAATTTTAGGGGTTGCGTTTTCCACCCCTTACAACCATGGGGTAAACCAAATAAATTACATTTTTAGTGTTTGTGAGAAAAATTGTAAAACAAATTTCATGTAAGTACCCCATTTAAGGGGCTGTATCTTAACAAGGGATGCTCCAATGAAGTTTCTTTATATGAAAGACCCTATCTCTTTTTCGATGAAGAATCACCCCCTGAAATGTTTTAGACTTATTTTGTTACACCCTGTATAATGACCAGTCTGATAAGTAAATATCTCATAAATAAGATTCAGCCCTTGAGAATGGAGTTACTACTGAGTCTGAAACAGTATTTGATTCGTTTAACTCATCTTAACATTATAATAATAAGGAAAGTTGTCTGCTACTTATACTGAGTTAAACAATCTAAATAAACTTGATGAACTACGATATATAAGGATAAATCAACATCTAAGCATATCGTCATATTTCTCTTCAGTCCATACTCTTAGTTTATTTAGTTATTGATTTAGTACTTAAAGCTTCACAAAAATAATAATATTTCGGCTGCATTTTAGCGGATTTTACAAGGACAAGATTGTACATTAGTTAAGAGGAGTAGACCTGAAAAGAAATTTAAGGGAAAAAAGCTGCTCCATCTTATGTTCCTTAAAAGGGATGGATGGGGTCGATTATACAAGAATGAATCATTTGCACTCGTATTTTTTGTACTCGCTGAAACAAAAAAATTAGCCCTGTTCGGAATTAAATTAATTAGTTTCAGTTTAGACTTTATTATGTAGAAGTCGGAGTAAACATGTAAATTGACAAAGTGTAGTTGATCTAAGAAAATAAACATGTTTTTTATATATTTTGTATTGTGAGGGAGAAAAATAGCTGAAAGCAATTTATCAAGGTTTACTTTTATGAACAAATTCGCAAATGTAAATTGAGAACATTTTCAATTCACAAATAACACGAAACAAAAAGGTGCATAAATCTTAGATTTTCAGTAACCTGAAACGTGAAACAAAAAGAAGTGGTTCTCATCATGATCTCAAAGTGTTAAATATTTGAAATAATTTCGAAATGGCAATCGATTGAGTAAAGCAGCGCACATTTTGCCTTTTCTTATCGTAAATCTGTTATTGCGAAATATTAAATGCAGTGATAACACATAGGTAATGCCACATGCACTTCATTTGGAATTTTAATTAGTTCACATAAATTACACATATATAGTATTCGTAATCGGATAATTATTTACAATCAAATTATCACTTACAATACGTAATTTTATTCATGCTAATCTAACTCATTAATTAACTCTGCAATTTGATTTTGAGAAATATTTATGAGCTTGACAAAATGAAACTTTTTAGAATATCACGCTAGAAACGTGAAGGGAAACAAGTACCTACGCCGTTGTCTAAATAAACTCTTCTTACAGGTAATTGAAAAAATCTATTTTAAGACCGAGGTTTTTAATTAAAAGAAAATTGCTTTCGGTTTTCCTTTTTCAATTTAGAACAAGTACGAAATAATTCAATGGGTGTAAATAAAGTAGTGGAGGAACTTCATTAGAGTGCCTCATATCCTCAATGGTAAACGCTCGCGAACGTTTGGTTTAATAAGTAAATGTGAATTTCTTTTTTTTTGTATATCCATTCACTGTTCTACTTTTTGTGCTTAATTTCCATTGTGTTCCATTTGGTTTCATTAACGAGAACTGAAATCGACAGATCTAGTGGGAATTATTTCCCAAAAGAGCAGAATTTTAGTATATCAGTCAATAAATTATGTATTGAAAATGCAGTCCAGGTAGATTTTTGTATGCTTATTAGATGTAATATTAATTTCATAAAACATGCCGTAAGTCCCAATGGATATCAATCTCCACATTTTGAAATATTCAGAATGTAAGAAAAAAATGGTTTTTTACCAAAATTTCGCTTATCAGTCGAAAGTCGATAGAATTTATTGCAAAAATTTTAGATCGTCAAATTGTTTATTAAAAAAAACTTCGATAAGTAATTTTGTAGAAGCAACAGTTGTCATCGTAGAGTATACAAGGAAAGTACGATCCCATACATTGAAATACAATCACAAATAACTACAGTATAATTTGAAAAGGATCTAATCCCATTCGTGATAACTGTAGGACGTATATGTAGAGTTTCCATTATTGTGGGACCCAAGCGTTTACATCTGCAACAGCGTAATATTATGTTGGTTTTGCCTCAGTTTTCTGGAAAGAGAAAGAGAAAAAGTGAGAAGGTTAAAATTAAGGTTCTGTTATAATTTATGGTGCTTGTTGTGAAGGCTATAACTCCCGGGGCACCTGGTACCAGAGAAAAAACTAAAAACTCTCCGGGGCAGCGCGCCTGAAATTAATAAAGATGAGGAAGGAATCAGGGGGTTCTAAGCAACCTGACCTCCCATCATCCAAAGAGGAGCACCCTGGGGGCTCTAAGCAACCAATGAGCACCTCACACACCAAAGCTGACGCAAAAGCGACACCGGTCTGAGGGCAACACTCCCAAGGAAGCCACTTCTAAGAAGTCAAAAGCTGGGACCGTTAAGGATACCAGAACCTTCAGCGAAGCAGTAACAGGCTTCAGAATGGATTTTCTCCATGAAGACCTGGAGGGAACGCTGTCGGAAGAGGAGACAGGGCGTATCAAGACCTCGATCTTCGACAGAATTGACACCCTGACTACTGGGGCGGTTTCGTTCAAGTTCACGGAATGTCGCCACCGAAGGGGAGCGCTGCTAATCACATGCGTAGACGTCACATCGGTGGGCTGGTTAAAAAGTGAGTTTGAGAGAGCACCTGCGTGGGGAGCCGAGCTTCGATTCGTGGAAGCCAAAAACCAGTGAGGGCACACGCCAGGATCCCCGGAACCCGAGAGGAACCGGGAAAGATCCTTAAAAGGATCCAGATCCAAAATGCTGGCGTAGAAACCAGCAACTGGCGTGTTGTGGACAGGAGGGAGGACCCCAAGGGACAAACATTGATTATCCTTATGGACCAAACTTCCTGGGACAAGATGGGAGCTAAGTGCAATCATCGACCCTACGTTAACTTCACCAGGGTGACGTTTACATTCCTCTTTAAGCCGAAGGCGGGGGGAGAGGAGGATACCAACATGGAGTGCGAGGAGGCAACAGTGGGTGAGGGGCCCTCAGAGGAACCACAACCAACTGCGTCAACCTCCGCACCTCAGTAGGTAGGTAGGCGAAACTAGTACAAATCACCTACATCATAGCAGAGCGGTGTCGACGCCCTCTGTGCATATATGAGCAAACATCACATTGATGTAGCCCTGGTTCAAGAACCTTGGACCTACAAAGGGCAAATACGAGGTCTGGGACTGAAAGGGACGCAGCTAATTGCTGAGCCAACCGTAATCAATCCCAGATCGTGCATCATAGCTAGAGATAGCGTTACGTTACTACCACCCTGGGACTTCTGTTGCAGAGACCTAGTGGCAGTGATGCTGACAGTGAAAAGGGGTGAGAGCGAAAGACAGCTTGTGCTCGGATCCGCATACCTTCTCTACGACCAACCAAATCCACCACTTAGCGAACTGGTGGAACACTGTCAGCGGAGTGGATGGCAAATCCTCCTCGGATGTTATGCCAACGCGCACCGCACAGTGTGGAACAGCACGGACATCAAAAAAAGAGACGAGTCTTTTCTAGATTATATTATTATTAACAATAATCTAAAGATAGCTAATGTAGGCCTTCTTAAATATTCGGCGAAGGAAGGTAATTGACATAACATTTGGAACTGTGTCTGCTTGTAGCTCAGTGCACAAATGGCATGTGTTGGAAGAACCATAGTTATCCGACCATAGATACATTCGCTTTGACATTAAGTCAAACGAAGCGGTTACGGCCGCTTATAGAAACCCGAGAAGAACCAACTGGGACTTCTATAGAGAGAACCTAAAGGCCAACCTCGAGAACTGTTCCGTCGAGCTTAACAGCTCGGTGGAGGAAAACCTCAGCATGGCCATCAAAAATGCGTATGAGGCAAGCTGTACCACGAAAGAGAAGAGAACCTCAAGTAAAGTGCCCTCGTGGCATGAGGGTCTCTCTCGATTGCGGGTGCAGACCACGAAGCTCTTTAATAAAGCAAAAAACACGGGGGAATGTGGTTCATACCGTATCACACTCACCGAATACAATAAGGCTATAAGAAAGGCAAAACGTGACTCGTGGAGGAGGAAATTGAGCAAATTCCAGAAGGTGCCGGACTCTAAAGAGCTTTACAAGGAGGAACAGAGGGTAGAATCGATTCCTTGAAGAAAACGTAGGGGGGCTATACAGAGACCGTGAAGGAAACCCTGGAGCTTTTGCTTCAATCACACTTCCCGGGATCAAAGACCTTCTCAAAATCTAACGTAGGCGAACCAACAACTCTGGAACCCTTTTCGAGGGCGAACAGAGGAGATTGGGTTTTGGCTCGTCAGATAGTGAACCTTACCAAAATTAGGTGGGGGGGGGGGGGGGGGGGTGAAGAATTTCCATCCGTACAAAGGCCTCGGCCTGGTAGCCACCACACCCTGTTAAGGGCGAGTATTGCCCTAGGATACATACCCATGGCGTGGAGGGACGTAAAAGTGGTGTTCATACCGAAACCTGGGCGAGATTCATACGCCCAAGCCAAGTCGTTTAGACCTAACAGTCTAACGTCGCTTCTTCTAAAACTATTGGAGAAACTAATTGAGCGACACATTAGGGAAGAGGTGCTGGGACTTGAGCCCATCAGCAACTACCAATGTGCCTATCAACCAGGTAGATCCTGTGAACTTGCCATCCACAGAGTAGCGGACATAGCCGAAAGGGCCATCTCCTGTAAGGAGGTGGCTCTAGGGGCGTTTGTAGACATACCTATATAATACCTCTCTAGAATCAATCAAAACTGCTATGGGAAGCAATAAAGGGGTACAACCTACCGTACGCAAGTGGATACGCACCATGCTAAAACATAGGAACGTCAGAGCCTCGCTTAATAACGACTCTGTAGTGGTCAGGGCCACACGAGGATGTCCACAGGGGGGAGTTCTCTCTCCTCTATTGTGGTGCTTGGTAGTGGACTGCTGAGGCGATTAAGCGGGGCAGAATACACCACTGTTGGCTATGCCGATGACATAGCGATTGTGGTACGTGGCAGATTTTAAGAGTGATGCAGGGAGCTTTAAATCTAGTGGAAGCATGGCGCGGAGAAGAGGGTCTATCTGTTAATCCAACAAAAACGAACCTCATTCTCTTCTCACGAAGAAAAGGGCCGATAAAGCTAAAAGACATAGCAATGTATGGCACCAAGGTACAGGTAGTGGGAGAACGCAAATACTTGGGCATAACGCTAGACCAAGAACTAACCTTCAAACCGGACCTAGAGAAGACGGCGAACAAAGCCACAAAGTCATTGTGGGCCTGCAAGCGAGCCTTCGGAAGCAAGTGGGGCTTATCTGCAATGATGACCCACTGGATATACACAAGAATGATGAAACCGATCATTACGTATGGCTCACTGGTGTGGTGGCATAAAACCTCGACCCAGATGAACATACAGAAACTTACAAAGGTGCAGCGTAGGGTTTGCCTTGGAATTACAGGGGCAATGATAACGACCTCTACGGCAGCTATGGAGATCCTCTTGAACCTACCGCCACTAAACCTAGCAATTAGGGCAGAGGCGCTCAGAAGGGCATACCGGCTGAGAGTTAACGGCGAGGAGGGATCGTCAAGGGCGGAGCACTCGCTCATTTTTGACGAAATCTTCCTTAGCATGAATACTGAAAGAATATCCAAAACAGTTTGTCCCACAAAACTGTTTAAGACAACAGAACATTACTATTTTATTAGAAATTTTTATTTTTCATGCACTCAATATCGAAACTGATCCTACAAAAGGGCGTAAAACCTTTTTTATAGAAAATTGAAAATCTACAACTGTTATACTAATCTTCGTGGAAACATGATATTTTACCCATATTGATGAAGATATTTAAAGCGTGCATACAAAAATTCAGCTGGACTGAAATTTTTTAATTGGCGGAATTGGTGATAATAGGTATAAATTCCTTCCTCGATAAATCAATCAATAGTTATTTCGCTTAATATAGAGGAAAAGGGCTTTGCAATCCTATAATGGTAATACTGGTATCCCATTGTATAGTATAGATATTACTTGCTTTTGTTCTGACACAAGTATTCTGTATTTCGCTAGAACATTCACAAATCTCCTTGTTTCGTTCTGTAAAGATACAATCAATAATCTTTCTACTAATAATAATTAGTAGCAGTTGACGGTAGCAATTTTGTGCATTTATTTCAATCCTGCTTTTTTTACAAAATGGAAACTTTGAATGTTATCATGCACCTTTTGGTATAAATACAAACAGAATTGGGTGCTTAAGACGGAAAGTCCCTTCAGATTTATAGCGTGGGGTTAGTTCAATATTTTAACTGTACATGGCGTTAATAATTTATATTCAAATCTCGATAAACGATTTATATACTGATTGGTATTTTATTTGAGAATTTGTACGATTTTATAAAAATATGCAGCTGTGAAAGGGTAATCAAACCGTGATACGTGTAAAAGCTTTTAACATCCCTTAATAAAAAAAATTCTTGCGATTGAAAAGATTTTTAGAAGAAACTTCAATAGATTATTTTGAAGCTTACCCTAGCAGCGATTGATGTCGTCGGTTTTTCAAGCATATCCCAAAGCCACTTTTGATATTGTGAACATTTATCATCGCCAAATTCTTCTTCGTCCCTTTGTCGTAAAGATTCGGCCTCTTTGCGCATTTCTTCGTGGACGTGTTCCTTTCTTTGATGATACTTATGTTGACAACAAGATTCCAAGTATAATTCGTCTACGCCCCAGTATTCTAAATCATCACTAAACGCTAGCACACACATTTCGTCAACTAAATGTAGTTTTCCTGTCCGATAAAAATTGAGAATAGAGCTAAAAGATTTAGGATGGCGATCAAAAAAGTATTCGTTGTCAACTAGAGAGTAATCGTCACATAGTTCGATGATAGCTTCGTGAGTGTTACAATCTCTCAAACGACCAAGACGTGTATGAGGTAATCTATCTAGCGTACGCCAAAGAACTTCATGTTTAACGCCACCAACATTAATAATAACACGCCTATTTAGTGCTTTACTGCGCATAATCATGAAGGGCTCGGGAGGCAATGAAGACATGGATCGCGAATAGGGCCTCCTCTGCTGTAGCGGCAGCGGAGGTGGCAACGGTGGTGGTTGTGGCGGGGATGCCTGTGAGAAGGACGAATATCGTACTTCTCGAATGCTACCAGAATCAACCGAGGGGGGCTCCCACCGCGTGCCCAGTTCATCGCCGTCCCGATCGCCCACCATCGACAGCAGGTGACTGGGATCTGTTGTACTAAAACTTCTCCCCTTTTGAAACCTTTCTCATCCACCGCCGCCTTCACTGTCCTTTTTATGTTTCATATTGACCTGAAAAAAACACAACATTAATTTTTCCCGCAAAATCCAAGAAAGTTACTATGATAAAATTCTTTACATAAAAAATTTTTGCAGCGGTACCAAATTAAGCTAATTAATTCTATTCGTGAAAAAAGTAAAAAAAAAACGTGTTGTTTAGATTTATATAAATGAGTGTCGTTGCGAAATAAAAAGTGCCACTTATAATTGCACAGTGCATATAAAAAGACGGCAAAGTTTTAAAATTGTAGTGGTGCTTCATTCGCTACGTGAAGATGTCATACAACAAGCTCCTTGGTTGAAAAGTAGGGACGGCGAATCCCCAAAATGTTCATGGTTTCATTTTTCCCACTAGTGGACGAATGTGCACAGTTACGCTTCGAAAACACTGTCGATGATCTTCATTCGAAAAAAGAGGACAAAGGAGTTGGAATAGGAAATAAAGGCTTAGAAATGAATACAGGAAAAACAAAATGTATTAGTCCAGTCATTTTAAACATGAACATTGCAAAAAATCCTATATTAGGTTTGACTTTTTTATGTTGTTAGGTTCAGTCCCAGTAGTAAATACTCAATTTTGCAACTTCGAAAAACTTGTGGAAACTGGGGGGGGCGCCAAAAACCGCGATTTTTTCGGACTTTTTTCAGTTTTGGCCTCGTAGCTCAAAAACTACGAGTTATAGTGCAAAGAATATGCTTATCTTTTTTAAACTAGACTAAATTTGCTACAATTTGAGCTTAACCGGAAGTCTGTAAGGATAATAGTTTCCGAGATACAGCTCTTCAAAAATAGGCAATTTATCCCAAAATCTTTTTTCAACGTATCATCCATGTTTCGAGCCAGATATTGCCATTACGACGTGCCCTACGACTCTTGTCATGGAGAAAAAAATTGTAGGACCTTTTATCAGCTTTTATTTAAGCATAGATGCATTCCTGTGGGCCTATCAGTTCTCGAGAAAAAGACGGAAAACCGGAAAACAGTGAAATCCTCCACATATAATATTCTCTTTGGTAATAGCATTAGTATGATTAGAAGACATTTTCTGATTATTCTTATTTAGCCTAGCGAACGAACGCTCAAAAAGGGCTTGTAGACAGACTTTTTGATCCTAATGATTTTATTTCTAAGATGTGTTTGGAGGTGTTTGGTGATAATTATACGAAAAGTCCCCGGCCCTACCGTATGAGCTAACTCCGTAGCGTAACAAAATTTGCGGATTTGTTAAGTTTTCCCTTTGTATCTCTTGAATAGACGATCGTAGTGGGAAATGGCCAATTATAAAATAAAAGCTGCCTTGAGGAAATACTTTTGTTCTTTTCGTCAAACATTAACCCTATCATAAATGTATTTAGAAAAGACTAGAGACCATTAAACATGGTGGCGCATAAGACTGAAATTGTTTGGCTAAGGATGCAGGTAATCTGTATTTAATACTCACATATCAGATTTAGCTCCAAACCTCCCACAAAATTAGTTGTTCTCTAGTGCCCTCTATTCCATCTTGAACTCAACGTTTTTTTTAAATAACCATAACATCTAGTCGATTTGAGATAAAATATTAAACGGTATATGTATCTTATAGGAAATTTTATGGTCTAAAACTTTTATTTCAGCAGTTTTTGCTATAAACCCAATACTTTAGGAGCTAGGACACAATATTTGCCGAAAAACGTCGTGTAAAAGCGATTTTCAAAAAAAATGCCAATTCTTGACAGCGAATATCTCTTCAACGGATAGAGATAGAGAAAAAACGCTTAGAAGCAAACTTGTAGAAAATTTAATCAGCTTTTTTTAATAATTGGCCATTTCCCACTACGATGGCCTGTTCAAGAGATGTAAACGGAAAACCAAACAAATCCGCACATTTTGTTACGCTACTTTTTGTATAATCATCACCAAACACATCCCAGAAATAAAATCTTTAGGATCAAAAAGTCTGTCTACAAGCCCTTTTTGAGCGTTCGTTCGCTAGGCTAAATAAGAATAATCAGAAAATATCTTCTAATCATATTAATGCTATTACATATATGTGGAGTCGTAGCGATTTCACTGTTTTCCGGTTTTCCGTCTTTTTCTCGAGAACTGTTAGGCCTACAGGAATGCATCTATGCTTAAATAAAAGGTGATAAAATTTCCTACAATTTTTTCTTCCATGGCAACGGTCATAGGGCACGTCGTTGTGGCAATATCTGGCTCGAATCATGGATGATACGTTAAAAACAGATTTAGAGAAAATGCCTATTTTTGAAGAGCTGTATCTCGGAAACTATTATACTTACAGACTTCCGGTTAGGCTCAAATGGTAGAAAATGTGGTCCAGTTTAAAAAAGATAATCATATTCTTTGCACTACAACTCATAGTTTTTGATCTACGAGGCTAAAACTGAAAAAAGTCCGAAAAAATCGCGCTTTTTGGTGCCCCCCCCAGTTTCCACAAGTTTTTCGAAGTTGCAAAATTGAATATTTACTACTGGGACCGAACCTAACACCATGGAAAAAGCAAACCTAACATAGGATTTTTTGCAATGTTTGTATATTTTTGTGTTTAAATTGACTGTACTATATGACAATGCAAAAATAAAGGATTGACCGTGGACTTGGTGACAGAGAATGAGACAAGAATATGTTCTGTTTGAGAAGGTGGATGAATTCCCTTACCTGGATGTAAGGAAGAAACATCAAAAAGAGACTTTGCTTAAGCTGAGTAAAGTAGAGAACATACAAATGATTAAAAGAAAACGGCTAAAGGACTGAGAGGGTTTATAACGAAGAATTCCACAGTGAATTTATCAGGGAAGCAGAGGAAGTATGAGATGCGGATAAAACCTGCTGGGCACAGGATAGCAGGGACACGAGGGAAACACTGCTCAATAAAAGCTAATCTGGTCGATAATGAAAAACGCTATTATGCATGATTCACTCTGGTGGACAACTTTTTACAATGTACTTGTTCGAACGGGAGATTTCCTGAAAATATGGGCGGTGCGGGACGCCTGACCTGATCTGTAACCACTTGTCAGAACAATAGTATGGGTTTCTAGAAGGGAAATCGACGGAACAGCTAATAAAGAGGTTGTTGCAGATACTGCAGGAGAACAAGAGAAAGAAGCTATAATGTTGGCGTACGTTGGCACACCAGAGGACATATACGCTACCCTATGTAGCATTATGCAGGGTAGAAGGGTAAAGACTGGTGAAATTGTCAGTAATATTAACATATACTGCCCAATTCTGTTCATAGTACTCATCATGGATAGTTGGCTGACTGGAATACCAGAACAACAGGCAAATCAAGTTAAAATAGTACTGTCGCATTTTTAGACGATCAGGTTGTTATAATAGTCGGATCCTCAGTTAAGAAGATTGAAGCGGCGCGGCGGCGGGGTAAATGCTGTTGAGGTAAATGCGGAAGGTGGGCAACAGAGAATAAAGCTTAATACAAAGCGGCCTAGACGGAATGCACTTTGCCCCAGGTCGGGAATATACAAAGAATATCCAGAACTACTAATAAGCGTAGTTGGAGACTCCCCGAATTCAGTATTAAATACCTAAGACTCCGCATAGACCAAAAAGTCCTATAAAAGGACTAAAAATTTATAAATAAATAGTTCAGCTACAAAAATTTACTCAGGTAAAGTGGACAAATGGTGACTGTTCTGGGATAGAGCGACTAAGTTGGAAACTCAAACAGTAAATGTAAAGAAACCGCTCAAAACTACACGCGGCGGAGTTATGGTTCACTACTACAAGAGATTGAAGGAACGCGTGTGCGGAGATATTGGTACAAACCACTATGAGATCCTAAAATGCAACCACCGGCACCGACAGTGTAAAGAAGCCAGAAGAAAGATCCGATGAAGAACTAACAGGAAATGTTTCTCGAACAAGAGGACGAGTAAGCACAAAATAAATGAAACAGAACCCTTCAACCAAAATCGTAAAATTTTAATATCTGGAAACACTCTCAGTACATATAAGGAGTCAAAGACCAAAATCGTTGGAGAACATCTAAACTAGTACCTACCAGAAAACCCATAGAAAAGAAGAAAAAAGAAGGGCATGGAAAAGTGGAGAAAGTGGAAAAAGACGCAACGAACACGTCTATACAGGGTGTCCATTTAGTAGCCCGTTCTTCAACTACGGCTTTATTGTTAAATTTACTAAAAAATAAATATACGGGATTGCAATTAGGTTGGATGAAGCACATTTGCAAATTATTTAGACACATACAGGGTGTCTCCAAAAAGTATGGCGCATAAAACGTATATTTTTTTCTACTGCCGTAAGGAATAGAAAATCTCAATTTACAAAAAAACTATCGCACTTAGGTATAGGGTAAGCTTAATAAAGTTGCACTAAAATTTACCGGGGATTCCAAATATGCAATAATAAATAGGGTGTGCCATTTAAAAAAATGAAGAAAAATTAGTTTGAAAATGTCGATGTTTGGAGCAAGAAAAAGTGAACATCCTGTATGAAATAATTTAATGTTTCGTCACGGTTGAATACTCTGATTCAACCCAAGCCCACCACAGAACTTACGTAAAAACAAAAACAAGACGTTAAAAAATACAAGCGTATAATGGAAGGGTTGATATTTAGCAAAAAATATGTATTAATTAATAACTTGACAACGCCGTGTATTAACACAAAAATAATGTACGACTGAAAAGCTCACCCAAGGCCCCTACATTTGCGCTTAAAAAAAGTGGGTCATTCCATTTAAAAAAATATACGTTTTATGCGCCATACTTTTTGGAGACACCCTGTATGTGTCTAAATAATTTGCAAATGTGCTTCATCCAACCTAATTGCAATCCCGTATATTTATTTTTTAGTAAATTTAACAATAAAGCCGTACTTGAAGAACGGGCTACTAAATGAACACCCGTATATGATTAATGATTTTTTGAATGATAATGAATTTTTTGAAATAATTGTTTTCCTCTGAAATCGGAAAAAAATATTAATGAGTTAATTTCTTACCACAAATCTCTTTTTATCATTATGGGAAAAGTATTTCTCGTTTTGTGTGCAAGTGTTAATAACAGTAAAATTTTTTAAATCTTTTAAGTATTCTGTTCAGAGAGTCCCTTGTTTAAGCTACATATTATTATATTATACAATGTTTGAAGCTTTTAGTATTTTTTTCACACTATTGCAGCAGCCCCAGCCTCCCATTTTTTAAATACTAAGAGTATAAAAAGATTTTCGGATCGTCTGTGAACGGTGGCCAACGAATGTGCGAGTCGAGAATGAATCCAAGAATTCCGATTGATGTAGTGCACGCTATTTCAAAATGTATTTCACAACGGTAATACATGGCCGAATAAAATGATTTAAGTCTTTTCAAGATTAATTAATTAATGATATGCACAATTTACTAATTATGATATAATTTTTTTCTGTTACGCCATTTAAATACGATAAACAAAGCGGGACCACATACAGAGTCTTGTGGAATTCCGAAGTCGATACATGTTGATTAAAATTCACAGCGGTAACGGCCATAAAATCTTCATTGAATTACCTTTGAACCAATCGTGATTAGTGACTCCAAAACGATGATTATGTTGCAGCACACTTCGATAATCCATGAGAACATAGGAGCGCAGCACAGTCGGCCCTTCATGGACTATGGAGCTTAAGCGAACGGTAACCTTGCGTTTATTCGTACGTATACCTCAAAACCGTTTATCGAACTTCCAAAATCGTCGACGTCACGTAATCCACTGCACACGTGAAATAAAATTTAGTCCGTCTGCAGGTGAAGCTTTTCTCATTCATACGCATTAAATCAATTCCAAGCTTTGTTCCACCACAAAAAAACGACTGTTATACGAGGGCTGTTCTTTTCAACATCCGATTGGCTATAAAGGTGAATATAGAAAAAAATTTTTACCAAAAGTAATGTCCAATCAAGGTTACTTCTCTACATAACTACCTTGATGATTGAGGCATTTGCCATATCTGTGAACAAGCTTTGCAATACCCTCTTCATAAAATGTTGCCGCCAATGATTTGAAGTGACTTATGACGATTTCTTTGAGCTCTTCGTCTCCCAATCCACTTCTTCAATTCAGGGCATTGTCATGGATCAGAACAATTCCAGAAGTTTTTGGGATCAAAAAACGAGTGTTGTTTGAAGAGTTTATGCAATTGAAGACAACAATTCCTGCAGATTTTTATTGTGAAACTGCTGACTTCTGGAATTGTTCTGATCCATGACAGTGCCCTGAACTGTGTGGCTTACAAACTGACGAAGATCTCAAAGAAACCGTCACAACTCACTTCAAATCATTGGCGGCAACATTATTGCAAAGCTTGTTCACAGATATGGGCGATATGGCAAATGCCTCAATCATCAAGGTGATTATGTAAAGAAGTAATCTTGATTGTACATTATTTTTGGTAATCAAATCATTTTTAATATTCACCCGTTTTTTCTTTATAGCCAATGGGAGGTTGAAAAAAAACAACCCTCGTAGTTATCAAGAAATAGGTTAATCTTCTTTTTTATTTTACGCTAGTTCTGGTGCGGCACTTAGTGAAGAAGGCGAAAAAATTGGTTCAAGAATAAGTGGCACTCGGTCTTTCCTTTTCAGAACCAAAACGTATGCAATGATTATGGAATCATTTTTGTTTATTAACTATTTACCATATTAGCTGCATTATTCTATGAAAATAACCTATGTCTCCCCTTTCCACTACCACTCTACACATCTCCTCATTCAAAACATGCAGTCGTGGTGTTATTCGCTATACAAAATCTTGAAATAAATAGCAGACACTAATTAGTCTCCAAAGTATTAAGTTTTTCTTTGATGATTTACCGTTTTCTGGATAAGTTCACCAAAAAGAAAACACTATTTTACTGGGGACATTATGGGATTCTATCAGTACATAGCACGTAACGCGTATTTGAAAATTTATAATTTCGGAATTTTATTGGGAGCTGAGCATTCTGCTTGATTATTATATTATTAACCAAAAGGAAACTGTTTTTGAAACATAATTTGGGTCGAATATTTACAATAGAAAAGAGAGGTAATTGGATAATATTTCTTAAGCGGTGAAATACCTACTATTATTTTCTGTCAACAAAATTTGGCTGGTAGGTACTTTGTCGATTATAAATACTACCTACTTGTAATTTGGTTTTTACACATATATGTAGAGCTATAGTAAGCAGAATAGGGTAGAATATCTCTTTTAAATCAGAGGCTATTGCTCTTAATTTATGGTTTCCGAAAATGTTAAGCCGGTTTTGTAGATAATACTCGACTCGCAGCAGAGTTTTACACACATTTTATTGTTGTATGAAAGAGGAGCTTAGGTAATAATTGCTCGTACATGCACAAACAATTCTTACAAAGGCAAAAAGCACAGTAAATATTTGCACAAAAACAAAAGGAGCGAACTAAAATCGGATTTCCAGAAAAATTCGGGTTATAATTGTAAAACGTTGTAACAATCGTAATATAGATGAATGATCCTTTTGTTTTCTTTCCAAAAGTGTGTGTATGTTGACGTATGGGCCATAATATCTAAAAGGGAGAGACTGATCGATGGGAAAAGATAACAATTGTGTCCATTTGTGTGTAAAGCTCAAGTGTAAAGGTTATTAGAAATACAGCTCAATGTTCCTTTTAATAGCCACGTCTTTATTTTGTATGAATATGAGGCGACCTTTTCCATTATTGCTGGTTGTGAGTTTAATGGTAGCGTAAGTCTTAAAGCATCAGCGAATGCAAAAGGAAAGATGAACACATCAACTTTATACTCACAAATCTAGTTTTGACGTAACTGTCGCTGGTCAATTGATGTTGCTCAAATCACAACTCAGCAATAGTCTGCATTTTCAACTACATCAATACCTGAAAAAAAATAAAGGTTATAATCTCTGGCGACGTTTAAAATATTTACGTTCATTCCTTATAATTTAGTAATCGATAATAAGGTTCGTTCAAATAATTGCCGATTCCAAACAATGACAAATGCACCTTAAACACGCCAACATATTTATAGAAGAAAAAAACCCGACAAAAGCTCAGGTTAATGCACCCTCATACAGACTATACAATAAGTGAGTACATATTTCAAATATACACTGATTGTTGCTTTTATTTCCTAATAACGTATGTAAAAAGAGCATAAATAATATATAGAGCCATTTTTCTCTTATTAAAAATGATTTGGAAAAATTCTAGAAACCTTTCCATTTATTATTAAACACGCGCTCATCCTCTTGGGTTTTATTCTAAATACGTACAGTACATCCTTAAAAATTCGCGTTGCTTTTAAAATAACATTCATTCTTCAAAAAAACACAACAGAATGGGAAATTGTAACGGAAATACGTTCTTTGATATTTTCGAATGTTGTACACTTTATAAAGGAATAATTAATTATTTTCTCGTTTAGTTTACTGCTTTTGAAATATTAATTAACAACTTCCTTTGCGCTTCTGTTGCGAAAACTCGATATCTAAACAAGTGTATATGTTGTATAATCGATACAGAGAATATGGCAACAAAATCTGATCATGCGAACTCGCGAATTTTTAATTAAAAAGGATATTATTCTAAAAGGTAACTCCTGAACTTTTTTCAAGCTTACTGTTAGCCCGCTCTGTTCCCTGTGAACTATATTAGCATACGTGACAGAAATCTAGATAAGGCTTTTGAAAATTTATTCAAAAGCGTAAATACCCCATTCAAATATTATGATAATGTTATCCATTTGTTTAATAGTCGCATAAAATGGAAATTTTGGAATTGCCTCAGCTTTATGCGTTTGAACCCTAAAATTTACACGGTAATGTTCTTAAACTCTATTTTTCCACAATTGATCTTGACGAATTCCCTAAAACCGACGTTTCCAATAGCGTATAATTGGAGTTCATTAGCAAACCACAATCCCGGAATTTGGGCCTTTATGGAGGGCAGTGATTGTCAGGATAACAAAACGATCGAAACACTGTAACGTTATACATTGAATTTTGTAACAATCAAGATTGTTCCAGTAATGTCGGGTTATGCACTATTTTAGTAATGACCACCATTTTCCGCTCCGTAGACGTTTTGACCCGATTTTTCTTTAATCTTCTCATCCGCTATTGGAAATTTAGAAATGTTTAGTTACCCTTACATTTTAAAGTTTGTTAAGCTCGAAGTTGCATTGCCTCTTAATAACAAATTTTTCAGCAGCATCCACATATGTTTATACTAACGTAACAACCACTCCACCCTAAAGGGAAGGTCGGCACCATTATGTAATTCTTCTTTGAATTAAGAAGGTAATTTACGCAGCAGGCAACCTCAGTTTTGTATGGTGGAATCACCATGAACAAAATGCTTAAGGGGTGCTCACCGATATCCGTTTAACACCACTAGATGGGCACCAGCAATTAACTGATACTAAAGACTCTTTGTCACGCAAGAAAGATCTGCCATAAATTTAAATACATCAATGACAATTATTGTGCACAACTTTTTTTCAATCGACTTTTGACAAAGGTTCAGACTCTGCTACCTAAACAATTCAGAACTATACTAGTTGAAATCCCTGGATTACAAAACGAACTTCGAATACCGCAGTAACGAAAGTATTAAAAAAATCTGGCCTTATCAAAAAGACAAAATTTGATAATTTCGAAATTTCGACTTTAAAGTTGAATATTTTGAAAAGTATTTGAGATATCGAAAAATTTGGACCGGATCTTGAATCAGCATAAAATTTCACATAAGATCCATATCTTAACTCGGTTGTAGACAATACGCATCTCTTGCAACGCACGGACGCACGGACGGAATATTGATTCCAGTAACGAACGAAGTTCGTTGAAAATGAAGAATTATTTACTCGGAAACACACTGTATTCTATTGATGAATTCTTATGTTGTTATATTGACTGTTAATTTTACAATATTGTTGTAAAGTCTGTTTGTTCAATATTTATTGCAAACTTTATATTATTCTATGGACGAGTGTAAATACATTTTGTATGCAAACACAATAAACAATAACCAAATTAAAGCAAATTAAACTAAATTTCCCCCATATGTTTTTAAAACACAACGGCATCTCAACGACGCCGGTTCTAATACAAGGTACATATTCATATTCTTTTCCTCACCGTTGTTAAACGGATTAGGTAATAAATATATTTTTAGTTTCCGCTGACATTCGATTAATGTCCCCAAACACGAATTATGTAAATCCAATCCGTGTTTTCGATAATCACTTCAACCTATCTGTTATCCATTTACGTATTTATATATTTGCAATGTATAGGGTGATCCGACAATTTTAAATTGTAAATAAAATGTAAGTACAAGTTACACGTATCAATTTCAGCATTCATGTATTTCATTATATCGGGTGTCCAAAAAGTATGGAAACTTTGAATGTCTCGAGAACAAAAAGAAACAACACGTGTTCCTTTATTTTTTGAAACCTATTCAGTCATGATACTCATGATGCGTAAATCGTACCCTCACCCTATGGGGACTGGAGCGGAGGTGAGTTTTGAAAACTTAAATGGGAACACCTATTTTCTATGGCAATATTAGCATTCTCCTTCACTCCACCACCGACCCCATTTTTCGAAGGTGGAAAGAGGGAAACCTATGAATGTCTCGACAACAACACGTGCGATTACAAAAAAGAAAAAACACGTGTTCCTTTATTTTTTGAAACCTATTCAGTCATGATACGTAAACAATACCCTCTCCCCCTTGGGGGTGGGTGGGGGTGAGTTTGGAAAACTTAAAAGGGAAAAGGGAAAAGTGATGTTGTGTATGAACCGGGCATTGGTGGCCTTGACTCGAGTAGGATACAGAGAGTACAAAATTCTTGTCTTCGACTAATATACGGCATCAAAAAATTTCAGCGTATGTCACATAAATTAACGGAATCCAAATGGCTTAATATGTATAATAAAAGAATAGTGCACTCGTCTGTATTATTTCACAAGATCATATTCAATCGACTACCAGTACCTAACCTACTTATTTAATAAAACAAGATTGAGATACCACGTTCACGGAGTAAATATAAGAAGGAACTTTCTCACACCTCCAATCCATAAAACTAGCCATTTTCCTACATCATCAGTAAAGTTTATATGGTCTGCCCGAATCTCGAAAATCACTTAAGGTTACCACTTTCAGACACCACCTACTTACCTTGCTTTTCAAAGCCCAAATAGAAATAAATTAAGTTATCAATAATATGTACTATTAAATTCTCAATTTTTTCCTCAGACTGTTTTAGTTTCTTTATACACACACAAATGAACCATTGTTTTTTTTCCGCCCTTATAGGCCAGTCGCCATGTACTGTCACCCTTAAAAAAATGCCAAGTTATTGAAACTTAGGGTGGTGGTTCGGTATGGTATAGTAGTGCTCCACCCGATTTATCGAACAAAATTTCCCTGTGGAAGTTGGGAGAGGGGGGCCGAAAAACCGCGATTTTTTTGCACTTTCTTCAGTTTCTCCTTTATAACTTTTCCCTTGCATCCCACTTTTGTAGAGCATTAAATTTGCTATAATTTGAACTAGTCAAACATATTATTGGCCCAATATTTACCGAGGTGCAGGGGTTCAAAAAAGTGCACAATTTTCCAAATTGGCTAAAAATCGAAAAAAAGTGATATGTAAGTTCAATCAATCAATCAATCAAGTTATTGTACTTATTATATGTACAAGATCCTTATTCCCATAACTTAACATATCACAATAAAATAATAGTACCCACTAAATTACAATCTCTCCACTTCCCATCCCCTACAGATTACCACCCTCTCCTTTTCCTACTTTCTATCACTTCCTCCATCCACTTTATTCCTTCTCGTCTCTCACTTAACACCCATTCCAACCCTCCCTCCTGTTCTCTTAGTTCGCAACACTCCTCCACCATATGCACCATCGTCTCCCTTCCCTCTCCACACAGTCTGCATACCCTCTCCTCTTTCTCCCACCAGTACCTATTACCCCTTTCTTCATTCCCCACTCTAAACCGTGCCACTATCCTCTTCCTCCTTATGTTGACCTCACCGGTTAAATATCTCGGCAAACCGTTTTTCACCAACTCCTTGTACTTTCCACCCTGTAGTAATTTTCTACATATATCCTCCCATCCACCTTTTTCCCAGGCCCCATATCTGTCCCACAATTCCATTTCCTAACCTTTCCTTGCCAGCTCTCTTATATGCGCATTGTAATTAGTCCAGTCGACAGGTTGGAAAAAGTGGGATTAGGTGGAAAAAGGTAGGAAGTTAATGAAACCTTGGGATGTCGGTCAGGGATGGTTAATTAACATTTTCTCAAGTTTTGGACCTCGAGGACCTTGTGCGAAAAGAGGGAAGGGGGGAAAACTGCAAATTTTTTGACATTCCTCCAGTTTTCCCTCAATAACTTTTTTCCCTTTCGTCTTACGGCAAAAGCATTTCTATACTTTTTTGTAGAGCGTTAAATTTCCTACATTTAACTCAAATATGTTTGTAGGTCAATTCGTTACCGAGATATGGCGCTTCAAAGAAAGATCATTTTTCAAAATTCGCTCAAAAATGCAGAATTCCATCTTCTGAATTATCATGAAATATTGTTGTAATTATGGTTCCTGGTTACAATTACATCTTCTAATAAATAAACTATAATTTAAAACTATATTAATTAAATAAAATTTGCCAAGATCGTGTGTGTTTTCACGGTCCTGTTTGCAAAGAACGTTTAATCATAATGTTAATCCCAATAATTCAATGCACTTTTGGCAAATTTTATTTAATTAGTAGTTAGCCATCTTACATAATGTGATCGATAATCACCCCATTTGCTTGATAATGAAACCAGTCTAGGAAACATGTCGGACTTTCCTAGAATTTAAAAATTTTTTCATATTATCCAAAAAAACGATTTGATTTATATATCGTGACAGATTAGTATTAATTGTCAACATTTTACCACCTGTTCCCTTGCATTGCGGCAGTTTTATTAACTATATAAAAAAAGAAATCATCAGTCACATTCATCGCATCATTCAGCTATAAATATATGTATTGGTAAAGGGAAGGTTGAGAGAGTTTTTATTGTTCTGTTATCCTACAACCCCTTTTGTGAGTATCGAACCATCATGGAGTCTTCGCCAGATAGTAGACGAATGCGATGACGGCGACGACGTCTTTGACAGCCTGATCGCTCAGGAGCACGACGAGTTGTTAGAAGCAGAACAATCGGCTAAGAAATCCCGACAGGAAATGTAATGAGTACAACTGAGTAGAATTATAATTTTATTTATGTACATGTATACCGGGAGTTCGTTCTCATAGTCGAACTTAGGAGAATTCACCTTGATTTTAAAATTTTACAGCAATTAAGTTAGTATTTTAAAAGAATAAATCGCACTTTTAGTCTTGCCAGTAGTATTATTTCAATCGCAATAATTTTCTCTTTCTGTTAATACTATTACCTTTTCTCTAAGTTAAATAGGTGAGCAACAATAATTAGCACAAACGTTCAATACCATGTTAGATTCCTATGTTCGACTTTGAGAACGAACTCCCTTTTATAATAATATCTCTATTTCAAAATGTATGCCTTGTGAATAACTTAATATTATTAATGACATAAATTTTTTCTACGAAAGGACGTAGTACGTAGTCTTCTTTGTATCTACCCTGAGATAGTTATGTAGTGGGGGGGGGGGGATCGATCCGAAAAGTAACTAACCAACATGATGTGAATATAGTTGGCTTTCATCAGTGAAGAAAATTAGCTTTTGTGAAGTAGGGTTGGGTGCGGGGGGGGGGGGGGGGGATTGGTGATTGTAACCAGGAACCACAATTATAACTATATTTCATAATAATTCGGGTATAACAGAAGAAATATGATGGATTTCAACATTTTTTTGCATTGTCTAGCCAATTTTGAAAAATGACCCTTTTTTTGAAGTGCCATATCTCGAGAAGGAATTGACATACAAACATGTTTCAACAATCAAAATTATATAAAATTTAACGCTCTACAAAAAAGTATCGGAATGATTTTTCCGTATGACGGAAGAGAAAAAAGTTATTGAGAGAGTTATTGAGAAGTTATTGAGAGAAAGTTATTGAGAGAGAAAACTGCAGGAATGTCGAAAAATTTGCAGTTTTCTCCCCCTCTCTCTTTTCGCACAGGGTCCTCAAGGTCCAAAACTTGAGAAAATGTTAATTAACTATCCCTGAACAACATCCCAAAGTTTCATTAACTTCCGACCTTTTTCTATCTAGTGACTAATTTTACCCAGTATGGTGGTCGTGATCTACAGATTTAAAAATGCAAGAAGTAACTCGATTCATATTTCATTTGGCTGGTTAGCAACATCCCCCTCCCCACTGCCATACCGTCCTTGAAAATTTAATTACGAATCATTAGTTTATATTTTTTCTTTACGTTTTAAAATGACAATTTCTTATGAATGAACAAAAACTATAGGTGCAATAAATGTTATTGTAACAAACGTTCTTTCTTTCCTCACGAAGAATTAAGAAAGAATGGGTGACCCCAGCCTAACGAGATTTTGCCCATTTACACGTTTTCCCTTCGGTTTTTGTTTCAATTACGTCCATAGAGAAATAAATAAAAGAGATTTAGCAATATCATACAATTATTTCGTTAGTACTAAATTGCACCCCCACGCCCAACCCCTGTAGGCGGGGCGGGCGGCAAATTTAAAATGTTAAACAGAAACCCCTATTTTTTATCGTAGATTCGGATTCTACGTCGAAAGTTACGTACGATTTGTCCGAAAAAGTGGTGGTGGCCGCTGTTTACCAATAGATACAATAAATAGCAATGTAATGTTGGTCATTTGATTTTAAGACATACTGAAAGCACAAAACAAAGGTGTAAGTTTTGTCAAAATAATACAATATTTATTTGTGCCAAAAATGTAAAGTACACTTACATCCCGATTGCTTTGCAGTGTATCATAAATAAATTTTATAAAAGGTTATCCGCCAATAGGTTGTGTACGAGCCAATAAGATTTTTGTATAATACATTTTTTTTCTTCAATTTTTATTAAATTTTTCTTAACTAAACTTAAATCAACCCTTTAAAACTAAAATAAATTAAACAATACGATTATTTGTATCCTTGGCCGGAAATGGGTAAACGAACGCTGAAAAAGGAAATTTTTGCGGTGTTATTCTACCGGATAAATTGTATAGCAAATATCAGTAATTACTTCACAAGTTTTACTTGCATATTTTTAAGCGGTTATCGAGCGTGTATAAAATTGAGGTTTAATTCCTTAATTTGCATTTATATAGACAGTCCTACCGAAAAGTTTAATAATAAAACCGCAAAACTTGCTGAAATTTTCTGTAGATATTGTGCGGCTAATTACATGGCTCATTTCGTATGCAATTCAGTATAAATACCCAGAGGGTCAAAATTCGATTGAATTTTAATTAGAATACTGTATAGGGTATTTATAACTATATTCACGTGAAACTCAATTAACTGAATTGTAAAATAAATCACCATGTACATATTGACATGTAAATATCGATGCACATCGAATCTTTACGCTCCAGTTAACCGTGTAAGCGCGATTTTTTCTCGTATTACATCAGTCTGATTTATTACTATATGTCGAATAACAATATAGAACTTAATCGGACATGTTTCAATTAAAGATGTTTGATTAAAAAAATTGTAATAAATTAACTTGGAATCGGTCCAAAAAGGAGTATGATTAATGTTTCCATAAAATACAATATATGAAATAATCTCTAAACAAGTTTAGTCACTGTTTATTGGGGAAAAGCCAAAAATATGACGGAAAAATTCATTAGTTTATAAGTTTTTGAACTTTTATGTGTTAACTATCGAGTTCGGCATCAACTATTTTTGTTTACTCTATATTTTGTTGAAAATTGACACTTTGTGCTGTGTTAAAGAAATATTGTTTAGTACAACTTTTCGGTGGAAGGAAAATAGTGTCACACTTCTAAATTTTGTTGTACATGTACATTATTGATTTACGTATGAGCTGCTGGAAAATACTTCCGGAAACAATATGAAAAACCCCATTAAATTTGATAAATGACTTTATTGTTTTTTGCATTTGGCTTTAATGAATATGGACGAGTCAATGAGGCTTCTTATTACTGCTATACCTACTATAAGATTTGGCTGATTGTTTACGTGCTTCCACAAAAAATATAGAGAATGTTGAATATGAATGCAATTTCTTTTATGAAATAATGTATTTTAATTAATTACAATTATGTTGGGAAGATTATATGCTGTAAATGAACGCCGCAGTAATTAGTCATAATTTCGATTAACATGGTAGCACCAAAGAGTATATTATACAGGGTGTTTTTTTGGGAGCTATAGTTAGACGTTTCCGGGAAAGTTTCATAGGTAGGTTTCTGAAAATATGTGCTTAAGGGCTACTCAGAAAGCCGAATCGATGTAAAATATTTTCAAAATTGCAGCACTTCCGGAAATTCCTGAATTAGCTAGTAACTTCGTTATTTTTCGATTTTTTTTAGTAGTCGACCATGACATGGGCTACTAATCCGTCACGTGTTATAGGTTAACATAAGTTTTTCAATCATCGAAAAAAATGGCTCACAATGGTTTTACATAAATTTTTGCAATATAATTGTTTTTTATGGTGAAATGGACAAAACGCGTCACATGCTTGTCATACGTTCCTTCAGCGATATCCAGAAAGACCGCGTCCTAGTGAACGTACCAACCGAACACTGGAATGAAATTGTTTGAATTTTGTAAACTTTTTGTACCACCAAAACAATTACATAGACCTAGAGTAAGACCCATTGTTCAAGATGAGGCTGATATTATTAACGTACTTGGATATTTCATGGCGTACCCCACTATTTGCTTTAGGTTTAAATATTAGTTGCATCTAAAAAATGCTAAAAAACTGCCATTATCGTCCATTTTCTCACCATTTGATGCAGCTAATCGACCTCTCAAGACAAATTGAGTTTTGCGAATCTTAAGGAAGCAGGAAGATTTTTTTAGGGAACATTATTTGGTCAGATGGGGCCAAATTTAGTAAAAATTTAATCGCCATAATTCGCATTACTGGTGCGATTTAAATCTTTGTTTGAATCGAGATGTACAGGGTGTACAACTAAGAATGAAGGGCGGCCATAACTCAGAAACTATTTGAGATAGAACACTGAAATAAAATCTTATAATAAATGTGGCCAAGAGAAAATGCTGGAAATTATTTTCATTTTCCTACCATTACCGCCAGAGGGCGTTTCACTGATTTCAATTGGAAATTCCCATTTTTTGGGCAATTTTCCTCAGTAAGGTATTTAAAAAAATATATTCATTGTAAACTAGTGATCAATATGTAAAACTTTGTTTAATGAATTTTTACGATTGCTGTTAAAATAAAGGGAGGGGGAACTAAATTACGCGTTACTGGAAAAAATGGTGTAACTTCGAAACGGGTTGCTTGAATTTGTCAAGATTGGTCTCGATGTAAAGAGAATACTTGATATTACCAAAAAAATCTAAAACCACAAAAATGTATTATCTCCTTCTACCAATAGAGGGCGCAACTTGTTGAAGGAACAAAACGGTCGACTTTTCTAAAAAAATTCAAATGGTACTAAATATGTTTTTCAGCGCTATTGGAAAGAAAATTAATAAGGGAGTAATTTAAAAAAAAATTATGTCGATAGCTCTTATAGTACCGAAGATATAGTCAAAAATGTGGTAATATAAGAGGCAATTTGAGGTATAAACAAATCGTAAGCCTAATATAAATAAAGTAGGCTATGACAACTTTAATTTCTTTCAAAATTTCAGTGGTCCTGCAACAGTTGCATTTTGCATGCATTCAAAATATGCTCCAATGCTTCTCCATTGGAAATTAGCATTTTTGCTTATAATACAACAACCGAAATAGATATGTCACTTTGTTATCTAGTTTACAGCTTTGACAAAGTTTTCATTTTAAGCGTTTTCATTTGTTTATACCTCAAATTATGCCTCTTATATTACCACATTTTTGACTATATCTTCGGTACTATAAGAGCTATTGACATAATTTTTTTTTTTAATTACTCCCTTATTAATTTTCTTTCCAATAGCGGTGAAAAACATATTTAGTACCATTTGAATTTTTTTAGAAAAGTCGACCGTTTTGTTCGTTCAACAAGTTGCGCCCTCTATTGGTAGAAGGAGATAAGAAATTGTTGTGGTTTTGGATTTTTTTGGTAATATCAAGTATTCTCTTTACATCGAGACCAATCTTGACAAATTCAAGAAACCCGTTTCGAAGTTACACCATTTTTTCCAGTAACGCGTAATTTAGTTCCTCCTCCCTCTATTTTAACAGCAATCGTAAAAATTCATTAAACAAAGTTTTACATATTGATCACTAGTTTACAATGAATATATTTTTTTAAATACCTTACTGAGGAAAATTGCCCAAAAAATGGGAATTTCCAATTGAAATCAGTGAAACGCCCTCTGGCGGCAATGGTAGGAAAATGAAAATAATTTCCAGCATTTTCTCTTGGCCACATTTATTATAAGATTTTTTATTTCACTGTTCTATCTCAAATAGTTTCTGAGTTATGGCCGCCCTTCATTCTTAGTTGTACACCCTGTACATTTTCAAGAGTGATAGAGTTTCATTGTATTTTGTGCGTTTAAAAATAACAAGATTTTGAGTTTCCACATTTATCCAGAAAATTTGAATTCAGAACGTTATTTGGAAATTTTACGGAATATTGTTGTTCTTGCAAGAGAAGATCTGCCTCTGCAGGAATATGCTGAATACTGAATCACAAGTCATACGATACTCCACACGAGAATATTTACGAAAAAGAGATTGTGTGTGGAACATGAAGGCGCTCATTTTGACCATGCGTTGAAGACAAGGTTTTGAATTAATTTGAAACCTTATAACAGGTGACGGATTAATGTCACTTGATTGGTTTAATAGTATATTAAGGTAAAAGTGGATAAACAGGTCTTTAAAACACGCGCGAGTTTTCAAGCACGACGGCGTAGCCGGAGTGCTTGAAATAGAGCAAGTGTTTTAAAGACCTGTTTATCCACTTATACTTTACGCTATTTTTTTTATTGGTTCACTTTGAAATCATAAATACTGGTATTAAAATGGAGATAAGAACTAATAATGTGAAATGGTTGAATTCCTAATGTGAAATCAGTATACCTTTCATTGTCATGGAAATGGGAAAAACGGAAATTAATTTACAATCTGTCATCTGAGATTGATTGTTGTCACCGAAATGCGTAAAATGTTAATAAACACACTAAAGTAAATATTTCTCATCCAACTGAGCAATGGATGGTAAAGTTCCAAGCACGCTTGCACAGTTCCCTCTCTGAATAGCAAGGCTGATTCTCTTAATCAAATATAAACGAGACCTTGCCTCACCAGTTACTTGATGTAATCTTCTTCCCAAATCATTCAAGAATATTCAACAATTTCGGAGGTAAATGAACCAAAAGACCCTACGCTTATGGCGACGAAGTGATAGCCCTGTTGGATAATCTCTTCATAATGACGAGCCTTCCGTTTTGACGCCACATTAGCATGAGGAGCAGCTTCCTTTGAACATAGTAATACTAGAGCATCCGAGCAAGTGACATCCCAAACTAGATTGTGACCTTAGGTTAAATAAATGAAATAGATAAGTCACTCTAATGTAACCGCTTGTTTTCGTGCTAAACCGATCCGAACAATTCGCTAGATGTTACTGTATTGCTGGAAATACTGAAAAGCTTAAACAAATCGTTAAAATCTCATGAAATCCTGTGTAGAAATTTAAAAAAAATTTTCTGAAATTCCTATTGAAACTTTTACCTACTCGGCGGTCATCTTCTTGATGATTTCTTCATTTCGTGGTCTTCCATAGTTTGAGTCATCTCTCATGGACGTTCTTCGAGCTACAACCTTCCTTAGATTGAAATTTTATTGCGCTTTCACTGGAACCACTTGATAAAAGTGTTCTTTAACATATTTAGCTGTTCAGGAAACATGTGAAATTCTTAAAGGCATTTTCTTGAGGAATATATCATTTTGAGTGACGTCTAAGGTATAAACTGTCGAAAACAATTACATAATAAGACTTGCTTCCTACACGTGTAGCTCAAATTTAAATTTAAAAAAAAGATTGATAAAAGATATTGCAAAACTGTACGTGAACATGTATATTGTTATCAACACGTGTTTACTTGGACACGCATAACCTGATTGGTAACAATTTCCAATACACGTATTATAGGCATATCAAATTTCGCATAACTTCATTTCCAATTCAGAAGTTTGAATGGTCTCGCCGATGTTCGCTGTAATAAGCGTGAAAGTGTAAAAATGTAATTTAATTCGGTATCGTATTTTTTAAATTAAAAAGTGCTGTGTTCGATAATGGGGGTTAGAACTAATATATATCCGCTATCAGGGTTTTTACGTAACATACCTGAACTTCTAGAGTGATTTGTGCTAAACTTAAATACGCATTGGACCTTAACTTGTGTTACACATCCTGGAAGAAACTACGACAGCAAAAGGTAAGTCCATTTTTAATTTGGCATTCCTAACGCTATATTTATCCAATAAACCATTTTGTAATCGTTTAAATACAATTTACACTGCAGGAAGCAACAACAAATTCATCTCCAGAGTAAAATGCATTTATCAAAAGAACGTGTTTAATTTGATTAGCACAAGGCTTTCAGTTAAATCACGAATGTCGATTGGTAACTAATTTATTGTGTAACGCTGTGGTACTGTTAAAAGGGTTAAAATACTACTAAAATGCTAGTTACAATTCTTTACCTCTTCTAGTAAAATAGTCGTGATTTACATTCTCACAATCCAATTTTTCCAGGTTACAAAATTGAAAATCTCTAATATGTAAAGTGACTCGCTTGATATTTATTTTAATCTTTTTAATGCATAGCATATTATGGTACTACCATTGAATAACGATATTCATATTCGTTATTCAATGGTACTACATTTGTTACACGATACGTCAGTGAATCAAATATGAAGGTTAACTTCCAATAATTAAGTGTTTCAGAATACTTGTTGACATGATTTCAATTAATATACAATTATTTCAGTGAAGTGAAAACAATAAAGCACCCAGTACAATGCCTTGAAGGACAGCTAGGTTAACTGTATATTCCACTGAATTTGCTCCTGCAAAGCACACGTATTGGTTTTTGTTATTATATCGAAATAAATGTAACATTTCGCTTTTTTAAGTAAAATTCCGTGGTTCCCACAGTCAAAAAATGTTGAAAGCTCAACAAATAATGCTATTGTTTTTCGCCGATCACTCAGATGCTTATAAATATAATCGATTATGTTTACTAATGCAGTAGCTTTTAGTGTATGCTTGCTAAAATCATATTGACTTTCGCACAGTATTAGTATGTAAAAATTAAATAATTCTAATTGCACAAATATTTTTGTAAAATATTTGAAAATACTTTGGTCCGTCATTTTCGATAATTTTGCGATACGCAGACAACCGTTGATAATTTCAAGAAGTCTGAGAAAACTCCTTCCTTCCCAGCAAACACACATATAAAATATACATACAACATATATAAGATTGAAGTAAATACCCCTACATAGGCTTTTTTATATATCAAGTATATAAGTGTTCTTTAATAAAGTTATATAAACCGTATATCACAGATGACGTATATTTTACATAATAGTATAGAAACTTACGGATATTCTGTATACAGAAATTCATATAATAATACATATAGATAATTACATATTACCCATGAAATTTATGTGCTGTCATATTTATATGATTAGATTTATGTACGTTATATGTAAAATCTTATATGTAAGAAGTATTACATATTCTTTATGTATGTCTTCTGTAAATATAATTATAAATTATCATTAAGTACATACATATATTATATTGTCGAAAATAAAAGTCCGTTTCTATTTGCGCCGCATAATTAATCGCACTCACGGGTTTTCTATAACGCCAAAAATTGTAGTTCACGTACCTTTAATATTAGATCCGTATCGACTAAAATGCGTCTAATTTATATAGAAAATAAATAATATAAAATAAATTACATCCTGGTCATTTTTAACATAAAGGTAGGTATAATCATTGAATAAGACTTCACTCAACGATATAATCAAACATAATTTAAACTCGGGAAACAGCGCAAAGTTAGGAAGAACGAAATAAAAAGAAAGAATGTTTCAGATTAGCGCAGTGGTACAATGTCGGATACAAAGAAAACACATGTTGGATTTCGGAATTTGCAACGCCCACCCGCAACGGTTCGAATCCGGTTAAGGGAAACTTTTCAAGCAAGTATATAATATCATAATAAACTGTCGGCTTTCAGTTCAGGTAAAAACGGGTTCGTGCAAGAATTAAGTTAATTAAAAGTACAGTTGCACGTAAAAATGTAGTTTTTCCATTTTTTTGTATGAAGCTGCTTAAATAATTTTTTACATTGGTAATAATTACATTATGCTCGAGTAGCTGCCATTTGGTCATCGCAACGCTTTTACAACTAATATTTTTTATGTGAATATTACATAAAATATACATAAAACATATATAAATTCATGTACTACAGATATAAAGAATTTACATCTAATAGACATACATATATATTATTTTGAAAATTGCTGACATCCTGACATTAAATATCTCTTATTTTTCTTCCAGTTTTATATAAATCTAAAAAGTTCTTATACAATTTATATGTATTTGTTTGCTGGGTTACAGTAGCATAGTGGTGATACAATTTGTAAGGCACCCATTTTTTTATTAATGAAGCGAATAAACGGTCCCGACCACAACAATTTGTGTCCTTCAAGTCTTTGATAGTACTTCCCAATTCTGTTTCCAGTACAGGACTAAAGAACATTGTATGTGTAATTGATTGTGTACACTTTTGTAAAAATCTCGACCAATCTGGCCGTGCTCCCAGTTGTTATCAAAAGTCAACATTTATGTAGTAGCAACAGTGTTCACAGCTAAAAATGTTCTCTTCATTGCAATAACTATTAAGCATAAAACATAAAGCTCACATGTGGTGTTAGTAGCTTATTATGTGAGCAATGTGAGCCCTAATATAACCAGCAAAGTTAATCAGTTTAAGTCTCTTAGTATGGATGCAATGCCAATGTAGTACTAAAAGTGCACAAAATTCTATAAATTCATAACGAGATCGCTATGATGCTATTTTTTGGCAAGTTAATTTTCATTGTTATTACTTTCAAGCATTTTGCTTGTTTGATTTAATTAAATTTTACTTAATTATTCAACTGAATTTCACCGAATCATTTATATGTAAGTATGTTAGTTAGTTTTAGTACTCATTGGCTTATAATTGTGAAGATGACAACATAGGTTGTCGAAACTGGTCCGTTAGTTTTCAATAATATGCTATTATTAATATTCTAAGGTACCGTTCAGTGCAAATAAATTAAGGGTACGTACTAGCACCTTTATACCTCTATAAGTGTATTAGTATCTGACATGCTTCTGTGAATATCCCTCAGTCAGGATAAATTTTGACGAATTGATTCAAAGGGGAAATGAATGGGTGTTACATTATAATTTTATAATTTAAGCGAGGATTCGCTCATTTTCTGAATGATAGTGGCTGTTTAATTGAGGTAAATTACAAGTTTAATGTTGCAATATGCGAAATTTTTTGTGTATGTGTGAAGCTGGCGTCTCATTTCGCGGAAACTCACGAATAATAAATTGAGAGTTATGGCTTCCTTTTTAATAGTTCTATAGTTGCTGATAGGTTAAACAAATGGTTCTGCATATTAAAGCGAAAAAATCGCTTCGAACAAAGTGAAACGCCAGGTTCATTCAGCATCTCACTTTGTCCTGGACAAATTTCGACGATCGCCAATGGACCATTTCGAAAGATTTAGAAATTTAGAAGAGTTCTGTGATGAGTTCTACTATATAAAATCAATGTATGAATTAAAATAAATCAATAGCGCCCAGACGTAGAGCACATAGACTAAAAACCATGAGACGCTGGCCGAAATCTCAGAGTTCTTTCTCAAATAAAATATTTTTTCTGTAGTTCTAATCATATTGAAGCATTTTCCAAAGAGTTCTAGCCACTCACCATCTTGTAGGTGTTCTTTCAAACTGGCTTCTTTTTACTTTATTGTAGAGTATAGTTTCAACGGAATATGAATCACCGGTAAGTTTGCACTGCCGTCACAGTACTGCAACTAGATTTTTGATCAACTATGTGTAACAAAAGTTAATGACTTGTCTTTACCTTCACATTTCATTACAAAGTAGTTGAACATTGTTAGTAATCAACCGAAATTAACGTTGATATGACATAAAAGGGTTAAAATAATACTACTGCGTCACTGCAGAAAATGGTGTCTGTATGCTTTATTGAAATTTAATACATAAACTACCTTTCGGAACAAAGATACAAAAATTATTGCACCTTTTAAATAAATAAATAACGTTTAGCCATGTAAAACTACATCTAACTATACCTTTTTTAAAGTTGTAGATATGCACAGAAGCACCTTCCAGTTCCATTTGATTTTTACTAAAGTTATTGGTATTTAAAATCGGTAAAAAAACATATAGATAATCATAATTCGGAAGCGGGTTTCTACTCCCCTGTCGAAAAGGCCTGGATTTGAAGAGGGGTGCCTACTCAACTGTGGTTGAAAAAAGACAGCTGGAAAACGTTGCTCTAGACCACCGAAGTAAAGTAAATTCATCTAATAGCAACTCACCAATTCAGGATGCGGCTTAAAGATCGACACCTACATACACAAACAAGCAAAATGATTACAACATACACGAGGATAACGCATAGTCGAAAAAAGAACAACCTCAGCCAAATGGTAAAGAGCAAGAAATTCTTCTTAATCCTATGCCTTTCTACCTTGTGATAAATAAGGCCGGAGTTGAGTTTACATTTTTCTGCACTTCTCCCCCATCGCTTTCTTTACGGCACAATGACCGAATCACCTCAACTGTCCCTCTACTATTCTTTCCTGACTAGTTCAATCTCCGACTTATGCACTGTCATTCTTTCATTTATGTTTCTTTCTTTGTTTTGTATTATTGATATTGGATATTTTAAGTCATTTTCTGTTCAATCGCTTTTCCTTTTAGTTTTACGTTGCGTGTTTTACTCTCTCCTAAAATTATCATTGTTTTGATCTTTTCGATGTTTATCTTCATGTTATTTTATTATCTCTGTGTCCAATATTTTCCAATTCGTTTGAAGATCTTTCTGCTGTTTCAATTAATATAGCCGAACGATCCGCAATCATCGGCTCATTCAAATGTCGGTTGCATCATCCAGTCTCATATTTTAAGTGTTTTCATCCCTTCCTTAGCTTCGTCTAATACTATTGAGCATAACAATGGACTTAACACACATCCTTGTTTTAGTCTCATCTTTCATTCAAATTCTCTACTCTTCGTTGTTGGTTCTTACTATTTTTGTCTTGTTCTAACTATTTCTATTGTTCTCTTATCTTTTTTCCAGTGTCTTCTCTTCTTACGCAACCAAGCGCCCTTTCAAGGTCTATGAACTATACTTTTTGTATTTGTATATCTCTTTCCGCTATCTTTTCCTCTTTAACTCTCTGTTCTATTTCTGTGGTACAACATTCCGTTTTTTTATACTTTTCTTTGTTTTGTTTTCACGTCTCTCTATTACCATTTTCCACTTTACTTTCTTAACCAGAAAATAATCAATTATACTCCTTTCATTTCTTCTAGGCTCCAGTCTCGTGTCCCTATGTTTGTTACTAATTCATGTTCAATGCATAGTTAAACAATATTGTTCGTCAATTCTTCTCTCTTCCTTCCCATGTACTCTTCCATATCTATTACACAATACATAATACTATTGTGGCTTTTGGTGTTTTCGGTACTGTACAATTCAATGGCGACAAGGGTTCCAGTTCTATATCTAGATTTGGTTTTCTTCCTCTTCCGTTTAGGTCTCCCATTATTATCATATATATTCCTCTCTGATTATCTTTTGTAGATCTCCATAGAAATTATCTTGGTTTTTTCTTTTTATATTCACATGAACACCATAAGACATAAACTATTATTACTGTCCATATCTCTTCATTCAATAACTTCATTTCTCTCTTTAGTATTCTTCCATTTACATATTCTTCCTTAATTATGTTCTTCAACTTATCTGGTATTATAATCAACCTTACTCCTCCCTTTACTCCTTCGTTTTCATTTACTCCTGACCAGAAAAGCCAATATCCCTTGTGTATTTACGTCATGCACTTTTTTTGTTTCTTTTCTATTATTATAAAGTGCAAAGCGAGAGCGACTATTAAGACTGAAGAATGAAGATACAAATACCCCATTCAATGCCTCTTGATCAGGACGCAGTTTTATTGACTATTGTGAAGTGATTCTTTGTAACTATTTCAAGGGCCACTACCAATAACATCAAAAACAGATATTATACAGGAGCACGAAGAGGTAGAAAATGGTTAACGATAATTAATTTGAATTAATTAAAAATGGATTTATAACTTCAATTTTTATTTAATTTTTAATAAATATGTATCTAGTATTAAGAGCAATTCTTTTTTGTAAAAAGTTGTTTCTGGGTTCTTCAATACCAAAAAGAACCAACACGATTATTATTAGATAGACCAAATAGGTAAAACATTGATTAATAAGAACATGTGCTACGTCCGGGCATTATTTATTTATTTCAAATCCTACAAGATCGTGAGTGGCTAGAACTCTTTAGAAAATGCTTCAATATGATTAGAACTACAATAAAAAAAATATTTTATTTGAGTCAGAACTCCGAGATTTCGGCCAGCGTCTCATAGTTTTTACTCTATCATGTGCTCTACGCCCGGCCGCTATTTATTAATTATTTTAATTCCTACATTGCTTTTATATGGTAGAACTCATCACAGAACTCTTCTAAATTGCTACATCTTTCGGAATGGTCCATTGGCGATCGTCGAAATTTGTCCAGGACAAAGTGAGACGCTGCGCGAACCTTGCGTCTCACTTTGTCCGAAGCGATTTTTTCGCTTTAATGTGCAGAACCATTTGTTAAACCTATCAGGAACTATAAAACTATTAAAAAGCCAGAACTCTTTATTATTCGTGAGTTTCCGGGAAATGAGACGCCGGTCTCACAGGAATACCT
Organism: Pyrocoelia pectoralis; assembly: GCA_036250285.1. Taxonomy (NCBI): domain Eukaryota; kingdom Metazoa; phylum Arthropoda; class Insecta; order Coleoptera; family Lampyridae; genus Pyrocoelia; species Pyrocoelia pectoralis. The sequence continues at coordinate 10,622,387 of CM070079.1, forward strand.
ATAACGTTCGCACTTTCCTCAGAGTCTTCGATTTACTATACATATACGTAAATGTTGATATAAACTTTGTATATGAAAATAGAACAAAGGTAATCGATCAGTAGCGTAGTAAACTACCTTATATCAATTGAAATTTATTTCTATGTGTCTATCAAAAAATGTCAATATTTACATTACAAATCGAACTAAATTTATTTTTGATGGAAAAATGAAACATAATTCCATTTAGTTTTTCAGTTAGCTTATTGTACAAAATTGTCTAACGTGAAATTTTGTAAGAAGTAAGATACATAGATTACGAAAATTTTCATCTTTCATGAAAACGTGAAAAGTTAGGTAGGTATAGGAATATATAACAGTTTTCAATAAATAATCAAATTTTCCATCTGCAAATATTGGTCGAGTTATCACTTTTTAAACTTTCATAATTTGGTCTTCAGTTTTGGATACCTTGCATAAGTTAGTGTAACATAAATCTAAAACAATTCGCGCATTCTCACGTTGGGCATTTAAATATTAAAATTGTTATTGCTTTTCCACAAAATGCAGAATATTTCAGAAATTGTAACGTTTAAGTGAGGTGAAACTCTCATTTCGTAGGAACAGAAAATGACGGAGTTTCCATTTAAAAAACTTTGATTATGTTCTTTTTTGGGATACACCCTGTGTATTATGAAAATAATTTTGAAAAATATTCTGCAAATGACAAAGACGTCTTAGAGCAGACATTTTTATGAAATCATGAAATACAGAAAATACTTAGCAACCGGCTTGTTAGATTGGCTATCTAACACTTAATAGTTGCAATTTTAATGTAACTCATCTTTTTGACAAACAGAACTCTCCAGCAAATTCCCTTTCTTTTGAAAACTAAAACATATACCCCAGGTCTGCTGTGCTACTGAACAATGTTCAATACCGTTCATGGGCAGCAGACATTTAAAATGCCAAACTTTAAAACATAGTTTTTCAGTACATACATACAGATTAGGGAAATTTTCCTGAACTATGACCTTTCTGTAAAAAGAGAGGAGCGGTCATTTGAAGAAGATATGGTGCTTTGCAAAAACCGAACAGTTTGACCTTTTACACTACAACCAGACACACTGGCTATTTTGCATTATGTTCATCCAGAAATGATGACTGCATATCTACTAGCCAAATTGACATCACTCATGCTGTTGAAAATTGTAACTCATGCAAAAATCAAGGAAAAATAATAAAACTCATCTTCACATTATTGGGGCATATCGCATATCACTACCAGATTATACCAGTAAAAATATCACTTTCGAAGCAATAATTGAAACCCATCGAAATATTATCAAAGTTTGTACCGTCATATTTCTTGGTAATACCATTGAGTCAATATTACTCAATGGTAACACATAATGGGCTACGAATAACTTCAGTGTAGTTTGAAGTGTTCCGTACGTCTGAAGTCACACACGTCAACATGACTCCATTTCAGGATATTACAGTATCCACTATTCACTGCTTTGCTTCTTTCAACCAGATTCTCCACTGTTTATCCGTTTCCCTCATTGCTTCATCAACATCGTCTCACCATGATCTGTTGGGCCTTCTTTGTCTTTGTCTTCCCAATGGACTACAGTCAGTCACTCGACTTTTTCATTTACTAGAGCTGACTGTTCTAGTGTGTCCATACCAATTAGCATTTTTTCTTCAATCTTCAACGTCTTCTACTTGTTCCCTCCATATCGCATTAAGCTTCTTACTATTAAGTTACACACTTTATCCTTCGTAGACTGGATGTAATTTCCTTATACTTATTCTTGTTCATCCCAGTCTATTTTTTTCTTTCTAGGAAGTTGAATGTTGGGAAAAGTTTCAATCTGGGCCAGCTATTCAGAAAATTTCGTCCAATTCATCACAAGTATATCAGTTATTAACAATATCAGATGAAGATCGAACAGAATGGCGTTCGGATGTTGTCTTGAATTCAACACGAAATCAGTTGCTAATCGTGTTCGAAGTTCGAATAAAACGGAGTTCCTGACCTGCGAAAGTTACATGTAACACTGCAACAGTTGAAAAATACCAAAGATTATATAGAGAGAAATTTACTCCATTACGTTATGTAGAATACATATTTTTAATAAATCAAACAACTCACAACCTCCCCTTAGACATGTAATTTGATTTGTCCATACGTTGTTTGATTTATTACAATTTACCCCCTTTGTGCCTTTCGACCTTCATTATGGATATATACCTACACATTTTTATTTTATTTTTTTATATACAGTGAACATGATTAAATGTAAAATTAGGTTGAAATCCTAAACTTTCATCTCGCAAACGTTAACTGTTTAATACAAAAATAAGCTTTTAATCGCTTAATTAATTTACATGTGTCTACTGTAATAACAGACTTTCTATTTAATATTCTCCCAAATGAATGATTGCCTGTCATTCATGCGGAACTTTGACAGTCTGACTGAGTGCTAAATTATTCATGATACAAACAAAAATTGTCGAAATGATGCATTCCTCTTGTCCTGCTTTCAGTTTTATTCAATTAATTTGTAATTAAACATTGAAACTATATTATGAATACACCAAATTATGACCGCCTTTAATTTGCTATATACGTACAATGTAATATCATTGTACAACCTTAATCCCTGATTCCGAAAATATTTAATGGGAATCCACATGGGACGTTTAGCTTTTGATGTGTCATTATATTATCAAGGGGTTTTTAAATGTCAATAAATAAATAAAGGTTGCCGAATTACGTTAAGTACTAGAAAAACCTTCACGATCCAAATTAAATTTTATTTAACACAAATTGACGTTGTCAAGCTTCTTATTAACACATTTTTTGGCACAATCGTTACCAGTTTCCTAATACGACTAACATAAACTCATAAAATACACTGTGTTCACAATTCGATGCTCACCTTTGGCATCTTGGAAACGGGAAGAGATGCGAACATGTAATTTTCATAAGCACTGATACGTTATGAAGCCATCATCTCTCTTTATAAGCCCTAAGATGACTACGATCGAAACTTGTAGCACTTACAATACAACCTGTTCATTGCATACATTATCTCATTTCATATTCGACCTATTCAAGAGCATTCACCCCGTGCCCCATCAAAAATTGGGCTTGAGTGATGATGCGGGGTCGAACGACTCTAATCAGGGAGGCAGCACAAAGGGCCCGAATAGGTAGCCTATGTGCGAGTGGACTTTTGACCACCCTCCCATCGTAATTCAGAAATCCAGAATCCAGATCTATTCAAAAATCATAAAAAAGGGAAATATAAATTAAGGGGAGAGGTTTTAAGAATTATTACCTACGCAATCCCTTCAACCCTTTTTTCGGGAAACCAAAATCATTTAATGGATTCAACCAAACAATGATAATATCGTACACATTTTACAAACTACTGGAGGAAAATGGAAGCCACCAAAAAGAAATGGAAATAAATGAAAAATGGACTTAGGAGATGCCACAATGCGACCGAGAAAAATTATTATCAAGAAAGAAGAAACCAAAGCAATCGAAATTGTAACACATGTCGAACAACGAAGAGCTGTCGAAAAGAGAAGCCACAAACAGTTAAGAAGGAAAGTCAGAATAGCATAAAAGAAATTCTACAAAAGAAAATAGGAGGAAATAGAAGAAAATAAAAAAGCTTGCAGGCATACAAAAACGCAAACAACCCAATGTAACATAATATATGACACAAATAGAAAAGTCACTATAGCCGTGGAAAACAGACAACAGAAATGGAAAGAATTTATAGAAGACCTGTTCTGAGACAAAAAGAAAAAACAGACAGAGAGATGAATATGCATCCACGCGTACATAGGCCTCAAATTAGGGCGCCTTGTACTACCTCCCTGACTAGAGTCGTCCGACCCCGCAACGTCGCTCAAGCCATCCTACACGTGAGATGAACCTGAGGATGCTGGAAGAAGAAACGGCTCTAATCGTATCTGGCCAGAATACCGCCAGCATGAATCATCTCAGACACTCACGAAGTATATGGTGTGTCGTGTCATCGTCTGGGTAACATCCTCTACAGGATGATGATTCTACCAAGTCCATGCGGTGCGTATGCTTGTTTAGTTTACAGTGCCCAGAAAGACTGCCCACTAGTAGCTGCAGGTTATTTCTTGATGGCCCTGTGCAAAAACGTGCCAGGCTACGAAATGACCTTCTGACGACAATCTAACATCAAGTTCCACCTAGCCTTGAGTGGCTTGAGTTATTAAGTTGTTTACAGTTAATACTGTAAGTGGAAGAGCCGGTTCTGGACCATAAAACATCTGTTTTGAATGGTGCCGGGTTAATTCATTGGCTTTCTCGTTGCCTTCCGTTCCAGCATGCCCCATAACCTATACGAATTCGAGGGTATTGCTGCTTGCTCCTTGCTCTAGTGCGTGGTGACATTTGAAAACCAACCTAGAGGTAATTTTACAGTGGGCCAGTACCTACAGGGCAGCTCTGCTGCCATTGGAGATTCTAATAGTTTTGTTCTGTATGTGATGTATAAGAACTTTTCTTGGACTAAGCGTTAATCCTACCAATTCTGACTGGAATACAGTCGGAAATCTGCCTAGTGGTTGGGTGATATGGAAGTTCAGTTCTTTGGAGTAAATACCAGTACCCGTTCCTTCCATTGTTTTAGATCCATCCGTGAAGATGAATATGTCAGGTTGGGATGGTGGTAGTTTTTCCCTAATATAAATTGAGGGATGAGTGAGTCAGATCCTCCTTCTAAGATAGGCAGTCGCTTAACTGCCTCGCCCAGAAATCAGGAGTAGCCCATCCCATTACCTTTGCTATTCAACAACCCCTTGGTTTTCAGACGCAAGGACCTGCTCTCTTACATGGAGATACAATGGAGGCGGACCTAGGAGAGATTCCATGACGGCTGTGGAGGTTGTTCTCATTGCACCGAACAAGATTACATTCATATGCAAGTATTGACATTTAATGACATCTACACCTACAGGTCAAGAATAATAAGAAAGGAATTCTTACGCCCGACAAAAACAAGAATTCGAAACAATGCACTGATTATCGAACAACAACTCTGATGCGCCACACACTGAAAACTCTACTAAAAGTGCCACAGAACAGTGCAAAAATCTCGAAGAAGGCATTAGTGACATTTGGCTTCAGAAACCGACTTGGGATCAGACAAGCGTTATTTGCCTTTAATCTCATGATTATACAGTGTGTCCCCGGATTGAGTTCACAATAGGTGAGATGGACCAAAAATTTTCGAATTGGAATTTCATATTTTGGGATTCCACCCTGCTTGGTCTGAAACTTATTTTTAGTTTACTTTCGATTGGTTAAAATCAAGTAGGCCTTTACAGTTGAGCAAAAATCCGTTATTTGTCAATTTCGTTTCAGGTAAAGTACCTTTTACGTTCGTAGTACGCCAAAGTGTCACTAAGAAAAGTTGTTCAGAATGAAAAGTTATGGCGTTATACAAATTTTCAGACTGATCGGCCTACTTTGATAATAGAAGTAGAAAATAGGAGAAAAATAAACTATAAACTTAAATAAAAACTAAGGAACAAGTAATTTGCAACTTACTGAGATAAGTAATCAGTGTAGAACAAATACTTCAAAGTTTTGACATGTATTTAAGGTAATAACAGTTAATTGTTTGCTTTACACGACGTGATTGTTCGTTTAGTCCAGTCAAAATAGACAAAACAAAGTTTTATAACTTAGCCAAAATTCGCATAGAGCTGAAAATTGGTATACACGTTAAATATACCATTACAAATGAAATGTCAAAAATCCACTTCGATTGTACGTCTGAAAAAAATTTTATCCAAGGTCAAAGGTCAAATACGAATTTTTAAACTTTTGAAATCGAGATATCTCACGAATGGTGATACGTACAAAAAAAATGTCTGAACAATTTTTGTAGATGATCTACAACTTTTGTCTAACCTACTTTATTGATAACACTTACTGTTTAAGAGAAAAATGGAAAAAACCTGAATTTTAGAACTTTGACCTTGGATAATTTTTTTTACAGTTGTAGGATCGCAGGGAATTTTTCACATTTCATTTGTAATGGTATATTTAACGTGTATACCAATTTTCAGCTCTATGCGAATTTTGGCTAAGTTAAATCTCTATTTTGACTGGACTAGTTCATACAAATTATACATAAAAGCGGATTTTATCAAAGTAGGCCGATCATTCTGAAAATTTACATAACGCCATAACTTTTCATTCTGAACAACTTTTCTTAGTGACACTTTGGCGTACTATGAACGGAAAAGGTACTTTACCTGAAACGAAATTAACAAATAACGTATTTTTGCTCAACTGTAAAGGCCTACTTGATTTTAACAAATCGAAAGTAAACTAAAAATAAGTTTCAGACCAAGCAGGGCGGAATCCCAAAATATGAAATTCCAATTCGAAAATTTTTGGTCCATCTCACCTATTGTGAACTCAATCCGGGGACACACTGTAGAGTATAGATTATAGTAAAGCCTTCAACAGACCATTTTATGAAGCTGTTAGCTCAGAAGAATATTCACCTAAGTGACATTATAATCATTTCCTGTTCATTTTATTAATAATTTTGTTTTTTGTGTTTGTAATGTCTGTAATGCAGGGTGCCCTAAGAAACCATGGCAATGTTTAACTTTAAAATTTTAAGTGAAGCACCACGTATATCATACTGAGTGACATAGAAATTGCAAGACCAAGAAGGGGTTGGAATTTCTGAATGAAATTTGGTAATAACAATATTTGACCGGAAAATCTTTATTAGTTAAGCAAAATTTTACAATGATTAACACATTTAGTTATGAATAAGATGATTAATCTCGTCTTGGGGTATTACATCCCATGCAAGTTGCACCTCATGCCTAAAATCCTTTAAAGTCAAAGGAGGACGCTGCAAGTTTCGCAACCTTCTACGCATTTTGTCTCATACTGTTCAATGGGAGAAATGTGTGGAGATCTTGGAGACTAAGGCAAAGATGAATCTGGGCCAGTTCAAGGAAAACCTTGCTACATGAGGAAGTGCATTATTTTTCTGAAATAATGGATCATCGAGCTGTTATAAGTATGGCAGAAGATGTGTTCCAACTACGTTATGCTGTCATATTGCTTCGGATGGACAAATTAGAAAAAAATCCAAATATTGCTCCCCTGTCAGTGCACCTTCGAAAAAACATGATCCTAAAATTTGGTTTCCAATTAATGAATCCTACCCAAACATTAAATTTTTCCGGATGTTTTCGATTATCCGGTTTGAATTTTCGTGGGACCAATAGCGACCCAATTACCTACTAACAGTTCCATTAAGATGGAATATCGCTTCGTCCAAAAAAGATTTGGATTTTATTCTGCTCTTAACATAATGCTTTCAGCGACGTGACGATCATAGTTACCTTCATTGCACCAACTTCACTTTGTAGGGATGTCATTCTTCTTTTTTTTTAATATTTTAAAAGAGATGGATGGTTAATTCTACTTTCTGTTGCTACACGTCGAGTGGCTGGACGACCACTTCTAGCAGCACACGAAGTACAGAGTTCATTTTTGAATGACAAGTCTACTCCCTTAACACTTTTGTTGTAACGGTTATTTTTTTCAAAAATATACACATGACGAAAAACTTAAAATTTTCACTTTATCGCATTACAAATATCCACAAATCACCTTAATGGAAGATTTATATCTACTAAATTCTTAATTTTCGATAAACTTTGAAATTAGAAGGTAGAGGTTGGTGGATGCACCAAAACCACCTTTGAACCCACATGAATGAATCTACTAACAAAAGAGAACAACGTGATTGAGGTAGATCAAAGTTGTGCCAAAATAACATGCGTGCATTAGGAAATTTATAGTGCATAAACAGCTTTACGTAACAAATTTTTCGTTTCACGACTATAATTAACTCTAGTTTACTAACTCATTAAGGTAAATACTTCTTATATACAGGGTGGCCCATTGAAAAGATAACACGCCTGTTTTGGGACACTTAGGCCAGTTTCTTAAAAAAACTCTCGGACACGTCGATTTTCTATTTTTGGGGGACAACTTTTGATGTCAAATTTGACGTTGTCAGGTCAACCCCCTAGCCCCAGCAACCCCGAACTCAAGAATTTAAATAGGGAAGGGTGTCGAGCGACCCCTCATTTGAAGCGTCTTTTAATTCTATATTTGACAGTATAAATGAAAATTAGATTTACTCAATTTTCTTTTCGCCCCCATGAAAAGCACCCTCTAGATTAACTAAGGTGAGGGTGTTGTTTAGGAAAAATCCTGAAACACGCTACCTCTTTGACCTTTTGAACGGCACATTTCAGGATTTTTCCTAAACAACACCCTCGCCTTAGTTAATCTAGAGGGTACTTTTCATGGGGGTGGAAAAAAATTGAATAAAACTAATTTCGGTCATACTGTCGAATAGAGAATTAAAAGACGCTTCAAATGAGGGGTCGCCCGACACCCTTCCCTATTTAAATTCTTGAGTTAGGGGTTGCTGGGACCAGGGGGTTGACCTGACAAAGTCAAATTTGACATCAAAATGTGCCATTCAAAAGGTCAAAAGTGACGTGATTCAGGATTTTTCCTAAACAACACCCCCACCTTCGTTAATCTGGAGGGTGCTTTTCATGGGGGCGAAAAAAATTGAATAAAACTAATTTTCATTCATACTGTCACATAGAGAATTTAAAGACGTTTCAAATGAGGGGTCGCTCGACTCCTTTTCCCTATTTAAATTCTTGAGTTATGGGTTGCTGGGGCTAGGGGGTTGACCTGACAAAGTCAGATTTGACATCAAAAGTTGTCCCCCAAAAATAGAAAATCGACGTGCCCGAGCGTTTTTTTAAGAAACTGGTCTAAGTGTTCCAAAACAGGCGTGTTACCTTTTCAATGGGCCACCCTGTATAACAAAATAACCGTTAATGTTAAGGTTCAAATTAATTTAATATGTAATGTAAACAAAGTAATCGAGATAGTGACGATCAAGCCTTCAAGGGTGACTACCTAATTCGAATTTGCCACCCTTAAAAACCACAAGTACCTACTTATTTACCAATGTACTAAATTACACATTAACACCACAGCAGGTTTTGGTTTATTGTAAAGCTCTTCGGCAAGGTATAAAATTAAAATAAATTAGCACTGATTATGAACGATAAAGAGCCCTGTGGATATATTTCAAACAAATTTACCATTGTGTAAACCTTTGATTAATCAAATCTTTAGAAAACATTGACATAATACCTTTAACGAGGGAAATTAATGGAATTTCTTTTCCCGTTATTGTACAACTACGTATTTAAATATTCTACATAATTTCAATATTATATTCAAGCCTGCGCTGTAAATTTGCGCTGCCGACACTTTGGTATTGTCGTATTAATTACGACGCAATTTTCAGACCACCAACTGTTGGTGGTTTCGAGCACCTGATCTAATTAAATGTTTCGTAAGTTTTGTTAAGGAACAGGTTGAAATTTGTACCTACGTAATTCAACTAGTATCCCCCCTTATGCGAATGAAAAGCTTTTTGTTTATGAAATTTATACGAAGGAAAATGCGCACTTTACTTTTGCAATTAACGTGTACGACTTTTGTACTGTAATAGTGCTACGTGATGTTCTTTTATGAAAAGAATCTATGCTCAAAATATTGTAAATGGACGGAAAAATGCTAGAAAATGCTACCTATATTAGAAATATTTACAAAACGATTAACAAAGAAGGAATAAAGCTTTAAGGGGGTCGCTTGAATTTACTAATTAAAAAAGTTATAAACATAAGCCCGGTGGTTCATTTTTAAAGAACAAATGCTTACGAAATTATGCAAAAATGTGTTTTTTGTATACAGGGTGGCCCCTTGAAAAGGTAACACGCCTGTTTTGGGACACTTAGACCAGTTTCTTAAAAAAACGCTCGGACACGTCGATTTTCTATTTTTGGGGGACAACTTTTGATGTCAAATTTGATTTTGTCAGGTCAACCCCCTAGCCCCAGCAACCCCTAACTCAATAATTTAAATAGGGAAAATGAGTCGAGCGACCCCTCATTTGAAGCGTCTTTTAATTCTCTATTCGACAGTACAAATGAAAATTAGTTTTATTCAATTTTTTTTTCGCCCCCATGAAAAGCACCCTCCAGATTAACTAAGGTGGGGGTGTTGTTTATGAAAAATCCTGAAACACGCCACCTTTGACCTTTTGAACGGCACATTTCAGGATTTTTCCTAAACAACACCCTCCCCTTAGTTAATTTAGAGGGTGCTTTTCATAGGGGTGGAAAAAATTGAATAAAACTAATTTCGGTCATACTGTCGAATAGAGAATTAAAAGAGGCTTCAAATGAGGGGTCGCTCGACACCATTTCCCTATTTAAATTCTCGAGTTAGGGGTTGCTGGGGTTAGGGGGTTGACCTGATAAGGTCAATTTTGACATCAAACTGTGCCGTTCAAAAGGTCAAACGTGGCGTGTTTCAGGATTTTTCCTAAACAACACCCCCACCTTAGTTAATCTGGAGGGTGCTTTTCATGGGGCGAAAAAATGTTACAATATGAGATTGTATAACGAGTCACATCATTGTGAATCAAGAAGTCTAGAGAAGATATATGAATTTTTACAATTCAATAAGTTTTTAGTTTTCACCAGTTTTTCGCTATTAAAATTTTCACGTTTTCATTGAATTTAGAATATTTATTGCTAGCTCTGCTACCCCATATCTCACAAAAAAAATTGAATAAAAATAATTTTCATTTGTACTGTCGAATAGAGAATTAAAAGACGCTTCAAATGAGGGGTCGCTCGACTCCTTTTCCCTATTTAAATTATTGAGTTAGGGGTTGCTGGGGCTAGGAGGTTGACCTGACGAAGTCAAATTTGACATCAAAAGTTGTCCCCCAAAAATAGAAAATCGACGTGTCCGAGCGTTTTTTTAAGAAACTGGTCTAAGTGTCCCAAAACAGGCGTGTTACCTTTTCAATGGCCCACCCTGTATTTCCGTTTTTATGTCCTTAGGTGCTCCTTTTATTTCCAAGAAGGTAGATACTACATAAAGCATTGTACATACACTTTTCCAACTTTTCCCATTCTTTCTTTGATTTCTTCGTCTATCGCCCCCTTTTCTTCTATAATAGCTCCTGTAGTACCTTATTATATCTTTTTACTTGCTCTAGCACTGTTCCTTCGATTTTTATGCTGTGTTCTCTTGAAGTTCTTCCTCTGAATGTGCTACTGATATCATGCCGTCTACTATTTTTACTAATTGCATTTTCCGTCTCTCTATAGTCATTTGCGTCCATTCATCTTTAATTTTTTAATAGCATCGTCCAGGACTATAGAAAATAGTGAAGGACTCAGCACGCATCCTTGTTTTTTTCCAATATTTGCTTTAAGGAAGATTCTTTGTTATGTAATCTTATTTTATAGAGCGCTTTAATTACTTTAATCATGCCATTTCTATTCCGCCCCTGGTATTCTAACAAACGGGTTTTTTTTAATTTTACTAAACCATATGTGCGTTCTCATCCTTTTTTCTATTAGCTTTTCGCCTAGGTGTCGTAATATAAATATTACCTCTTGAATAATCCTGCCGCGATTCTTCTAATCCGGGTTCTAGTTTTACTAGGAATCTTCTTAGCCTCTTTCTCGTATACTTGTTGTTTTGCATTCTATGATATCCGCCTTTTTTCTATATTAGCATTATTATTTTTTAATTCCAGTCTTTTGGTCTACTCTTTGTTCTCAAAATATCCCCTCCCTCCTTCCCGTCATAAACTTTATTATTATTATTATTATTAGATCTGGGGGTGGTCCCAATAGGTTCCCCCGCACTGCGACCTTTTGGTCTATTGTGCTCCCCGGTGTTGTCTACCCTTCAATCTTTTACAAAGTCCAGGATTTTAGTAGGGCGAATCTTCGTTACTTCCTCTTGTGTAATATTTTCATTTCCAAGTAGGAGTTCCCTTGCCTTTATGAATGCCTCACATTGGCAAATGACGTGATAGGGCGTTTCATCTGCCTCACCACAACCCCTGCATGTCGGGCTTTCAGTCATTCCCATGTTGTGCAGGTGTTTGTTCATGCGACAGTGGCCCGTGACCATTTCTGTCGCAAGTTTTATCTTCGTCCTGCTTAACTTTAAGATGGACGTAGCTAGGTCCCCGTTTGGGGTTTCCAGGAAGATCTTGGAATGACTCTGTCCTGGGATTTTCGACCAATGTCTGCAATGCTCTTTCGTGAGTATTACTTGAATCTCCTTTTTGACTGTGTTATAAGTAATCCCACAGGCCGGTTCGGGTCCTATGAATGGTTTTGCGCTTGCCATTCTCGCAAGCTCGTCTGCAACCTGGTTACCTGCGATTCCCGCATGCCCAGGTGACCACACTAGTGTGACTGAGTTGCACTTACCTAGTGCGTTTCGCATTTGTGTGCATTCAAGGACTAGCTCTGAATTTACCACATATGAGTCGATTGCTGCAATCGCTGCTTTGCTGTCTGTCACTATAAAGATTTTCCTTTTGATAAGGTTCTCTTTTAATAGTTGAGCAGCCGCCGTCAGGATTGCATATACCTCGGCTTGGAATACGGTCGCTTGTTGTCCTAGGCTTACAGAAATTCTGCAGCCCCGTCCATTGCTCCCGTATACTCCAGAGCCAGTGCCCTTTGTGGTTTTCGAGCCGTCTATGTAATACATGATTCCATTCAGCTTCGCTTTACTGGAATTGCTCTCCCAGTCTTGCCGAGTGGGGATTGTTGTCTTAAACAGTTTGATGGGACAAACTGTTTTGGGTATCCTCTCAGTGTTCATACTAAGAGTTTTGTCTTTGGAGATTTCGTCAAAAATGAGCGAGTGCCCCGCCCTTGACGATCCCTCCTCGCCGTTAACTCTCAGCCGGTATGCCCCTCTGAGCGCCTCTGCCCTAATTGCTAGGTTTAGTGGCGGTAAGTTCAGGAGGGTCTCCATAGCTGCCGTAGGGGTGGTTATCATTGCCTCCGTGATGCCAAGGCAAGCCCTACGCTGCACCTTGCTAAGTTTCTGTATGTTCGTCTGGGTGGAGGTTTTATGCCACCACACCAGTGAGCCATACGTAATGATCGGTCTGATCATTCTGGTGTATATCCAGTGGGTCATCATTGGAGGTAAGCCCCACTTGCTTCCGAACGCTCGCCTGCAAGCCCACAAGGACTTTGTGGCTTTGTTCGCTGTCTTCTCTAGGTACGGTTTGAAGGTTAGCCCTTGGTCTAGCGTTATTCCCAAGTATTTGCCTTCTCCCACAACCTTCACCTTGGTGCCATACATTGCTATGTCTTTTCGCTTTGTCGGCCCTTTTCTTCGTGAGAAGAGAATGAGGTTCGTTTTTGTTGGATTAACCGACAGACCCTCTTCTCCGCACCATGCTTCCACTAGATTTAAAGCTCCCTGCATCACAACTGATACGGTCTCTTCAAATCTGCCACGTACCACAATCGCTATGTCATCGGCATAGCCAACCGTGGTGTAACCTGCCTCGCTTAGTCGCCACAGCAGTCCGTCCACTACCAGGCACCACAATAGAGGAGAGAGAACTCCCCCTTGTGGACATCCTCGTGCGACCCTGACCACTACAGAGTCGTTATTAAGCAAGGCTGTAACGTTCCTATGTTTTAGCATGGTCTGTATCCACCTGCGCACGGTAGGTTGTACCCCCTTGCTTTCCATAGCAGTTTTAATTGATTCTAGAGAGGTATTATCGAAGGCCCCATCTATGTCTATAAACGCCCCTAGAGCGACCTCCTTACAGGAGATCGCCCTTTCGGCTATGTCCACTACTCTGTGGATGGCGAGCTCACAGGATCTACCTGGTTGATAGGCACATTGGTATTTACTGATGGGCTCAAGTCCCACCACCTCTTCCCTAATGTGTCGTTCAATTAGTTTCTCCAATAGTTTTAGAAGAAACGACGTTAGACTGATAGGTCTAAACGACTTGGCTTGGGTGTATGAGTCTCGCCCAGGTTTCGGTATGAACACGACTTTTACGTCCCTCCACGCCATGGGTATGTATCCTAGGGCAATGCTTGCCCTTTAGTAACGTACAGAGCGTGGTGGCTACCAGGTCGAGGCCTTGTTGTAATAGAGCAGGGAGAATCCCATCCATCCCTGGGGATTTGTACGGATGGAAATTCTTCACTGCCCACCTAATTTTTGTCCAGCCGAGTGCTGCTTACAAGCCGCTCTAGTAGGTGGCAGGGTTGCAAGTTCGAAGGATTGTTCACCTGCATCTACGATTTTATCGTAGCAAAAAACGACCCGTCTGCGGGTCTGCTCAAAAGGATAAAATCGTAGATGCAGGTGAACAATTTATAATCAAGCTGTACACAACTGAGAAGTTCTCAAGCCTAGACGAACTCCGTGGTCGCATCTATGCCCGCACTCTTGCGAGACAAGCAGTCACAGCATCCTTCGAACTTGCAACCCTGCCCCTACTAGCGCGGCTTGTGCGCAGCACTCCCTAAGAACCTACCTACAGGTAATATAAAGTACAGATGATAAGCGACTATTTGGTTAAATCGTTATTATACAGTATTTACATTATGTTCATTTAATAATTATAATGTGTAAATTTTCAGTTTTAAATTATATTACATTAAATATATTATGCTGTTTCTAGGTTCAAGAGTGGCACGATAATCCTCTTCGCCCTACAGATTCGGGATGGAACATGTCTGGTCAGTCATTAGTACCCATCACCAAGCATCTTTCCCCTGCACCTGAGGATCTTCTTCACATGATTTCGTGAACCTGCAAGGCTGACTGTGGCGTTCTATGCTCCTGCCGAAATGCTGGTCTGAGTTGCTCAGTGATGTGTGCACACTGCAGGGGCAGAAGCTGCTACAATGTGTCATCAACAGAAGAAGATGAGGAGGAAGAGGAGGGAGACGTACAAGGTTCTAGTAACGTGTAGTTGAGTGACAAGTTTACTAACTTGCCTAATTGAATAGCATTGTAGCCCCCACTCTCCCATCGTAATCAAGAATCCAGAAGGGTGTCCTTTTTGTTGATTGCTTGGTAAAGAAAATAATGCTACCTTACTTGAACGCCCAGAAGGAAAAATCTAGGAGAAACATGCCGAATGAGCGAAGACGAAAATTTTACTCACGAGGGTAATATAAGCCCTGTCATAAGTCACGTATTTTCATTGCGTTTTAAATGGTAGACCTTACCCCTTAGGATTATACCCTATCCTCAAATCAAAAAATTATTCACGTTGTTAAAAAAGTCCAACGAAGGTATTATTACTGCCACTAATGCCTGTTTTGACCATTTGGACAAAATTACTGTATAAGAAGATTAAAGATCGTTAGACTAAGTGCATTGAATTTGAAGGGAATTATGTTATAATTTATAAATAATTATTATTTAAACGATAATTTTTTAATAAAAATTAATTTCTCACATGTATCTAGCGACTTTCTTGATTATCGTTGAATAAAAACCAGTAAAATATCAAAATATCAGGAAATTGAATAGCACAGAAATTGCATATGTAGGACCCTTCCACCCTACCTACATCTCTATACAATCCATCTAGTAATACAGTTTTTTATTTTGGCAAACTGACAGGAAAGCTTATGATTATCAAATTTTGACGTGTAGCTCCGAAATTTTACATTTAAAATATTTGCTCAAATAATAACGAAAGTTATAATGGTATACTATATAGTTAATAGTAGTAGGCGAATTTCTTGAGGTGCAATACCTTTGCTGCAACTTTACCTCACGAAAAATGAAAAATGAGCAAAACATAAAAGAGGCTGAAAACAAAGTTTGTCCTTTCAGTATTCAAATTAAACCATAAAATCGAGTTTATTCGACATGTACCTAATGAAAATATAAATTGCATAGGATTAAGAAAAGGAAATAAGAAATGTCAAAGTTCGCCTGCGATTTTTAAGATCGAAAAAGTTCCATACTCATTTAGAATTAATTACGAGCATCCGTCGAAGGAAATGCTCAAAACGGTTAAATGGGACATGAAACTAAATTTAAGACATCGAAAAAAAACTCGCATTAAGTACTTTAACCTTTAAAATTTCATTCAAAAATTTGCAACGAGAAGGTTAACAATAAATTTGTAGTTGGTGACATATTGGGCCAAATTCTACTAGTTTTATAACCGATCGGCGGAAATGTATTCTTGTATATGTGCTTTAAACCTATTTTAAAGATTGGACATTTTATGGCAATTTTAAAACAAAAGAAAATTACTGACCCAGTTTTGAAAATCTGAATTTTCCTTTGTTGGGAAAATTTTATTTCCATAAATTTCATCAGATTTCAAGTTAAACACGCCATAATTTCTCTATAAATATCAAGAAATACAAGAATAGATAATTGCAATGTAAGATTGCGAATTGCAATGAACACGTAACGGTTCAATAATAATATTTATAAATTTAAAACACGTACAACTGAAGGGTTTTGTATTCCACAAGTCGCGCTTTAAAGCTTTCATATAATAAGAGATGTTCACAAATCACGTGCGCTAGAAAAGACCCTTTATCTTCATTTAATAGATAATCACTCCTGACTGTGAATAGATCACAAACAATGTAGGCTGAAATCTTAATCTCTGTACTTCAGATACTTTTAACACTTTAAAACGATCGATACGGTGTAAGTGTGCAACAGCTGCATATTACCGACGTATAGGTCCTGTATAAAGTCACTGTACGTATAGGTAGGTACTTTGTACAAATATGTAAGGAAACCGAATAATCAGAAATATTCGGGACACAAAGGGATAAAATTACTATTCGTACATTTATCTTCCATTTTCTTACGTTAACTGCGATAAAAAATCCATTTACGAGTGAAATGGCTCACATTGCTGAAAATCATGGATGAAACTGGCCTAATTTCGATCATTTCGAACACGCATCGGCCATTTTGTGTGTCAGATAAATGTAATGTAAGTCTTGCGAGTCAGTTACTTTCAATTTATGTAGGTATGCCTGCGCTATACAGGTATCTGAAATTGTATACACATAGAAAACAACAATGGCCATTTAAATGATATACAACTTTATGGTCCGATTCATCTTTTATTTGTAGCAAAACCGTTGAAATGATAAATTACGAATAGACTTCCGAAGGCCTTACCTACTAACTAAATTCTTAATGCCCTTAAGACCTACGAATTATTGTTTCGGAACAAAAGTTTGTATTTAAGATCGATATAAAATTTTATTCGCCAGTAGCTTGTGAGAACAATAAATTGAGTTCCTTGATTTGAAATACTTAAATCAAATAAATAAAGCGTCTTTATTGATTAATTCCCCTCTTAAATCACTAAGTAGGTAGAAATTTGAAATCGTCATTTACATCGTACCGGATTGGCCGATTTCACCTAAATTTTGTACACACTGATGATCATTGATATGCATCCTTGAGTATAATATTCAAATCACACAAGATAAAATTTTGGGATTCAGATACCATAATACGAGGGGAGATTTTTATATTATCTACCTAGCTATGAAAGAAGAGAGTTGGGAGAAAAGTAATATTTTATTTTTCAACATCTGATCCATTAACGGTTACACATTTATGCCAACGTTTTTCCAATAAGGCTATGCCTTCCAAAAAAAATTTTTGTTTAAAGTCCTCAAAAAACTCCTCCACCGCTTTCTTCACGTCTTTATCCGCAGCAAAACGGCGTCCCATCAAGTGCTTTTTACTTCCCGAGTACGAAGTAAAAGGGAAGTATTGTATTAATGTTCCAAGAAAAATTTTTATATATCTTTGCGTTTCTGAATATGTAGATTCAAAAAATGAAAAAAAAATTCCGTCTGTCGTCTGTAGTCTGTCCGTACACATTCCTTGCAACGCTCTAAACTCAGAAACTATTAAAGTTATCGAAATGCGGTTTTCGCCAATCGATTGCATTCGGGCCAATGACGAAAATGCTGATATTACCTTTGAAGACGTCACTTCCGGTATAAACTAAAATGGCGGCACTCATTTTTTTTATAAGATAAAGTTGTAGTTTTTTTATGTAATTTAAAAGAGTATTTTTTTCTGAATTCAGCAATATTTATTTATGCTATATTTATTTTTTGAAAAAAGTGTTAATACGAGGGAAGTCTCGTGGCAACTTGCCAGAATTTTCTAATTTGGGAAAGAGATAGTAGTCACACGGTGCCAAGTCTGGGCTGTAGGCCGGATGTTCCATCTCTACAAAACTGAATTCGTCAATTACTTCACGGACTTTGCCAGCTTTATGGACTCTGCAATTGTCATGAAGCAGCATAATCTTTTGATCGCAGTTGTGGGGCCTTTTTTGTTGTATGGCAGTTTTCAAGTTTCTGATTGTCTCTTTATAAACTTCTCCTGCTATTGTAGAACCTTTTTGCATATATTCGATCAGTAAAATTCCTTCTATATCCCAAAACACTGTCGCCATCAGCTTTCCGGGTGAATTCTGCGTTCTTGCCTTCTTCGGCGATGGAGATTCCTTGTGGGCCCACTGCATGGACTTTTGTTTTGTAGATGGATCCCAATGATGCACCTACGTTTCATCCCCTGTTATGATTTTCGAAAACAACTCTTCATCTTCAGCCAAAGCTCTCAAATTTTCTTCGCAAATTTGTTGCAGACACAGTTTTTGTTCGGGACTAAGCAATTTCGGAATCCAACGCGCTGAGACTTTATTCATTCCTAAATCTTCATGCAAAATTTTTAAGACTGTAGTTTCCGATATCCCTACTTCAGCAGCGATTATTGCAGCTCTTATTCTTCGATCTGCTAGGACCATAACCTCAACTTTCTTGATGTTTTCGTTGGTTCTTGCTTCAACAGGCCGTCCGTATCTTGGGTCATCTTGAATTGATTCCCTACCCCATCAAAATTGTTTGGACCAAAATTTTATTGCAAAATAAGACGGCGCATCTTCCCCATACACATTAATCATCCTTTGGAGAATATCCTTGGGTCCATTTCCTTCCTTCGTTAAGAATTTAATTACCCTTCTATGTTCTAGCTGAATTTCACTCATTTTTTGTCAGTTATGGCACCACATAAACAACAAAAGTTATTGGATGTGAACCAAATTTGGTCAGTAACCGTCAAAATGTCACAACAACTTCTTGTTTCCGTCATGGCTAGGTAGATAATATAAAAATCCCCCCTTGTAATTTAGGTGGGCCAAGCAAAGGTGTGTGTTTCTTATTTTATGCGCAATTTACATTTATATTTTTGGTAACCTTTAGGATTCCGATTAGACTTGTTGTCGTTGAACTAAAGTACAATAAAGGTCATCATTGTAGCTTTTAGTATTTGCTCTATTGTGCTTTTGTTCAACCGTCACGAGTATTCCAGATTTTCCAATTATGTTGCTAAGCTGTTGTTCAAGGTTGTTCTGAGTCGTCTTCCTCTATTCTTGTCCGCTTTCCTGGCATCTCATCTCTGCGACTTGGATTCTGTTTTCTTGTGTTTTATTTAGGACCCAGGAACGGAAAGTGCTGGTAAATGCGGTGCAGGCAACCCTCCTATACGCCAGTGAAGTGTGGCTGGGCGCAATGGAGTGGGGATGTGCGTGCGCCAACAAGGTGCTAAGGCTATTGGCAGTACGTGTAGTAAGGGCGTATGGAACAGCAGCGCTCTACGACGTGCTGGTGTTAGCGGGTATACCGGCGTACATTTTAATAAGAGGCAGAGCGAAGAAATGGACTGTATGCATCGAATGGCAACTCCAGTGGGAACAACACAACATGGACACGCACATCAATAGACGAAATCTGGGAATGGATGAGTAGAGCACACGGTGAGCGTGGCACAATTCTTTACCAGCCATGGAGAAAACGGGAAGTACCTCATGAAAATTGATAAAAGGGGTTCGAACGAGTGTGTGGATTGCGGCCTCCGGGAAGATAAGGCACATGCGGTTTACGAATGTCCCCGATAGTACCGTGAGATTCACCGAAATGACACCGTGAGGCTGATGTTGAAGAATGAAAGAACATGGAAAATAATAACAACATTTTTCCACATGGTGATAGACAAAAGACAAGCCGAGAGTAGATAGCTGCTACGCCCGTAACAGGCGGTCATCGGAAGAATGCCCAACATACGATGTCCGATGACCTACCCAAATATGGCAAAAGGGTTTTAGTGGGAGCACGACCCACACTCCCCTGCACTAGATTATATGGTTGATCTGCAGGGGGGTGCATTATGCATTTCCCCAATCCCGTAAAAAAAAGAGGACCCAGTTGTCAGCCCCATATATTATTTTAGTTTCCTTTGACATCTCTTTCTTGCTCAAAAAGTTTTTGTACATCGTTGTATGTCTTTGTTGCTTTATTTTGTTGCCTATTTACCTTTATTGTTTATAATTATTCCCAAATACTTGAATTCTTAACCTGTTTTATTCTTTCTCCTCCAAGTCGAATGTTCTAAGTCTTTACTAGTCACAGTTGACTGTGTACTTTGTCGTCGGTTCCAGCTTTGTTTGATGGCTTCATCGATAATACTAATAAATAGTAGAGGACTTAGTATTCCTCCTTGTCTTACTCCGTAATTGTTTGTAAAGGATCCCGATGTTAAGTTTATTATGCGGATTTTGTTGTTTGTTACCTCGTATAGACTTTTAACTGTTTTCTAAAAATGAATGAAGCCTATATTTTCTCCCTTTCCTATAATTTGTTGCATTGTGAATAATATGGTCATTCACACTATGGACTGGTCTGAAACCACTCTGTTCATCTGCTAGTTTGATTTGTACTATATATCTCCTACTTTCTCTTCTATTGTTATTTCATATATCTTCAGTGCCGTGCATAGTGGAGATATTCCTTTGTAGTTGTTGCCGTCCTTTGTGTCTCCCTTTTTGTAGGGTGGATAATAGCCGTTTTCCATTCAATTGGACAAAATTCTGTGTTTCTTAAACTCCGACTCTCAAACATGTACCCTACTTAACGTAATACAACACTCATCATCAATGGTAACTTGATCGTAACGTCATTTTGGTTTAGATTTTAGGTTTTATTCTTCGTATTTTCTGGCTAACCAACCAACACCCTCATTTATGTGTACTACAAAAACGAATAAAAGTTGGACAACCAATTAGCATTTAATTTATCAACGATTGAGTTAAATACAGGACATTTTTGGTATTGTAACTAAAATGCATTAAATGTTCCAAACAATATATAATGTTAACTATTAGAGTTACGTTTCGACCAATTACGTTTCGGTCAATTGAGAATTCTACAATTTCCCGCTTCGATTAATTAATTTCCGTCAATTACGTTCGATCAATTACTTTCGGGCAACTAAGTATCGTTCAATTTTCCGCACGTAGTTCGACAGGTAGGTATATTAAGAAATTAGTTAATATAGTTGGGACCCACTCATGATTTATGAAATACAAAGGCCGTTGATATTTTGGGCAAAAATTTTTTACTATAAATTTGATAATTATCTGCAACAATAGTGCTGTAAAAATACGTCTATATCGTTTTATATAAACGAATCATACATAAAATGTGTTTTTTTATTCTAGCATCACAAGCGGCTCAATCGTTCATAATTTCCAGTTTTATTGCACCCGTGCATGAAGTGGATGAAATTCCAAACCGATAGGACGTTTGCTGTTATAGAGCAAAATCTCATTTCAACGGCGCATAATCCATAGTTCTGTTAAAAGAGTTAACCGAAATTTTGCGATATCTTATTCCTTATTAGTGTCCTGGACCAAGCACATCCCCCAGGACATACGCTCAAGTGGCGATCCCGTCCACAACGAAGGAATACGGTAAACAAGGAGTGAGTGGTGACCACAAATTAGTCACAAATGGGGAACAGGGACCGCGAACCCACCCCGGGACACAACCGCGAGGAAGAGGAACATGCAGGGATGCGGGTCAAAGCACTATGGGTGAGAGCGAACCAGGATTAACAGAGAAGAAAAGGAGATAGATCAGACCGGAGGCGGTGCTTGTAAGAATCAAGGACCAAAACACCTACGAGAGGGATCTGAGGAAAATCAAGCAGATGGACGCTGACAGGATAGACTAAATGATCGCCGGGAGCAGGAATCTAAAAGGTGACATCCTATTAGGATATAAAGGGAATACAGAAACTCCAAAACAATGAGGGCCAAGGTGGCGGAGCTAGTAACTGACCGAGAAGTGGTTGTCCTCGATTCCCGTTGCGCGATGGAGATCAGGGACCTCGACTCGGTCACAAAAGGCAGTGAGATTTTGGAAGCAGTAGCGAGGGTAACTTCCTACGGCAGATGCCAAATCAAATTAATGAGAGAGGACTCCAGGAGAAAGCGTTCTGCTTCATGTGAGAGGCGAAGGCCAAAGGTAGCGGAAAAGGGCACAGAGCCCTCATAGTAGGCTGCCCAATTCAGGCGTGTCAGCAAGGAACGGTAAGCGAATGTCGGAAAGGAAGAAGACTCCCAACAGTATAGCGGAAATAGAGAAACAGCAGGGTAAATTGTACGGCGAGGCTAGCCACCACAAGGGCTAGTCCCGCCACCCCCGGCGGCAGGAGGAAATATCGTACATCGGCTACCAACTAAGTGACGAACAATTGTTCCCGGGCGGACTCGTCCGTGAATAATACTGAAACGTGTAACCCGGACGACCTACCAGTCAATTAGAGAGAGGAAAGGGTTTTAGTGGGCAAACCTTACCTACATCGAAGAGAGTCCCACACACCCCCCGCTATCAAGCGGTAGAGCCTATAAAAGGTTTCCCATACCTCGATAAAAAAAAGGTTAGTAAAACAGCCTTGGCCGAAATCTCACCAAGTTCAAAGAAAAAGCTGCTTTATAAACCATACCTACAGTATCAACGTACGAAAAAGTGCGGAATAAAACCATTTGCCAAATTTAATACGAGATTACCCAAACGATCCAGCAATTATTAAAGAAAAACAAAAGTTTGTTCCTTGAATTGAAAATTTAATTGCCTCCGTCAAAGTAGCCATCATCACAGTTTGACAGCGTTTCTGCCATGAATAGAGGCACTCTTGGAGGTCGGAGGTAGAAAATACATTGGGGACCTAAGTGCCAATCGGATGATTTAAGGAAGTCTAAACAACTCATGGGTTATTTAAATCTGGATGTGTAATTTGATTGGGTTAATTTTTCATTTACAATATGAAACACTTTATTTAAAATTATTCTGTCACAAAGCAGTTGTGCAATTTGTAAGAAACTAATCAAAATTTCGCAACAGGTTCTTGCATTTTAAAAAGAACTTAAATTTGAATACAATTCATTATACGTAGAATTACTAAAGTTGTTAAAAAAATTTTGTCCAAATAGGCATAGCATACTTAATATGCATAGAAGTTAACTGTTTACGATCGGTGGCATTAAGTTCAGTCACGTAAACAAGCGAACAATGCAAACTTACTTTTGAAGGGATTTATTTTCTGAACTTTAAATTACATGGCAAGTCAACCGCCTTATTTTCTTTATTTGGCTTTCTTTCGTATTTACGACATATTCCTCTATCTTGAATCGTGTGGTATAAATAAGATTTAAAGATATTAACAGTGTGCGTGTTCGCATTTATTAACATTGTTACATTGTGGTACCGTATATCACCTTAGTCTAATTTTACTTTTTTTATTTTTTATGGAAAAAGTACAAGGTGATCCAATAAGAACGTTCGGATTTTAAAATGATATATAACAAGGTATGCGTGGAATAGCAACAATTTTTCTTTTTTATTAAAAGGACTGTCGTGTAGTATTATCTATGGAAAATCGTACCTGCCAAATGGACCGCTTGCCCAAGGTACCACTTATACTTCTTTACTTATTGTTTCTGTGTGTATTTCAGAAATTACACGAATGATGTTGCTTTCGGGGTATCAATTGTTTGGGTCCCGTTAGGGCCGTTGTCTATAACCACGGTTCCATCTTCATTTTCGAAAAAATACGGAATGCAGGCGGCCCATAAATTACACCAAAAAGTTATATTTTTGGGATGCTGATGAACGATTTTTGAATTTTCATGAGCCCAAATACGACAATTCTGCTTGTTAAAAACCCAGATGATCATTTTCTCGCTAAAAACAGAGTCAGGGTCCAACTACCGTTCAACACAATCAGCGAATGCACGGCTTTAGTTTTTGGACCAACTAAATCTTGTACAGGTGAAACTGAACCATAATAAAAGTAGATTTTTGTGCACGAAACCAAATTGGCTGATTTGGATACAATGCACCTAGCAATTATTCGAAATACTAGTATATTGGGCTGAAAAAAATCAGATTCAAGGTTCCTTTAATGAAGACTTGTCGCGTGACTAGAACAGTTACATTATTACAAGTACATAATAAGGGAAAATGTTAAAGGAACCCAGAATATATCCTTCGAAGGAAAAAAGTACATTAGGCATGAAAAAGATCAAGGGATATTAATTTGAACTAAATAAGAGATAAATTAATTTGACGAGCTTTATAAAGGCGTTCATTTGCTTTAGAAATTAATTACAATATTCAGTTACTCGCAAAGTAACTTTAAACAAAATTTATAACGTCCCGATTACGTTCTCTTTCATGGATGAAGTTAATTTTATTCTATGATATCTCATAAACAATTATGACGTGAATAAATATATACGCAGTATATTCAAATTTATCTTTACCTTAACCCTCCATCGGTCGCGTGTCATTTTATCTCGCCATTGGTCGCGTGCATAGATTTTTTCTAACGCACGGTCGCGCGTATAGTTTTTTTCTAACACGGATTTACGCGCTGTAATATCAATTTGACTGTAGAAATAATGAAAACCAAACATTTTTTTAAATTTTATGTTATCTTATCACAATAAAAAAAATATAAAAACTGGAAACTCAACACTAAAAAATCACAAACGCGAAAGGTCGCACCGTTAGAACTTTTCTACCACTGCAAGAAATATGCGCAGACGTAATCGGTCGCGTGTTAGATTTAAACTAACAATAATAAATTTAAGACGCTTCTGATTCTCCCACAACCCCTAAATAGTCAGTAATGATGCGTTGCCAGATCTATGAGGCATTCCTAGACTTTGGGGAAAATTTATCAAATTTTAAAGAAAAAGTCTTCAGCAAGTAAAATGTTGTTAGATTTTTTCTAACGGCGCGACCGATGGAGGGTTAAGTGGAACGTTAGAAAATAAAATGGAATAAAGTTTGCTCATTTTTGCTAGTTGATTGACTGTTTATCCTCATCCCTAGAAGTCGATTAAGGAATCAGGCGGTATCTTAGAAGTTTTCCTCGATTAGTAAATATCATAACGAGGATTGAGGACAAATTACCTAATTTATGTGTTCATAACCTGGGGCTGAAAATATCTCATACATTCCCTAAAAGTATCCAGCAAACGCGCTAAATATAAAGCTGTGCTATCGAAACGCGTACAAAAAACGTTCTCACACAGTCTTTATTTCTCTATGAATCTATAACAAAATTTAATATTTTTTACCCTCAACACTAACTTTGCTAGTTCTGGGGTTACCTACACTTAATTACGTCATATTCACCTGGTACACGTGGAGAAGGAAGAGGGTTGGCCGGTTTATGTAATACGGATTTTTCTAAAATAATTTTATAAGCGATATCGTAGTTTTGCTTGTAAAATTAAAAGCAATAAAAATTATGTTTTGTACTACAATTTCCTTGGGAGATGTGGTGTATGCACGATGGTGCTCCTACCCATTTCAAAGCGTTTGTTGTTTTATTCTTCTAAAAGTAATGTTACGGAAAGTGTCGGAAAATTTCAGTAGAACAGTTCAACCGTGTGTTAATAAAAATTACAGTCATTTCCAACAATTTTTGTACTTTTGAAGCTTTTTAATTTAATTTTTTTGCTTTTTGTTCTTGGAGGTTTACAATTAATTATATAGTTTTAACAAATAAACTGTTTACTGTTTATTTAATCGCCTCATATTTTTGTATCATGTCGTAATTTTGTTTGGATTCTCCAATAATTGATAGATATCATATCAGATAGTTCATCGTTAAGAATTTTGACAAATTAAATTTTAAAAAACTATTCAAAATCATTCCAAAGTGGTTGAAAACGATGTTGTTTCAAGATATTTTTATAAAAATTAACATAGTTACAACATCAATAGCCGATATCTCGAATATCGTTAAGTTGATTGTATATTATTGCTCTATCTAACTATATTTTTTGAATGCAAAATTGAAAAAAATAAAAAAAATTATTTAGAACTTAAGATAGTCACAGGACTTGAGTTTTGTTCTTTTGCGTTGATAACAACTATTTAAACGGTATTTTGTAATAATAATTAAATAAAAATTACTTTTAACAAATTTTTTTTAAGTGAAATTTTAAAAATCGTAAATATTAACAAAAGTACAAAAAATAATACCAGGAAATAATACACCGTTGAATAGGGTTTTTTTGTCGAGAATTTGATGGTAAATAAAAATACAGGGTGTTCCATTTAAAATATTCGTATAAATTCTATTTAAAGTTCACAAAGTTTGAATTCTCATTTTAAACACTCGGTATAAAATTAATCACTTAATTTTTTTTGTAGAGTAACACGACATTAGGGTAATATTATTCGTTAAATAAATTTTTCCTTTTATTAAGAATAACTTAGTTATGAATATTATAGTCCGACCTTGAATTGTACCAAATTTTGACAAAATAATTAATAACTCGGCAACCGCACATCCAATATCAAAAAAAAATTTCAGGCGTGATATAATAAATTGTTGGTCGATACATTAAGAGAAAAAAATACAGGGTGTGCCATTTAAAAAAAAGTGATATTTTCCTTCCACGTGAAAATACAACATACTGTAAATATAAGAATATTTTTAAAAGATGCGCAATTCAAATCAAAGCAACCTTTATTTGAAACTTTTTTCTGTATCTTCAACCCACATTGAGTTACCGACCGATTAGGGAGCAGTGGGACACCCTGTATATTAGAAGATTAATGTTGAAACATTTGGATGGTCGCATGGGGACAATTGTTTCTAATCAAGTACTACTACTTAAAATGGCTCAAAACTGGTTAAAAATGAAGTTTTTGTTTAAATATTTTTGAAACTATCAACTTTAGGTATACGAAATATTATAAAATCAAAGTGTGAAATTAAAAAATATAAAAAACATAGCTCTGTATTTAAAAAATTAACCTTGTAGGTATTAAAAACTTCAAAGTTTAAAAATTTTTTTGAATTACTCGAGTATAATAATTTAAAAAAATTAAAATTGTAGACATTCGTTAAGATTTTTATAAAGAAATGAATAAAATACTCTTGAAATTGAGGTATAGCAGTTCAAGAAACCCAAACAATTACCGATATCTTAAAAATAATTCCCATTATACACGTCATTGTCATTGCTGAACCTAATCCATAATATGTATTTAAAATAACTCACCCTTTAAGCCAATTGTGGTTATTTGCACAATAAATTATTATTATTATTATTATTATTATTTATAGGGCTTATCATGCATAGGTGACACTACTTTCGAGCTTAATAGTATTGCAATGGATTATGCAACATTTTTCTCTAAAACTAATATTAAGAGCATTAAACTCCAATCCGGTACTTCCGACCTACCCTTTGTATGACAAGGATCAGTATTATTTTATAATCATGTAAAACTGCGTTAGGTTTTATATTTCATTAAGAAAAATAAACAATAATATATCAACGTATTTTTCATAAAAGTGTAAGAAAATGAGGCATATTCGAAGAAAGCAAGAAAAGCAGGAGCAGAAAAACGGCAAATCTTAGTGATTGCATGAGGACATTTAAACAAAGAAAGGGAAAGGAAAATATAAATCTCAGGTACCTATACCTAAAAACGGGACAGAAATAAAAAAATCGAGCGGCTTTAAGAAAAATAATATACCAGAATAAAGACGTGGAAAAACTGGCAAAGACTGAACGCTCACATTCGGGGATGAAGGAATATAGAAGGTTGGAGATTTGTAAACATCCCGCGAAAAAAATAATAAAGAGGATTTCACATGACGCATTACACCTAAAAAATATAAAGAACCTCCTGCGAGGAATCAGAAAATAGTTTGTTGATAAACAGAAAATGGAATAAAGGTGACCTTTTTCAAATTTTGTGTATGGCCAGAATTCCTCAAAAGAATGGAAAACGTCACAATATAGATTAATCGCTAATCTATCTGAGATGATGAAAACAAATCATAAAAATACATTAAGAGTGATAAATCAAAGTTTTAGATGTTATTCTCCAAATTATCATAACAAATAGTCTTCACTATTTTAAGGGTAGAAGAAATAGCAGCAAAATGGAAAGTAGAAATCAATAAAACTTTATATATTACGAATGTAGTATTCAATACATTCTTTATAAATTGATTTGTAGGTTTTCGTTTTTAATGTATATGTAAGCATGGTTATTACTTACCATTATATTTATTATATCCTTTTTATAATGACATGAATTTGGTGGAATTCTACAAATTTTGAAATATGAATTTTGAGATTAAAAAATGTTTGCACTTTTTCATTTACGTTCATGAGCTGTGGTTATATAACAGTTTTATAATGAGGTGAAGCTTTTAGTAATTCCGTCCATCCCTTAATTATAAAGGTACCCTTTTTTACTTTATATTTACATTTGCCTCTCGATTTCATTTATTTTTGTTGCACGTGTACTGTAAAATATAAATCTGCCTGCTGTAATTACCATTTAATAAAGGGTTGTTGAACAGCAGGGGTATTGACGTGGGCCACTCTCGAATTCTGGGCGAGGCAGTTGAACGACTGCCTATACTAGAAGGACGAGCTGACTCACTCATCCCTCGATTTATACTAGGCAAAAACTACCACATCTTCTTTGAGGCGGAAGTGGCATCCCAACCAGACATATCGATCTTCACGAATTGATCTAAAACAATAAGAACTGAACTTCCACATCAGCCAACCACTAGACAAAATTTTGACTGTCTTTTAGGCAGAACTAGCAGGAATAGCGCTTGGTGCAAGAACAATTGAGCTTGTATGGGTTAAAGGGCATGCTGGAACAACAGGCAATGAAAAAGCCGATAAGCAACTGTTTTATGGTCCAGAGCCGGCTCTTTCACTTACAGTATCAACTGTAAATAACTTAATAATTCAAGACACCCAAGCCCAGCACAAGGGTAGGCGGAACTTGATGTCAGACTGGCGACACGCGAGAGAGGCCTTCAGAGGGCCATCTCGTAGCCTGGTACGTTTTTGCACAGGGCTATCCATAAAGAACCTGCGGTTACTTGTGGGCATACTTTCTAGCCACTGTATACTTAACAAATACATGCACCACATGGGCTTGGTCAAATCACCATCCTGTAGGTGTAGAGGATGTTACACAGATGACGAGACGGCGCAACACATACTTTGCGAGTGTCCCGTACTTGTCGAATTAAGACGATCCATTTTGGGCGACTACTGGCCGAACATGGCTAAGATTACAGTCGCTTCTCCGTCCAGCATCCTCAGGTTTATCTCACATGTGGGATGGCTTGAGTGACGTTACGGGGTCGAACGACTCTAATCAGGGAGGCAGCACAAAGGGCCCGAATAGGTGGCCTATGTGTGCGTGGACTTCTGACCACCCTCCCATCGTAATCCAGAATCCAATTACCATTCATGATGGTATATCCACAAGAAAAAGTGAATATGATTATCCTTTGTTGTCTTAGGAACTAATTTTCCTGCGCCCACACTGTTACGCTCTTCATCCTAGATAAAATACTATAGGTACTTAAAGTGTGAAGATGTGTGCAATGAAAAGACTTTGGGGCACATCCCCAAAGGCTGTCCTGTTACTGTGCACTGCTGTGATTAGACCTATGTTCTGTTACGAAACAATTGTTTGGTGGACTAGAACCAGACTATCCACAACCAAAGCACTGTTCAATCATGTGCAAAGACTAGCGTGCCTTGCATGCAAAGGTGTAACGCGAACAACCCCCACAGTAGTCATGGAAGCCCTCCTGGGTCTGCTTCCACTGCATCTCCACGTGAGAGACCAGGCCTTGCGTCTGAAAAATAAAGGATTGTACCTTCGATTTATACTAGGCAAAAACTACCACATCTTCTTTGATGGTATGCCAACCAGACATACCTATCTTCACGGATAGATCTAAAACAATGGAAGGTACGACCCTAATCAGAGAGGTAACACAAAGTGTCCAAATAGGTAGCCTATGTGCGCGTGAACTTCGGACCACCCTCCCATCGTAATCCAATAACCAGTAACCAGTGTGATGATATTTAGAAATTCTAACAGGTTTGGCATAATCGTTTTTTTTTCCTTTGTTACCTTGCTTAAGGAAGGTAACGGAATGATTAACATGGGAAAGTCATTTTCTTACATCCAGATCATCATGGATCGCGGTCTTTGAAATGCCTAAAGATACTTCGATCTTACGGTATGTAACATGTAGATCTTCTTTGATCAGTTGGCACACAGATTAACTGGGGAACTGGTGTTTTCGTTGGATCCGTTCCAGGATCGTTTGACATTTTGAGTAATTTCGTGTTTCATCATTAAAAACAGAAGTTAATTCAACGAGACACTGTTGTTGCGAGAATCGTCTACGACAGTTATACAAAATTATTCCGCAAAAATTTTCTTGACTCAAGTGTCATTTTTCCTTACAACTTTCAAAATTCACTGTCGCTAAGTATGAACTTTTCATTAACGGCTTCATCTACACAGCTACGCAAAACTAAAAAAATAATCCTCGTATACGCGTAAACTTAAAATTGAAGTTTATGTACTTTAAAGTGAAAATGGCAACTTAATTATAACAGTCGAAATGCTCAGAATTCCTCTTTCTTCATAACGTCGGTAATTTGAAATTTGTGTTTTTGTACATTCAAGTTTTAGAAAATACGCCGTACAAGTGTGCAACAAAGTCGTATCTAAATTACTTTTAATTTACCCCCCTTTGGAGATATAAGATAACAAAGAGAACTCGAAAAATGTCATGAATTCACGGTTTGCATTCCAGTAGCTATATTATACTAAATGCTTTATAAATGAAAGGTAAAAATACAAAATCTGTGAAATTTATTATTCTGTGACTTTCATCGTGTGGATGGAGCGGATTTATCTGGCATTAATTTGCCAAATAATCCTCCGTAAGCCTTATTATAGGAGTTCACACTTATTAACATACATGTAGCATCTGTTTACACTATTTACTGATAAAATCAAAACTCCATAAGAATAACATTGTAACTTTGAAAGCCAGAGGGGCAAAGCCCTAAAATCCTAGAACTTCAATTTAATACAGGTCAAAAGGAAAACATTCGCAATTTTTGACATGTTATTGACGGGGGTGCGGATTATCAGCTCTTAAATTCGGACATTTCGACTAGAAACTTAATTTTCCATTACTCCCTTCACAGAGCAATTGGTATAGATAATAATCGTTTCTGAGAACTGAGTACCAGTGCCTTGGAACATTGAGTTAGGAGGAGTACTTGCTGTGGGGGATGGTAAAAGCTTTCTGTGCATATAACCGAGACCACTGCTCCCATTACACAAAGCCACTAAGGCAGCGAGGGAGCCTTCGTTGTAACAGTAAAGTAGTACTCAATACATAAAGACACGTGTCTAATGTGATCCATTAAAAAAATGGAAAAGATTTTAGCGAAGTGGATCCTCTTCTCAACCTAATGTTTTTTATGATGGCGCCACCTATGGACAAATCCGCCAAGTTTTGACAGTTTGCTATTGTTTATTTATTGATTGTTAATACAATTTAGCGACTTGAAGTCATTATGTTATAGCTTTTGTTAGTTGTCTGGTAATACTCTCTTATAGGGGAAAAGTTGAATCGGCTTAGTGCATGGATCCAGATTCTAAATAATTACCCAACCTAGTACTAAAAAGACATCATTCCATTCAAAAGTAAAGATAATAAATAAGTTTACTATAATTAGGAAAGATAACGTGTACTAAAGGATCAACCATAACATACTTTGCAAAAACAAAATAAATGTCATAAACAGTGTGAGATGTATCGAGCGAAAACATTAACAAAAGGAAACAGAAAAGGCATCGTATTTCGTTCACCCGCCACCCTTCACTATGGATGGAGTGTTGAGGAGGACGAAACCTTGCAAACTCACATGATGGCGAGCATTATATGAAACTGCATATGTATGAGGAAAACCTCCTGGAAAACACGTAAGCCTACAGAACAGTTGGTCATTGTGGGAATCAAACCCACGAGCTTTCGAATTGAATCTGTACATGGTGACCACTAGACCGGTCCGTCGGTAAACAAAAGGATGAGATAACAGGAAACAAATGATCACATAAGCAGAATTACGGCAGACCGAATTGTAAGGAGAGCCAATTCTGCCTGTTCTACTTCAAATGGTGGCAATAAGCATCTAATCGAATCTAACCCTTATTCGGCCTAACATAAACCTAAATTGTTTGGAAAATTCGTATGAAAGTGGTAAAATTATTCAATGAAACGAACTGTTCATTCCACGTTGTAATGTTTCCTTTTAAAATTGTATGAAAATAAACCGAAAAGAAATGTGCAAATAAGCAAAAAGCGTACCAATAATTTATAACGTTCACAAAAATTGACTTATATTAAATTTTTTATAAAAATAAATCGCCCTTCGCATGTCACGCTCGATTAAATTTGTTTTACAAACTTTAAGATACACTTTCATAATCTTCTTGATAAATGATCACGAAGTTTTTCGCATTAAAGTAAAATGTCCGCTCGTATAGTTTTTTTTAGTTATAGTAGTATTAAAGACATTTTGGAATTAAAATCCTGAAAATCCTTGTTTAGTTTCAGTAAATCGACTAAAGACCGCTAAAATCTCAATCAATACAAAGGATACGCACAAAGACTCTTTTGTTGTACTCCGTCGTGGATCAAAAGCTTTTCCTTCCTTTTGGCCCACGATACTATAACCAATAGCAGGTGTTGGTGGAATCTCAGAATTTTAGAATGGCAACTTCATTTCCTCTGCTACTTTGTATAGAACGAATATGAATGTCATCTACCGCAACAACATATTCATCAAAAGATTCCCGGTGTCTCGTAACCGCCATCATTATTACAGTCGCTGCTAATGTCATTTATCATACAATCTTTCATCTTTTCAACCTAAACGTTAAAATTTGGTAAACGAAACTAACAGTATCAAGTTAATACCTTTTACAAATGAAATATATTCTGCCAAAAGTTTTAGTACAAGAAATTAATTACTACATCTGAGGAGCAGGATTCGTTGGAAAATAATTGAATCTTATGGGGGAGCAATTTTCGTATATTTTACATTTCTAATGCGAGATTTTCAATTTCGGCAAAAAAATTATAGGTACGTGTAGTATAAATTACTCAGTCATTTTAATTAACGTCAATAAAGGGATTTTCTAGAAATACTTAAGTTCACGTCAACAAGCAGCACGCCGATAAACATTGAAGCGAAATTGTTAGCTCACGCGTCGAATTTCTGGGTTAAAGTGAACCGAAACTGATTGTATTACGTGCCTATCAAAAAACCTCAAAGTATTGAATATTCTTGAGAATTCCTAAGACATTTATAAAATAAGGGAAACATTTTATCACATTTGAATTCCGATGATACCAAGTCATTTTAAGTCAGCGTCAGCGTCTGGCGGTTAATAGCAGCCGATACGTCTCAAGTCTGAAGAACAAAAAGAGTAATATAGTCATTTGCGTAGCGAAATTAGCAATACGAGATTTAGTTCAAAATTAAAGAAATATATAGCGAAAAGGAGAGGCCACAAAATGGAACCTTGGGGAACACAGCAGTATTTTAAAGAAAGCAAGATGATTTGAATCAATTACTTTTGACTCTAACAAACATTTATTGAGCAGATTATTGCTGACCAAATCGTTGAATTCAGACTTATCATGGGGTAGAACACTACTGGTTTCGTAATGATCCGCCGTTGACGGTCCTAAGCCCGTATGAGAAAAGAGGAGGGTTCTGGTTATTGAAGAGTATTTCCCCCCACGTAAAACCATACAAAGCAAAATGGAAAAGAGGTGAAAGAAGGATGCTGTCCGAGTGGAATTACACCTTTCTAGTAGGTAGAAAACCCTGGGATACGGAGATAAGAAAAAGAATCTGTACACAAAACGAAAAAAAGTTTGCACGAAACAGAACAGCTCAAGGTGTTCTGGCCGAAACAAAGAAAACAGGAACTAGACAAGGAATACTAAAAACTAATACCACATATGAAGTAGAGTCGGGAAAAGCCAAGAAAGAGCCGGTGTTATCAATACTTATTAGGAACATAACTATACGAGGAGCATTCGAAAACTATCCCGTTTAATACAAGTACATTCCATTCCCAACCAATTAATTTACATTCAGTATTTTTCAAAACCTTCACTTTTTGAATTAAACGCCTCTTATACAATTTTTTATAAAATTTCTAGTTGGTTTGATGAACAAAAAATTTGAAATAGTTTCTCTTCACAGTAGGTACTGTTTAAAATTGGTTGATAGGAGAAGGATTTGTACTTTGATTGAACATTTACCTACATACATACATATAATGAAAAGGTTTCGACCATAGTTGAGTACATCATATTTAAACCTGTAGAAACTCAGAATTTTTACCCAGGTCAGCTCCAACATGATTACAAGAGCAAAGTGTCAGTGAGACAGACAATTGAGGCGTGACCACAATAGCCCAGCAATTCTTTCAAGAGCATTGATGTTAACAATATTACAAGCCACAGAGTATGTTTGACAATAATTAGACCAGTATATGTATAGTCCAGTCAAATTAGACAAAAAATAAGGGGGGTTTATGAAAAAGTGATGCTAACTTTACGAGACTTTTTCAGGGTTGTTTGGGAAGTTAAGGAGAGCTTAAATCCAAGTTTGCGTATATCCAGACCCCGTGGGATTTTTTTAAAGGGGGGGAAAAGGTAAACATTTTGATTTCGCTATAACTCGGCAGCAATTGATCGTACAGAAAAAATAAAAAAAGGGTTTTGTAGGTTTGTTGAAGCTCTACAAGTTTCCTTTGGACGACTTTTCCCGAAAATTAATATTTAACGATTTATCGTAAAAAAACAGTCAAAAAATGTAAACTTTTTTGGTCAACAAATAGAATTTGTTAATGCATGAGAAAGTTGTAGAACAAAATCACCGTGTCAGATTTTTCGATCGGTTGAAAAATACGGTCGAAGGGAGCGTCTGAAGGTGTGCTATCTATTCGCGCCGCTCCGGCACCGGTGCGGCGGCTCGACGCTGCGGCACGCGCTCGGATCTCGGCGCGTTTGTCGCTTATATCTCTGTGCCAATGAATCGGAATTAAAAGTAAAAATCGTAAAAAAAACAGTAAAAACTAGTTGAAATCCATGGATTACAAAACGAACTTCGAATACCGCAGTAACGAAAGTATTAAAAAAATCTGGCCTTATCAAAAAGACAAAATTTGATAATTTCGAAATTTCGACTTTAAAGTCGAATATTTCGAAAAGTATTTGAGGTATCGAAAAATTGGGACCGGATCTTGAATCAGCATAAAATTTCACATAAGATCCATATCTTAACTCGGTTGTAGACAATACACATCTCTTGCAACGCACGGACGCACGGACGGAATATTGATTCCAGTAACGAACGAAGTTCGTTGAAAAGTAAACTTTTTTGGTTAACAAATAGAATTTGTTCATGTATGAGAAAATTGTAGAGCTTGAAAAAACGAACAAAATCGAAAAAAAGTTTATTTTTCATTTCGATTCATTGGCACAGAGATATAAGCGACAAAAGCGCCGAAATCCGAGCGCGTGCCGCAGCGTCGATAGCCGCCCGCGCCGCGCCGCCACCGGAAGGCCGCGAATAGATAGCACACCTTCAGACGTTCCCTTCGAGCGTATTTTTCAACCGATCGAAAAATCTGATACGGTGATTTTGTTCTACAACTTTCTCATACATGAACAAATTCCATTTGTTGACCAAAAAAGTTTACTTTGTTTTACTGTTTTTTTACGATAAATCGTTAAATATTAATTTTCGGGAAAAGTCGTCCAAAGGAAACTTGTAGAGCTTCAACAAACCTACAAAACCCTTTTTTTATTTTTTCTGTACGATCAATTGCTGCCGGGTTATAGCGAAATCAAAATTTTTACCTTTTCCCCCCCTTTAAAAAATCCCACGGGGTCTGGGTATGCGCAAACTTGGATTTAAGCTCTCCTTAACTTCCCAAGCAACCCTGAAAAAGTCCCGTAAAGTTAGCATCACTTTTTCACCAAAAGTCTAATTTGACTGGCCTAATATAGCAGAATCCAATTGAACCCAAGAAATTTTATGATTCCATATGTCATTACCAACATTCTTATTACCCATCACATTTTTCAGATGATTTTATTCAATCTTGATTGTTCGAACAAAATCTTAGTATATCATATAGCTATCTAAAAAGATTTTTACGTTCAGTAATTTGTTTTAATAATAATTATTATTATTAGCACGTTACTCAATCAATCAATCAATTACAAACCAATTGATAATCCCACAAAACCTCCCTACTTCTTACCTTAATGTTAGATCAGTCAATTAAAGCAATATGTCTCTTTATTTTGTTACAATATTTACAATTTTAACAATAGATTCTTATTCTTTACCATTACTAATTTACAAAAGTTATTTTTCTTGGCCCCATTAAACTTTTAAAATCCCTCCCTTCCCCCCCCCTACCTCTTCCATCCAGTTTACTCCTTCCCTTAATATCTCTCTCCTACTTCCCCGCTTTCCCTTAACTCCTCACATTCCCTGAGCACGTGTTCAATGTTCTCCCAGTCCTTGCCACACAGTCTGCATTTCCTTCTTTGGTCCTCCAACCACTACTTGTTTTCATTTTCTTCATTTCCGCATCTGTACCTCACCACCATTATTTTCTTCCTTATATTAAATCCCGCTCTTATGTAACCTGGCACCCCATCCGTCATTATTCCTACGCACTTTCTCCTCCCTAATCATACTTCATCCTTCTTGCATGTTCTGTGTCTTTGTCTCTTCTTATAATCTTTTCACTCCTCCTGTCTCTTTTGTAACTTCTCCCTGACAAATCCTCCTCTTTCATAATACGCTCTTCTATCCTCCTGTCCGTATTTTATTTTCATCTCTTTCCAACAACTTTGAAGTGTTCTACCCCCCTCCATGTCCATTCTTTCCTCGTATCCCATCGCCAACTTCCCAGCTTGTGTCCTTATGGTCTACAATTTTCCCTCCTCTTGTACGATATATCCCGGGGTCTCCCTGTCCAAACCTAGTTCCCATTTCCAATATCTTCTTGTATCCTTTCTAAAACCTCCTATTCCCTTCACCCCCATATTTTCACTCCGTACATCATCACACTTCTCACTAACTTATTAAACAGCCACCCCATCCTTATCACAACCTTCGTAAATATTCTTTCCCACAATCCCCATACCTGCATTAATATTTTGTTCCTCCTTTTTCCTCTCCTTAACATGTGCGTCATCTTTATTATCATATCTCATTCTATTCCGCAGATGAAGCAATATATAGGTAAAAAATTCAGAGTAAACACAGAAAAGAGGGGCGGAGGAAATTACGTTACCTGTAGTAATTTCTATAGCAGAAAAAACGCCAAATACGTTCCAATTTAATACACTACTACTTTCCTATTATGAGTATTCAGAATACTAATGATAGGTTATTAATATTATGGTCAACCACTATATCTGCATTAAGGGCCACACACTTTCTTTCGTAAAATTGTAAAAAAAATTATTTTATACTTTTTTAGTGCATGAAAAAGCGTGTAAGATTAGAAAACCTGTTTTAAAAAAAAAATTTTTCAATTTGTTACCAATTATTATTATTATACAAGACCATCCCGGAATGCTTCCTCAAATATTTAATTTACGAAAATTTTCAACATTTTTCTGTTAGATTTACACCTAAGGCATGCAAGTGCTTTTATCGATCGAGCCACAGCGTCTGTCCACTATCTCACTCACGCAGGTTATTAAACCACCCGACTTCATTGCTTTACATTTTATTTTGATGTCTTTGGTCCACTTAATAATATTTTATTAATTTATTACTGTAAATTAAACACTAACACTCAGTAAATTTAAGTCATGCTGCCTATACCAGGAATGGTAGACTTCAATTTTCCCAAATTTATGATTTGGTCCGGGTGATCGCCACTAAAATTTAATATATTCAAATTCAAATGTACACCCAATTCTAATATCTAACGCGGTTTCAGCCCCTCTAGTCCTTATAGGACCAGAGATACAGACCTCCAAAGATATGAAACAAAACAAGCAAGAAAGTACACAATTATTAAAGTGAAGTTAATAGAAAGAAAGTGTGTAAAAAGGAATAATTGAACGAGCTTTAAAATTGGCATTGAAAGTTGACAGTCCGCCATTAGTTAAAATGCTATAATAAATTTCCACGCATCATTTAATGTAGTTTACCAGAGGGAAAGTGAAATACAGTACTGAAAAATAAAACTTTTACCAAACTGGGCGTTGTTTACAAGGTATGTTAAGGTATTTGTATAAACTGGGTAATTGATCACGTAAATCCTAACTTGAGCAAATGTAATTTGGGCGGTTTGGTTTCAGGGCGTCAGAGATGTAGTGATTTTCCACTAACACGACCACCCATTTGTTTACAATTAGCTTATTTATTTCCTTATTATTTGTACGTCCTTTATTTAATCTCTATAGAAAAAATGAAGTGGAAATAATAATGTGTAACGAAGAATAGACGTCTAAAGTATGAAAGAAGGAAGACAGGATCAAATTTGTTAGGGATTAGAAAAATCCGAAGTATTTCGTAAGCTGAAATGCACGGAACAATAATACATGGGATGACAAGAAAAATATAGCAAGTTACTCTTCGCGACATCGATTAAGATGAATAAAACGATAATACATAAATAAGTACAGATTCCGTAAATACAGTTGACTCTTTGCGCTTGAATACAATTGTTTGAGATAAAGAGATAAAGATTCTTCGAAGCATCACGGAATAAAATTTTTCAAACTATCAATTCATTAAAATTATTTTTGATACAAATTCATTAAGAGTGAAAACTTTTGAGAACAGCAACGTTGTGATGAAATTAAAAAAAACAATGCAGTAAAATATAAGAAGAGTAACTACGTGCGAAACGACATAAAAAGGTTTTATGGCGTAATATCATAATATGTGACCGTTGCTGAGATAAGAAAGACCGAAAGAGCAGAAGAATTACAGCTTTAAACCTCCGTTGTGCTGTTAGGAGATTTTTCCAAACTTATAACCACGCGGAAAGATAGGAATACAGATAAAGGTAAACTTGAACCTTAAGAAAAATAAAAGGAAAAAGGGACGAAAATTAAAACAACCATTCTTCTCCTTCTTCTTCCTTCTTTAAGTTAAGCATTTGCTGCTTCTCTTCGATTTTTCGTTCTTCTAGTACCTTTCCTAGTAGGTATATTTTGACACTCCACCTCTTCCGCTGACGTCCAATTCCTCACCAGGCCAATGGGAATTTGTCTCGTACTATCTTTACCTTTCATCCGTCTTCCATTTCAGCGTCGTTTGGTATTAAGATTGCCACAACCATTGTTTTCATTTTTTGTTACATGATTCTGTGTAAAACACAAATAAATATTAACACAGGATTAAGAGATGGATAAGAGCAAACATTATTTTAGTCTATTAAATACTACCTAAACTGCATCATTTATTTTTCTGAAGAAGAATCCTTAGACGTTCCAGAAAATAATTCCTAACGGACCAAAAGGGGCCAAATAATATTGATTTCCTCTGCCTGATAAACTACTAGTTCTTGAGAAAAAACGATCTTTTTATGTCAAACAAATTAGACAAAGCAAGATATGTGTATCTTCGTATCGGCACGTGTCAGACGTCTCAGATGTAACAATTACTTATTGCTTATCTTAGCGGATGCCAATGGTTCCATAGGCTAGTGCATAGCAATAATTTCATTGTCTTGTTGCGGCGTCGTTGAAAGCCATACATCGGCTTTTCTTTTGTTAGGAACACAAAGGGGGTGTGGGTCACGTTGTCCACTCCACTTTGTCCATTCCGTTTCGTCCACTCAGTTTCGTCCACCGGTCTTCTCCTCCACTGATTATTAATTCCACCGGTCTTCTCGTCCACTGATTATTACTTCCACCGGTCTTCTCGTCCACTGATTATTACTTCCACCGGCTTTTTCTTTCACTGATTTTAAACAAAGTTTTATAATAAACATTTATTACAAAGGATATTTAAAAGTTTGTGTATTTATACCTATATTTAGAAAATTAAAGCGTAGATGTTGTAAGAAGGCCATTGTAAAAACCTTCGTGTGAGGGCGGATCTCTGTGTACATGGGGACGAAGCATATTGAATCGTTGTTAGGACCTCTTAAGTTTTTTTTTGAAAACAGGTTTCCGTAGCGACCCTGCCACCTAAAAATACTTTTAATATTAATACGTAGGTCTTTTTTTTGACCTAATAATAATCAATTAATTAGTGGATTTTAAGGGATGTGGACAAAAGAATTAATGGATTTTGAGGGCGGTGGACTAAAGAACTAGTGGACGTAGCGGCCAGTGGACAAAAGAATTAATGGAATTGGAAGGCGGTGGACGAAAGAATTAGTGGACGTAGCGGCCAGTGGGCGAAATGGAATGGACGAAACGTCACACAATCATTTGATTCAGACACATCCTTTTATGTACTATAGAAGGCCATCCGATAATCAAGGAACTGGAGTCGATAAAGATCTGGTTGGTAAATGAACTCTAAAAAATATGGGCGCCCAAATGAAATTAACCTCTTTTCTACGAAGTGTTCCATATTTAGCTCTAATTAATAAAACAAGAGGTTTAAGTAAGCTAAAATTTATATTAATTTTCTTAGGCAATCGATTTCGACACTATTTTTTAAATTTAAATACCCGACGCTCGGCCTGATGATGACACAAAAATAGTGTCGAAATCGATTGCCTATGAAAATTAATATAAATTTTAGCTTACTTAAACCTCTTGTTTTAGAAATTAACCTCATCGACTTGGGTGGGAATTTTATTCAATGCTTGGGTTCTTAGAAACCTTTGTGTGATTGTCAAATATACAATTGCATTGAAAACCAAAGTTTGCTCATCAACAATTAGGTGGTAGTCTAGCGATCTATCCTGTTCCTTTTACATAGTTCTTCCTTTACGCCTCATCGTTAGATATCGGGACCCAGTTGCCCTTTTGTTCCTTTGGAGCACTTCCCGGTGGACGCCTGCTCTCATATTTGCCCCCCATTATTTATTTGGTCCCTCTATTATCTTCTTCTATCTCTAGCAAATTTCACCACATCTTCTATTCCGTATTGTTCTCGTATTTTCGTGTTTCTGACTCTTAACGTTAAAATGTTTTCATTTCAGTCGTTCTTAATATACAGGGTGATTCGGGAGGAAATGGAAGTATTTCAAAGACATGTTCAGGAAGCTAAAATAAGCAAAATAA
Source organism: Pyrocoelia pectoralis (assembly GCA_036250285.1). Taxonomy (NCBI): domain Eukaryota; kingdom Metazoa; phylum Arthropoda; class Insecta; order Coleoptera; family Lampyridae; genus Pyrocoelia; species Pyrocoelia pectoralis. The sequence goes on from CM070079.1 coordinate 10,663,938, forward strand.
GCTCATATGTTCAAATCCGATTTTGGTTTTTCTTGTTATAAAGTGAATCAAGTTAAATATGACAACGTTGTCCTATTTGACAATTTGAAACAAAAAATTAAATAGGTTAATGTCATAAAAAGTGACAGTTGTAGTTGTTTTGCAAGATTTCAAAAATGCTTCATATTTTCAGTCATAGAGAATATGCAGATATGATGCTTGGCTATGGATTTTGTAATAGCAATTCTGTTCATTCAGTAGAAGAGTATCGACGTCGTTTTTCGAATAGAAGAATTCCTAATAGGGAAGTGTTTCAAAATGTTTTTAGACGTGTTAGCGAAACTGGAATATTCCCAAGTGCACGTATTGCTTCTGAAAAACTTGATTAACTTTATAAAAAGAAAAACCTAATTATCTCTGAAACAAATGAAAATCGGATTTGAACATATGAGCTTATTTTGCTTATTTTAGCTTCCTGAACCTGTCTTTGAAATACTTCCATTTCCTTCCGAATCACCCTGTATATTTGACCGTTGTCTAAAGTTCCTCGCCTGGTACCTCTTCGGTCACGTCCCTGTTACTTGTTATATTAACCGTCAGGTACTTTTTACCTACTCGATTATTTTTTATTCACCATTAATTTGCATCTAATTGGCTGCTTTGCGAATACTATTGTTTTGCAGATCCACTTAACCTAAAAAGCGTACTTTGTAGATTATTTTCACTATCCGCTGTAATAATCGCACCATCAGCGACCATTGTGTTGCCTATCTTGTATACAAATTTCGTTCATAATTTGTTACCGAAACCATAGACCAAATACTCCTTAGACCTCTCACTAATGGTTACAAAATTTGGTTAGTATTGGAGCTCCCCGTATTGGAGTGCTACCATCGTTTGGATGCCGAATGTAACTCTGCTACTATTTACGAAGTACGTTACCGCTTAATGAGTATTTGAGCGAAATAGGTATAGCTAAGTCAAGTGGTTTCAATCTCGGCAAGGATAACTTTTGTCATTGACTAAACAATGAACGCTTTTGTGTAGTATAACGATATTCACATTCCTTATGCAATGTCTGGCCTTGACACAATTTCCGCAAAGATAAGCGATCCAACGTCTTTGCTGAATATTAGTATATTACCTCTCCCGGATTTACTTGGTGATTTACCCGACCGAACTTTAACTTGTATTTTTTTGCGTAAATAGGTACATACAACTTTCACGCTTCAAATCTTTTATTTTTGTCAAATTTACTCCCCGAATGTGGCCTTTGCTAACTAAACTTTTTAAATGTTTTAATGTTTACGTGCCCAAGTCTGTATGCCACGTAATCATTTTTTCCATATCAGTTTCAATGTAATTTGATTCGTAATTTCTCACCGTTAAGTTAATAAATTTTCAATATTTTGTAACCTTTTGTTAAAATCGCAATTGTTGGTTTTAGGCGAGGAAATAAAGCACTAAAACAAGCCAAACCTACCAAATTTTTGTAGTAAAACCCTTTACTGAATCGTTCAGTCAACAGTAAAACTGATTGAGATGGGGTTTTTTGCATTCGCTTCCTAAATTCAATAGGAAACTTTGTACCTACTTTTGACCATGTTTTTTTTCCAAATTGCATTCGTGCAGTGGAAAATGCATCCTGAAAAATTAATTCATTTTCATATAAAAAATTCATAACTTCGTTATAAACTTCTAGAATTGACTCAATTCGGGTTCACGGTTGTTTTCGAGGACGCCGATTCCGAATATGAACTCCAAATTGGCTCATCGCCCACCTGGAGCTCAGGATTGCGGAGCAACGTCATCTTCGAAGCTTTTTGTGAAATTCACTCTCAAATAATTCTAGACATCGCATCCGGTGGTTCCTTGGGTTGCTGATTCCAAATTTTCCTGTTACCAAAGTTTCCTATTGAATGTAGGAAGCGAATACAAAAAACCCCATCTCAATCTGTCTACCACGTCTTATTACAAAAATTTGGTAGGTTCAGTGCTTTATTTCCTCGCCTATTTGGTAATCCTCATAAGGGATTAAGGGAAGATTTTGTATTAAATGTTTTTGTCATAATTTTTTGTTGATAATGAACTTTAGTCGATTGTGAACGTTAAGAACCTTTTCAAGTCAACTTCCTACGCTACGCTTGTATTTTTTAAAACTGGTATTACATGCAATTAGAATTTCGAGGTAACTATTTTTAACAGGAGAAGCAGTACCTATATTACTTAATATTTCAAAAAAGAAATTAAAAAATTAACGAGGTGTAACGACGACTTCGATACTTTCGCTTTTATGAAGGCTTCGAGTTTCGATCCTTCGAAGGAACGTTTCATCACAGATCTGTGGTTTAATTCACAATAATCACAATGCTGTTTCGACAGGGACGCACCGCCCGCGCTGTCCATATGAGCAAGGTCGGACGGCGTTAAGGCCTTAAAGGCGCCTACGATCATTGAATTTTAAAAATATTATGTGTATGTAAGGCGCCGCCTAACTATGAGAGAAGGGTGGTAATTTTATCTCAATATTATAATATTTGCGTTATTAGTTCATTATTTCGCACGACGACGGCGCCGAAAATACCTGGCGCGTCGTTGCCTGTAAATGTGTTAACCTATATTTGTATCAGAGGAACAAAATAATGATAAAACATAATGAACGTATAGTTCAAGTAACTGCAATAATGCTGAATAGTGAATTCTGTTCTGATACGTGATACTCCTTCAACAAAAGCATTTGTTGACCAGTTGAGTTGACAAAAGTTTTCTTCTATATTTCTTCTTGTATTATTCAACAATTTATTTGACTCAATTTTCTATACATACATGTACTGCCATCTACTGCAGATAACTGTCACTATTTCCAATAAAACCAAAGCTTCATTTACATTAGAGGTCTAAGGAGTATTTAGTCTATGCCGAAACTTACAAATCATATAATTTCTTCCATAATTACGTTCGTTTTTCCTTGTTTTGCTCTATTTCCACCTATAACTAGGATACCTATTTAAAATTTCAAATTAAAATCAACGACCGGTAACTTTTTAAAGTGATCAATTACCTATGCCAAAGGTAATTTTTTGCCAAGGCAATGGAAAAAAATTGCAATCCGAGAAGTTAATGAATTAAGGTACGATTTAACTGTATTCGTGACTATTCAGCCCCCTCCAACTTGGTGGAAAGCATTTTTATATAGAGAAAGTCGGGTGGCAGTTAGTAAGTATTTTGGAAATACGGGAATGACAGAGGCTCTTTGTTTAGATAGACCGGCTTCGATTCCCGGCTCCGTCAGAAAATCGTTGATACCTTTTCACCCTCGACTCAGCTTCTCGAAATGATGGAGTACCTGAAGTTTATCTCTGTGGTAATAATAGTTAGCTCGGGAGCGCGATGCTTGCCACACTGTGTCCCAGGATATATTCCAGATATGGTCGGGCTGCAATTAAGTGGCCCTAATACACTTAGTCCCATAACATCATAAGATGTTGAATTTTTTAATGGTCGTTATTAAAATATATGTATATATTAAATTTGATACTATTAGCAGACATTTTGTTTATTTCTATTAATTTTTCGATAAAGTAAAATCGTAGGAAACATCAGCCATAATACTAAATTAATACTAAAACGTAACATTTTTTAATGACTGAATTTTTTGTGAATATTGCACAATGTACCTATCATCGATAAAACAAAGGATTTCTAATTTGTGCTGTAATAATTGCATGCAAGCAGATACAGCGTTCATTTTGCAATTATACGCTTGAATGGTTAATTATTGATATACCTAATCAAATTACTTATGTGGTATAGATTGAACCCTACAGTAACGATTAATTGAAAATTTACACTCGATATCGTTAGAAAGTATTAAAGCTATTAAAATGCTTCCATGTTAGTGTATGAATACTTACAAAGTATTTCAGTTGCTTATGACTAATCAAATAGAAGAAAACGAAATGAGGAATTTTACAATTCAATTCAATTCAATTGTTAATAGTTGTTATTATTAGTCGTAGCGGTACATCGAGAAAATCGCAAATGTCTGTCAAATTGTGCGGGAAGTGTGAAATTAGGTACATTTATTAATTAGATCAAAATAAACGATTTGACCCGCAGCACCCCTATTTTCAACCCTTCGTTTTCAAAAGTGCCCCGTATTTAGTTTTTTCCATCCCCTAACGATCACTCCTTTGTTTACAACTTTTAGAAAAAATTATATTAATAAAAGTTTTAGGAATTATTATAAGGAACATTTTATATAAGGATAAAATTTTCACAAATATCAACCCTTATCGAGATATGTGGAAAAAACTGATTTTTGCAGTTTCATTACAAAATCGGTCATAGTTTTCTTGTTTATCGTTTCTCAGAAAAATTATTCAAGTAAAAGATGTAGATATTAATATGATCAATATTTTAGGTATATATAATATTTTCACAGAAAGCAATCCTTAACAAGTTATTTCGATATTTCTGAAAGTAAGCAACCCTTAAGTATAAAATCGCTCGTATCTTTTTTATTTGTAACTTATGAGGAAAAACATGTGAATAAATATTATAGAAAATTATCTTTTGGGCATTTTATGTTGGTATGAAAATTTCTCAAAAGTCAACCCTTAACGAGATATATCGAAAAAACCAGAAACTGTCAATTTTCACATAAAATCGAGCATAACTTTTCTATATTTCACTACAGTGACATTATTGTTATATAATTCGGTAGGTATATGTATGTAGAAAATATAAGTAAGGGGTAATTTTTTTACAAAAACTCACCCTTAGCGAGATATTTTGACAAAAACAAACTTTCGGCACTTTTTAGAAAAGTTTTCGTAACTTTTCCAATTACGATGGTTAATATTATTTCTTCGCGGTTAATAATAGAGTAAAGGATTTGATAATAGCCAATTGCA